>NC_061158.1:44989167-45084167 GCF_022113875.1 Hydra vulgaris | reverse complement strand
CCAGTGCACTCACAGTGGATACTTATGTCTGTTTTGTGGCAATTTTATACATTCTTCAAAGATGATAATCTTTTTTTGTCATCTTAAATTTTTTATCATTATAGAAAAGTGGTAGTTGGCGCTACACTATTTTTTATCATTATAGAAAGTGGTAGTTAGTGCTACACTATTTTTAGTAGTAGCTGGTGCTACACTATTTTTTTTAAATA
The DNA here is from genome assembly GCF_022113875.1 of Hydra vulgaris. Lineage (NCBI taxonomy): Eukaryota > Metazoa > Cnidaria > Hydrozoa > Anthoathecata > Hydridae > Hydra > Hydra vulgaris. The sequence goes on along the minus strand of NC_061158.1, from coordinate 45,083,958 downwards.
TGATTTACTTTTCTTTGGACTTTCTGTTAAATTTTGTAACTTCTTGGTTTACTTTTTAAAAGGCAGCTATGATAAGCAATAAAAAACCTATGCAAAATGCTTAAACAGAATAAATAACAGATGTTTTATATACCTTAAAGTTTTGAACTTGAGTTTTATGTTTTAAAACTTAGGTGTATTAGTGTATTTTAAGAACTACATGTTTTTTTGTAGAAGAGTGCATTAATGTATCAGATAGTCAAGCATACTAAAATTAAAACACAAAAAAGTTTTTTTTAAGAAATTTTATACATTTACTGTATGCACTACTTTAACTAGCTCTTAGGATTCATATTAAAGAAAAAAAAATTTCACCCCACCCTTATACATGCATATATATAAATTTATTTAAATTTAATGAATTTAACTTAATTTTTTAAACAGAGTTTAGTTTGATTTAATTTTTTAAACAAAGTTTAGTTTGATTTAATTTTTTAAACGAAGTTTAGTTTGATTTAATTACTTTATATTAAACTATTTACATTTACTTTTTAAATTTATAACTATAATTTAAATTTTAGTTATTTAAATTTTTTTTATGTTGAACTTCAGAGTTGTTTAATTTTAGGGACCAGCAATGGAGTTCATGCTGCAGCAGAAAATACTAGAAACTTTGCAAACGCTTGGTTGTGCAGATGTGAGAATTTATATAGCTTTTCATGTTATTTATATGCTGTCTAATAATAATAATAATAATTATTATTATTATTATTATATATATATATATATATATATATATATATATATATATATATATATATATACATATATATATATATTTATATATATATATATATATATATATATATATATATATATATATATATATATATATATATATATATATATATGTAATATTAGAATTTAGATTTATATATTATATATTAGATTTTATTGATAAATATCTTCTTATTTACTAGTTTTAAAATCTTTTCATTTATCATTAATAATAATCAGTTCATCATAATCAAAAACACAATTGAAGTTAACAGTTTTTGTTAAAAACATAGTTTTCTTTACTTCCTTTTTATTTGATCCTAGTGTCCTGCAGGTATGAAGCGACAAGTATTACATTTCTTTACAAATTTACTTGGAAAAACAAAACAACAAATATTGCCGCATGTCAACGTTCATAAACCAGTTATTGTAAGTTTTTTTTTTTTTGTTTTTAATAATTGAAAAATAATAATAAATCAAATAAAACGGTGTCAAACTAAGCAGTATATAAGTTTCACTCTTGTTTTATAAAAGCATTTAAACTTGCCCATCAACAAAAAATTTTTTTTTTTCAAAATTTATTTAAAAAAATTTGGATAGAAAAAAAAAGATATGTTATACCTAATAGTACCTAAAAAATTTTTCTTAGAAATGCTCAGAGCAATTGCATTTGTGCTTTTTTCGGTCAACAACTAGGCATATATCTTTTTTGTAAATTCAAACTCAGCTTTAATTTTTTTTTTTTAATGTTGTTTGGTTTGACCTTTTTTTTTGTATTGTTTAGTTTAATTTTATTTTAATGTTATTCAATTTGACTACATTTTACTTTAACTGTTTATAAATGTTTTCTATTTATAGAAAATGATTAAGACTTGTGGAATTGTAAAAGCTGCTCCTACAGAATCTGAGGAAGTCCAGTTCTTACTTCAAGTATCTTCAAAGCTTAAACAAGATTCTCAACTTGTGAATTTTTTTTTGCAGGTTTATAAAAGTTTTACACAATGTTTAATTTAAAAGTTTTACACAAATTTTTACTTGATAAAGTTCACTATACTTAGCGAAGTTTTGTGGATAAAATTATGGATAATTTTTTTTAATATAAAGTTTACTACATCAGCTTAAGTTTCTTAGATTTTTGTCGTCTTTTATCACTTTAGCACTTTCTTTTTATCTCTTTAGGAACATCTTTAATTTTGTAAAAGTCTTTTTTATTTATGTTTTTTTAATCTGCAATCATAAGTATCATAAATACATTTTTTCTATGGTTTTTGCATCTAATCTTTACATTTATATGTTTATGTTTACTTTAAAACTTTGATTTTAAAATTTACTAATAAATTCACCAGTAAATTTTAATTTTTTGAATAAGCATTTTTAGTATATTCTGTATTTATGGGATATTCTCTATTTTTTCAAATTGCCATAGTAATCATTTATGAGATTAACTTTTAAAATATATCATTTTAAAAATTTTTCAAAATTTACAAGTATAACTACCAGTAAAGTTACCTATAAATATATCTTTAAATTTTTGCTATTCCAGATAAATGTAAAAATGAATGATAATATTATATACAACAATTCTAAAGTATTTTAAATACAGTCCAATCTCTCTAATCTCAAAATCTCAAATCTCAAATCTCATTTTTTCAATCAATTCGAAAACCTCCATAATTTGGTTAAATGCTATGTCATGATAAAACACTGTAAAAAATCAACTTTCTATAATATAAAAATCTCTTTAATTCAAGTTTATTTTTTACCCATAAAGTTTGAATCAGAGAGATACTCGTACTGTATTATAAATCTGTAATTTAATTTGGCAGAATGATAGTTTAAACTATGATTTTTTAATTATTAAATGGTATTTTAATAATTTATCTTAAGAGAGAATCGTTTTAATATATTTTCAAATCTGGAAAAGTGTTAGATATATTGGTTAATGATATGGGTGATCAATAGTAAAAGGACTCAAAACCAGTGCCTTACTATGTAATTTTTTTTACGAATATCTCCTCTAACTATAATTTTGATATGAAATATTACCAATACTGGTATTTTGCATTTTTTTAACATAATCAATTTTTATTATTTAATCAAAGGTTTTTCCTAATATCTGATTTTCCTTTATACGATCATTTTGTAATTAAAAGCTGTGGTTGTTAGTTAAAACCATTTTGTTAAAATGTACTTGATTTAATTTACTTTTTTCTTTTTGTTTTCTCAACAAGGCTCCAGAGTTTAATTTTCCAGAATCAGTTGTTTTTTTTGCAACTCTCTACTTTTAAACCCAAACCTTATAGTTTATTTTTGCAACTGTTAACAAGTTTGGATTGGTAGAATAAAGATAAGATTAGGGTGGCATTTAATTTTAATGACAAGGGTGGGAAGCTAGAGTTAAAAGGCCTATACTAATATATACTATATACTTCTACGATTTGGACATATTTTTGTAATGCCATTTTCTTATTTAAATATGATACTAAGGAAGAATTCAACCAATTATTTACCTCCAGATGTGTTAATCTGAATTGCAAATAAATAAAAAATCAGGATTGAGTAATTTTATTGGAGTAATTAAAGTATTTGTATTTTGGATTTTAAGTATGAATAAATCCAAATAAAGCATTTAAAACTTTGTTTTTGGTCTTATTTACAAATAAAAAATTTAATTTGAAAAAGTAGTTTTTAATTATCTTTAGATTTAGTCAATATATATAGAAACTCTATATAGTTTGCCATGGTGAAGGCAAACTATATAAAGTTACCTAGGAAAAACAAAATCTCCAAACTTAATTGTGGGTAAGGTTAGGAGGAACTTGTAAATCTTGAATGGTAATCTTTTAAGTGATTGTATTGAAATAAAAATTGTCAGTCCTGATCTGCAAAAAAAAAAAAAAAAAAAAAGATTAATGTAAGTAAGAGTTGTAAAGATTAATGTAAGTAAGAGTTGTAAAAAATTGCCTAACGATATTAAATATTTTATAATATTATATACATGCAAAAAAAAGTATGTGTAGATATTTTATAATATAAGTTGCAAATAAATAATATAATATTTCAAAAAAAAAAGTATTTAAATAAATTATGATTTTTTTTTTTAATTATGGAATTAGAAGGAAAGTGCAGAAAACAGTTCAACTACCACATCTTTAAACAATGAACGTGAACAGCCTGAGTACAGTTTGGTTGATGCCTTGCTGGCTTTAACAAAAAGCGAGGTAAACATATAATTTTGTTGTTTCAGCTTTTAAAATATCAATCTGAAAATGATTGTTCTTTCTTGTTGATGATTATTGGTTTGTTTTATGTATTAGGATTGATTAGAAAATCATCTTAATTATTGTAGGTAAAAAGAAAATGATTCTATTTTTAAGAGGTTTTGACAATGTTTATATAATAAAGCAATTGTTTGAAGTGTCCTTTGTTTAGTTAAAGCTTCAAAACAATTAATAATTGATTTGATTTTTTTTTTCCATAAAAATTAATTATGATGATTTTCTGGGTTGCGGTAAGCTTGAAAGCTTGAATGTACTGATATGCGCATACAATATTTCATATTTTAAGCATGTGGTTAACTGCATGCTATAAACAAAAACATTTGAATAAAGGTATTTTATAACTTCTTAAGAAAATTTGGAGCAATTTCAAAACCTCTATTAGTGCCAAGTAAATTTTTTTTCAGATGCCAAATCTTTTAAACTATTAAAAAAAAGGGACTGATGATGAAATATTTCTGTTTTAAATGTTTCAATAAATTGATAATATCATACTAAATCAATTGTTTCTATTTCGGTTAGTTAGTAGCAAAACTAAGAACAAAAAAAAAAAATCATGCAACATTAAAGTACAAATCAACATATGCACTGTTTCAGCTGTTGCTTCCATATCAATGTATTAATCAAATGTTTATTAACAAACGAACCTCGAACAATAGAATTTTACAAGAGACATGACAAATGATGAATTAAAAATATAAAACTAATTTTAAGTTTACTGTATGCAACTAAAATTCTAATTAAAATTCTAGCATATATAATGATTAAACATGTTTCTAAAGATTAAAAATAGAAACCAAACTTGGTTTCTATTTTCATTAAATTTTTTTTATTTAATATGCAAAATTGAATTTTTTAATAGTAAAAATACTAATAATAAGAATGTAATAAATAATTTTAATATAGTTTTTTAATATAATATGTTATTTCTTGATTTGTAAGAGTTTGTAGCTGAAAATAACAAACAAGCATCCTGAAAATATAACTAATTTCAAAATATATTTTATACATTCTTTACTATTGTCGTACTTATATTTAAGTTAAGTATTTTTCTTTACGTTTTATAGGACAGCAGAGTAGCAATCAAAGCTTGTGAAGGTCTTCTTTTGTGCAGCTCAATTGCTGAAGATAGAGCCGCTCATGTTATTGTGTTATATACAGCTTTTTGCGAAAGAATGGTAAATTAAATAGTTTTTTTAATGTCTATAGTAGTATATATATATTGTCATTATGTCATTTTATATTATGCTATTAAATCACAATCATTTTTGTTGTCTCACACAACTGTTGTTGTATAATATATCATGTGAATGTATCATATGTTGTTTTATTCATCAGTCTTGCCAAAAAACAAAACAAAAAAACATTCTTGTCATTATTTTACCAAAAAAAATCCTGTTGTAGTCTTACCAAAGATTATGACAAACCAAAAATTTCTCCAAGATATCTTTTTATTATTATTTCTACATTATTTTTTATTTTCAAATAATTAAATATTCTAATTCTATTAATTATAAGTCATGTTTATATTATGTTTAAGTATGTAATACATTCTAAGTTTGTAATACCTTGCCTGCTGGAAAACAAGATGCTTTCTAAAAAAATGACACATACTTGCAACAGCCAAAGATGTTTAAGTGATGAATCAAACAAAGATGCCAATGTGATTTAACAAACAACTTTGAAGGACTTCTTCAGAATCTTTTCTCCGAAGAAGATAATGATTCAGATTTCTACTGTAAAGGCAATGTTTATATTAAGAGATTTAATTACAGCAACATTTTTAATGATATCATTAAAATGAGACAATTGCTCATGGAAGCAGCCACACAACATTTAGAGATGATATCAAGTCTATATTGTTTAATTCATGTAAACTTATTAAATTTTTCAAGTTGTCAACCATTCATAGCTCCATATTGCAAAAGTATGTTTATGAATAAGAAAAAAAAAAGTTGATGTTAAAACTTAATATAAAACTTGGTGGAACTCTTTGATTTCTATGATTGAAAAGTTGGTAAAATTGAGATCTTGCATTCAAAAATCAGTTTCAGACAATTGAAAAAATTAGTTTTTATGAGGAAGTTGATTTTAAAGTTTTAAAAGATATTTTAAAAGTATTAAAACCTATCAAATTGGCTCTTAAGGAGCTTAGTAAGGATAACTCAACGATTCTGACCAGTGAAAGTGTTCACATGTTTTTTTTTTTTAAATCTTTCTGAGCAAACGACTAGTTTTAGTGCAGTTATTCACTCAAAAAGCATTATGATGAGCAATGCAATAAAGATTTACCGTCACTAATGATATATTTGCAAAACCCCAATTAAAGTACATCACAAAATAACGATGACTTCAAATATTCATCAAAGTAAGCAATTATTCAATGTGTAAAAAATGTAGTTTAACAGAATTTTACCTAATTATTGAATAATGTTTATCTCTAATCATTGGATGAAGAAGTTGCTGAAGAAGCCAATAATAATCTGAAGATACAGTTACAACAATCTCTAACAAAGATTGTGTCGTTCTAACCCTAAATTAGTAGTTCTGGTTCATTTTCAGAGATACTAAAGGAATTTAAGTTGTTTGAAGCAAGTGGAGTTTAAACAGCGAATTTAAATAAGGTTGATGCTGTTCTCAAAACAGCATCCATGTCAACATCCAATTAAAGAACATTTTCTTTTGCTGGTAACTTTTTAATTAAGCTTCAAAGCTGAATGAATTTTGTTATATTAAATGCATAAATATTTTTAAAATATTATTTTTCGGAAAATCATATTATTGAGTTATAACTATTTAGATATTTTAAATACTGAAAAGTAGAATAAATAGGAAATGTAAAAAGAAAAATCTGTAAATTCTTTTATCAAGTTTTCTTATGACTTGGCTAAATTTTTAAAATGTTTTATAAATACAGCTCACTACCAGTTTATACCGCTATTGAACTATATTGAATACCGAAAACCCGTATTATAATTTTCCATTATTTTGGAAACTCTAGCAAAAAAGGCTTCTAGTTTTTAAAATAGAATTAAATTTTAAAAAATAAATAAAATAAATTTCAAATTTTTTAATCTGACCGTATATATTTTTAGCAAAAAAATAAATATAGCAAAAAAGACTTTTTATTTTAATTGTTAAAATAAAATGTCAAAGTTTTTGCTAGCTATGAACAGTTTTTTTTCTTTTGCAAAAATTTTTTCTATAGATATTACATACATAACATATAAAAGATATTATATATTATAACAAAGCGAGAGAATTTTGAAAATAACTTAAAGTTTCTAAAAACATCAAAACACCTATAAAAATATGTTGCAGGACCTTCTGGAGTAGCAGAATGAGCTTGTTAAAATTTTTCTTTATTAAGTTTCAAACTATTTTTTTTTTTCAGACCACCCTAAGTTTATTGGGAATTAATAATATAATTATACATATGTGCAACATATTTTTTCAGGTGTTTTGATGTTTTTAGAAATTGTATGTAATAACTATAGAACTTCAAAAAAATTTTAAATTGTATTTTAAAAAATCACAAAAGCTTTAAAAAACAAAAAAAAATTGGCAAGTGGTATGATTTGAACCATTGGAAACCACTGCACTCCGGAAACATCTTTTAGAGATTTATTATCAAATATAAATATTGTTAGACCATAATGAATTAAAAAAATTTAAATTGTAAAGAAAATGTTTCAACATTTTATGTTTTATGTCATCGCTTCAAAAATGTAAACACAAATTTACGCCTAAATTACTAAAGAAATTTGCAAAACATGACTAGTTTGAAAACATATTGCCTGACATAGCTAGAAAAACATAATATATTTTAATGATTTTGATATGCATAAAACATTTGAAATTCTATTAATTTATGTCATCCATTACAAATATTATGTTTGGAATTTAAAAATAATATTTTTATAATGTAAATGTATTAAAAACAGACTTTTCGTAAATGAAACACATAAAGTGTTCCAAGTTTCAACAGTCAACAAAGATAAGTCAGGCAATCTTAGTTTTCTCAAAACAGGTTTTTCATAAATGTCGCAAAAATCAGTAAAGTGATCATAAATCATTGGAAGTATTTTAACATTATTTATTTTAATTCCGTTTAATGTAATTACTTATTTAACAAGGAAAGATAGATCTTTTATATTTTTTTTAATTTGAAGATGAAAATGTGAAGATGAAAATGTTTAGAGAAAAAGAATACTTTTATTTTAAAGTTTGTGAATTTTTATACTTTTTATGCGGAAATACTTTCTTTTTTAATAAACTCATGACGTCAAGCTTGTTTTTATATTGAATGAAACAGCAGTGTATGTTCATAAATAAATGTAAAAAAATCTTTACACAATGTTGAATTAATAAAAAACAAGAAATATTAAAAAACATTTGTGAAAAGAATTCTCAAAAACAAAAACACTTCCCCGTTTATTAAAATTGAAAAAAAAAACTTTTTTACCTGCTTGTACATATTTTAATATATGACGGAGAGACTTATGTTTTACTTAATGAATTAGCAGATTATATGTAAAAAATTTCTTTGTTAATAAATATTTTACATCCCTTTAACATATAAAAAATTATATAAAATAATAAGTTTCTGAATAAAAAAGTTCACAGTTGCAGTTAATTGCTTTTTTTTTTACAACTTAATACTTTTTGATTGAACATCACATAAATGATATTAAAAGATAATTTAAATATATTAAAAGATAGTTTTTGCTTAACGTAAAACTGCTAAGCTCGTACTCAAATTGCCATTTTGTAAGTGAAATGTGAACTGCATAGCGCTTGTTAACAAGGCCTGTAACTTTTATTAATACTTCAAACAAATAATTATTAGTAATTTGTTACTTTATTTAAAAGTGTTTCGCTAATATAAAAATATAAGTTAATCAAGATTGTTATTTAAATTAAGTTAATTAAGACGTTATTTATTTCGAAAAAAATTTATATTCAATGCGGTTTTAAAATATTTAAAGATGTGGTCAAATTGTCAAAACAAAATATTATTTGCGTAGTCAATAATAGCATGTGATTGCACGCCTTCCAGACCAATGCTGGGAATCTGATCCATTATAATATTGAATTTGGTTAGAATTAAATTACAATCATAGCGTTTTTTACATTGAATTACTATCTTATCAAATCTCTATTGCATTGACAATGCAATAACGCAATCCAACTGCTACTGCAACTGTTTCTGAAGTTGCTACTGCAACTGCTGCTGTAAGTTGCTACTGCTACTGCAACTGCTGCTGCAAGTTGCTACTGCAACTGCTGCTGCAAGTTGCTACTGCAACTGCTGCTGCAAGTTGCTACTGCAACTGCTGCTATTCTTAATGTTGCTCTAAAAAGAAATGGGTGAACTAAATGCATCAAATATACTTGATAAAAAGAGATAGACTAGAAAAAAATGTTTTTGAGAAAAAATGCAACAAAAATTGAAGCAATTTATTGGTTTCGATAGATGAAAAGACAATATAATAATAACAGCAGGGATAATTTAAAAAGATAATAGAGAAAAAAAAAACAACAACTATATATAGGTCATCTAACACCTGATAATGGAACTTCTTGTTGCATTGTTAATGAAATTCTCCATCTCATTATTCTCCATCTAGTATTTGAACTTCTTTAAATAACTGTAGTAAACACTGACAAAATTGTAGAAGTGATAAAATTAATTGAAACAGAACTTGATATAGTAATGCAGTGGTTTATTTTTTAACTCCATTCAATACATATTATTATTCAATCTGTTTCAATCCTCCTACAACACTAATCAAAGGAAAGAGTTGTTGGAATGTTTACAATGGCATCAGAAAATAGAAATATACAAATATATACACACAAATATATACATATATAAAAACCCCACAGAATATGCTGCTTCTCAAATAACAATTTGACCTGTAAAAAACCACTTTTATTAATTATTTTAAACACATTAATTGAGAAGGGTTTTAGCTAAGTTATTCTCTTTCTTGTAACATCGTGTTAACTAACTAATATATCCTTAACAAAAACTTTTACAATCCAAAAATTGAATAATCAAGAAAAACCAGATAAAACCGGTAATAAATAACAAAAAGCCGTATAATAATAAAACACTTTTAACATACACCCCTATGTTGACTTGGTCAACTAATAATATAACTCTTTTAAACGCCACAAATTTTCGCCTGTGCTCGCTGCCTGTCTGATCGGCCGCTTACAAATTGACCTGCACGTTTCATCAGTAGCAATCACACCTATTTCATTTTCGTTTGATTTGTTGGTAATTTCAAAAGGTATTAATTTTTGAATAGGTCGGAAACATGTTGTTCTAATTCCTTCTTTGGATAAAACTTGTAAACGCGCACCTCGTACTTTTCCATCAGCTCCTCTAATAAGTTCCAAAACTTTTCCCATACGCCATTGACTTCTAGGGATCTTGATATCATCTCGTATAAGAACTACATCATTTAATACTAGCTGTTCGTTGTATGAAGTTTTACTTTTTACGTATAAATGGTGTTGTTTAAGTTCATTAAGATAAGAAGTTGTAAACCTTCTCCAAAAGTTAAATATCATTGTTTTTATAAATATAGCTCTTTTCAAAATATCATTAGGTAGTAGACTAATTCCATTCATTTTATTAACAATATTTTGTCCATACATTAAATGGTATGGTGTTGATGCTTCTTCAGTGTCATCCTCGCTCATGTAAAATAATGGACGACTGTTTATCACAGATTCGATTTCACATAAAATCGTTTCGAGTTCTTCGTAAGATAAAAGAGACTTACCAATTGTTTTCTTCATTGTAATTTTTACAGATCTAACTAAACGTTCGTAGAAACCGCCCCACCAGGGGGAAGCTGGTAGAATAAACTTCTGTTGCACATCATTTTTCATCATAAAATTTTTAACTTCCTTAGATATAAAGGTCTTAAAATTATCGGAGATAATAAGATCAGGAAAACCTCTTCGCGCTGCAAAACGCTTAAAAGCTCTTATGAAGGCCGGAATTTTCATGTCAGGTGTCAGTTCAAGATGGATTGCTCGACTAGACGCACAAGTCAATAGTAAAACATAGACCTTACAGGCAGCATCTTTATTAACTGTCTTTACAAATAAAGGTCCTGCATAATCTAAACCAGTTGCTTGAAAGGAATATAAACTATTAACTCGAAAATCAGGTAAATCTGGGCTGCTAGGTGGTAACAATGTTCTTCCTTGGAACTTCTTGCATGTTACACATTGTCTAATAATACTTTTTATCGTCAATCGTCCTTCTATTATCCAGAATTGAGATCCTACTTTATTCAACATCGATTCGATTCCATGATGCAAAACTTGTTCATGACAGTTACAAATCAGTGATATTGTAAACCAACTTTCGTAATATTAAAGGATATTTTTCTGCAAAGTTTAAATTAGCATTTTCAAATCTTCCTTGCAATCGTATTAGTTTGTCTTCGCCATCAAATAACTTTTTCAAGTTATTTGATGGCGAAGACAAGAGTTTTTCAGTTTATCAAAACTTTTGTCATTTTGTAAAATTCTTTGCTCATCTCTAATCCATTCATTGAGTGCAAATTTGTACTCATCTGTCGTCAAAGTAACTTTTAATGGTTTGTTTAATGGTAGCTTTTTAATTGTTTTTAACAAATTGTTGATAAATCGAAATACATATCCAGTGCTAATAATTAACTTTTCAAATGAACTAAATCTACATGCATCAATGATACTACTCAAACTTGGTGATGAGTCCAAAACAATATTACAAATAACTACATTTTCTCCTCTCTTACACTCAGACATAATATCAACCTGAAACTTTTTATCAACTTTAAATTCATTTATCTCTTTGTTCATATTTAACAAAAATTCTGGTCCTTTCAACCAATGTCCAAAATCGACAAAATTACTTATTCGAGTAGGAAAATCAGCTGGGTTCAACTCCCCACTAATATGATTCCATTTTTCTCTATCAACCACTTTTCTAATGGCATTCACTCTATTCTCCACCCATGGTTTCCACGTTCTTTCCTTACCTTTAATCCAATACAATGCCACTTCTGAATCACACCAGCAACTTACATCCTCAAAGTGCACTCTTCCTTTCAAAACTCTTAACACTTCCTCTAAAAGTCTGCTCAGTAACACACAACCTAATAACTCTAATCTAGGTATACTTAATTCTTTTAAGGGTGAAACACGTGACTTTGAAACTAAAAACTTCCTATTCACTCCTAAACTAGTTCCTACAACTAGATATGTAATGGCACAATAAATTAATTTAGAACTGTCACAAAATCCATGCAATTGAACACGCTTACTACTCTCATTCACTCTCTCAAACACAAATCTTGGGATTCTAACAAAACTTAATAATTCAAGATCCTTTAAAAATGCTGTCAAAGCTAATTCTATTGCTTCTGTTACTATTTCATCCCATCCACTTTTCATGTAAATTATTATAAAGTTCTCTCAATATGAATTTAAATTATTTACATAATTGTTGTTATGTAATTTAATTATAAATTAATAACTATTATACATATCTGTGTTTGCAAGTAAAACAACACACACAAATGGGAAAGAAAATGAAAACTTTCTTGCAGATATGAAGCTTATTGGTTGCCACAACTCCATCATTGCATCCACTTGGAAGATATAAGATGCTATGAACACGAGGGCTTCAGAATAACTGTCAATTACCTCTTCATCCACTCAAAACGAGTTCATCAGATATTGTGGTGGTGTCATCCAAAGTGTTTTTACTCCAAATCTTAATTGAAAGATTGTTTTTACTCTTGAAGTTATTGGTGTTAAAAAACCTAGAGGATCAAAGAAAGATGCTGCTATCTTAAGAATATTTCTTTTACTAATTTTTAGCATTCTTGCATTTTTAACAAATTCTTTAAACTCAAAAACAAATTCATCTTTTAATATATCCCACTCAATTCCTAAAATTTTTATAAAATTATTATTGTTTTCATTTTTAATAATTTCACTTTCAAAATATTTCAATTCATCAACTTTTAGACTACATTTTGAGTTTTCACTTTGATTTGTTTCCTTTTTATTAAAATAATTTTGTAATTTGTGATCATTTGTAATCCATTTTCTTAATTCGAATCCTGCATCTAAAAATATACATTTAGATTTTTTATAAAGCATTTTTCCTTCTGAAATTGTTTCACAGCCAGAGGCTATGTCGTCAACATAAAGATCATCTATTAATCTTTCAATAAATTTTTCATCATGTTCAATATATTTATTAAGATGGTGTTTTAAAGTGGCATTTAAAAGAAAAGGACTGCTAGTTAAACCAAAAACAACTCTAAGAAATCTATATACAATTAATTTAGCCTGTTTATCAGATATACTCTCGCACCACAAGAACCTCAAGTAATCTCTGTGTTCAGGAGAGATTTCAATGTTTAAGAATGCTTGCTTTATATCAGCAATTATCCCTATAGCATTAAACCTAAATTTTAGTTAAATATCAAATATTTTTGACAATAAATTCGGACCTGAATACAAGCAATCATTTAAAGACGGTCCTGTTATCGAACAAGACGCATCAAAAACAGCTCTAATTTTTGTAGTATCCTTATCATTTCGAATGACAGGCCTATGAGGCAAATAATGCACACACCCTGGTTCTTTAAATATATCAGACTCACTAACTCTTTCTATTATATTATTTTTTTCATAGTCTATAAAAATTTGATTATATTCTGTAACCAGTTGTTTATCATTTAATCTTACCTTTAAATTAGCCAGACGTTTTTTACAAATATTATAGTTATCAGGTAAAAAATCATGATCAGTTTTGAATGGTAACTTTGTTATATATCGTTCCCCATTATGTGTGAGATCTTTTTCAAACTGATACATCACACAACTCTCAGGAGATTCTATGGTTTCAACAGACCAAAATTTATTTAGATCTTTCCTAAGCTCATCTATTTCACTCTCAACCTCACAGTGCATAGAATGACTAGTAAAAACTGTTTTTGTGGTATTTTTTGTACTTTTTTCCAGAGAAATAGGACCACTTAATACCCACCCTAAGATTGATTTACTAGCTACTAGACCACATATTGGACTTCTTACGATTCTTCCAGTAATAAAACTGTGATAAAAGTCTATACCTACTAAAATATCAACATGAAAATCAAGAGACCCATCATCATAATCACCTAATGAATATTTGGATAATTGTTTAAATTGATTACAAGCTAATGACACATTTTGCCCTTGCAGAGGGCTACAAATAACTGGTACACATAAAGCTTCCATATAAACACTGTGATCAGTATATTTATGTTTGACCTTAAATTGAACAACATTTAATAATTGCAATGTTTGTTCATTATCTTTCCCAAATGTTTTTATTATAATTTTCTTTTTCCTAATAGTTTTTAAATTTAATTGTTTTTGAATATTTTCACATATATATGATCGTTGGCTTCCACTATCAAATAAGATTCTTGCCTTTAAAGACTTATTTTCTGAAACTGCACTTATGTTTGCCCTAGCTGTTTGCAACAAGATAGTTTGTTGGGAAATGTTATGTGTTGCATGCCCAACAAAAGTGTTTTCTTTTTCAAACAAGGAAATATGATGCTTTTTTTTGCATTTAATACAAATATAATTTGCTTGACAATTCTTTAATATGTGATTCGTTCTAAGACAATTAAAACATCTACCTTGCTTTTTTAAAATTTCTTTTCTAGTTGAAAAATTTGTCACGTTTTTACATTCCCAGGGGTTATGATTTTCTGAACAGTACACACAAGGATAATTATAATTTCTTTTGTTTTGGTAATCGCTATCAAATGATTTCGGAAAAACTTTTTTGTAATTATTCTTAAAGTTCTGATTAATGTTCTGTGAATATAATCCTGCAGTTGTGAATAACTGACTATTATTTTTTCTGTTTTCAACATTTCGACTATTAGTTGAACAACACTCTATTGCATTTAATTCTTCTCGAAAATATTTTAATAATAAATCTATAGTCCAAACCTCCCCACCAAATTTCCTCGAAATTAACAGAACTAAATCATCTGGTATTTTTTCTTTCAAAATAGGAATCAGAAGACTTCCATATGTGTTAGTTTCAACTTTTAATGATTTCAAATTTCGAACACTTGCCTCTATATCATTATAAAGTTTCCTTAAGCCATCAACATTATCACTATTTTTTACTTTCACAAGTTTTAATAATAAATCCATGTGTGCAGAGATTAAAATTTGTGGGTTACCATACCGTTCAGTCAATAAAGAAACTGCTTCTCTATAATTTTCTGACGATAAGGTTAAACCACAAATGGTAGTCAATGCTTGGCCTCCTAAATATTTTTTTAAATAATTGAAACGATCAATATCATTTAGGTCATCATTATTGTGTATGGAAATATTAAATTGATCCCAGAATGTTTGCCATTCTAAAATATTACCCTTAAAAATTGGAAGTTCAATTTTTGGCAATCTATAATTAATTTTATTTTTAGAACTCTGTTCAGAATTATTATCAAACTCTAATTTTAAAGATTCTAACCTTAGATTTATTTTAGAAAGTATATTGTGAAATGGGTCAGTTATTTCAACACTCGCTAAAACATCTTCCTCAACCTCATTTGGATCAAGTATATTAATTATTTCTTCATCAATATTATTTAAATTTGTATAAGAGTCACTCAAACTATTTTTTAAAGCTATAAACCTAGACTGAGAGGTGTCAGGGTCTTCTAACGCTTGACTTATTTCTACAACATTTTTTTGAAAAATACTTCTTAGTGCTTTCCTTTTAGCTATCATCCTACCTAATATTGCAGCCATAACTTATATTCTACTACTACTATAAAAATGTATAACTTCTAATCTAATACTACTTTACAGTCTCTATACAATTTTTCACTCGCTCTTATACACAATAAACACAATAAGCAATAAAAATATCACTATTTTTTACTTTCACAAGTTTTAATAATAAATCCATGTGTGCAGAGATTAAAATTTGTGGGTTACCATACCGTTCAGTCAATAAAGAAACTGCTTCTCTATAATTTTCTGACGATAAGGTTAAACCACAAATGGTAGTCAATGCTTGGCCTCCTAAATATTTTTTTAAATAATTGAAACGATCAATATCATTTAGGTCATCATTATTGTGTATGGAAATATTAAATTGATCCCAGAATGTTTGCCATTCTAAAATATTACCCTTAAAAATTGGAAGTTCAATTTTTGGCAATCTATAATTAATTTTATTTTTAGAACTCTGTTCAGAATTATTATCAAACTCTAATTTTAAAGATTCTAACCTTAGATTTATTTTAGAAAGTATATTGTGAAATGGGTCAGTTATTTCAACACTCGCTAAAACATCTTCCTCAACCTCATTTGGATCAAGTATATTAATTATTTCTTCATCAATATTATTTAAATTTGTATAAGAGTCACTCAAACTATTTTTTAAAGCTATAAACCTAGACTGAGAGGTGTCAGGGTCTTCTAACGCTTGACTTATTTCTACAACATTTTTTTGAAAAATACTTCTTAGTGCTTTCCTTTTAGCTATCATCCTACCTAATATTGCAGCCATAACTTATATTCTACTACTACTATAAAAATGTATAACTTCTAATCTAATACTACTTTACAGTCTCTATACAATTTTTCACTCGCTCTTATACACAATAAACACAATAAGCAATAAAAATATGTAAACAACAACAAATTCACTATTGAATCAACAAAAGCAATATGTTATTTCTTACCAACACGCTTGTTTACACAATTCAAATCTTACACCGAATATCAATGTACAAAACTTTTGTAAATCAAATCGATTCTTTTTCTTTTCTTTTTGAGTTCAATTGGATAAATATTTTTCTTCTGGCAATATTTTTCGTTCAGATTTCGTATTTTGCATCGGGCGCCATGTAAAAAACCACTTTAATTAATTATTTTAAACACATTAATTGAGAAGGGTTTTAGCAAAGTTATTCTATTTCTTGTAACATCGTGTTAACTAACTAATATATCCGTAACAAAAACTTTTACAATCCAAAAATTGAATAATCAAGAAAAACCAGATAAAACCGGTAATAAATAACAAAAAGCCGTATAATAATAAAACACTTTTAACATGACCCATTCACTATTACTATTTCATCTATGTAATCTGTATAAGATATTTATTTTTAACTTCCTTGTTTGAAAATATGTGCTTTTTTAAAAATAGGTATATATGCTACACAATTTTGTCAAACTTTCAAAATATTTGATTTTCAATTTTATGGTGCCACTATATGTGAATATTAACTTTCTAAAACCAATTAATTTTTTTTTTTTTACCTATGTGACATTGTACTTTTTGTACAACTTAACCTTTATTGATTGATTTGCCCAGTTCATGCTTTTTAAACTTTTGAAAGTTTAGCTAAATATTTTTAGCGTTATTTGAGTTTTTTTTTATCTTTGATTATCTCAACAGAAAAATCAAAGATAAAAAAAAACTTACTATTACATTACTTTGAGCGGTAAGAAATAAAAAATCTTACAATCATAATTGCTACTTTTTTTAAAACCCCAATTTTTAATTTGAAATATATTTATTATAATTAATTTTACATCTTTGTTAAAAAACCACAAATAAATTCTTTTTTAAATTGAGTAAAGCTTTGCTATTATTCTTTTTTTCACTAGCATGTCTATTAAAAATCACAAATGGAAACTGCTTCTGAAACCTCTTATATTACTCTTTAACAAGATAGTGTGTGAAAAGAAAAGTGCTTCAAAAGAACTTTTACGTAACTAGGTATTTGAAAAAATCATACGTAAAGATTTGATATTTAAACACTGGTTCTTATATTATTTGCTTTGCTCATTCAGCTCTGATAGATAAAAGTTCTGTATTGAGCGAAGTTTTTCTGGTAGCCTACAGCTGTGTCTTTAAACTGCTTTTCCTAATATCTGTAACTATTTTAATGACTATTAGAGTGGGCGAAATAAGCTCTATTTTAAATGATTTGTGTGAAATTTTAAACTTTATCATCTTTTCTTTTCAATAGTGTTTCTATGTGATCTGGAACATCTCCAATATTGAGTTTCAGTTTGATATTATACTATATATTGAAGTATATTTGACTACCCATTGATGATCATAAAAAATAATAAGTCTTTTACCCTACAAATATGTGTGATTGCTAAAATTCACTCATAGAATGTCTTTTTTTGTTTAAAAGAAAAACTAATTGACAACAACACTATTATTTTTTTAGTGACAAAACAACCTTATTGAAACAAAATTACTTGTACTTACAGTGTATTTAATTAACTGCACTGAGTACTGCTTAGAAGTGGTACAATATTTTTGTATAAGTGTATACCAGTAAACAGTTAATGTGGTAAACAATCTTCTTTGGCAATTAGTTTCATATTTTGCTTTTGAAAAGTGTATGTTCATCTTTCCTTTGGATAAACATTGTATCAGCTTATAACAAAAAAATTTGCATCATCAATAAAAAATAGGTTTTTATTCAAGAGTTCAAGCAGTTCTATACAAATGTCTCAAGTCTATTTATGCTATTAGCTTCAAATAGAGGCTTTTTAATTGGGCCAGTACCCATCATATGAGCTAGTTAGCCCATCCAGTTAAGCAGTTATATGTCTCATTGGTAATTCATTACAATGCAATATACTAATTGATCAGAGTAATTTCCTCCTGAATGATTGAATCTACTGTGACAGCTTCTAGGGACTCGTATTGACCTTTGAAACATATGGTTATAAAGAGCAAATGTGGCTTCTTTAACTTGTTTGTTTGTGGGAATGTCTTTAGCAGAAGTGTAATAAGTGTAATCTTCCATCATAGGACTTATAGGTCAAAGTGATATTTTCACTGAATTCTTTGCTTCAATAAGGTCTAGAAGAAATGACAAAACTACAGCTGGTGTTGCCATTAGTGAACTTTTGTGTCATTGAAATCTCTGCATTTTGACTAATTGATATATAGTTTTTTTTCTTCCATAAAATAATTTAAAGTGAACTTTTGGAAATCTTTTACTTGTTAAAATCTGAATCATCTTCAAAGAAACATTCCACAATATTGTAGTTTGTTTTTTTTTTTCTTTTTCTTTTCTAATTTTAATTTTACAACTACACTGAATATTGACACAAAAAACACTTAATTGACACAAAAAGAACTGTTTAAACAATACTTAAACACAAAATTATTTCTCACTTGCAACATGATATCTAACTGCTGATCCAACTTGTGTCTTCTTAGGAATTCAAGGTTCTTTATCTGATTCTAGATTCTACTTTTTTTTTTTGCAAATCAATTTTAGTGTACAGACTTCAAAGCTTGATTAATTTGTTAAATTTTTATATCATGATGAACCTCCATTTTGCATCAAATTGATTTTTTTCATTGTTTCAATTTCTCATTGCATGACCTACAAAATAAATTTGATTTTATAATATTTTATAAACCTACAAAGAATTTCCATACTTAAAATGTACTTATAAGATTTACTTATTTTTAGGCTGATCAACTTTCAAAGCTTTTCAAAAGTTTACCAGCTGTTATTGATCCTGCTGATTTAAACCAATTAACTGCAACATGGGGGTAATTAAATATGTTCATAATCAGTTATGAAAAATAGTTTAAAATTAAATGTAAATAGTTAAATGAAAAATTGCATTACATGATAAAAGTTATTAATAATACACATAATTTAAAAGAAATGATATTTGTCCTTTTTTCCCTTCTGATTATTAATATTTGATTTTTATTCATTAATTTAAACTTAATTGTTAATTAATTTAGCAAAACATTATTATATGAGTGTTTTATGAACTCTTATTCACTAAGTAAAAATGTCAAAATTTTTTTTGTTTATTCGAAAAGAATATTTAAAACAGCTAGAAAAAAATTCTGAGATTAATTAATAAGAGTTTTTATTTAAAGACAAAAATATTCTAATAATATGATAAAATTTAAGGTGGCACTACCCTGCAAATTTTATTTTCCAAAATAAGATCTTTTTAAAATGATATGCATTTTTTGTTAGCAGTTAAAAAACTAAATATAAAAACACCATTTTTTTCCTTATTTGTTAAAAAAGCAAAAAACATGCAGTGACAAAAACATAAATAACTTCAGTAATATTTGAGGTAAAAGCTTTAAATTTTACCAACATATAGCTAAATGGTTGGTAGAGGGCCCCTAGTAGAATTTTTCAAAAATACTGAGCCAAAGTAAAATGGCAGATATTAACCTGTAAAAATGATAAAAAATGGTCTGTGGGGTATGCTAAATTTTAAATTCTTGTCAAAATAAAAAATATTTTCTGAATATTCTACTACCAACACTTTCTACAATATCAATGAACAAACTGTGAAAATTTCAAAGAAAAAAAGTAAATAATTATATATAAAAAGAGTAAATAGTTATAAACTATTCTAGTTTAAATTTAAATTCTGAGAAAAACAGGATTTAAAATAAAAAATGTCTTAAACTAAAAAAATCTCTAATTAAAAAACATCAAAACTGGCCAAAAAAATATGATTAACCACCTTCAATCTTTTGTTTTGTATCAAAATAACCTTTCTACAATACCAATGAAAAAATTGTGAAAATAGGGCAAAAACATAAACAGACACGGTTGCTAAGGCCATTGCTAGGGGTTCAAAAATTACCATGTTGCCTATGAATACAAATTTTGGGACTGTCTATTAATTTTTGAAGAAAAGTAAAGCGGTTTTTGTGTTTTAGGATGCTCAAATTGTTGGTATTTAATAAAAAAATTTTTTTTTTTTTGTGCTGATTTTAACAGGGTTAACTACCTTAAGATATTGCTAAAATTATAGAGCTATAAAATAAACCACCTAATAAATTGCATTAGTATTTTTAGATACTTAACATTTCACATTTCTTAACTTCTTATCAGAAGTTTATCAGAAAGGAACTGTCTAGGGTTTATCAGAAACTATTTATATTGTTCATCAAAAACAGTTAATTTTCAGTTATCTTATTTGTATTAAGAACTTTGGATTTTTTTTTTTAATTTCAATTCACCTCAAAACCATGAAGGCTACTACAATCGAGGAGTCTACTTTAGTTGTGGTTATAACCCTCTCTCAACTTTATAACTGTGAAACACAAACCTTAACGAACAAGGGAGAAACAAGTTGCTGCAGGGAGAAACAAGTTGAGCGCGGTACTACCAGGGACATGGTGGGGATCAAACTCCGAACTTCTGGCTTATGAGGCAAGCCCTCTGCCACTACCACTAGATTGTGGAGGATAATAGTTTACATTTTCATTTTCTTTTTATTAAATTATAATATTTGTTTTTTTTTAAATCCTGGGTTTCTAAATTTCTATTTTGAGTTAAAAAGACCTGTTACTAAAATAATTTATTGTTGTTTAAGATTTGACCTCGAAGATCAAATGGTGTCTTCATTTCCCGGTAAAAGACAGCTGATTGCATTTTTGTCATGGTTGGATTACATTAATCAACTAAGTTTAGAAGCACATCCAGTAAGTTTTTTTTCAAATTATTCGAATTTGGTTTTTATTATTATTTGCAAATAAATTTAAGTTTGTATATCTTTATGACATTATTTATATTTGTGTATCTTATTTGCATTTATATGCATAAATATGTAATCAATCATTAAAAAGCAACTCAAGTTGCTTTTTAATGATTGATTACATATTTATTATATTCTGTCAAGCCAGTTCTAATTTTTTTAAATAATCATCTGGCTAAATCGAATTCTCGTTCAACTAAAACACTATAAAAATTTTCAATTGATATTTGTAGCCAACAAGTCTAAAATTGATTTAAAGATGAATTTTTATAACTTATATTTTAACTTTTTTTTTTTTAATTTAATAATTTTAAACTAATTTTAATTTAAATATAAATAAGTATAATATATAATATTTTTAAAGAACTATTTTTGATTAAATACAGATATAAATAATACTGAACACTATCATCATAATGATTACCACCCATAAAAATTTACAAAAGTATTTGAGTATTAAATGTTTTTACATGTTTTTTAAGCTAGTTACAAGGGCACTGGCTTCATCAATTCGTGAAAGGTTTATATTGACAGCTATTGAACCAGGACTTTCTCAAACGTAAGAACATCATGGTTTCTAGTCATTGTAAAATTTATGTCTGTAATTTGCATTGTTACTATTATTTTTTTTTTTTTTATTAATATTGTCATTATTATTGTTACTATTATTATTGTTAAGTAATAAAGTAATTATAAAAACCAATAAACTTAAATTAGTTTTTTTTTTTTTTAACCATACTTAGCATATTTTATTTTTGTTGTGGTTTTGGAAAGGTCTGTTGATGTTTTACTCAACAGACCTTTACTACATTGCGGTGAGCAAAATACTCATTGTTTGAGCGAAATATGGCACATAGCCATATTTTGCTCAAATGTTGGTAAACAATAATGTTCACGGTAAACAGAGAATTATTAATAAAGTTATCTACACCTCAAATAAGATTTATTTGTGGATAATTCTTAATTGTCTCTAAGGAATGATGTCAAAACAATATTTTAGGTATGTTATGTGTCATCAAAGCTATCATTTGAATAATTTTATGAAGAGAATAGATGTGGAATTAAAGTGAAGCTTTGTTGTTTTTCAGTTGAAGTTAAACCTCTACTTACATTAGGATCTATATTCTAAAAATGTGAATTTTTTAGTCACTACCTTGATTTTTTAAAACACTATAATAGTTTGTGAATCAAATTTAAAGCAAAAATCATAACCTGTTTACTTTTTTTTGTAATGCTTTTCAAAATTGGTAAATTTTCATTTTATTTGAAAGCTTAAAAATACTGACAGAAATAATATGTATGCTTTAATACTGCCACTTGATATTTTTAAACCATTTTACAATATTTTATAAAACTATTTTCAGTTTGATAAAATATTGTAAAATTTATCTAAAGTTTTTCTCTGATTAGGCTGAGCTTTTTTTTTGGTATTTTTTAACAGTTGGATAGTTTTTTATGAAATGCTCATCCATTATGTTTTTTTATCTATGTGCCCATCTTCATATACCTGTACGTACTTTTCATGCGGTTTATTTCTTTATGAATACTCTTTCTATTTTGCTTTCCATATGTGTCAAGGCCTACTCCCCATTTTCTAATGAAAGATAACACATGGTACTCCAGCATATGAAACAATATAAAGTAAAGTTAAAGATCAAATAACAAAAATGATTTTCTATATTTATTGTGTTCTGGCAAAAAATAAAATAACACATGACATACCAAGGTACTGTTTGTTATTTTTTTTGAACTGATTGTAGGAGCTTAAGCTTGTGACAAATTCCAAATTTTGGGAAGAGTACCTTGAAGTTTTTATATACTTTAGTTTTTATATTCTTCAATACTTTTCTCCTAATTTAACAAATAAATAATTGTGAAATATGTATTTTTCACATTAATATGCACGTTGAACAACTATTAATCAATAACATTTTCTCATAACTTGGAAAACTTGGGATCTGCACCATGGTTTTTATATTTTTCTAGGGATCAGTTTAGATCAGTTTCACTTTAAACATTGTGTTGTGTAGACGCTCCAGTTTTATAATGGATAAATATACGCCACAAGAATGAGCAGAAATAGTGACAATATTTATCGAAAGTGATTGTTCCATTATTGCTAGTCAGAGGAAATGGCGTAAAAAATATCCTAATTGTCCAGTGCCCCACAAAACCACAATTTATTGATTACATGCAAATTTTCGACAGTACGGTATGACAACAGACAGACCTTGTTCTGAAAGATAATAGACATCTTGTAACGCTGAAAATGTAGCTCTGGTGTGCAGTAGTGCGCAGAGTCTCCAGAAACAACAATTCGGAGACATGGTTCCCAGTTACACATTTCTGCGTGCAGTTTAAGGCGAATTTTGAAAACTGATTTGAAAATGTTCCTGTACAAAATTCAATTAGTCCATAAAGCTACCAAGAGATCTTGATTAACGAGTTCAGTACAGTAATGCAATCATGCCTGTGAAATTGAAGAATTTTCATCTAAATTGATAATGAGCGATGAAGCCCATTTTCTTCTTGATGGCCATGTTAATAAACAGAACAGTCAGTTTTGGGGAACAATGAACCCTCAATTAATTTATGATACATCATTGCATCCAGAAAAAACAACTGTATGGTGTGGTATTCATGCTGGAAACATCATTGGGTCCCTATTTTTTTGAAAATGAATAAGGTGTTCAAGCGACTTTTACTGCTGAACGGTACCAAGACATGATTCATAATTTTCTTGTGCCTGAAATGGAAGAGCAAGGACTAGAGGACATGTGGTTTTAGCAAGATGGAGCCACAGCATACACAGCCCGTTCAACAATTCAATTATTGAATGACGTTTTTCCACGAAGACTAATTTCGCGAAATGGCAATTAAGCATGGCCAGCTAGATCTCCGGATTTAACAGCACCAGACTTTTTCTTATGGGGTTTTTTAAAATCAAAAGTTTGTTATGTGAATAAGCCCTAAACGATTCAACATCTTAAAAACAATATTTGTCATGAAATTGAAGAAATTCACTCTGAAATTTTACAGGATGTCATGAAAATGCCCTAAAAAGAGCCGAGAGTTAGCGAATAACGGTTACCATTTAACCTATATAATTTTCCAATCATAACGAAAAAAAATGTAAAGAAAACTTTTCATGAAAACCAAACTTACTTATCTTTTCTTTGAACAAAGTTTTGGGCAATCAAAATGGTAGCGGGACTTTTGCCCCACCCTGTATGTAGAGCAGCATCTTCAATTTTCCTTGTTATAACACTTGTTGAATCCAATGCAAATATATCTGAAGCAAAATCTGAATTTGTGAAGTTAATGACTATGATGATTTATAGTGATAATGTTGTTGATATTGATATCTGACAAGTTTTTTAATGTTTCTTACATTCTGACAGTTGTGCTTTAAACAATCTACCACAACCTTGCTTGCATACTTCTCGCAATCATTTCAATGACATTTTTTGACAAAATTAACCTATCACTTGGAATAGGAAAGGAACATTTAGAGCCTATTTATTTTTGATATTATTTTGTCAATGATATTTGATTTATTTTTGATATTATTTTGTCAATGAGATTCACATGAGGATTTAAGATATGGATTAATATCTTGTAGTTGAAGATTAAATGTTGTTTGAGGTAAAAGTTTAAATTGTATGTTATTTATTGTGTGTCTAGTCCAAATATTTTCACTTAATTCTTAAAGGTCTTCCACTTATCTTTTTCTTTTTTTTCCCCCTTCCTTTTTTGGCTTTGAGCAAAAATTAAAGTTGCAATGTTAGGCCAAGGTCTTAACTTTAGTTCAGTGTTTGAAACTTTTCAATATTTCCTAATATTGAAAAGTATCTATAACACATTTTTTCATGATGCATATTTGGATGGTCCTTATTGATTTAGATAAAAAAAACAAAATTCTATTTTAACAAGATGTTTTGTGAAAAACACATCATCAGCTATACTTTCTCCACATATTCTGCATAATGTTCTTAGTTTTGTTTCTTGAGACTCAGTTATTTGTATGTTTATTTATTTCTAAAATATAAGATTTGATTATTATATCACATAAAAATTAATAAATTTATTTGTTTCAAATGAAATATGTTTTACTTGGTAACACTTTTATCAATTTTTAAATTAAGGGGTCTAGTAACTACAACCTTATAGCAAAAATACAACCTTTTTGATAAAGTTACTGTCCATTACAAAAAAAAAAAAAAATCAAAATAACGATGTTTTTGTTGTTTTTCGAGTTACGCATGCGAATGATAAATGTCAGCGAATGCTTAAAATTAAACCACTGTGGCTGTTGCTTTGAAGTTGTATATTTTTTGCATGCACTTATGGTTTCCATTTTTTTCAACATTTTTTTCAAACATTTTTTCCTATAATTAAGGATATTTCTAAAAATTATTTAAATTTCTATAAATTAATGATTTTATTTTAAAACCTTTGCATTAAAAGTAATAATAATAATTTGTTAATTTAAGTATCAAATTTGTTTATTTAATAATTTTGTCTAATAATATATTTTTAAAATTAATGCGTTTTTGTAATAATTTGTTTTTGTTCTAAGATTTTTTATTATTCTTTCTTATTATACCTTCATTGTTTTTACATTGCTCTTATAAAATATGATCTTAGAAAAAATACCTATGTTTAATCTCATTAAGAGTTTTCAATGTTTATACTATTGAATGCATAAAACATGTTAAACATCTGTATTCTACTTACTTGAACATAAAAATGATACTGAGCATACAACAGAGTACATAACCTAATGAAAGTTTGAAATGTGTTAACTGATATATTTTATTAAAATTATTTTCCCACAACTTAACATAGTAAAAGATTAGTTTTATGAAATCGTAAAAAATTACTAGAGGAATGTAATAATAAAATCAGGAACAGTTTTAACAAAAATAAATCTTTCAACAACTGACTTTAAGCTATAACACATAACATTAAGTTATAACTTTAACCTTAATTATGACAATTAAGCTAACATTTAGATCAAAGTTTGTACACATTTTCTGCTTGAGGAGAGTTTTTTAAACTTTTAATACTATGGCTTCACAATTATGCAAAGATATGAAATTTAACATTTTTTATGTCAAAAATTGTTTTACTGTTTTACTAATTTGAAAATACCATAATATATGCATTATAAAAAATTTTCTTTTTAGTTCAGAACCATGTGCAATAACAGTGACAGCCATTTTAACAAGATGTTTAAAACTAATCACATCTCATGTACTGGCTCATGGTGAGGCTCTCTACTTAACAGTAGTGGATAGATATTTTTGGTACATATTCAATTTTGTTTATATAAATTAACAGAAAGAGCAAGATATTTTTGGTGAAACCAAATTTAATCAAAAACCATTATATCTAGGGCTCCACAAAATTTTTGATTTAGACAGCCTTTGCTAAAACTTTTTTTTTTAAAACTTTTAAGTTAACTTTTATAAATTATTTGCACTTTTTAAAATATTTTTTTATTAAAAAGTATAAAAGTCATACAGTACAATTTCTATTGGTTTATTGTTAAATTTTATAAAAATGATTATAAAAAATAGGAATATTAGCAGGGGAGGGAAGGATAAATTTGCATAAAGAATTTAACAAAAACATTTCTATTTTCATGAAGATTGTTAATTGCTGTTTACTAACACATATCTTTTTTTAAGATAACCATTTAGTAAACGCAACATGTATAGAAAAGTGTAAACATAAGTTTAAGAAAACATTCCTAAAAAAATTTAAATAACTCAAATTGAATTTCAACTTTTTCAAAGTTGAAGTTAACCTAATTATACGTTAATTTCATGTAAAGCATATATTTTCTCAAAAAAAATTTTTTATATTGAAGTGCTTCACTAATAATGTCCTTAATTTTTTTATCATATTCACCTCATTTTTATCATGTGTAACCCCCACTCCACAATTATGTGTGAAAAAAGAAGAAAAAAAAAAAGGGGGGGGGGAGGGGAAGTGGTGAAATTTTTTTTTTGCCATTTGACTTTAACTCCTATAAATCTTTAAGAACTATTATTACTGTTGTTAATAAATAGTTGCAATGTTGTGATGAGGGGTGTAGGAGGTTCTAAAATGGTCAAAATTTGTGTGACATAATTTGTGGATGATCACAATTATTTCCATAATGGAAAACAATAAAAGAAAAAAATCTTAGTAATATATAAAAATGACTTTTTACGGTTTAATAAATGAATAAAAATGAAATTACAGAGCTTAAATTAATGCAAAAAAAGTTGCAAAAATTTTTCTTTCCCACTCCCTACTTTTTCTTTTTCACACAAGATTGTGGGGTGAAGGTTACAACTAGGAAATCCTTGATGATTAGTGCAAGGAGGGGGTGTTTACAAAATACATATGTTTTATATGAATTATAGGAGAAGTTCATGTACCTAGGGCCTCTATGTACCATCTTGGGTCATCCCACTTTATTTGAAAACTATAAAGTTCTAAGCTATGCTTTTTAGTCAAGTAGTTAGTTATAATTTTTTTTTTTTTAAATCTTATTTTGATTCTCTGAGAGCATTACCATGGCAAGTTATAATCAGAAAACACTTTTTGATGGTCTAAAGTAAAGTTTTGCTGGTGGTATCTTATATTGTTTAACAATCCTAGAGGAAATGTTTTTCTATAGATTCCTATATATTATAATGTTTGTTGCTTAAATACTAAATGTGATGTTCAATAAGTTCCACGTAATCTGGATTTGATAATAGATGTTGTTTTTTGTGACCCTATTAAGTCTTATACCTAGGGTCGTTTGCTTGTACCTAGGACCATATCTGTTTGTTTGATAAAGAATTTCTTTGATCACGATGTAGATTGTTGAATTTTGATTGGTGCAGAGCAGTTGCTTTGGGATTACTAAAACCACAGCGTTTTATTTTAGGTGTAGACTTTTAAATGCAGTGTAGATATTTTTAAATGTTGGAAATTCTAAGTAACACAATATAAATTTGTTGAAAATAATCTAAGATTAAACAAACTTTTAATAAAATTCATGTTTCTATCTTTATTATCTATTTATTATCAAGTTAAACTTTGAATTCAGATTCAGATCTTCAATTTCAGAGAGCGGCTCTAGATAAAATAGCTGGTGGCCTTAGATAACTAAAAAATGGTGGCCTTAGGTAACTAAAAAAAGCTTATTCTACCTAGGGCCACTAAATTTAAAACCCTTCTACATGACAGACTTTTATTATTGAAGTCATACCTATAATAATACAAAGTAATTATTACAGAGATATTATTACATCAGTTATTACATCATGTTATTACATCATGTTGTTACATCAGTTTCACCATTTTTCACCAACTTTCAACAAAACATCAATAAAAGTGCAGAGATGTTATTACATCAGTTTCACCATTTTTCACCAACTTTCATCAAAACGTCAATAAAGGATAGTGATGAAATGTGTAATAAAGCATAAATATGTTATAAAAAATAAAAATTTCATTTTTCTGTAAAAATCAATCAACTTGTATACAATATTTGTATTGAAGAAAAAATATATTTAAAAAAACAACTATAAGCAAAGTTAATAGAAAAAAATATTTGTAATAGAGTCGTCCATAAATGTAACACTTTAGGGGGAGGGGGTAGTGGTAATGTTTTTGTGAAGACTCATACCAAAATTGTCAATAAATAGTTACGATGTTGTGATGAGGGGTGTGGTAAGTTCTAAAATGGTCAAAAATTGTGTGACATAATTTGTGGGTGACCCCAATTAATATCATAATGGAAAATAATAAAAGAAAAAAACCTTAGTAATATATAAAAATGACTTTAATGGTTTAATAAATGAATAAAAATAAAATTGACACCAAAACTTTAAAAAATAATCAAAAAATGTTTTTCAAAAATGTACAAAAATGTTTAAGTGTTAGTTTTTCAATTCAATATTTTTCTATAGAATTCTGTGAGAGATATTATTTTTTGATTTGATATTAGTTTATACTAAAATATTTAAATTTTAAATTATTTATGAATAAATAAATAATAAGAACAGAATTAGAATAGTTTATTTATTTTTAATATAAATAATGTTTTGCATAAATAATCTTTATGCTATTGTTATTGTTAATCATTGTAGAGTTTGCAGATATTTTGCTTGGGACTGATCAAAATCCAGAAACAGAAGGTTGCTCAAGCCCGCATAAGCTGCGGAGATTGATTATTCAAAGAGTAAACCATTTATCTGACCAGCTTGCTGTAGAGTCGCTTCGTCTATTTAATGCTCTGCTTCATCTTTCATATCAGCCAATAATAGAAACATTAATTATTAGGAATTTTAAACAAAGAAGTTATTTAGATATAAAAAAAGTTGATTCTCAAAAAAATACAGTTTATAATCCTCAGAAAAATTTTAATAATAAAGTAAATGAATCCATTATAAATAAAAGTAAATGCAATTATGCTTTGAAAAAAGAGTCTATTAGCAACATTACACCGAACAAAATAGAAACTGTTACAGAAAACTCAAATGAACTTGCGATAAATGCATTAAATTTTGGAAACAGTAATGATGAAAAAGAATTTGATTCTCAACAACTTGCAAACAAACATTTAATAAATCATGATGAATGTTTTCATTTATGTGATTATGAATATGATGAAAAAAAAAGTAAAGTTATTGAAAATGAAAATGAAGTAGTGACTTTAGATAGTGATGAAAGTAAAGATGAAAGTGTTTGCAGTAGAAATGAAGAAAGGTATCTAACGCAGGGAGATTTTTTAGATGAAGTATCAATAGGAACGTTCAATAAAAGAAAAGTTGAAAAAACCGTCAATGGGTAAGTTGAAGAAAGAATTTGTTTTATAAACATAATATTTCAAAAGTAAATTATGATTTCAGATTTTTATTTTTAAATGTTTATTTCAGATTCTTACTGTTACTTCCAGATGCGTTAAAAAGTTCAGATGTTTCCACAGAAACGAGTTATGAAAGTTATTTAAGAGATGCCCACAAACAAGTAAGTTTTTTGATTTTGTTGAAAAATATGGTGAATGTGTATTGTTTTCTATAAATTGTGTTTTTTTTTAGTGTCAGCAGCGAGCCCTACAAACAAAATTGTACCAATGGCCAACCATAAAAGGTAAATAAACTGCAAAACTGAGCTTTATGATTTTTTTTTCAATTTTTCAATAATAGTTATTTTTCCTGTTGTTAGATTGTTCAGATGATAATCTTGATGTATCGGACGTTCAGTTTTATGAAGGTTCATTTCTTAGAACAATTCTTCAAAGATTACAGAGGATCTTAGATCAAGTAGGCTATAATGGCAGATTCTTAAAAGAATTTTTATTAATTGGTATCAAAACTAAAAAATAGTTTTAATAATTTTAAGTTGTATCTAAAGTTATTTTTGTTTTAGCCTTATGATATAAATCTTGAAATTACTTCTGTGTTGTCATTGATTGCTCAGTATCGACACCCATATCTTCACGAGTTTCTCTTTGATACAGGCTTTGTAAAAGAAACTGTTTTTACACCATATAAAATCTTACAAAAGGTATTTAATTTCAACCAATTATTCATGTTTTGTTAATTAAAATGTTAAACTGTGTACATATGGGTGGGTAAAACATTTTGTATGTAAAAAAACTGTTCAATAGTTAGTTCAATAGTTTAGTTTTTTACTAAAACATAATGGTATCAAAAATTTTTATAAATTTAGGTTTGTTATGATTTAAAAATTCGTGCGCAATCTGTACCAAATTTTTCTTCTACTTTAATTGCAATGCGAAGAAAATTATCTGGAAATTTTGAACACGATAAGTAAGTCATAAATTATTAGATTTTTTATTCACTGAATTTTTTTACAATTAATTTAATTTGAACAAAAAAATTATAATTTGCATAAATTATTGATTACTTATTTAAATTCATAAAATTTCATAATTGTGCTTGCGGTAGTTGTGCTTGTAGTTACATTTGTATTAGTTATCCTTGTGCTGATTTTTTTAATAGCTTTTTAATCAAAAGTTGTTGTTTTTTTTAGTGACCCTGAAAACTTTTTTTTTGAAGGTGTTATTGTGTTAGAAGAATTCTGCAAGGTATTATTTATAGTTTGTGTATTAAATATACAACCCTCGGAATTAGGGCCGGCATTTGGCAATGCCAACCTAACTGCTGATCTAAAAGTGTTTGAGGTCGGCAAATATTGCCAACCTCGTTTCTATGTTTTATGGTAAGACCTTTGTACCAATTTTTTTTCTGACCTGATGCCGACCTCTAAAAGATTGAGGTCGGCAAATTATTGCTGACCTCATTTTTCCTAATGCCGAGGGTTGCATATATTACTACTGTGCATAAGGTATATGATTTATAGTTTGTGAACAGTTTTTTTGTTAATATCTTGATAAATATCTTGTTTTGTTAATTAGTTATAAACTTATTTTATATGTTTTATTTAAGATTTGCATATAACTATCAAGTTTTCGCCCCTTTTGGTTTATGTTTAAATAAATGTCTAAAATTACTACAAAACTATTATTTTGACTATAATGCGTACGATTAATTAGTTATAATTATTTATATATAATAATTAATTATAACAATTAAATAACCATCTATTTAATAGAATTTTTTTTTTTAAAAGTCTCGCAATTTACTAAGACTTAATCGACTGTACACAGTGGGCCAGAAATCATTTTTACTGGACAAAACTAATAACTTGTCATATAAAAAAGAACCATTTTTGCACTGTTTACTAATTTAAGGATTGCTTTTTTAATGGTGACATTCTTTTTAACTTTGGGTTGCTATGGATACCTAAATTGCTTAGCAACCACATTTTTTATTACCTTAACAAATATAAAGTAGGAAAAGTAATAACTTTATTGGATTTCTCCCATAGTTACCACATAGAGTATTTTTATTCTACAAATGTAGTTGGACTATGTTGGATTTTTTATTGTAGTTAGATTTTTTATTTGGTTGTTAGTGACACCTAAAATGCCTGACACTTCATTTTGCATAGTTACTAGCTTAGGTAACTTTTCTCCAAGCATCAATATTATAACTAGAATAATATTAATGTGGCAGTCTCATTAAAAATTATTTTATGCATTTAAAAATTCTACACATTCCCAATTACTAATTTTAAGTATTTTTATGCAGTTTTTATATTTTATGAAACTTCTACATAATCTATATAAAAAAACTCTGAGTTTTAATCTTTTTGTGTATATAAAATATTAGGATTAACTTCAAGTTTTCTTGTATTAAATAAGAATAAATATCAATACTTGTATTATATATGAATAAATATCAAATACTTTTTATTTTTTAACTATATAAAAATATAAATTTTATTTACAAAATTTTACAAATAGGTATTTTAGAATAATTAATAAAACAAATTTGTAACACTAATCTAGTCTTACTGAGACCTATTTATTACATAACAATTTAGAATAAAATACATATAATATTTTTATTCTAAATTGTTACGTTAACTACCTATCTTTTTTTCACCTGTTAACTTGCAAAAATCATTAATAGAGTTCAGGCGGACATCCGCAGATTATAAAACAAATTTATATTGATAATATACATATTGAACAATGAATTTCAAGTTTCAAATTACTGAACTGCTTTGGACCGCAAAAGTATTTGACTATATAAGTGAAATTTTAACTAAAAAGAGTACTTCAAATACCCCGTCATTTTATTTGACATAACTGTAATAGCTCATTTTAAAGAGAATACTTGATTTTATTAAATTATGCAATAAAAAGGTTTTAGCGTTAACTTCTATTCCATGCTTATTAGTAACAAAAAATACTATCAAATTAAAAAAAAAAAATTTAGAAAATTTTTTTTAAAAAAAAAAAGCTTTTTATTCTACATCTTAGAAGCATACGGCATGATAATTATACAAAAATATATACATTTTAGAAAAGTTGAATGTTTAAGCTATAAAATGGTATATAATAATGTAATTTTTGATAATGTATTTTTTTTACTTTTGTCCACCACCTGGCCCACTGTGTTGTATTGTAAACTTAATGTTGTTAAAGAGAATTTCCAATGCAAGAAAATTCCCAACAGGAATATAAAAAAGTTGTTTGTTCAAAATTATAAAGTGTCAAAATGAAAAGATTAACAGTTTGGAATAAACTTGGTTTAATTTTTTTTCAAGATTAAACTAAAAATTAGTGAAATAACTTTACAGAAATAAAGATGTTTCAAAATTTCGGATGTTGTTTCAAAAGGTTAGATAAAGTTAAAAATAAGCATGAAATATCTAGAATTTTTTTAGAAAAAATGTTCCTAAATGAAATGCGAGAAACAATCAACAATAACAAAAATACTATTGGAACACATATCGCTTTGCTGCTTGTATTGAAAGTGCACTGAGAAAGGAGAATGAGGAAATAAACTCACCGTTAAGTGGGTTTATAGTGACTCAATCATTTGATTTTCAAACAGAGAATCTTGAGTTGCCTAAAAAGTTTGAAACAAATCAAGTGTAGGATTTTCCACTGATTATTGAACAAAATGAACAAGTCACTAAAGTCTTTAAAAAATAATCTAGTAAAAAAAGAATTAAAAGAGCTGAAGATATCAAAGAAAGAAGCAAAAAAAAATGCATAAATTTTGATGGATATACCTCAAACAACTGCTTCTCATCACTATTGTTTCATATGTCGCATTAATAACTCTTCAAAAAAATTTAAATTCTTATACCTACTGGATCAAGATGTTGTGGAGAGCATTTGAACGAAGTTGAGTTATTAAACAATGAAGCTAACTATCAGCTGGTTGTTG
Organism: Hydra vulgaris; assembly: GCF_022113875.1. Taxonomy (NCBI): domain Eukaryota; kingdom Metazoa; phylum Cnidaria; class Hydrozoa; order Anthoathecata; family Hydridae; genus Hydra; species Hydra vulgaris. The sequence continues at coordinate 45,049,490 of NC_061158.1, read as the reverse complement.
TTAAAAAAAGAATGTCAAACTAAATGTACCAGAAGTTAAATATAATTATTAGATATGTTTCTATATTGCGCTAAGTATAGCAGTTTATTTTCAAAGTTTTCTGATATTTCAAAACTACCTGAATCTATTTGCCAACAAACTACTGGATTCTATAGACAACAATTTGAAGAACTAAGCAGAGATTTGATTTCACTCAGAAACACCAGTTATAGATCTAAATCTTAAGTTCTAGCCATCTTTCTATTTTGGCTAAAAACTGGCTTTGATCAATACATGATTGATGATTATTTTGGCATAGGCTCTCATTTTGAAGTATCCCGATATTTGCAACAAGTTAGAAAAGCTTTTGTCAAAGATTTCATCTTTAATAACTTAGGAGCAGGTCACTTAACAAAAGGTGAATGGTTAACAAAAACATTGAAGCAGCTGTTGAGCTTGATTTTCCAAAATTGCAATGCAAAAGTTCTTTCTCTTATTATCAGATTCTCGTCATTCATACTACAAAGTATAAAGTTTATGCACAATATTTACCTAATACAAATGATGATACTTGAATCGAAGGATGGTACTTTACTTGTAAGTTTAGCATGAAAATATTAAGTTTATCATGAAAATATTAGGCTGCACATATATCGCTAGTGTAATTTATTATTTAGCAATGTAGAAAATACTTGAAGATTCTTTCGAATCCATCTGGATTACTAACATTCTTTTTTAATAATAGTGCCAAACCAGAAACTTCAATGTTGACACAAATTTCAGAGTCAAAAAAATTTAAAAAGATTTTTACTAAGAAGCCTAAAATTAATTTAGTTTCTTCTATGAATGATAAGATCTCCTATGATGTACATCAAGATGTACATCTTGCATACTAGACAATAAGCGCTTTGTATTCTTGATAGATTTATCTTCATCTACGCTTGAATGATCATCAAATGACTCAGTAGGTGAAAGTAGGTGAAGAACTAGTCTTGAACTTTTTTCTTTTAAAAAAGTGTTTTTTACAAATCAACTTTTAATTTGGAACAATTTTAATGGTGTTCTTCCTTTTCTTCTTATTGAGTCGGAAATTCGAAATAAGTTAAATGTCCATCAACTACTGAATGAAATATCTTCCGGAAAAGGTAAAATGTACAAGTTTATATGCATTACCTATTGCAAAAGACAGCATATTCGAAGTATTTTTAATTTAAAATTAAAACTCTATTTAGTAGATGATTTATACCCACAGAAACATGATTTGGATATCCCTGATCATCATATTTCTACTTGTGTTTATTATTTAGTGTGAGCGAGAAATAAAGTTACATGAATCACATCTATCTTGGTGTGTTTCGAATCGTTTTTTGTGAAGTTTTTAATTTAAAAACAATTGTGCATAATATGTAAACATATTTAAAAATACTTGATAATATTTCTTTAATTTGGAATATTGTTGAAAATGTACTTTATATTTCATAGATTAGACTTTTATTACTTAATTCGATGTTAGAACCTTTGAAAAAACCTGCTGGGAAGCCATTTGAAACTACAATTAGTGAAATTGAAATATCTACTCTCACCCCTCGTGTGTTGGATTTTTTTTGGTTTTTAATATTTTTTAGGGGTTTCCAAACAATAAATCTTTAACAGAAGTTGCACACGAGGGGTGGAAATAGGGGTGAAAGCAAACACCAAGGGTGGTATACCTCTTGATGATTTTTTTTTTAATTTTTATATAAATTTACTATATATTTATACAAATTAATTATATTAAATTAAATTTTATTAAAAAAATTTAAATGTAAATGTAGAGCATAAATTAAAAATATTATGTTAAAAATGGTTGTATTAAAAAATAAAAATAAAAACATTAAAATGTTATGTGCTTTAATGGCTAGGGTATGTGTCTAAAATATCTCCTTAACTGGCTAGGGTATGTTTTGTGTGTAACAATTTTTCATATCTAATTATACTTTTTTTTAGGAATTGGCAGCCATAGCATTTGTTAAAGCCACAGTCGATTATTCATTTAACACGTCTCTTTAAAGTTATACTATATATTATTGAAATTGAAATGTTTTATATATTAGCATTAGTGATCGACCGTCATTTAGTTGAGTTTCTGTTCTGGCAATAATAATGGTGGAGAACAAAATTTTGGTTTAGGTTCAAACTAGAATTTAGATATCATTTTCAATATCTTAATTTTATAAAATCAATTATCAAAAATTTGGTTCAAAAGGTTACCAAAAAAAGATTTTATGTAGAATAGATATTATCTGAGTTGAAAGTAAATAATTTTTTGTTTGCTTTAATTTTAAACATAAAAACTTTCAACTTGTAATAAAAAATGTTTTAGATGCCATTATAGATAAGCTGATTGGAAAGTGTTTGAAACTCTTTTTTTATTTTATGCATTCTAATTCTTTTGTACAATAAACTTTAAAGACAACAAAAAGTCTTAGCAAATAAAAAAGATAGACTAGAATTTAAAATTGACTTTTAAATTTTCCAGTAATTGAATTCTGATGTTATTTAATTTTTAGTTCTGGTTATGATTTGCATATATTTTCAGTTCTGATTCCTGCAAATAAAGTAAAAAACTAATTTTGCTAGGTTCCAGTTCCAGCAAAATATTAGTGCCTGTCGACCACTAATTTGCATGCATTTTTATTTTGGTTATTTAAATTTTATTGGTTTTATTTTTATTTTTTTAACAGATATTTTTGGTTATTTTAATATTTATGGATTTAAATTTTAAATACACAAAAGTTTTATTTAAATGAATTTATATCAATTTTATAACTACCAAATATTAAAACACGGATGAATTTTATTTTTCTCTGTTTTTTGAGTAAAAGAGTTGAAAGTTCTTGAATTTTTTGTATTAATTCTCTAACTGTCTTTAGATATCCTAAATCATCTAAGATCATTTATGAATTTCTAGAATAGAAACAATATTATTAATATAAACTAAGTATTAATATTAATTATAAATATAAACTAAGCTTTATTTTTTTATTTAACTTGTTTTAACTGTAAACATTATATGATTTATAAAATAATATCAAATTATAAAATAAAATTAAAAATTTTATTTAAAATTTTTCAATTTATAAATTCATAAAATAACATGTTTTTTATATATTTAAACGAATTAATGAATTTATAAATTGAAAAATTTTAAATAAAAATTTTAATTTTATCTTATAGTTTGATGTTATTTTATCTCTAAAATTAAATAGGTCTATAGCATGGAACCATGGGCAGCTTAAGGCGGTTTATAAGGGTGGATGTATATTTAAAGGGTGGATCTATATTTAAAGGATAGATGTATATTTAAAGAGTAGATGTATATTTAAAGAGTGGATCTATATTTATAAGGTGGATTTATTTTTAGATAAATACTGTAGAAGAGTTTAACATCTGTTGTTGACATCATAAGTTTAAAATCATGTTGGACCTAATTATACTAATTTATTTTTAAATTCACTTATTGAAGTTAATGTGTCTACAATCTATTTTAACTTTCAACAATGTGATATGTGAAAAATATTGAATCTTTAAAGAGAATTTGTAACTATTTGTTGTTGTAGCTGTTGATTCTGACCTTTTGTGTGGTGTGTGTGAATTAATAATGTCTACAATTCTGATGAATTTATACATTTGAATAATATAACTTCTTTGTTTGCTTAAACTTTTTAAGTTAAGAATTTGAAGTTGCTTCCTATAACTGATTTTTCTAAGAATACGTATTTTAGTATCTTTATGCTGGATTTTTTCTAATTTTATTACTAATTTTTTTACGTATTTAAGTTTATGTCTTTTTTGAAATATTGATTCCATACTTATTATAGGTGTTCTAAATATGGCCTATAAAAAGGCATATACAATAGTCTCATTGCAATTCGGTCATGTTATGCAAATGCTTTATGATGCCCAGCTTGTTTTCCATTTAAGATGTATCATCAAATATATATACTTTCATTTAAGATATGTCATTAAAGTCACCTTTGTTAGCAGAGTAATGTTTGGGGACAGCCAATGTTTAGGTAAATTTCCTGTTTCTAATGAACTATTGAAACAAATAAATAAGGATTTACTTTGCTATCTGCACATTTTTTAAGAATATATAGGTGTATTTTTTCTATACCTGGAAAGAATGTCTCTTTTCTTAAAAAATATTATACTTGAAGTTTAAAATTAGAGCAGAGAGCAGTTATAACAGTATTAAAACAAGGTTATTGACATACATAATTACAAACATAAAAAAAACATGTGATAGGTGATCCCCTTTAGCTGCCCATATGTTGACATTGTTTTGGACCTAATTTTTTATTATTTATAAGTTACTAGTAACTACATTTTTCATGTCAATTTTACTGATTTTTTTTGAAAGAATTTTTATTTGAATTTTGAATAAAATTTGATGTTTTTTTTTTCAAATCATAACTTAATACTATCTTTATAACTTCTGATTAGGAGTCATTATCACTATTTTGTCTTCATTATGTAACATCTTCACTGCATGTTGCATTTATTATATTTCATCTTCAATGTATGTCATTTTTCCTCTTATTATGTGTTGTCATTCATTGTATGTCACATTCATTCATAATGTAGGTCAAATATTTAAAACAGTTAATAAAGGTTCATATCTTTAAACTAACAAACTAGGGTGCATATCTTTAAACTAACAAACTAGAGTGCATATCTTTAAACAAATAATCTAAGGTGCGTATCTTTTAAAGGTTAACAGTTCATAAGTTCATAGGCTTAACAGTTCATAATTTTCCAAGTTTATAATCTTAGTTTATATTGTTACAGGATAGATTCAATTATTTATCAGTTTTATCAGTGTATTACGTTTTTATTGTGTTTTATTTTTGCTGTGTTATTTTAACTATGTTAATTATTTATTTGATTTTTTGTTGACATGTGTATAGTACTAATAATTTTTATATCATAATATTTATTTTCCTACATAATATATCCATGACAATTTCATATTTAAGGTACTCATTATTTACAAAAATGGAACGCAAACGAAAACATTCATTTGATAATGAACCAAGTGAAAAGAAATCAAAAGAAGATGATTGCTCTGATAATTTTGTTTCAAGTTACAGTTCAGTTGCACAACGAATGATGTCAAAAATGGGTTATGCAAAAGGGAAAGGTTTAGGTAAAAATGAAACTGGGCGTGTGAATATAATAGAGGCATCAAATCAACGAGGCAGAAGAGGGCTTGGTCTTAAACTGGATGGTCTTGATGCAAAACCAGATGCTTCTTGGGAAGTTGAAGAAAAAATAATGGTTCGTCAAGACCCTGACTGGGTTCCAAAAAATGAGTTAGACATGCCAAATGCTTCTGAAATGAGAAATTGGATGATTGAGTCTGATAGAAAAGAATTTATTACAGATGAGTATGAGTTTTGTGAGCCAGATATTTTAGATGGTATTATTAAAAATAAAAATGTGTTTGATAAATTAGGCCAAAAAGAATTTCTTCATGCCCGCACAAGAGCTAATCCATATGAAACTATTAGAGGTGCTATCTTCCAAAACCGTGCAGCTATGAAAATGGCAGAAATCGATGCATCATTTGATTATATGTTTACTAACCACATTGAGAGAGACTTGAATAACCCTTTAGACCTGCTTTACTTTGCTGATATTTGTGCCGGCCCTGGAGGTTTTTCAGAATATGTTTTTTGGAGATCAAAATGGAGGGCGAAAGGTTTCGGGATGACCATTAAAGCTGAGTGGGCTAATGATTTTAATCTTGCTGATTACATTGCAGGAACACCAGAATCGTTTGATTGTTTTTACGGAGAAGGAGGTTATAATGGTGATGGAGATATATTCAAGAAAGAAAACCTTATTGCTTTTAGAAAATATGTGCTGGAAAACTCAGATAATAAAGGTTTACATTTTGTTATGGCTGATGGAGGTTTTTCTGTTGAAGGTCAGGAGAATATTCAGGAGATATTATCCAAACAGCTTTATTTATGTCAGTTTCTTTGTGCTTTATCAGTTTTAAGAAAAGGTGGTCATTTTATATGCAAAGTCTTTGACTTGTTTACTCCATTTAGTATTGGTCTTGTTTATTTAATGTATCGAGCTTTTGATCAAATTTGTATTTTTAAGCCTGTTACTAGTCGTCCTGCTAATTCAGAACGTTATTTAATTTGTAAAGATTTACGTGAAAACTCTGGTGCAATACATGATTATATGTTTAGTATTAACAACCAAATTAACAATTTGAAAGGAACTAAAAGAGACATTCAGGAAATTGTTCCATTATCTATAATTAAAGAAAGTAAAGAATTTTTTGATTACATGTTTACTTCTAACAATTCAATTGGTGCAAGACAGATTTTAGGGCTACAAAAGGTTGCAAGATTTGTTCAAAATACAAATTTAACTGGACCTGATCATGCAGTCGTTCGAAAACAATGTTTAGAAGCATGGAAAATTCCTCTAATAGCTCGGTCTAGCCCCCCTAAAAATGATCCAGATGTTCAGTTTGAAAAACTTATGAAGGATTCCTCAACTGAATGGATGAGTAAAAATAGTGAATTTTTTGATTTAAAAGCTTTAAAAAGAATAAAAAGTGTTTATGACTACAAGTTTACAGTTTCAGGGGGTAAGCGTGTTTTTTTATTTAGTTTAGGCAGGCATAATATTTTTAAGTGGGATCCCACTGAACATTCTTATCCTGATTGGAAAAGAGCTGATAAAATGAACTTAGAGCTGCCAAGGTTTACTTTGATTGATGTTGAATTACTTAATGAGTTTAAAGGCGATGGACGAGGCCAGCGTAAGATGTTTGCAGTACATATACTTGATGCTGTTTATCTTGGAGATGAATACGTAGGAGATAAAGCCTTCAGTGATAGAATTAAATGTTGTGAATCATTTGTAAAAGCACTTTCAAAACCATGTCGAAATGATATTGTTCCTATCCAAATAAAACCATATTATGCATTAACTGATTTGGAAAAAACCTTCAAAAGTATGGAAATCAGACACATGAAACCACATTTAATAAAAAGACTTACCTACAATGTTTCTTCTGAAAAGTATTTTGTTCCAACAGGATTATATTTGGTTGAACGCTTGCAAGAGCCATGGCATTTGCAAAAAACTCGTTCTTCAAACAAATTTTATTTTTACAATGCTGAAACAAAAGAATCAGTTTTTGAAGGTACTAAAGACTCTATAGCTAATGTAAAGTATTGTATTTCTAGAAGAATGTTGTGGAAGTGGGATGAGCACATGGGTTTAGATTTGCTTGCAACTAAAGGTGACGAAGTTTCTATTGCAGATTTTTATGCTTTTATTAATGAAAAATCCTAACTATATTCAAATTTTTATTTAGTAATATGTAACTATATGTATTTATATTAAATGTATTATAGATTTATTGTTGTTTTTTATTCTAGGGACTCTTTTTCTAAAAGTTTTGTTCTTTAGTACATATAAAGTGTATTTTCACTTAACTATTGAGTTGTGTGTATAAGCACATTTGTAGAATGAGTTTTCTTAAAGTACATTTAAAACTACCAAGTGTTAAATATTTATTGTCAATTATAGAGGTTCTAAAACAACTCATAAGTTAAGCGGAAGTACTGTTTACCCCACAATCGAGTTAAAAATAAGATAAGTACGCAGAAATTTGTAAAGTTTGTTGTTTGTGTAACTGTTTAAACTTGTGGGCCTCATAAAACTACAAAATTGCTGAAATGTAAATTAACTAATTATTATATATAACGAATACACTTATTAATACATAAATACACTTAAGTTTGAAGGAAATTAGTAAGAAATTTATAATAAAATTTTTTAATATAAGTCTAAAAAATTAGTCCTCGGAATGAGAAAAAATGAGGTCAGCAATTTTTAATCTGAAAAAAATGGTTGCTAGAATTTTTAGCTTAAAGAAAAAATTTTGTGTAAAAATAATGAACTAAAAAAAATAAAAGCCTATTTAAATCTTTTTTCAAATTTCTTGCAAATGCTTTCAAACATGCACAGTTTTAAATTTTTAACACCTGAATTTAAATTAGCTTCTTTAACACCCTCTTACCCCCCTCCCCCACATCTCTTATCGCCACCAAAGAAAAGGAAGTTGAAATTATTTTTTTATTTGAAAATACTATTGTATGCTTTGCCCTTGTAGTATACTATTACATTGTAGTATATATTTGATTGTGATTTTTGATTTAAACTTTAAAAGTAAAATTAATATCCGGTACAAATAAAATAAAAATTCTGTTTATATGAATTAGATAATTAAATTATTTAATTAATTAATAAAATTATTAAATTATCTAATTCATATAAACAGAATTAAATTTTATTAAAGTTATTTTAGAAATAAATTTCTTTTATAAAATGTTTATACCACAGTATAGTGTTTTATTAATATGATTTACCTTTTAAGTTCATTACAACATTACTTGTAAATAATGGTTCTAAATTTTATTTAATTAAGTCTTACTATGCAAACACATTTTTTTCTCAATAAATTATTGAAGTAATACATTTTTATATAATAAATTGTTTATTTTTTATTGTGTATAATGTTTTAATAATTGTCTATTATATATAGGGCTATAGATAGGGGCTGTCCATTAATTATGTCAATAAAATAGGGGGGGGGAAGGGGGTCCTTTTCTTATTACATTTGTTGACAAGGAGGAGGGGGGATATCAAGACAAGTTGATGTCAACTATGTTACTTTTTAAAATATATTTAATTACTTAAAAAAAAGAGAATTAGGCAGCATTTGCAATCCTGTGTTACACAATCGCTTAACCTTCAATATTTCAATAAAGCTATTTACATTCCTACCTTTTAAAAATGGTGTTGTGCTTTATAAGGACCCAAATCACACAGAACTAAATAAGCACACACATAATGTTTACTCGTAATACTATTATTTTTTCAAAGTTGTTGTTGGTTAGTCTGCTGTCCAAACTAAAAAGATTTGTACATAGTTTTTGTACATTAAATTATTTAAATATTTATAACAGGGATTGGTAACCTGTGGTTAAATTGGATTAGGTCTGAAGTTGAAGTGTGAAGAAATGGTACCTTAACGGATTGTGTACTGTACATAAATTGTGATAAATATTCAACACTATCTTCAAAATTAATTCATTTAATATATAAAGCAAAACGAGAAAAACTATAAAAAATAAGTTAAAGATAATAGTAATAATAATTTATTTTTCTTAAAGGTAATTGATTATTTAACAATTGTCTGAAAAAAATTAATTTAAGTAAATTTAAAATTAATCAAGGAAAAAAAACAAACATAATAAATCAATAATAAAAATTGGTTATTAAAGGAAGGGGGAGAGGTATTGAGTGTTGAATTTTATAGAGATGGTCTCTGGAAGTTGTTGACAAAGGAGATGGGAAAGTAAAAATTGCCAAAACAAATGTTGACATAATCAATGACAGCCCCATAGTAATAAATTAGTATTCAAACAAATTAAACTATTTTATCCTAGATTTCAAATTAAAACTATAATTATTATACCTCTTATAAATAATTATATCTCTTATAAACCATTATATCTCATAAACAATTATACCTTTCATAAATTATTATATCTCTTATAAACCTTTACACCTCTCATAAATCATTTTATGGAATTAGGGTCAGCATTCTGACTTAGAAGTGTTGAGGTCGGTAAAAAATTGCCAACCTTGTTTCTATGTTTTACGGTAACCCCTTTGTTTCAAATTTTAAAATTGGCTGACCTGATTTCAAATTTTTTTAAATTGGCTGACCTGATGCCAACCTATAACAGTTTGAGATTGTCAATAAATTGCCGACCTCATTTTTCCTAAATCCGAGGGTTGTACATATAAATATACGCAATATTCTTCCATGGTTAAACATTTAAAAAGCTTATGGTAATGACTCTTATTTTATTTATAACTTTTTTTTTATACTTTATTTTAATAAAAACTTTTAATTATTATTTTAAATTTTATTTAAAATAAAAATCATTATTGAAAAATTTGGGTTTTTTATCTACAAAATATAAATAGTTTGTATTATCATTTTGAATACATTTTTAATTACTTTAAAACCATGTAATTAAAAATTAATTTTATGCTTGCTATTTTAAATTGAGAATAAATTTTTAATAGTTTTGCAGTTGTATAGCATACAAAAATTTTTATGGCATCAAATATTGTGGTTGCATCCCCTAAAAGAATAAAAAGTTCTACAGTAAAAGAGCAAACACCAGCAAAGTGTGAACAGTCATTCAAAGTTTCTGATCGATTAAATCCAAAAACAGTTGACCCTGTAAGAATATTTTTGATATATAAATTTATGTAATATAATTTATGGAGAAGATCAAGCACCATATTGCACTCCATATTGCACACCATTTTATACAACTTTTCAGTTTAACAAAAAAGAACTCAATTCAATATTTATGTCAGCTTATGCTAGAGGTGCTATCCCTTGCCGGTAAAAGTGTTTGTTTTTTGATTAAACATTTTTAGCTTATTATTGAGATTATATTGATAATTTTTTTTTTTTAGTTTAGTTCATGGTTCAGTTAAACACTCATTGCAATGGACAAAACCTCCTGAATCATTAGAATTTGATCCTTTATTGCTTACGTTTGCAGAGGTTTTAAAAATTTTTTTAGATTTTATTATTTAAATTTTTAATGTTTTCAAAAATGTTATTTCTTTGATCAAAAGAAAAGTAGTAGTACGAGAAGTAGAACGAGAAAATCAAAATCCAAATTGACGATCAGAAAGTAAGTTATTAGATTCATAATGAGAGATTATTTGTTTATTAATTAAAGACTCAAAAACTTTGCTTATGATAGTAAGATGACTAATTGGATGGTAAGATGAATAACATTGCTCTTCAGAATTTTTGAAAATAGGGATAACAGATGCCACTTTCTAGCAGGCTAGAAAACAAGAATCTGATAAGTACTTGTTAAATAGTTTTGAAAATATAGACGACAACTCTGGAGAACACTTCTGTAAGACTATTTAGAGCACAAGCTGTAGAAAAGAGAGAGGGAAAATTTGATCAGAAATTTTGAAAAAAGTGCAGTCTTGAGATGAAAAAGAACGATATAGAACAAAGAGAAAGGCAGTATAGTGAAGTGGTGCTAAACGAAAGCACATAAAAGAATATCTGTGTATTCAAACCTAGTTTCCAGACAAATGGTTAAATTCTTACGGATGTAGATGCCCATGCAATTGGAGTCTTTATGAATTAAAAGAAGATAACCATTAACACTAAGATCAAAAAATGAAACAGCTGAACTCAAATTGGTCTCATAAAGAGCAAGTAGGTCTGGTGAACTTTGCAAGAGATAAGACTCAACAGAAGAAAAGTTACTTCGAAGACCACGAATATTAGTTAATAGATTTAGAGATGATGATGATGGTTTTTTGTGTTTTATAGTTATTAATACTTGAGTCATTTTTTAATTTGTTAAAGAACTTGACTCGAAACACATAGTAGCACTCAGTACACTATTTAATATTCCAAGCAATTTAAAACATTGCTTTTATAGCAGGTAATTTAAAACATTGCTTTTATAGCGAATGCTCAGAAGAAAAAATAGTTTTGTAAATTGTTATAAAAACGTAAATACCAAATTAAAATGTCAGCAATTAGTAAAAAAAAAGATTAATGAAGATTACTGTGCTGTTTTTGGATGGCGTAACTATCGGAGAAATGATGAAGAAAATTAAGTAAAATTATCTAATTAAATTTAGCATTTTATTAAAAAAATTTATTATATAGCATTATAACTATTGACTCATGTGAAAATGCTTTCACGCATGTGAAAATAAAAAAGTTAGATTAAATGTTAAGGAAAGTTGAATAAAATGTTTTGGTTTTAAAACATTGTAGCAATGTATTGATTTCATAAATAAATGAGCTATACATTTTCAAGATCTTTGCTAATCGACTAGACCCGTGCCGAGAACATTTTTAGGAGGTGGGGTCATTTTTTGTTTGTTATGTTTATCGATCATAATGAAATACAAGATTATCTGTTTTCTTACTAATAAATTTTGTTGTCTTGAATGATGGTGATTTTAATAACATAATTAAACAGAAAGTCGTAGAAGTGTTTTTAAAATCTCATTTTTTTTAGGCGTGTTATCAAAAGTCATGTAGGCATGCTGCGATGGCATTCTCCCAAAAATTTTAAAGATGCAAAGCTATGGGCCAAGTCAATAAATAGAACAGTTGTGGATAAAAACGGCAAGAAAAGTAATTTTGTTGCTCGTGTAGATCTACTCAAGTCTGCTCTAACCACTTTGCTGCAGGTTATTACAATACAGAATGCAATGTACCAACTTTATACATTCAAGAATACAACATGACAAATGAAAGTTAAATGTAAACCACCAAATATTAGATAGCCACCAGAAAAAGATAAAAAAACTCAAAACGCCATCCCATTCTGGCAGTACTAATCATTTTAATACAGCTATACAAGATATACAGGGATATACAGATATACAAGTATATACAGGGACTACAGAAACTAATGATTTTCATAATTATTGTGTTACTGATGCGGAAAGCAGTGCTCGGTGCAGGATGTTTCAAAAAGATGATTATTTACTTTTACGAAAAAAGCAAGATGATTGTTTTAGTTTATATAACCAACTTGGCGTGGCAAATAAAACAATAACAAATCTTAATGAAGAAATTATTGGTTTAAAGGATAAAATTAAAAAGTCGCAAAGATTATCTTACTCTGAAATAAGTGAAACTGATACGTTATTGACGTATCAGTTTCACTTATTTTAATTAAAATATGACAGGTATGCAAACAGGTTTAATGTATGATTGGTTGTATAAGCGCTTTCAACATAAAGTTCCATTTCTGACAAACTACCGTGGCTCCATTTCAAAAAGCGGTCCAAGCAACAAATCAAGCAACATGAAAATTGTTGGTCCATTACAACAAATGAACGGTAAAGACCTTATGCTTTTGACTTTAATGAAGATTCGAATGGGCTGTAGCTATGAAGACATGGCTTATCGTTTTGGTCTTTCAAAAGCTACTGTTTCTCGAATTTAAAATTTTAGCACTCGAATTTAAAATTTTTATCCAGCCAGTTACTCGGGAGCAAAATAAAACTTGTTATCCCGAATGTTTTAGGCCTTTTGGAGATAGTGTGGTGTCGATATTAGACTGCACAGAAGGTCAATGTGAGCGACCAAGTATTGCTAAAGCACAAGCCCAAACATATTCGAGTTACAAAAATCAAAACACTTGGAAAAAAGCTATCAGCATAGCACCTTCCGAAATGATTAATTATATTTCTCAAGCATACGGTGGGCCATTTTCAGACTGATATATGTCAAAACATCAGGCTATCCAGACACATTAAATGAAGGAGATGTTGTAATGGTGGATAAAGGATTCAATATCAGTGATCTATTAATTGCCAGAAAAGTTAAATTAGAAATACCACCATTTCTTAAAAACAAAAGGAAGTTTACAAGTACGTTAACTTCTAAAACTGCCAATTCAATTTTTTAAACACAACTTTGCCAAAAATCACTTGAAAAAGGAACATGATAACTAAATAAGTCTTTTGAAGTTCCGACAACAAAATCACAATATGAAAAACCTGTTAAGGCCATTTGACACTGCACTTGACTATAATAAGAATGTTGACGATCAAGAACAATTGTGTTATTTTCAAAAATTAAACAGGTACCTTTGATAGTGGCAAATTCTGGAATAGTTAAACCTCTATGAATCCAAGGACATTTAACCTCTACACATCCAGTGCCACAACAATCACAATGAACAAGGGAATCTAGTGATGCACCAACTATTGGTAAATCTTTATTTACAAATAAACCACATTCAGTCAATTTCATAAATCTATGTTTTTTTTTTTTTTTTTCCAGTATGCTTCAAGTACATCTTTTTCATGACGTAAACCCCAAGAAGTAGCTTTCGTTTGAAAAAACTTTGACTTACTTAATACACCAATAATAATAGATGTTAATTTTTCTGAACATAAGATTTCTAGTTCATTATTTACTCTATGAACAACATTATAAACTTTTGATGCAGTAACTCCTTTAATGATTGTATTATTATTATTATGTTCTTTGAAAGAGAGTTAACAACCGCCTTTAAACTGCATTTATTGACGATTTGCCTGGCTCGCATGTAATGTTTACCATAGCTGACTGCTGTCACAGCCTTAGTGAGACTACCACCAAGCGTAATCTTGGTATCATTTTCAATAGCCAATCTTAGTGGCAAGAGCAATTGGCACACACTGTAGCCAATCCCAGTACGGCACTAGGCATGTTAAAAAGAACAATCCACTATTGGGACATTAACAGCTTTTGTGTACTTTATACAACTTATGAACAACCACATCTCGAGTTTTGCTCTGCTGCCTGGAACCCCTATTATTGCGAAGACATAGATGCTCTCAAATCAGTGCAAGAAAGAGCCACTAAGCTTGTACCTCATCTCAAGCCTTTAAGTTATCACCAAAGACTAGCTACAATTAACATTCAATAGCTTAAGGATAGAAGACGTAGGGGTGACATAATACAGTATTTCAAACTATACTACAACATTAACGAAGTTGAGCTTTGTAAACCAAACTCACTAGCTCCACCACTAAATGTGCAAGGAACAGCCAACTGCTTCTGTGGCCATCGTCATTGTCTTCAACGTCAAGCAGTAGCTAACTGTTTACAAAGATAATTCTTTTTCTGTAATCACATCATACCTGACTGGAACATCCTTCCAAACTCCATTGTATCTGCCGCATCAGTAAATGCTTTTAAAAGTCAATTTGACTTATTTTTTCCAAAATTTTAAATTAAAAAAAAAAACGAATTAACATTTATCATAGCGTGGCTTTGTTAGTTGCCCTGCTTGCAAATGCTTTAGCATTTGCTACAAGTTATGTATATTATTATTATTATTATCATTATTATTACTACTATTATTATTATTATTATGACTATTATTATTATTATTATTATTATTATTATTATTATTATTATTATTATTATTATTATATATGTTACATTAAAATTTAATTACAATTTCAAAACTATATTGAAATCAAATTTTTCATTTGCAGGGTTTAAAGGAAACTTTACATCCTTATTCATTTTTGGCCTACGAAGGTTTTATGCAGTTGTTAATGGTAAAAAATGCAAATGCTCAACTTGTGCCTCTACTACCAAAACTTACATCACCTTTTAAAAATGCTTTAGTAAGTAATATAAAGTTTGGAATAATTAAATTATGTACTTTCAGATGTTGAAATAAGTGTTATACTTGTGTTATACAAAAGTTATATTTTTAATCTTGTACTTCGAGGACAATTAATTTGCTTTAAAGTTAATATTGGTTTGGCATTTTTGATTTTCTGTCTTTTTTAATTCACTGAAATGAAATATTTTCCATTGAATGTTGAATAGCCATTCCCTTAATTTTTTTTTCGATAATCAAATTTTATGTGGAGTAGCTAATGAGTGTCATATAGATCATATTTGTATGAAAAAAAATTTTATTTTTTATTTTTTCTCGTTAGAAATACTTGTAGAAATTGTTTGAAGTTACACTTTTTGTGATTTTGAACAAATTTCTAAGTATTGGCGCAAATAGATTCTGAACTCTAGTTCATTTAATTTTTTCAACAATATTTTGTTTATGTGTTTCTACACAAAAAAAAAAAACACTGTGCTTTTCAATTTTAAAAATATAGTACCTATCTTCACTTATTACGATACATAAATTAACACTTTCGCTATCGTAAAGTGATTTTTTGTTGATTTTTGAGGTAATTTCTGGTCATGTGATTAACTATTATTTTTTCCTCATTTTAACATCAAATGATGTTTTTTTAAAAGATACTGTTATTGAAACCTTAGATCAAATAAATCCAAACCCCTAATAGTTACTTTAAAAAATTGGTAAAGGACTTTCAATCTTTTGTTGTAAACTAAACTAGATCAAAATGTATTAATGTATTTCAAAAATATAAATATATATAGACATTTTTTGTGTGGTTATTTTAGGTGCTCCAAAAAGACCTAATGGTCGCATAACAGAGCACCGCAGAAGACCTAATGGTCGCATAACAGAGCAGAAGAGCATTTAACTAGATAGTTTATGCTTGCTTCATGTCGCAAAACAGCTAAACTACAACTTATTGTCTGCTTTAAATTTATGTTTGTGTGTGTGTGTGTACACACATAAATTTTCAGCATAAACCAAATATCTCAAAAAAATATGTGGCAAAATATTTTTTAAATGTATTTTTAAACTTCACAGTTTGCAGTTAAGTATTGAATCAAAATTCAAATTATTAAGCCATTCAAATTGTTGAGTTAATGACCAATAGTGAGTGAGTAGTCTCCGTAGCTAGCTCTTCTTCTTTTTTAACAGTTTTTTACAAGAACTCTTTATTTGAAGTAGCTTCTAATTTTAAATAAATTTTTTAAATTATGGTCAATAGATTTACGATTTTGCTGTGAGTTCTGATTTAAAAACTTACAAAGTTTTTAGTAACTTTGAAAGTTTTTACAAACTTTGAAACTCATTATATGACTTACTATGACCTAGAATATCAAAAATTGACAACTATATAGTTGTCTTAATACTTACATAGTTTGTCATATATTGAAAATATATGACAAACTATGACCTAGAATATTAAAAATTAACCAGGAATTTGATGAAATGTACAACTCAAGGCCTAGTGGCTGGTCTTTATCAACAAAAACTGCTTTCAGAAGGGTTTCACCTTTGATTCTATCCATTTTTACATCTTTTCAGACCTCCTTTTGGATTGAATATTGAACTTTTACCATTTCTATATAGTAATCTTTGTCAAAAGATGCTAATGCCTGCACCATGGTTAATGGATCCAAACACCTTATATTGTTTTACTATGGTTTGAACTTTACCTCTGCAGCAGGTCATATTTGATATACATCTGCCAATAGTCTTGTTGATCTTAAAAGTGTAATACTAAAAATAATTTTGTGAAGATAAAATAAGGTTTACAATGAGATTGCTAAAAAATTATTACATTTTATTTTGAAGATAAAATCAAAGTGCTATTTCAATTGATTTCATTTATATTATATTTCTACTAATTAAAAAAAAATCTCTCAGTGAAAAAAAGTTGGTTTAGAGTTATTTTCTTTGTATTTTACATCTGACTTTAAACCGTTTTGCAAACTGCTGTTTTTAAACAATTTGTTACTTTTATTATTTTTAATTATTATTAAGTTATTCTTAAATAATTAGACTATAATATACAAACTTATGAAACTAAGTTTTACTTTAAAAGTCGCAGGTCAAAAACTATGATGCCCAGGAGAGAGAAAGTAGTCAGCCATTCTATTGATCTCTTTGTGTATTTTATCACTCAGAATAAGAACTTGCCTGATTTTGGAGAAATGTAACTTGAATTTCATGTAGCAAAATATCTTTGCCAAAAACCTGAAAAATTTCCATATATTGTTAATTTTTAATGGTCTGATTTTTTTCACAAGTTCACAATAGTCTCTGCATTTCTCATAAGTCTAAATGTAAATAATTTTGAAGAAACTTCTATATTTGTTTTTACATTTAGGTATTTTAAAGTAAAATAGTTTTATCTTTGCCTTACTATTTCTTAACCTTTTATGATTTATCGGGTTCCTGTCCATAGAGCCTGGGCTTTTTCAAGTAGATGCCTTTAACATTTTGTTGATTAAAATGATACAGCATTGTCTCATTGTTTGCATCAACACCATCCCAGCTTTAATTTATAGATTTAAATAGTTCTCCAGCTTAACAGTTTTATTTATGGCCACCGCTATAGATGACTTTTTGTGCAATGTCACACCTTTTTGTAAACAGCATTTGCGCTCATACTTTTAGGCAGAAAAAATTTAAACTTTATAAGAATACATTCATAAGTTTATTATATAAAAACGCACAAACAAGTGTTTTTTGAATTTCTTTTCATTAAATTTCAAGTAGTTTTTCTGCAAACTTTAAATTCAAATTTCTCTTGTAAAACAAAAACAAAGTTCTTATGAGTTTTTTAAAGTTTGCTTTCTGAAATTCTTTTGAAACTTAGTAAATAATATCATAAAAAACTATTTTATATTGTAAAATTGCTAATTGTAACCATAAGCAGTGACAAATCAACAGAAATGTTAGGAAAGTTTACAGCATATTCAAATGACCAAGTTTTGGAAAAAATATGCCATTATAAAAAATCTAAGTAAATAAAAAAAAAGACGAAAGAGGAATTAAAACGAAATTCCCTCCTTTAAATATATTTAAATTTTTAATCTGTAAAAAATGCTTCTCTATAAATTACTTAATAGAAAAGCAGATTGCTGGACATCCTGCAAAATTTAGAAAATTAAGTTTTGCAAAAGTCATAGAATTTGATTAATTTCATTGGAAAGTCAAATAATTTTTTTAAGAGTCAGGGAAAATTCATGGAAAATGAACATGAAAATTTGCTGGCCACCATGATAATATACATTTACATTAATTAACAACACCCATATTAAGAAGAACAAATGCATTTTTATATTACCCATAGTATTATTTAATAAATTGAGTGATCCACACAGTCATATAAATAATAAGAAACATTTTATACATCAAATTCCTATATTCACATATATAGTATCAGGGTTGCCACTCAACCTTGCAAAACCTGGAATACCTGGAAATAGCACAAAACCCTGGGAAAAACTTGGAAAACTCAGGGATTTTTTAAAACTTTTATAAAATTCAGGGAAAATATTTTTTTTTTGAAATTTTGTACAATAATTTTTTTTTCAAAAATATTTTGCTAATACATATAATGATAAGTTACAAGATGTGGGTGTAAAAGTTTTAGTTTGTCAAGTATAAAGATTGTGTTTAATTAAGGAAAATAATAATCTTGTTGATGAACAGGAAAGAATATAGAAAAGTCAGGGAAAAGTCAGGGAACTTAAAGAGTTCAACTCAGGGAAAAACGTTCTTTACTCAGGGAATACTCAGGGAAAACTCAGGGAAAAACTTTAAAAATTACAGTTGCAACCCTGTATAGGAACATTAGAAAACTGTCTAGATTACTTTGCTTTCAGATAATTATACTCTTATGTAAAAGCTATGATTTTTAATGTTGCACAGATACCATCTTTAGTATTGAATCCTCTATGAAGTAAATTAATAGTAGTAAATTAAAATTCAAGCTGGTATAGAAGACTTTATTCGGCAAATTAATAAATATGTTAGATACAGTCAAATTATTTTACATAAAAGAAACACAAAAGATATTAAATAACTGTAGTAAGCAATAGAAATCAGCACACTCTGTCAGCAAGTAGTTTTAAGCTTTTGATAAAAGTTTATTTTGATATATATTAAACTTTCAGTACACAACCACTCCAGCCAGCAGATAATAAACTAACTATACCAGTTACAAGTTTAAATATGTTTGTAACTGAACCACGTTTATTATTGTAAGGTCACAATTTTTTTCTTGCAATAAAAACTTCAATAATACAAACAGTCTTTAAACTTTTTTTCAAAAACATTTTTGTAGGTCATTCTTTATTGCTTAACAATTTGACCAAAAATTAGATTGGAAACTCTAGCAGAAAATTGGTATTATTGTTTTTAAGATATTATACTATTGTAGAAGAGCAGTATTTTTATTTGATGGACTTTGTTTTAGCTTTATAAGCACAATATTAAGATGGTCCTCCATGGTCCTCCAACAACAATCACAAGTGAACTAAGTTTTAATTCTTTTGCATAGCAACATCAACATTATTTAAGATTAAGGTTAAAAAAAATTCTTTTGTTCATCTAATGTTTGAATTTTGCATGAAATATGTTAACTTTGTTTAAGTAACGCTTATTTTTTTAAGTTCAATAATTCAATTAAGTTTTGTGCTACATTAATTGAAAGTAAAAGTTTTAAAATATTTGTAAATATTTATAAATATTACAAATAATGTGTTGATAATATTCAGAAATAGTAGACTTATAATTAGGTGGTTTGGTATCATAATATATTTTTTTAGTATAGTTATCAAGATCTATATTGCAGATGATAGTATTAATAGTCAAATACTCTTCTCTTTTCTTTTTTAAATTGAACTAGAAATTGGAGTTATGAAATCAGATGGATTAGGCTATTCCATTAACTTTAATCCAGTTTCTACGTCTTCTACTTTTAAAATTAATTTTCTAAAAGAAACTCTATAAGTTTAAAATCCACATTTGTTTTCACATCTTTTTTGAGTAACTATCTACACAACAACTTGTTGTATATTTTTAATTCTAGTTAAAAAATAAAACAGTGAATTAATTTCCTAACAGAACACACAAATATCAAAATGTTTTTACTAGAAAATTTCTGAATATTTGTTTGTTCTGTTTATAAGTACGCGCACACATCTTTTTCTGAAAACGAAAATGTAAACGTTCGCAAGTCATCTATACGAAGCTCTTCGACATGATGGCAGGAGGTTAACTAGAATATTAATTAGCCATTAAACTTAGTTAACCCTGCACAAATCCATTTTAAATAGCCAGGGCTTGAAGTGGATGAACTGTATGATATTAATAGAATTTAACAAATTTTAAATTGCTGTGTATTGGGTCTCAACGCTATCGTGTTTATAAGTCACATCTTTTTAATTTCATAATGAATTTGGGTGTGTTTTTTTAAAATACCACCAGTTAACAAAAATAATAAATTTAATTAAGAAAAAAATTCCTTGGGAACATTTTATGACACTCCATGTATAAAAATTTGTTCATAAAGGTAAAAATAGGATGAAGAATAATAGTTAAAGGTGATTTTTTAAGTTTTTCTATAAACAGTTTTGATAGATTGATATGGTTGAGTACTCAACAATATACTCCAGTATATATGTATGACATCCATTTATTTATTAATGTGATGCAAGATACAGGCAATTCAGTTATAAAATTGTTATCAATTAATATTCTTTTTAAAAAACCTTATCAGTATGTATCCTGTTTACAAAATAGGATTTAATGTTTTTAATATTAGTTTATTGCTTGCAAAGCGAGTAACAATGTTGCAATATCATTTCTGACATTCAATTAAGCTTTAAAGCAGTCCTTATTTTACAATTGTCTGTTGACATTCATCTTCTGTATTAGATACAAATAAAGATGCTATATTTACTAATATTATTTAAAATAAAAAAACAGTTGATATGTTAACTATGCTGTAGTCATTTTTGTTTCATTATTCTGACTAGTGTCTCAGCACATTTGTCGGCTGTTACATCAAATTATTTTAACTATTTTGATTATTTTATGTATAAAATAACACCTTTTAAACCAATCAAAAAGATTACAAAAATAACCAACTCAGATGTATCTTGCATTTCTGAGGTAGTTACAGAAGTTGCTATGGATAGATATAGAACAATAACAAATTTATTAAAAATGATATCTTTACAACAACTTAAACTTAAAGCATAGTTTAACTTTAATGGGAATGACAACTTTAAGGTTGTCATTCCCATTAAAGTTAAACTATGCTTTTTTATTGATGCATTTTCAAAATCTTATTTCCTTTGATTAGTTAAAACACAACTAACAATACAAAAATAATTTTAAAATGCTCTGAGAAAGATTGTGGCGTGTGAAACACATCACAATCTTTCTCAGTGAAAAGTTGTCAGTTCAATGTTAATCCTCAGCAAAAGGTACTGGACACCGATGAACCATCACCAGTGTCTAATATCCTTATCTGTGTCTATATCTAGCATGTATCTAGTATCTAGTATTGATGATGATTCATCTCCATTTTGTAAGAAAAAGAAATGTAAACAATCAAACCAATTTAACAGAAATTATGCACACATATGAAGATGTCGAGAAGTCGAATAGCAAATAAAATTTGGTTTTTACATAAAACTGTTTGCTTAAATTGGACAGCAAACCCTTACATGTGGTGGTCAGCAAAAACAAAACGTTTTCTTAACAGAACTTGCTAAAATGCTCTTATTATTTGATGGTGGCAGTGTACATGTGTACAATGGCTGTTTTTGGAAGTATGTACAATTTATTAGGAAAATGCAATTATTTGCTATCATTAATGCTATCATCAACAATGCAAATTTTTTTATCATAACTTACCACCTATAGATTTTAGGTATCAAATATGCTAATTTTTTGTTAAAACAAAATAATAGTTAAATGTTATTCTTTTTTATGTGTTTTTTACATTCTGGTTTTCGGTATATGGCCGAATAATTTGCTATATTTAACAGAATACTGAATAGCAAAAAAAGTAGCTGAATGTCGAATGATCACTGAATATTCGTGGCATCTTGTGATAAATTTATGTTTGCACTTTAAATTAAAAGATAACTTCTTGTAGAAGTTATTAAAATAATTAAGAAATGTTTTAATTAAGGAATTAATTTAATTTTATGAGGAACATTTTTTTATCATAAAAACCTATATGGAAATGAAAGAAAAAAAAAATCAGCTATCGCAATTTTTTCAGATTAAAATTCAAGATTGCTAAATGCATTTGGACCATCTTGATCTGCATTTCGTTAATTTTTCATTTAGTTATAGTTTCTATTAATTCCAGTTCATATAATTAATTGTGTTTCTTATTTATTGTGGGGATATATTTATTTAGTCATCTATGTATTTGTTTGTCAGTCACATTTTTATAGAAACTATTTTGTTTTAGCTTGTAGATGCACGATTTAAACCCACGTTGGAAATAATTGTACAAGTCAGCAATTTAACTGGAACTTCTTTCAATCAGTCATTAAAAAATATTTTGCCACAGGTATGGTCAAAGTTTTATAAAAAAATATAATAGTATAAAAACATTAATATAAAAAAGTATAATAATATTCTTTTATTGTTTTTAGATTTCAAGAAAAATCTCTATAAAATCATTAAAAGACACTATTGTTTTATCTCTTCAAAAAATTGAAACTAATGGTGGGCCAGTAAGTTAACTATTATTTTCTTCAAATAAATGTAATTTTAAAATAACTCTCTCTTTTTTATTCTAATGTTTATTTATTTATTGTAAATAAATATAATTTGATATATGTGTAACATAAAATATTTAAAAGTTATATAAAAAAACATTAAAAAGTTGTAAGCTGTAAAAAATGTGTATATAAAAAGGCTTAATCATGTGCACGAAGAATTCCTTATTAATAAAAGTTTAAAAATGTAAAGGTATGTAAAATTACATCAGTATTAATTAATTTAGTTTTTTAGTGATTTTTTCTTTAGTTTTTAATGCCTGGTTTTTGCGACGTTTCTGCAACGAAAAAACAGTTTTTATTAAATATATCTTCAAATAGTACATTAAAAAAAAAATATGTTCTATTTATATGTTAATGTTTCTATTTATTTATTTAACTAAATCTATTTATTTAACTAAACTTTTTTATTATTATTTTTTTCGAAACGTATTGTTGGTTACTTGATTCGTTACCATATTTATTATTATAGTTTTTTTCTCTCTATCTTTCTATGCTTTTATGCTTATGAAATCTATTTGGGTTTTTTTCTTTTTTTCAAAATATTTTGCGTTATTAGGTCGAAATGGTTTGGTCTTTTTAAATTTGAATTTTTTACCATATAG
The DNA here is from genome assembly GCF_022113875.1 of Hydra vulgaris. Taxonomy (NCBI): domain Eukaryota; kingdom Metazoa; phylum Cnidaria; class Hydrozoa; order Anthoathecata; family Hydridae; genus Hydra; species Hydra vulgaris. Next base: position 45,025,814 of record NC_061158.1, on the reverse strand, counting down.
TAAAGAAAATTATTCGGTTGCTAATAATCAATTAAAAACTGTGCAAAACAATTGAATAAAACTTTATATAAGAATAAAAAAAAATCTTTTTGTTTAATAACTATATTTTCAGATAATGACTATTTCTCAGAAGTTTCTTTAAATTAAAATATGCTAATTTGTTTGATTCACATTTCTGTTTCAAGTTCTGCAGAACTTAGAGAAATTGAAGATTTAATTGGTTGTTTTATGGGTTGTATGTTTGTTAACGATGATTTTTTGTTCGGTCTTTGTAACCTTTTTTTCTTTTTTACAGGTTTTATTTCTTCCCCTAAAAGTTCTTCCTCTATTTTTTTGTATATCCTTTTAAAAGCTTCATTGATATTACGATTGAAATATACAATAGAAAGAGGCTGCAGTAAGCATGACATACATTTGAAGAAAGTTAGTATTTTCAACATTTTATAAGTTATTTCATTGAAATATATATTGTTAACCTCCCAATTCAATAATAAAATTATATAAACCGTATAAGGTAACCAGTTAAGCAACAATAAATGCGATAAAACAAATGCGCCTTTGTTGTTGCTAATGTCTATTTGTATATTTTCTTCTTCGGATTTTTCTGCATTTATTGTTCTTTCGTGTTTTCTTTTAATCTTATGTATCCAAAATTCAAGACCAATAAGTAACAACATAGGTACAATCACAAAGCCATAAAGAAATGCAGAATATAAATCTTGACGGTAATATTGGTACATATAACAAAGGTTATGGTCTTCAGATCTTTGTAATAACATATAAGTAACCATGGCAACTATTCCTGCACAAACCCATATTAATATTACTGTTAATCTAAAGTTCATAAATTGTGTTTCTGATGATTTATTATTGTACTGTTGTTTTGTGCTAATGAGACATTCCGTAATTATTAGGATATTTGAAAATAGACACAATATTGTCCAAAATATATCAATCGTCAGCATCGGTAAGCACACGTTTTTTTTTAGCAACCATTCGTCACCTTTTCCGTAAAGAAATGTTATTCCACTTCCAATTATATTTGTTACGCATAAATTGAAAAGAAGCTTTAGATGCGATGTTTGACATTTTGTTTTGAAGTAAGATATGATGACAACAAAATTCATCAGGAGAGCCACTACGAATAGTAAAGTGAAAAAAGCGGCTTCAGCTACATGATTCGTTTCTGATAATAAATTTACTTTGGAAGTTTTGTTTTCGAGTGAGTTATTAAACTGCTCGCTCATAGCATTTGCTTAATCTTAAGTAACTCTCTCTTTTTTCTGAAGCTTTGTTTTTTTGTTTTTATATTAGTTATTCACGTATCGTCGTGTAAATCATAAATCATTTATGCTCATTTCAATGGTATCAATAATATATAATAACTAATAACGGTATCTATATAATATTGAAAACCGATAGGTTTTATATTACAAAGACTAATTGAATATTATATTTATATATATATATATATATATATATATATATATATATATATATATATATATATATATATATATATATATATATATAATATTATATTTATATAATATTATATTTATATATATATATATATATATATATATATATATATATATATATATATATATATATATACATACAAAGATCATTAACTGCTTTTTATTTTTTTAAACAAAGTATGTTTAATTTGTATTTTAGTTATAACAATTTTAATAAAGTATTTTGTCAATTTTCTGATGAATTGAAAATTAACTGAGGCTGTATATTTTTGTTTAGGAATGTTCTTCAATAATCAAATTGCGAATTCCGACGTACACGTCAGTACTGTAAACTTAGCATTTTTAATTAACACATTTTTTTTTATGTTATACGTGAAGCATTGATGGGAACAATCAGTTCATACTACAACTTTTTTCCAAACGCTTTAAAATGCTTTTTACGTATTTCCAGAGAAACGCAATTTAAAAAAAAAAAATAGCAAAAATTTGTATAACGTTTTTTAAAACTTATTTCTTCATAATTCTACAAATTATTTTCTCAATGACCTATATAGGCATCTTAATTAGTTTATTTTGTAAAAAAAGTTAATTTTGAATTTATTTTTAGCTTAAGGCGTTTTGAAAAAAAGCTGTAACAATGCTGAATATTTTCTACTGCTGTAAATATTAAAAAATTCATCATAAATTAATATGTAATAATAACCTTGAGATCTCAAGCGGTCGCAAAAAGCTTAGTATATCCGTATTTTATTTAAAATTTTAAAAATGTAATTGTCTTTTCTCCTAAAAATCTATTTCATTAAAAATAAAAATAAATTAAATAGATAATTACAAATAATAGTTTACGTATTTATAGTTTATATATATATATATATGTGTATATATTTTCAAATAATTACATTTTATCAAAGTTGTATTTAGATAATTGTTGTAACAGAAATTATTACGTTTTAAAAAATTTAATCGAATTTAAAATTTCATTTTAAAGCCTCTTTATTAGCGCCGTTAAAAATTCCAGTTTTTGAGCGGAAAATTCACGTGTTTCGACGATTATTTCACAAGCACAAGCCTAAACTACGTCTTACAGAGGTTCCTTTACGTACTAACGAATTTGGTTAAATAAATACCATTTTTCTTAAGTTTATTTACTACTTATACTATGTAATTGTTTTTATCACTATTATTGCTATTATCTAATATTGATTGTATATTATCTTATTATTATTGTTAGTATTGTTACTAATAATATTCCTCTTCATCGTCATCTTATTATTATAGTTAATATTATTTCTATAATTATTATCAATACTATTATTATTGTTATTATGATCACTTTTATTGTAATGTTGCAGGTTTTTACTTTAGATTAGTACTTGTACTATTTGTAAAAGTCCTTGAGATTTTACAACTTATTTTCAGAATATATATTGAATTGAATTATAGTGGAAGGCCAGATAGAATAATTTGATTAGATAATTGTTGCGAAAAATCGTCTACGTTTATTTCAAAGGTTGAATTTTGCCTTTTCGTTTTCCGTCGTTATTTTGACGAATACTTTGACCGTTTGTCCAACATCAAAACAAATGTTGATATTTTTTTACTTGAGAGTGTTGAAAAAAGGACTGAAATGTTTTGTCCTTATCAATCAGCTGTGTTTAATTTACAAAATTTATCGCCGTCATTTACCACTGTCTCTAATTCTCCCAGTAACGACATAGCATAACATCTGAATGTTTTCTTGAGCATATCAAAACATCCATCTGCACAGTGTGCCCAAAATGTTGTTTTGTGGAAAAAATTCATAAATCCATTAATTGCTATTGAAATCTTGTGAAAATTTTAGTTTATTACTTTTTTGGGCCGAAGAATCTGATTCTCATTAAATTCCCCTCGAAGAATCTGATTCTCATTGAATTCCCTTCGAAGAATCTGATTCTCATTAAATTCCCCTTGAAGAATCTGGTTCTCATTAAATTTCCCTTGAAGAATCTGATTCTCATTGACCATGTATGGGTTTGCTGGCCCACAATGGGATATAACAACTTCATACAGTGGTCAAGTGCATGTAGCTTTTGATGTAGCAATTGACTCAGAGTTTGTTTAGAATACTCCTTTACACTTTCCTTAGTTTCTTTTGCTTTCACTAGAGTAACAGGCCTGGAAAAATTAATGAAGTTAGGGATTGGATTTGAGCAGATTATTTGAATTTTTAAATTTTTAATTTCAAGGGACACCAAAAAGAACAAATTTAATTTGTTTCCTTTAAGTCTGCATCTTGAGGATCAGAAAGCTGATAACGGCAGCTGTGATTTCCAGAATCATCAAGTCTAAATTTACCCTCTACGTATTTAAAATCATTTTCAGCACTAAACCCGGATGTATCAAGCAGAGGCTCAACAGCGTCTTTGATAACACTATTCACAGGGGATAAAGTTTGTTTGTCATCACTGCTCACTTCTTTAGATAGCAAAGTACATTTAAATGTATCTACATTATTCCTTGTTGGCAACATTAGTTTCTGGAGAACCTCAAGTCTCAGCTCTTAGGGATCTTCGCTAGCTGAAGGGTTTCCCAAATATCATGATGCTTAAGAAATTCAAATAAATTTCAACAGCTAAATATTTACCTTAGTCTTTTTGATTTCCGTCCTCTTTAAACTTGTGGAGCTCCCTATTTTTCTATATCACCTCTGAATGAGATGATGCTAATGCAGGTAGATTTCCGGATATTTTTATCCCAACTTCGTATCTCCAAGTTTCGAATTGGGCCACAAGTTTATTTTGTTTCAACTTATTATATTTTTTTTACATGCCTTTCAATTTGTTTCAAAATTTTCTTGATGTTATCTTTTTCATCTTCTAAAGTTAGATTATATCCCACTTTGATTATTTTAAAATTAGCTTCGATTTTTCCAATGAACCTAATATCGATATATGAAGTTAGTAAAATTTCTTCTTATTCTCTTTTTTTATCATTATCATTTTGTCACGAGTTATCAATAAGGTATTCCTGAATCTTCCGTAAAAGTTGATTTTTATAATTACGCAACTTCGCGCTCAATTTTAAAACTCAAATTTAAATTACTCAATTTCTGGGGATTACCGAGCAGTGGAATTTTTTACATATAAAAATAGAAAGTCTCTATCGTATCAAACTTGAGTTTATTTGGGTAATTTTTTTTCCAGCCATTTTGTTTTTAATCAAATAAATATATTTTCATATAATTTAGAACTTTTTTAGGTTCAAACAAAACTACATATACATGTTTAATTTCAATGAAATTTAAACATTTATTGTTTAACTACAATAAATGTTTAAATTTCAATTTTTATTTTTATTTTAGTAATTAACAAATTAAATTTACAGATCAGAATAAGATGGAGTAGTTTTTAATGCACCTCAAAGTTATTGTAAAAAAACAGTACTGGTACAATTTTAAGATAAATATTTTGCGTCACCTTTTTCTTCAACTTTAAACAGCTATAAAAGCAAAATGGCTTGATGAATTTCAAAAAAAAATTTTTTGCACTGACCTACATATGTTCTACACAATATAAATTTATTAAGTCATTATAAATTTATTAAGTCATTCAAACGCTATGTAGACGACAGCCATGCGAGATTTGATTCATTAGAAAAACACGACAAATTTTTGGAATTGTTAAATCAACAAGATCCTGCAATTCAATACACATCGGAAATAAAAAACGAAACGAAAGAACTAAACTTTTTAGATATAACAATAATAAACACAAACAATTTCCACTATGATTTCAAAATCCATCGAAAACCCGCAATTACGAATATACAAATAAAACCGAATTCTAACATTAATCCTGCAATAACATCTGGAGTCTTCAAAGGTTTTATATCAAGAGCCTCAAAAATTTGTTCTCCAAAATACCTTCAAGATGAAATACAATTTATAATAAATATGTTTGTCGAAAATGGCCATAAAAAATCTGAATTAGAGCTTATAACAAAAAATTATCTCAAAATCAAAAATAATCCTGTTGGTGTAGTTGCAGATCAAACAAAAAATGGTAACATAGCAATAAAACTCCCATGGATTCCAAGAATAGGATCAAAATTAAGAAAAGAGCTCAAGAGATATGGCGCTAAAGTTATATTTACAACACCACCAACTTTAAAAAGAATTTTGTGTAATAACAAATCCAAACTATTGCCAAATAGCAAGCCGGGTGTGTATAAACTTACGTGTTCATGCGGTGGCGTTTATATTGGAGAAACAAAAAAGAAAATTATACAAAGAAGTATTGAGCATCAGATAAACAGTATGAAAGGTAATTGGCATGCTTCCGGAGCCACAGAACACTGCAAGAACTGCCACGGTATATTTAATTGGACGCACCCAAAAACGATCGCATTCAAGTCTAACTACCATGAAAGGAAAATAAGAGAGTCACTTAAAATTAATTATGCCCAAATAAATTACGAAATAAGACACTTCCCACCGCTTTTGAACAAAGACAACGGTGTTAAAATTGCGTCAAATAGCTGGAGACCTCTTTTTAAAAAAATCATAGAAATTTCAAAATAGTTGTTTACGTTACGTCAGCTCATCTTTGTAATGTCTTCTATAACGGGTTTTTTTTTTTTTTTTTTTTTTTACATACGTTTTTTTTGTGAGATTTTTATTGTATTTAATTTTACGTCTGATGACGGTCTGAACTATTCAGACTGAAATATTACATAAATAAATTAAAACATTAGTACTTAGCTGTATTGTATGTGTTATAAATTAAATAAATTATTTAAAGTAAAAAAAAAAAAAAAAAAAAAAAATGAACTTTTGGGCACACTGTAATCTGGAGTAAATCGTGACCTGCAATCATAAAATAGAAATAAAATAGAATGTGGAAAATTGACTTGTGGATTCATAATATAAACTTGTGGAGACCAATGCACACCATCTATTTACATTACCACAGGGCAAAACTATTCATTTTTTCATTGAGCAATTGTTTTTGTATATCTTGTATGTTGTATATCACTTGTTGTTGTATACTCTTCTTTTATCCGAAAAATTTTTTAAAAATTATGTTAATAAGACACAGCACTTATTTCTTTTCTGGTAAAATGGGCTTCATCAATTATGTAGTTTACTTGTTTAGGATTCCCTCACAGTAAACATCAAAAAATTCCAACTTTATAATGAACGGTGTAATTTTGATGGATCAAACTTACACCGTTCATCATAAAGGCATCAACACGCAAATAACACTGTAAATTTTGTCTCAGTTGTTGACATCAACTTTATATTGTTGCGTTTGAAATGAGGCACTCTTCCAGGAAATACTAACACATACTAACAATAACTGCATTATTTGTGATGAATGTAACAGTGCGATGAATTTCGTCAGAACTGATGGCTTTTTTCTAAAAATTAAGTTCTTTAGACTTTTTTTTTTTTGCACCAATCCATTTTACTAGTAGCTCATTTTTAATATTAAAAACTACATTTAGTATTAAAAGTGTTTAAAAAAGGAACGCAGATACTTGCAAAAGACTAATCAGGTCTTGTCATCAAAAGTAAACCTTATAAAATTTAAACAGACATAAATGCATAAAATATCAACAAACTTTTACGTGGACTCATATACGAATATGTTTAAGTTATATTTTAAGTTCATGGACTCATATACGAAGAGTCTATTAATTGAAATAAAGGTTTTTAATGTAAGCCAAATATAGCTTAATATTTTTAATATAGTTTTTTATATAGCATTTTATTTTTAATGTTATTTGCCTTATGCTTCATATGAAAAAAAAATTCTCCTACTTTTGTATACCCATGGCCTACTTTATTTATACGGCTTAATTTGTATACCCATGGCCTACTTTATTTATACGGCCGGATATTTTACATTTTGAAGAAAAAAATAGAAGGCCAGTTTTTAAAATCGTAATGTTTCAAAAATTTAATACGTTTTGAACATTTTCAATATTATTTTACTTTCTACATTTAAAAAGTCCACAAAAGTTGTATTTATTCATAATTTTAGATATTAAACGAACATTTATTAAGAAATAAATAGTGTTTATTTTAGTATTAGTAAAAACGATGTAAGAAACAAGAACAGTTATAAAAAATATTTAAATGTTTCTCTTTTTTCATTTAAAAATAAAATAATTATATATAATTTATTAAATTTTCTCAAATTTTCTCTTTTTAAAAGATTTTACATGATCAACAGCTACTTCACTGGTAGAGATAATTCTTTTATTATTAAGAAAAATGTTAACAACAATTCTTCCAGCAAGTTTTATCCCAGTTTTCTCATGCATGGGACAAGAAAAAGTCTGAAAAGAGTCATAAAAGTGGTTTAACAAATATTCTAAAGCTTGTTGTGCATGTAAACTAAATTTCTTTATTTTTTTATAAAAGTAGTCAATCATAGCAAAGGATGTGCAAACATAATCCAAAAGTGATGGTGAAGGAATAGTGAGACCACCCCTAGAAATAATTGTTAAATAAGTATGATCAGGATTGCTTTCATCAATATTGACACAACATAAAAATTCTTTACAACATGTACCAAAACGTTTTTTAAGTTTCTTTGCTATATAACCAGCAATATGAGCACCTACTTCCCTACTTTCTGGCGCAAGTGTCATGATTTCTGGAGTACACTGAGCTTCATCAATATCAAGAAGAAAGTTTTTCCAATCTGTTAAATTATTTTCTGACTCAGGCACTTTTAAACTATCATCGAAGTTAATACTTTCTTTAACTATACTTTTGATTTTTAATATTTTTTCAGAAATAGTGACATCTTTTAAACCTACCAAAAATCTTCCACCGCTCATTTGTCTATATTGTCCAAATCTCCTTTCTAATGGGTCACTTTGAAATCTCGCAGTTAAAACAAAGTGATATCCATCATTAAGCAAGTCCTCGATCAATGAGGCATGACTATTAAGTGTTCTTATTAGTGCTGCAGCTGTCTGAACACTTAAAGTAAACATCTCACAGTTTGGTATCTTTTGTGATTGCCAAACTTCAATCCAATGTGCTATTTCCCGATGAAATTCAGGTTTTTTATCACCAGAAACGACTGCATTACCTAAAATATTACATGCTGAATACTGACATTTAGAATTTGATAAAACCCACCACTTGTTAAATAATGTAAGAAAATCTGCACTACTTTTAAGATCTGGAAAATATGAGTGAATCGCTGCTGATGTAGTTTCATCAAAAATTGCAAGTGCTAAAGAAACATTTTGTTTAAAATTGCCAGGATGTAACACTTTCATTGTTATTTTTGGTGCTTTACGCAAACCAGCATCAAGAGTGAGGTCTTTTTCATAAATATTGTGGAAGGTACTCCATTTAATTTCTCCCCCACATACAATTATAGGATCTTTAAATCCATTAAAGTTAAAATCTGGAAATAAAAATCTTTTGCAATTTAACAAATTATTTCTGATGTTTTTAATAAGATGTACAACATCAAAACAGAGGTAAATTTTTTTTAGATTGTAAATAAAAAACAAATCTTCAGCTTGTTGATTCGATGCACAAAGGATTTTTTTAAAACAAGAAGCATTAGCAGAATGGTTGTCACACACAATAACTCTAACATTAAATTCACATTCAGTTAAAATACGAAGACATTCAAAAATTTCTTCTTTCAACCATTCAGCATTGATTGTTTTTTCAGGAGACGTTTTGATCACATATGGAATGTTTTGTTTCAGGCCAACTATCATAAAACAAACTATTCCCTTATACATTTCTCCAGACTCATCACTACCAATCATCTCTCCAGCAAAATACTCCTCACATTTTTGCAAGTACATTTCATCAAAAATCAAGCAAATGTCTTGAGATATCTTACCTTCTAATTTTAAACATTTTGCACAACTTAGAGCATCAATATTTCCACTAGTTATTTTTTTAAGTAATGATAATGATGGTAAAATTCTTCATGCAAAAGTTGGTATGACTGCATAGAAGTATATCGTAATACCAGTGAATACCTTATAATATTGGCTGAATAAATAGGTTTTTTCATATATTTAATTTGCTGTAATTTAGTCAATACAGATGAAAATTGTTCGGCTTGTGATTTAATGTAGGTAGGAAAATTATGAAGCATACTTTTACAAGATAAACGACAATCTCTTCCTTGACAAAACCACTGAGGTAATGGCAGAGGTGAACCTCTGTAAAATAATTTAACATGTATCTCATTGTTTACACGAATGCACTCTGTAACCTCTGGAATAGATAAAGTACTATGACTCAATTTATAAAAAATTACATGATTATCATACTTAAAGAATGAAAAACCATCTGGAGCAAAACTTTCAGTAATATCGTTAAAGTAATATCGCTATTAATCAAATCATTCAATAAAAACTGTTCATATTGATCTGGCTGAAATATTCTTTTAGTTAATGATTTTCTTAATGAATTAGAAGATTTTATAAGTTGTAATGAACCTTCTTCAGTCAAATTTGTGCAGTCAAAAATAGTTGGAATAGGCTTTAAATTTTTTATTAATCTAAAACGTTGATTCTTATTACCTTTCTTATAATATTTTTTTTCAAAATGTTTGATGCATATAACGGAAGAATTAGTAGGTGTCCAATCTTTTCTATTTACAAATTTAATCCAATATTTTTTTAACTCTTCATTTTTTGGAAACGAAAATACTACTGTAGATACTTCACCATAATTATGATAATTTGAACGACAATTTACGACGCAACATTTGTTAACCATCTTTTTGAACTTCCAAAGCTGCTTTCTTAAAAACATTTTTCCAGAAAACTGGCCTTCTATTTTTTTCTTCAAAATGTAAAATATCCGGCCGTATAAATAAAGTAGGCCATGGTATACCAAAAAAGAAAAAAAACATTTGTCTATCAGCTTATCAAACTAATTTTGGAAAATATTTTATTTCATTTCGGAGAGCTATTCTTTGCAATAAATTTTAAAGAAAAATCCAGATTATAAAGCAATCCACCAAACTCGAGGTGATGGCACTGGTGGCGGTGTATACATTTTTATTCATGAATTAATCCATTTTAAGAAAATAAAAATTCTCAGTATTCAAAACGCGAACAATGAATAATTAATTATCGAATTACACTGGGCAACAAAAAAAAAAAAAATTTTTTTGTATCTGTAGCAATTTTATTTAAATTATACTAAATTTGGGCTGAGAAAAAAAAAATGACAACGGAAATTTTTTATTAGCTCTAGTTTCTGAGATATACAATTGCAATTAATTATTTCAGTTAATTTGCAACAGAACAATATGGCATATAATTAACATATTCTAATAATATTTAAAGTACATTTGGTTTTTTTCATAACATTTTTTTTATAACATTTTTTTTATAACAGATTTTATAACTTTTTTTTTTTTCACACTTAATTCTGCTTGACTCAATCTGTGTAGCACATCATCTGTTAACACAAATTCAGGATCATTTGATGTGGAAGGCTTGTTTTCTTCTTTTTCTTCTATTTCTACTTCATTCTGCCTTCATTTTCTGTTTTAACTCACAACTTTGTGGTGGAGAAGGAAATGGTAAACTATTCGAATGTGAAATAGGTCGAATGGCAGATGGAAGATTTGGATATTTAACTGCTCCTATTTTCTTCATTGACAAACCTGCTTTAATGGTGGGGTCAAGCAGAAATAGCAGTCATCTGTATGGTTTTTAGACTCTTTCTATACCATAGGAACAGCTAAAGCCAAAGATCTTTTTTTTTTTTCAACTATTCTTGTAGTACAACCGAACAAGAGCTACAGTATATATGTGGAGCCCATGACTAATCCTGGTCTCCTACCTTCATATAGAAGTAATGCTGGTAAGTAGTCTTCACAAGAGGTGTCATACTTCTTTTTTGTGACGAAAATGTTATTTCACTACAAATGTAACAAAAATTGTCCACTAAATTTACACACTTCCTTGGCACTTTGATTTGTCAAATTTACACAAGTTAATGAAAAAAACAATTAAAAATTGATTAGACCAGAAATTTTAGCAAACACGCATAACTAATATCACAAGTTTTAAACATGAATAAAAGATGAATAGTCAAAAACAAAAAAAAAAATTTCAAAAAATGAAAACTTTAGCCCTTGAGAGAAAAATTTTGCTTTTATTTCTTAAACTAAAGTTAATATGGCATTTTTAATGTCATTTTTATTGCTATTTTTGAACTCAACTCAAGTGGAAATACATAAAAAATGACTAATTTTGGTTCCTAAACAAAATCACTGTTTGGCAGTGTTATTAAACCACAATTAAAAAAAATCGTTTTAGTAACTGCTTTGTATAGACCATGCTGAAAAATAAACTTAAAAAAAAACACTAAAGAGCATCTAAAATGGTATTTAAAAAAGTAAATAATAAACAAATTTACATCACGGGAAACTTTAACCGAAATCTTCTTAACGTTAAAACTGATAATGACGTAAAACGTTTCTTGAAATCTCTCTTTCAATACAACATTCTTTCTTTAATAAGCGAGCCTACTCGAGTAGCTCTTCAAACCGAATCTCTCATTGATAGTATTTTTACTAACATTTTTACGACATGCAACATTCAAAGCGGAACCATAAATAGCAATATAAGTGATTTTTATAAAAAAAAACTCCATAATTGCAAAGATACTAATAAAACCTACGAATTTTTTTACAACGAGTTCTTTAATAAGTACAATAAAGCGTTTATAATAAAGGAAATCAAAATTAAGCTCAAAAGTCTACAAGGTCCATCGATTATGAAAGAATTTATTAAATCTTCTAAGAAAAAACAAAAGCTATATGAAAAATACTTGAAAAAAAATATATCAAAACTTTATAATATAAAATTTACAAAAACCTGTTTGAAAACCTAAAAAAAAAGCTAAAAAAGTATTATTTCTCAAATTTATTACAAAATAATATCGGGAATAACAAAAAAAACTAGGGATATAACACTTTACAGAAATATTTATACGCTGAGTATGTAAAAATAAAAACTTATTAGCAAAAAGATACTACAGACAGTTTTATTAACTTTTATAAACGCCGGTAAGAACCTAGCAAACAAAATAACTCAAGGAAAAAAATTTTTAAAGCATATCTTTTTTTTTTTTTTTTTTTTTTTTTTACATTTATTTTGCTGTTTAACAAATATAATCAACACATATATATACAAGAAAGAAAGAAATATGTCCGTATAACAAAGAAGACAGTAAAATCTTGTCAACAAGCACCGTTTTTGTATATACAGTATATAAAATAAACTATACTTTTTTACAATGATCGCAATCTTTTCATAGAGCCCCCTATATACATTTTCATTAGGTTATGGATATTAAATTAAATTAAAAACCCTAATGGGCATAAAACTGCTGCGCTGATCAATAAAAACAAATAAATAAGATTATAAAGAAAATTACTTTGTAATCCTTTTAAGCACAAATAATAATCAAATTTTAAAAATTTCTTTTTTTATCAGAAACTTAAATGAACTTAATGACTTTGCCATACATTTGGATCCTTTTTGATATCTACTCCATATATTTGGCCCCCGATATGCAATGCTATATTCAGTATATTTATTAAGGTTTTGAGGCAGTTTATATGTGTTACTTATATTTGCTCTTAGATAGTAGTTTTCATTTATGTTTATTTCAAACTTGTTAGTAAAGTTTGTAGGAGAGAAATTATTATTAAATTGATACATAAAAATTAAATGCTGATAGACATTTATTTCAAAAACATCCATCATTTTCATATCTTTCATTATAGGTTTTGCATGCTCCCGCTTATTTTTAAAGTGAATGATTCTGCATGCGTGTTTTTGTAGGCTATAGATTTTTTTAAGTTTTGATGGCTGAGTACTTGCCCATGATATGTTTGCATAGCTGATAAAGCAATGAATTAGTCCAAAGTAAATTAGTTTTAGACTTTGTTTATTGATATATGAGCGAACTCTATACATCATACCAATTATATTACTGATTTTAGATTGAATATATCTTATTTGATATCTGAAAGAAATGTATTGCATAGTGGATGAACATGAGGTATCGCCTGATGAACGTCGGTTTTAATGCGATAAAACCAAACAAAAGCGCAGGTCTTGAGGGTATAACCCAAGTTTGATATAACTTTAATACCTTTTTGCTTATTATTTTTAATATTTTATTTAAAAATAGAAATTTTCATGACATCTTGAAACTAGCAAGAGTGATTAGAATATTTAAAGATGGTGATATCTCAAAGTTATCTAGCTATAGACTTATTTCAATACTCCAATGTTTTTCTAAAACTCTAGAGCGAATAATGCAAAATAGGGATTAAAAAAAAGGGACACAAGTTTTTTATACTCACTCTAACATTAAGACAATCTTTACACTGTGAACCACAATAACCGCCAGGTTTGAAGTCTCTCCACATCCAATTTTTTTTTCTTATTAAGAAGTAACATAGTATATAAATTAAGTAAAGGTATTAAGAACCTCCATAGGAATGGCTAGAATAAATTTTTTACACATCTAAACTTTAGATACAAAGGGGAGGGGCGGTACATCGCTAACTCTATTGAAGTTCATATATTTTACAAAACTTCATGAAGAAACCTAATTTTTATTCTGCACTTGTTTTCTCCCCTAATATAAAGGCATTAAAAAAGTGTTAAAACATTTCTATAACAGATAACATAGGAAAAGAATGTAGGTATAAAAACAACAACAAAATGCATTTAATGTGAAAAATATCTTGACTAAGCTTTGAAATACAAAAATAGCATTATATTTTATCAACACTCAATTAAAAGTATCTTTCATGCTATTAAAATACTTTGGAAATAATTTTGACTTAGTTGTTGATCAACAATATATTAAATTGAAAAGTGAACTTGTTAACTATTTATTAAATGTTGAAAATTCCACAACACTTGACTTTAATCGTTTAGCATAGTCTGGGTGGCTTTGTCGTCTTTTATATCTAATCCATGTCTTTTTAAACTCATGATGAACAGATTCACCTGCTTGTTCAGAATAAATTCCAAGTCCATTATCAGTATTGGTACTTTTTAGAAATGGTACAATATGGTTAACTGCAATATGAACTTTCCACAGTATATTCAAAGAAATGTTTTCAAAGTAAGTATTAATATATTCCATTAAATTAGCATAAGAAATCTTGAATTCAAAAACAACAGATTCAATATCACCAATAATTTTTTCTCCAAAGGTTGCTTGCTTCATTGCTTGAAACTTTCTTAAACATTCAATTACTGGTAGTAAATCAAGCTTTCCTTGATTAGCAATAACACGAGAAAGAACATCTAACTTATCTAAAAGTCTGTTGGCATTGTTGCCATCAAATCCAACGCCATGGTAACCTCTGAAAAATATGTAATTTGAGTTTAACCACTTTTCAAAGCCAGGCCATAGTTTTGATAATAGTTTTCCAAACGTTGAAATTATTCCGATTAATGTGTGCAACTCAGGTACTGGAACTAAATTTTCAATAATTGTGTCTGGATCCTCTTCAAGATATAATAATCTTGGATTAATAACATTTTTATAATCAGCCATCTTTGATTTTGGTTTTCCAGCTTCTGTGTATTTACTGTAATGATAATCAAGGGAACCGAGAGTTCGTTTTTCTCCACCATCTAAAAGACTCTCTCCTTCACACCACAAACAACTATATTTTCCAGCATGGCTTGTAATGCCAAACATTGAGTTTGCACACTTTAAATCAAATGCAACAGAATACTTAATATTTTGAAGATTAAGAGTATCAACTAATTTTCTAAGATTTCCATTGTGTTCAGACACTCCTTCTACGATAGCAACAATAAAACAACGCTTAACTCCAGCATCATCAAGGTCAGGTTGGTTGCTAGTTTTATCATGCGGATTAAAAACATTCATAGTGACCTTTAAAAAACCTTGACCAGAATCTACAGCAACTCTTACAATTGTAGAAAGAGGGTCAATATTCCTTTCAGTGATTATATCATGTATAAATTCATCAATATCTTTAATATAAACCATCGATTTATTTACTATATCGCCAGCTTCAAAAAATTCTTCTTCTTTACATGAAAAATATTCATTTATTTTTGCTTTTAAAGCCTCTAATTTTTTAACAATATTTCCTTCAATGCTACTTTGAAAGCAAAGACTTTTTCTAAATATAGAACACATTTTTTTGGTTTTACACTGAGATAGTTCTAAACATTTTATAAGCTCAATGATTGTTCCAAAAGATACTTGACTAAAATTAACACGGTCACATTTATTGTCTGTAGTTCCGGCAACAATAGTCAATGGTTTCCCATGAGTAGCAATTGTGAACTTTTCACCTCTACAAATATTTTCCTTTTCCATTTTTGTTTTTAAAACACTTGAAGCGACACGTTCTGCACTTGCTGATCCCAATGCATATGCTGCATTAACTAAATTTTTCACAGCTTGAACATCACTACAAAGATGAATAATGCCTGACTTAACTACTCCAGAACATTTTAAGCACATTATTTCATTTTTATCTTCATTTAACTCAGAAGTAATAATTTAATATAAATAAATTATATATAATAAAAAAATAAATTAATATCTTTTGATATTTCTGAAACATCAGAAGTTCTTCTGATATCTTGACGGTTAATCTAAACAAAAAAATCTAAAACTATATAAACTAGTAATATAAAAAATATAACACATTAAAAATAAACACATCGATGACATATTACTTCCTAAAACAAACTGTTTAAATGGGTTTTTTTTTCAAGTTTATGAAGGTTCATTGAGACAAAGCTTTTTCTATTTTAAAAATTAATAAAAATAAAACAAATTTACTTAATTAAACACTAAGTCTTAAATATTGTTTTTTATTAATTTTATAAACTAACCTGGGAAATTTGCTTTAGCCACTTATCAAGGTATTTTGTATCGTTTTTTTCCAAACAATAAAGGTTTTTATAACAATTGCTACAAATAACTTTAGAATGGTTTACTAAATTTTGATCATAGCTATCCCAAATAAAAGTTTTTATTTTTTCTTTGATTGCTTTAGATATTTTATGAAGCTTTGCTGACTTTTTACCAAAGATTTTAAAACAAACAGCACATAAATTGTTGACCGCCATTTAATAAAATTCAAGTCGTTGTGCTCTCGAGTATATTTAACATCAAAAAACGCCGGTATTTGATTATCAAATTATAGCTATTTTGTTGAAAATGGCGGATATTTTTAACTAAAAATTATACTTTTTATTTTTTGATTTTCATACATTTTTCCATTCCCCTAGAGATTTTTACAAACCAAATATTTATTTTCATATATACAACTAAGTATTTATAAAAAAAAATCTGATGTGGGGAGACTTCAAACCTGGCGGTCAATGTGGTTCATAGTGTTTACCACTATGAATCGTGAAGATGAAAACCCTAATGAATGGTTTAAAGCCAACAATCTCTCTCTCTGAACACAACTAAAAGTAAATATACTCTCTTTTCCAAATCTTCTAAATCAGACACCTTTCCCTTAAAACTCCCGGACATTTTAATTAAAAAAACTAAGTTACAATAGACATTCTGTGTTAAATTCTTAGGCGTTTTAATCGATGGGAAAGTAGAGTAGATTATGGCAATTTGAGCACCTTGGTAATATGAGCATACTTAAAGATTTATTAGATGTAAGCAGTAAAGTTAAAGTTGCTTTTTGTTTTTCGAATCGACTTTATGTGGTGATAACAGGAATCAGTACAATTAGCGTAAATTTATACGCAGTAATTAGCGGATATCATCTAATTAAAACGCTTTTAAATTTTTTGCTTTGTTAAAAAAAATCATCAAGCGTGAATAATTCTGTGGCGCGTTATTTTGGTACTAAAATAATGAAATTAATTTTTTCATAAAGATAAATATATTAGCTAAAAATCTAATTCATTTTTGTTTGAAAAATAATGCATAGAAATATTTATTTTTGACTTTATTTAAAGATACCATTTTTGTGTAATATGAGCATGCTCAAATTACCCAGTGATTTTCATTGAAATTGCTTAGTTTAAAGTCCTAAAATAGCAGTGGTTTTTAATTGCTTCTTGAATAAAAACAAAACATAGTAAAAAATTTTAATATATTAACAATACTAAATATTTTTCTGTAACTTAAATCTAAAAAATTTTAATTTTTATTGTTCAAAGGTTTGAGTTAACAAAATTGAAAAAACAATGTATTAATTTTTTTTTTTTTTTGGCGGAAAACATAGTAGTATTGTTTCAACAAAATGTAGCTTAAAATTTGATCTTTTAATGATATGTTTTGTTAATCACTTATATTCCAACAATTAGTTCTATTAAGCAGGTTGGTCTTTTTTTACTTAATTAATGCTATTTTTTTGAGCTAATTTAAAGTTCTCATATTACCAAAGGGTCAGGGTAATACGAGCACTTTTGCTACTTTTTTAAAACCTCTATGTTTTTAAGAAAAAGTGTCAAGTGCCCAAATATCTAAATAGATTATGAATAGGGATCCCTAAAAATTGTTTATTTGAAAAATTTTGTATCCAGCATATTTACTTTTGAAAATATTTTAATTTTTGCTTAAGGTGCTCATATTACCCTAATCTACCCTAAGTTGGAAAGAGAACTTTAATCTACTAGAAAATAAAATTTCAATAAGTATTATCATAATAGAGTCATAATAGATGAAAACTTATCTTGGAGTCAGCAAATTGATAGTATTTCAATGAAAGTTGCTAAAAACATTGGAGTTCTATACAAAGCTCGATATATACTAAATAAAAAGCAACTAACTCAACTATATTATTCATTTATTCATTGCCATATAAACTATGCCAATATTATATAGGGAAGCGCTCACTTAAATCTCTCTATCGGCATCAGAAACACGCAGCTCGCATAATTAATTTTGGAAATCGTTTTTCAAGCGCAACACCACTTCTTATAGAAATGAAAGCTTTAAATATATACGAACTTAATATTTTTAATACTTTATGTTTTATGTTTAAATGTAAAGAAAATTTATCTCCAAGTGTATTTATAAATCTCTATAATTTGAAACCAAAAAACAAATATGAACTTTGTGATAAATATTCAAGAGCCGTTTTGCAAAACAAAAATTGACCAGTTTTGTATTTCTTATCGTGGTCCATTTCTTTGGAATAAAATAGTTTTACCTAACTTTGATTTTTCTTTTAAATGGTCTTATTCCTCCTTTAAAAAGAAAACAAAAGAAATAATCTTTTCAACACAAAATGTATTTATTTATTTTTAGTATTTCAAGTTATTTGATATTTTTGTCGACTGTGTGATGAATATTATTTAAACAATATATGCTGAATACTTTATATTATAATATTGTTCAATATTGAGAATGTTATATATCCATATTATAAAATATTATGTTAAAACTTGCTTAACATCTGAAGAATATTCTAACGCTTATGTAATTTTTAATATTTGTAAATTTTCTACCTTTTAATTCGTTATATAGATTATAAAGGGCTTCATGATAAGATCATGTGATCTTCTGGAAGTCCTACCAGTAATATATTCAATGTAAATTTACCTTGTTCATATTTTTCTGGAAAAAAAAAAATTAGTATTTTTTTTATACATAATTCAAATACTTTTTTTAAAAAAAAAGTTTTTGAATTATGTATAAAACTAGATATATGTTGGATAAAAAATGTTTAAAATCTTTTGTTAAAAAGCTTTTTTTTATTTTATTTTAAGTGATATTGTATTTAAGAAAAAAAAAATTAAAAAATTATGTAACACTTTTCATTTAAAAGTATTTAATATTATTTTACCGAGATTGTAATATTGTTTTAATATGATAACTTATTATTTGTTAAATATGTAAATAGTACAATACTGTAAAAAGGGGCTAGATGATAAGGCTTTTGTCTTCTACTTGTCTCGTCAAATCTCAACTAAAAAATATTGTAAATGATTTATTATGAAGATAACAAAGTATTCAAGTAAAAAAAATAAAAATAATAATAATAATAAAATAGTTTTGAAAAAATTTTCTCAATAATTTCTCTCATTTCTTTTTTTTGCTAGATGATATATCTATTTTCTTTTAACTTAATTTAAACTTTAACAATTTATTAATTGTTATTTAACGCTTTTTGTAATTTTAAAATTGGAAAACGCATCTTTATAATTATAACGGAGATTTTTCTTAAATTTTTGTTTATGTTTTATTTGTAAATTATTTTTACTAGTATAATAGCTTGTATTATATATTCTACTAGTATAATAGCTTGAAATGCTGAGTTTTTTTATTCCTTATTCTTCATTGTAAATTTCTGTATTTACTTTGAGAATATATTATTATAAAAAATTTTAACACGTAATTTTTTTAGTGGTTCTCAACAACAAACCTTTCAGTCTTCTACGAGTCCCCGCGTTCTTCTATTTCTTAATATCGATCATGTAAGTTTTTACTATATTTCTGGTAATCTGAAGTTTTTTTTTTTGAAATGTTCCTTATTTGACATAAACATAAACTTATAAATGCTTGGAGCGTGCTCCATGTCTGAAAGTTACGTATATCAAGTAAGAAATAAACTTGCTCTCTATATATATATATATATATATATATATATATATATATATATATATATATATATATATATATATATATATATATATATATATATATATATATATATATATATATATATATATATATATAATTCGCGGCCCTTGTTTAAAAATTTTGTTCATAACATATTACATAAAACTGTTCTATTATTACATATAATTACTACACAGAACTGTTCACATAATAAATCATAATTTAAACTAAAACAATCTGCAACGCGAAAAAAGTCAGATTTTTATATATTTTTTATATGATTTGTAAAGGGCAAACTAAATGCTTAAATAGACTTAGACCTCCTTAATTTTACCCTTTGCACCATTTGTGACACTTGGCATTTTTTTCTGATTTGATAAATGCTCTTTTTTATTCTCATAGAACAAATAGTCTTGAATATTTTTTTTTTGTATATGAATCTAAAATGTTTAAACTGGCTAAGACGACCTTAATTTTACTCTTTAGCTCCATTTATGACACATTGCGCTTTGTTAGGATTGTAAAAAAGCTCTTTTCTGTTGTTATAAGACAAATAATTCTTATAAAAAAGAATTCGTTTGATTGACACGACATAAAACCTGGTGGTCTCTTCGGCACACAATGTACTAATCGTTAATTGATAAATTCAAAGAGATCGATAAAAAAGAGAACAAGCTCTATTTAAAAAAATATCGATACAAACATCTTTTTAGGTTTACACATTTTATCAAGACTTGATTAAAGAAAAACAGCGTATTAAATATCAGAGTTTAAATTCCTCTTAGGGTTACACAGGCCCGTAGCAATTTTTTTCTTACTTGATATAGGTAACATTCAGGCATGGAACACGCTCCAAGCATTTATAAGTTTATGTTTATGTCAAATAAGGAACATTTCAAAAAAAAAAAATTAGATGACCGGAGCCTGGGAACAAATAAAGCCCTAAACCCCCCTGCCCTTAACGTGATAACAACGAAATTATATATTTTTTTGTTCACTTTTTATGGCTTAATTTTACAGCTCTCTCCAATTGGGGGGTTCAAACTTTATATTGTCATAATTTTTGAACACTAAGAGATTGTTGTACGAAATTTAAAATTTGTCGATGAATATAGATTTAGTTATAAATAGTAAAAAAAATATTTTATAAACTTGTTGCTCTCACATTAAAGAATAAGAGGGGGGAGCGATTTAGAGCTTTATTTGTTTCCGACCATCTGAATTTTTTACAAATGTTCCTTATTTGAACATAAACATAAACTTATAATGTTTGGAGTGTGCTCCATGTCTCTAAGCTACCTTTCTCAAACAACAAAAAAATCTTGCTACGGGCCTGTTACATTAAAAAATAGCAGACATGGGTCTTTGATTTTAAACAAGTATTTGAAACGTCTAGGGGATCGTCCTTAAAATACGTGTTTTTTTTTCGTCCATCCCCCCTCCCCGCGCATTTTGCAATACGCTTTTTCGAGTACCCTCCACCTCCCTAAAAGTACCTATGCTTTTAACCTATTTATCTAACATTTTATGATTTTTTAAATTTAGTATCTCTTTTCTTTAATAATTGACCAGTGCCCTCCCATCTAATATACACCATTTGCAGACCCCCTCTTCCCCTCCGAGCGTACGTACTTTATGGAAATACTTTATTTGTTGATATTTTTTTGGAAACACCCTCCCCCTCATTTAAAGTTTACTGTATTAGTGTACAAAACATGGTTGCCGATAACGCGTGCCACATGATTTAGTTAAACGAAGTTTGTATCCTATATAAATGACTAATAAAGTTATGAATTTAATTTATCGGATAAATGCGTATAATTTAAATAGAGATTTTCTTATTTTTAAATTTTGTTATATCTTTATCAGGTAGAATACGTAATTGAAAGGCCCTCAAGCTGTTGTAAAATAATGTTTATAAAAGCCATATAAATATTATCTATTGTTAAGAGAAGAGTATATTATGAAAATTTTTAGTTTTGTTTACATGTATTATGCAGATAGTTTATATTGAAATTTGATGGTTATTAAGTTACTGGATAACATTGTATTTGTTAAAAGTGGAAGTAATTTAAACGTTTATACATTCAATGTGTTTACTTGATATTGTTTTTTTATACCACTGTCAGCAGTGAAAGTGTTTGAAAGTTTTTATAAAAGTTGAAATTAGTTGAAGAAATGTGTGAAAATCCTATGGCTTTGCCATCAAATAATTATGCTAAAATTAAAGAAGAATCTGATATTATCAAAGAGACTTATACCCATATCATGGATAATTCTTCAGATAGTTTCTGCAATATTGTTAATTCTGACGTTTTTAGTGCATCATTAACTGAGCAATTAGAAGAGGTAAGAATATTTATAATATTTTTAAGGAGGTAAAATTTTAATACCTAATAGTTCAGTATTTATTTTACTAGCAGCAAATGACTCAAAGTAGATTAATGTTAAATGTGACTTAATTTGAACCTATATAGAGATAGATGCATAAAATCTGTCAACTAATTTTTATTCAATAAAAAGTATATACTTACAAAAATAAAGCTTTTTGTTATCATATTAGTTCACTAAGAGTAGATTGATGTTTATAGACATTTTCTCCCCTTCCCCTGTTTTTATGATTAGTTATAATAGAAGATTAATAATTATAAAAATAAGATTTTTAAATGTTTTTTATTTATAAACAAAAGCAACCTTAAGTTAATAAAATTGTATTTTGTGATTAAAAAACAGTTTTAAAAAATTAGATTGAATAAAATAGTTAAAAACTATAATGCTGAAGAAGTCACATAAAATAATAGAACTAATATATATATATATATATATATATATATATATATATATATATATATATATATATATATATATATATATATATATATATATATATATATATATATATATATATATGTATATTGATATATATATATATATATATATATATATATATATATATATATATATATATATATATATATATATTTATTATACAACTATACATTTATATAGATTTAGCTTCTCTGATTCAACCCTCGGAATTAGGGTAGGCTTTCGACAATGCCAACCTAAACGTATTTGACGTCAGCAAGAAATTGCTGACCTTGTTTCTATGTTTTATGGTAAAAGTTTTGTATCAAATTTTTTTTGCTGACCTTTAAAAGATTAAGGTTGTTAAATTATTGCCGACTTCATTTTTCCTAATTCCGAAGGCTGCCCATTTATAAATATTGCTTAGTCCTCTATTTAACATTTTTTATGAGTATAATTTTTCATGACTTTTTCTGTCAGATTTTTTCTTGCTTTTTAACTTTCTTCTTTGCTTTATGTTAACTCTTGACCTAAGTAGTGGTTGCTTGCAGTCTTTTTATAGAGTGATTTTTTTTTTTAAAAAAGTTCATTTAGTTTAATATTTTAAATTAAATCTGATGACTGCAAACAAAGGGTTTTTACAACAAACAAATATATCTAAAACAAATACTACACACCTTCTCAGATTGAAGCTTTCTATGAGCTTTTCTGTGTGATATAAAATATTTTGAAACAAGACACAGCTTCTAAATTTCATTTGTTTTCATCTTTATTTTAAGATTAAGATTACAGATATATCCTCTACATCTTTTTTCATATGCTGGATACCAGATATGCTGGATTTATTGATATGCAAATAATATTTACAAATAATTATTTATAATTAAATATTATTTTTTTACAAAAAATATATTTAATAATGTCATAGTATAAGATTAAGGAAAAAAGCTATAGAGGGTTGTTTTTTGTTAATTAAATTTAATAACTTAAATTAGCTTCTCCTACTTATTGAAAAACAGTTTTTAATTTTTCTACACCTTGCTAAATAGATGTTTATAGGAAGATGATATAGCTAAAGTTCAACTATTTTGTTGGCCAAGAGTAGGTTTAAATTTTAAAACAAATTCAGTGCTGACCTGCTCCTAAGAAATTCTTATAAAAATTCGGCTCTACTATCTTGCTGCTTGATCTTGCAGTTCTGATAGTTTGGTTACCAGTTTCCCTAATCCCTTGTTTAATAGTCCTGTATTGTACATTTACAAGAGCTAAAGTGGTTAATTTTGGTTCAGTTGATAGTGGCTGGGTACTACTTTGAACTGAAACCAAAACATAAATAACTTATCTTTATATTAATCTTTGTTCAGAAAGTTTATTTAAAACTTTCAAATTATAATTTTTTAAAGTGATTAGAAACATGTTAAAAATCTATTTTTAAAGATTTTCTTTGAATACATATGTAAAAAATATTTAAGTATTAATATTACCTGGGATAATTGTAAGTAAAGGCCCACTAGATGCCTTAATCGAATAGTGGAATAGTTTTTCCTAAAGGGCAGAGGCATGTGCTGCAACGGACATTTGGTTCTTTTTCAATAGTGGTTTGCTCTTCAAGAGGAAGTTTTTCTTGCAGCTTTGAATGACCAATTTGGCAGATTAGGTAACAACACATCGTGCTTCTTGTTTCAAGTCTCACTTGTATTTGATTGAAATTAAACAAAGGAGGGAGTATAACTTCTTTACCCTCTTGTTTCCTGTGCAAAATTGTTCTATACAACTCGCAGAGTCCTTTTGGTTTTTCGAAAATAACTGATAATGATCTTTATCTTGAACAGTTGGCATTTTTGATCTGTTTAAAAAGCAGTAAGATGTTATTTTTTTAGGCAAAGCAAGCACACAAATTTTTAATTTTCATTGTGAACCTTTGCTTGATTTAGCATTGTGGCAATTCACTAAATCTTATTTTACTAAATTAAACTATCCCTTTTACAAAATCCAACCTGAATTTATATTGGATAACAATCCATTAACATACATGCAAATATTATTAATCTCAAATGATTAAAATCAAGGAGGCAATTACTTAAAATACAAGGAAATAATTTTTACATAATTTATTCCTTTTAAGGAAGTAATAATTTAAATTAATGACACTTGAAATTTGACAAGTTAATGACTTGATATTACTTATTAGTAATTAATGACAAAATGACTCATCTTGCTATTCAAAGGAGTCTTCTCCCTTTCAAGATTTTCCTCTGACTGGCCCTCCAAACTTTTTATTTGTCAATTATTTTAGTTATCTTGTCTTAAGTTTTATATCTTTTTATGTAGGTAACTTTATAAAAGCTTTTCAACCATTTTTTAACATTTTCAAGCATTTTGACAACATTTTGTAAGGTATAAATACCTTAGAAAATGTTGATATTTTCATGCAATGCATAAGCAACTTTATTTTAAAAATAGTAACCAAATACAGTAATCCTCAAATATAAATAAAAACAGCTATAAATTTTTAAACAGTTGACTGATCCAACTGAAATTTTATCCAGAGTTATGTGCAGCCATATGCTACATTTGCACCAATTTTTATCATATTATATAAAGTAGTTTTCATTTTACAAGTGTTTTTATTGCTGTACTATATAGTCAAAATTTCACTTAGTTTGAACATTCAAATTAACTTATTCCCTGGCAAACGAAATTAAAAGATTTTGAAATTTGCATCACAGTACCTTGGCATATATGCTATGTATAAGTGGTGTTCTTGAGTCAGCTAGGTTGGCATTATCAGAATCCCTGCTAGTCATGTAATGTTCTTATTTTTATTATGCAATGTAATAAATTGCATCATTTGAATTCATTTTGTTGACACTTATCATACACTTTCTTGGGTGAATTTATAGAATCAAAAAAATGCCATTCTGCAGATAACTCATGATCTTGTTCTTAATAACATATTATAGGTATGTTTTTTTAATTTTTTTATTGTTAATGAGACTGTCAAAAACTGTGAAAATGCTTGCCCGGGTACTTGTCAAACAAATAGGTGGGTACACTGCTACCCTTTAAAAGAACAATATTTTTTATAAAAGTTTATATTCATAATTAAAACAATAATCAATAAAAACTTCTTTTTTTAAAAAAAAAGTATTTTTTTTTAAAAAAACAAAATGTAAAACTTTTAAAAACATTCTAAATATAGTTTATTCAACTGAAACTTGAATTTCTTTCTGTAAGCTTCAAAATAATTTTGATTTCCATTTTCCAGGTTTTAAAAGAATTTTTTTCTAGAGATAAACTAATCAGGGATTATCTTTTTCCAGATATTTATTTATTCAAATTATAGTTTTTCCGGATATCCAAATCATTTTCGATAAATGCAAGTTGAGGTATATATGTAATATATTTGTTTTTTAAGCTTTTTCACTCATCATTGTAGAAAAATTATGAAAAAGTATTAAAAAAAAAATTAGAATCAACTTAGCTAAATGCGAAATTATAAAAAAAGTAAGGGAAAACAAATTCTGGATTTTTTCCGGATATTTTATCCAAACAATTTTCCAAACTTTTCAAATATAACTAGGATGACCTATGACTAATAAATGGTTGGAGTCGCATTGTAGATATCTTGAGGAATAATATGGAGTTTCTGCCCCATCACTGAAATATATGCAATGCAAGTAATTATTTTTCTCTTAATGTTTTTATGCTTCATGAGTTAAAGAACCAACTGAGTTTGTTTTGTGTTGCAAATGATTCGAAACCCTTTTACTTCTTTTACCTTTTCATTTTTACCTTTTTTATCTCTTCATCTTTATCTTAGTAAGATAAGTAAGAAACACAATTATCACAATTCTGCAACCTTAATTTGTTAAGTTACATGCAACTGATGTTAAGATATCTTTTTATTATAAAAGATCTAGTATTTTTAATGCTAAAAGTTTTTCATTCTGGTGGTACTCACAAATGAGCTTTTTAATGATCTCTAAGTATAGTTCTTTCATATTAATAAGAGTCTTTTGAAAAATTTGTCTTTTACATCAACTTGGATCAAAATAGTTAAGAAGTTATGATCTTGATTTTTTTTACTTTTTCACTAATAGATCTTCCCTCTTTTTTTAATGGTTCTGCCAATATACCATGCATTTTTTTCATATACCTTGCTATTCTTTATATTTACCTAAATCATTTTTATAGTTTTGTGTTAAAAATCTAGGTTTAGGTGGTTTTGCAGACATTTTAAGGGCTCTATAGTTGCTTACTAAATTGTAACATATCAGTAATTTTTTAAAAATTAGCAAGCCTACCATATAGCTAAAAAAATATATCTTTTCACTTCTTAAATAGCTTATTTTGTATAATAATTCTTCAAAAATCAACACTTTTGTATATTTGTAGATAATTTTTTTTAGGTTTTTAGGTAGCCATTATTTATAAAATGTGACATTAAACATTTGTCAGTTTTTTACAAAAGTAAGCCTAGAGTTGTATATTATAAAAAACTAAACGGTTTTGTAAAAAATTTAGTTTTAAACTATGAACAAAACATGTTTTTGCTAGTGAATTTTTTTTTTTGAATAAATCATAAGTTTTAACTATATTTCATAAACCACAAAAATTTTATTTTAGGAAACTTTCAGGATTTAATTTTCTTAAAATGTAAATTAATGTACCAAGTTTCATCACTGTGAGATGGTTCGTGTTTGACATAAACCATCTCAGCTCCACTTGGCATGAAATGTACCATTATTATTGTTAAATACTTTTTTTTATATATTTAACAATTATTTATTGTTAAGTTTTTGTTGCTGTTTTTTGACTGCTGCAAAATTAAAACTATACAATTTTTGCTTGTAGATTTCAGATTATCAAGAAATGATTCAAGGAGAATGTCTTCTTCCAATTTCAAATTCAATTTCAGGTCTGTGAAAAAAATTCAATTGTTCATTGCTTTTTACGTTAATGAGTTCATTTATGATATCTTAGATAATAATAATAGATATATTAATACAAATTTATTAAAATTTATATAAAATTTAAAATGTTTTTAAATGTTTTTGTTATGTAGCATGCTTTTTAAATTCATTTCAACTAAATTCTAATTTTAGGAATTGAAGCCAGTGACATTGGAAATTTGCTAGATCAATTTTTGAAATATGAGCAGGGTAATTTATAGTTTTTATAAAAAGTCACAACATGAAAATAATGTATGGTAGTCAGAATTAGGTTGGCATTCGGCAATATATATATATATATATATATATATATATATATATATATATATATATATATATATATATATATATATATATATATACATATATATGTATACATATATATATATACATATAATATATATATATATATATATATATATATATATATATATATATATATATATATATATATATATATATATATATATATATATATATATATATATATATATATATATATATGTAGCATTCGCACATGATAAATTATTTAACCTATTACTAAAACAATGCTTCTAAACTATGTCTATTATTGGTTAACGCAAGTAATGAATATAGTTTAGCTAGTTAAAACTAACATTAAAATTATTATTGTGGACCTTTCAGTTGACCTATGAAACCCACTGTTACAACGCAAAAAAACAGATTACTGTATGCTGTTTTTCTAATTATTTTTTATCAATTCAAACTTAAAAAAGATTAAAAAACAACTTCATAGTTCCTTTTTTTTAGTTTCTGCCGATCTCTGATAATTTTGAAAAGAAAAATTAAGCAGACTAAAACTCTATTATGATTGGTTTTTTATTGTTTATGGTATTTTTGGTATTTTGAAACAGTCTGAGCGATACTAAAACAATAAAAAACAATAAAGTGTTAATAAATTTCCTTATGATTTAACATAAGAAAATATACTAAGCATAGGAATGTGCATTAAATTTTTAACCTGTTGTGTAAACATTGTGTAAGCATTACTGTAAAAATTAATGCTCTAAAATTAGAGTTTTCTGTGTAATGTTGTTCTTAGATTCATGATCAACATAATTTTTCAAAAAAGTAAGAGAATTTTCAAAAGTAAAACTTTCTTACTTGACACCAATATGAATTAAAAAAAAAATTTAAAACTTGCATCAGCTATGAAAGTTATCTATTTTTAGTACCAAAAACTCTTAACCTGTCTACAGAACTGTTTTTGACATCTCCAGAATATTTTCAGCATTTTTAAAAATTTTCAAAAAAATTAATTTATATAAAAATAGTATTGGATAGTACCTTAATATAGGTTAAACAACTTAATTTTTGTTCGTTACAGATTTTAAATAGTATTTTTTTAAAAAGTTTTTTCTAAAACAAACCAAGTAACATTTTTATTGTTTTAAGAACGTCCTACTTCTAATAAACTTTATTAAAAGCAGGATTCAAAGGTTGGATGAGCAATGGGGCAGTTTGTCACATTTTTTTTGTAGATTTTTTTTTTTTTTTTTTTTTTTTTTTAACATCTTCACTTCCAACAAGGCTGCAAGCAACCACTATAAGAGTTGGAAGTTACTGGAAGAGAAAAGACTAAATCTGTAGAGCAAGATAACGATTGACTGATGACTTAAAAGATTGCAAATTATATGAATCAGGAAAGCAAGATGAAGGAAGCGAATTCCAAAGAACTGATGTTCGAGGAAAAAAACTAGAAGAATAAGAGTTTTTGAAGCACTTAGGAACAGTCACAGAAAAAGGATGAGACTTAATTGAATGGCGAGTAACACGAGAATGAATTTTAGTAGATGGCACAAGGGACGCTAGCTCTTTAGAGCAGTGCCTATTATAGTATTTGTAGAAAAGAGAAAGAGAAGCAACATTACGACGATGTGACAAAGGTTGGAGATTGGCTGCCAGAGCAGGTCCAACTATGTTTACAATTCGTTTTTGCACCTTGTCTAAAAGAGAAAGAGCATCATTAGAAGATCCGCCCCAGATGTGGCAACAGTATTCCATACAGGGACGGATTTGAGATTTATAGAGATAGAGAATAGAATCTGGAGTAAGAAAGTGTCGAGCTCGATAAAGAGATGCAACCTTAGCAGATGCTAATTTTGCAATGGATTTGATATACGGTTTAAAAGAAAGATCAGAAGTAAGAGTTAATCCTAGAAGATGAATGGTAGATGACTCATCTAGTACATTACCATTCATAAATATAGGAAGATCTAAATTATTACGATAACGATTGGCCGAATAAAATTGAGTTTTATCTGAATTAAAGTTCACCAGCCACTGTGAGCCCCATGCTGTAGCAGAAGTGAGATCCTTTTCAAGCTCAGATACCCCCTCCAAGCAATCAGAGAGTGTAGGCTTCTTATCATGACAAGAGTAAATGGTAGTGTCGTCGGCGAATAATGCCACCTTAGATGTGAGAATATCTGGAAGATCGTTAATGTAAATTAAAAAGAGTATAGGGCCAAGGATTGAACCTTGAGGAACCCCTGAAGTTACAGGATGTGAAGAAGAGTGTTGTCCATCGAGGACAACTTTTATACTACGATTGGAAAGAAAGGACTCAATAATCTTAAAGACGTTACCAGCTACACCATAAGAAGAAAGCTTATGGAGAAGACCAGCATGCCAAACTTTATCAAAAGCTTTAGAAATGTCAAGTGCGATAGCCTTAACCTCTCCACCTCTATCTAATGCACGGTAAAACCTATCGGTTATTACTGTTAGCACATCAGCTGTAGAACGAGAAGACCGAAATCCATATTGATGATCAGAAAGTAAGTTATTTGATTCAAGATGAGAGATTAAGTGTTTGTTGATTAAAGATTCAAAAACCTTGCTTATGACAGGAAGAAGACTAATGGGACGGTAGTTAGATGAATCAGATCGCTCTCCGGAATTTTTGAAAATAGGGATAACAGATGCTGCTTTCCAGCATGATGGAAAACAAGACTCTGATAAGCACTTGTTAAATAGTTTAGAGAGTATGGATGAAAGCTCAGGAGAACACCTCTGCAAGACTACAACAGGAATGTTGTCAGGACCACAAGCTGTTGAAGAGTCTAAGCAGGAAATTACTTTAGATACAGAAGCTGAAGTGATGCGAATGTCAAGCAAGGGATCAACCTGTTTGACGGCTATGTCAGGTAAAACGCAACTAGTGGAATCAAGAGATGATATTGATGAAAAGTTCTTAGCAAACAATTCAGCTTTGTCTTTAGGTGAGGTGACAAAGTCTGAACCATACAAGAGAGAAGGAATAACAGATTTGCCCTTATTATTGATACTGTTAAAGATTCTCCAGAAGTCTCGAGAGCCTAATTTTTGTGATGAGATACGAGATTTAATGACCTGGGAATAGCGAGCTTTGGCGTCAGACAAAACCTTTTTACAATGGTTTCTGGCGATAGTGAACAGATGTCTGTTTTCTGAAGAATTGTTTTGCTGATAGATATGGAAGTAACAGTTTCGATTAGAAATTGCTGCAGCGCAATGTGAGGAAAACCAAGGAGAAGAGTGAGGCTTGACCTGGAATCGTCGAGAGGGAATAAAAGATTCCATGCCAGCCTGAATCCACGAAGTTATGTAAGAAGCACATTTGTCAGCAGGAAGACGAAAGATTTCTACCCAAGGGCCATCACGAAGAAAATCACGGAAAGAGTCCCAGTCAGCTTTAAGGTAGTTGTATGTGGTACGATGATAGGGGGATTCTGATGAAGTAGAAGAATTTGATAATAGTTTTAGAGAGATCAAACCGTGATCAGAAGTACCTAAGGGTGAATGTGGAGAAATTGAGCACTGACTAGGATCCAAAACAAGACATAAGTCGAGTAGAGAAGGTAAATGATTAGGGTTGTCTGGAAAACGAGTTGGAAAGTTGACTATTTGAGTTAGAGATTGAGAAAGGCAAAAGTTGAGGGCCTTAACGCCAGCAGAGTCACTGACACTAGAGCCAAGCCAATCGGTGTGGTGGGCATTAAAGTCACCAACAATGACAATATTGGCCGATGGGTAAAGAGAGAGGGCTTGGTCAATTTGATCAGAATTAACATCAAGAATAGTGCAATCTTGGGATGAAGGAGAGCGATATAGAACAAAGAGAAAGGCGATAGAGTGAAGTTGTGCTAAACGAAAGCACATAAATGAATAGTCTGTAGATTCAAACCTAGTTTCACGACAAATGGGTGAGTTCTTATGAATGTAGATGCCCAGGCCAAGCATGTGATTATTGGAGTCTTTACGAATTAAAGGAAGATAACCATCAACACTAAGATCACAAGATGGGACAGCCGAACTCAAATTAGTCTCACAAAGAGCAAGTAGGTCTGGTAAACTTTGCAAGAGATAAGACTCAACAGAAGAAAAGTTACTTCGAAGACCACGAATATTAGTAAATGATAGGTTTAGAGAACTTGGCGATGACGATGGTTTTTTGTGTTTTTTAGTTTTAGATACTTTAGTCATTTTAAATTTATAAAAAACTTGACTCAAGTATAGATAGTACTCAGTACACTATTTAACAACTAAGCAATAGCCTCATTACTATTAATAAACCCTAAGCCGTAACAAAGGGCTCCAAATGTGGCCTCTGCAATGCACACCAAAAGTACAAACAGGGACACCATCCATGCGCAACATGGCACTGTTAGTACTCTGATATTTTTCGGCTGTTGATGGAATCAGCCTCTCTGAGAGCTACCACAGAGTTCGGGAAACCTGACTACCAGCCGGCCTCAGAACCATAAAACTGAGTTTTAGAGCTGTACCCTCATAAGGAGATAATAGAATGAGTTGCCCAGTCATAAAAATAGAGACACAAGCAATACCCACGCATTGAGTCAAGAAGATTCAGCGTTCAACATCCTAAACTGGAAACAATGTATTAAAAATACATCTGCGCCAGCCTAATAGATGAGGAAGGGGTGCGAGGCTGGTCAACAGATAGAATCTGTTTACCCCTTAAGTCTTTGCCTAGGAGGCCTTCTACAAGACAGCAGCTGGATGCATGTAACATCTGCCCAAGATGAGTATTTTTATCGAGACACTATCTCTAGCCTTTACTCAACCAAGAGCCCCAAGGCAGGGGGTGTTTTAATTCGGAGTTAACTTCTCCTAGCCTTTGCCTAAAAAAGCGTATCCTACAAGGCAGCAGGACATGGAGCAGGTTGTACTGGGTTACATGTTACCAGTAGCAGGAAAACCTGACCTGACCTTTTATCTTAATGTTTTGATTAGTTAATTTGATATTTGTCAATAGTTTCATGCCTTAAAATACATTTTATATACATTTCCCCTTTTTTTAAATCTGTTTTTGGATGATAGTGATTATGATGATCATAATTGTGATTATGATCATCATGATGATAATTGTGATGTGTTGACTTAATTCTTAATTTATTTCTAGGGAGTGAATGTTATTCATATCCAGGTTCTACTTGTTGGAGCCCAACAGAGTCACCTTCTGAGTAAGTTTTTAATACTTTTTTTCAGATCACCACAAAAAAACACTAGTGAATGGCGCAGAAAAACTTGCGGTTTTCTTTAGAAGTTCTTGTTTCTGAAATATCTTAATTAGCATGACCTGATAAGCAAAAAAAAAAAATTGTATTATAAATGTTGTCATTTAAAAATTTTGTGTTATTTAAGGATTTAAAATAATTTAAGGAGCAGGAAAATTTATAACTATAACTTGTCAAGTATGACCGATTTCGTGAGCTTATCAAAGGCATTAACAAAACTATGAAAAAACTATTTCTTTAAATACAATGTGGCTGTTAGAAAAGTCACATTGAAAATCAGTTCACATGATTAAGGTAGCCTTTAAAAGTGGGAGTGATTTTAAGGAATGTAAATTTAAAGATATGAATAGTATAACAAAGATCTTTTTTAAAAATTTTTGTCTAAAAAGTATAGTAATTATTTATATAAAAATACTGTGCATCATCTATGGTTCCATCAGCAGGCATATAGATTGACTGAAATGAATGTTAAGAGATGTTGTATACCTGCACAGATGTTGCATGCCTGCACAGCCCATACAGCAAATGCATTGTTTTTAATATGAATAGTCTAAAATTGTTCAAAAAATAATTTTGGTTTTGTTAAAATTTTATATTTTGTGTAATATCCAAGTTTTTGCTGTATTTTTTAATGACTATTATTTATAACTATAAAATAAGTTTAAATAAATAAAAGATAAAATAGGTTATAATAGATAATAAAGATAAAATAAACTTTATACTTTTAGGGACTCAAACAATGATTCAGTACTTGGCCAGTTAATGATTGTAAAACAAGTTTTAAGCATAGAGGGTATACTTTTTTAAATTACAGTTTACAATAATTTTGTTAAATTAATTACAAATAGCCTTTGGTATAATGATTTAATTTGAGATATATCATTTTAAAAATTTGTTTTTAGTTGATTCAAGTGATTAATTTTTTAGAGCGGAGCTAATGTTGGCTTAATTTTAATCATGGTTTATATTTTATTAAGTTTTTAAAATGATTTGTTTACTAAAAGCTAGTTAGCAAAATTTTTAGTAGTTAACTACTTTTTGTTAGTTTGTTGAATTTTGTTAATGGTGTCACTCCTTTGATCAGACTTCTGTATGAGTGACACCATCCATACTAATAATAAACTTATTATAATAAGAAATAACATATCATTTTACTTATTGTTATAGTAATTATTATTATTTATAATTTTTTTTTTGTTATCGTTATTATTATTGTTATAAATTATTACTATTGCTTATTATTTTATAATTATTGTTATTATTATTTACCTTATTATTATAAAAATGATTTTAAAGTTGAAAATCAATAGCTTTTTGTTTTTGTTGTTGTTGTTGTTGTTGTTGTTGTTGTTGTTGTTGTTGTTGTTGTTTTTGTTGTTAACTGATCTATTATGTCCATTAATAAAATGATAAAAAGTAATTGTCTTAATATTGTGTCTAATAAAATACTTCAACATAAACACTCCACTAAAAACACCTTTTATAATAATAATTGTCATCGTTAGAGAATATAATTAGTGACTTTCAAACCACCTAAACAAGTTGGTCTGAAGAAAACCAGCTAATTGACTCAAAGAATATAGTATTACATTTTGTTAAAGAGAAAAATCTTTTATACATATTTTTGAAAATTACATTTTATTAAAAAGGAAATGCACTCAACTGGATTAAGTCAACAAGCACTCTACCCAATAAGTTTATTGTTTAGGTCTTTTCTAATTGTTGCTATTTCTATTAATGAGTGATTTGTTACATAATGTTTGTGAAAACTTTTATATTTCTTTAAAGTATAATAGTCTGTAAAAAAAAATTCTCTTTTTCTAAAGTTAACTTTTAGAAAGAAAAAAAAATTCGATCAAAATTTGCTTTTTCTGTAAGAAACCATGTAAAGAAGTTACTGTTGCTTTGTTACCATAAAAGCTATTAGAAAAACTTTTAAAATAAAAACTTAAAGAATTTTTTATTTTAACTATTATAACTTAAATAAGATTTTATATTGATGTTTTTTTAAAGATAATTTTAAAAATTTCCAGGTTTATAAATAACTATATTTCTTTCAGTTGTTTTAGCTTTTTAATGACTAAATATGTTCTGATTTAATTTGCTCTGTTAAATTAAATTGTTGTTATTCTTTAAATAAGTCATTAAATCTTTTTGCGAGGGCTTCTGAAATATTTTCTGATTCAAAGTTGGCATTATAAAAAATTAAAGTTAGGGTAAAACTTATGTTAGATAAACTTGATAATAAAAGAATAAAGTAACAAAAAAAATATAATATAGCTGTTTTAAATAAAAGATTTTTTTTTCAAATTAGTTATCATTTTAGTGTTTAAAGTATTTTATATGCTGTAGTGGTGTAGTGGTAGAGCGCTTGCTTCATAAGCGAGAGATTCCGAGTTCGATTCTCACCACGTCTCTGTTAGTACCGCGCTCAACTTGTTTTTCTGTGCAGCAGCCTTGTTTATCAAGGTTTGTGTTTCAGAGTTAAAGAGTTGAGAGAGGGTTAAAAACACGATTAAGTAGCCACCTGTAGTGGCCTTCTCGGCCTTAGAAAGGTGAATTTAAAAAAAAAAAAATCATCTTAAAGTTTAAGATAAAATACTTTAAGACATTCTTAGCTACAGCACAAATGACATTTTTTAAAAACAGCATATTTTTATCTAACATAGTCTTAAATTGAAAAATAAAGTTAAATAAAATGAAGAAATTAAAAGTTTTCATATTTTTATCTAACATAGTCGTAAATTGAAAAATAAAGTTAAATAAAATGAAGAAATTAAAAGTTTTCATATTTTTATCTAATAACATAGTCGTAAATTGAAAAATAAAGTTAAATAAAATAAAGAAATCAAAAGTTTTCATATATTAATGTTAATCATTATAATTTTATTAACAACTTAATCTAAATAAAATTGAAAAAAATAATAATAATATAAAAACCAGACTAATCATTTTTTATATATATTTTTAATAATTATTAAATATAATTTTTACTACTTTCTTGTTAAAATAAGAGCATCATAAAGATCTTTATTTATTGAATGTAAAAGAAGTATAATTTAACTTGGTTGCTGTTATAAATGTTTTTTTTTTTGTTAGGCTATTGTTAATATATTTTATTTTGTTCTTTATTGTGAATTAATACAGTTAATATATATTTTAGCTGAAGATACAGAAACAATTTCATCTTCTGACTTTCAGGAATCTGTTAACAATAATATATCTTGCAAACCGAATGGAGATGGTTTAC
>NC_061158.1:44919167-44984167 GCF_022113875.1 Hydra vulgaris | reverse complement strand
AAAATTCATTCTCGTGTTACTGGTCATTCAATTAATTCTCATCCTTTTTCTGTTACTGTTCCTAAGTGCTCCAAAAACTCTTACTCGTCTAGTTTTTTTTCTCGAACATCAGTTTTTTGGAATTCGCTTCCTTTATCTTGCTTTTGCGATTTATATAATTTGCAATCTTTTAAATCGTCTGTCAATCGTTATCTTGCTCTACAATCTTCATCTTTTCTCTTCCAGTAACTTCCAACACTAATTAATGGTTGCTTGCAGCCTTGTTGGAAGCGATCATGTTTGAAAAAAAAGTATGTATATATATATATATATATATATATATATATATATATATATATATATATATATATATATATATATATATATATAATTTGTTAATATACAATAATGTATATAATTTGTAACACACATTACTTGAAAAATGCAGAGGTATTATGTTATATAAATATATTATCCACACTCAGTGTTTTTAATATAAGTTTTATTTCTTTGCTGTCGAAGGAATATTTTCAATTGGTGATTAAAATAATAATAGCCATCAAGTTTCAATAGTTTAAGTATGTATAACATTTAAAAAATTACTTGGTCAATTCTTATAATTTTTTTTTTAGTTTGAAAGAAGAAATATTTATGTAGGTGGAATCTCAAAAGATACCACAAAATCTAGTTTAAATGAGCGATTTCAACGTTTTGGTCAAATAGAAAAAATTACTTTGCATTTTAGAGATAAAGGGTGAGTTTAATTTTTGCCTTTTATTTTACCTTGTTTAATTTATTTTGTTAAAGGGTATAAAGAATTACAAAAAAAAATTTATTTTGATAACAATATCCTGATTTTCTATAGTAAATGTTCTTTTTAAGCGGTAAAATATATTTTTGGTAGTTATTATTAGAACTTTTTAATGTTAATTGTTTTTTAGTGATAATTATGCCTTCATTGTTTATGAGGAACCAGAAGATGCCAAAAGAGCAATTGAAGGTTAGTACTTTTTAATGCAGCAATTTTTGTATTTAAGCTTAAAGCACCAAAGTTTATTTACAATTCTAAATAATGTATAATTTATTTAAATAATTAAAAATTTGGTTATTTAATTTTATCTTCATCTCTGCAATGCTGGGGAACATTATGGAGATGACTTTTCTTATTAGGGTATTTATGTACAGAAGTATTTATCTATTTTTATTTTAGAATAGCATTGTTAGTTACAGTATTTAGGTTAAAATCTAAATAATCACACACACACACACGCGCACGCACACACACACACACACACACACACACTGCACACCCAAGGTTTATAGATTTAACTTATAAACTCTTAAATTCTATTGTGTAACCCATTAACTCAATAATAGAGTGCAAATCAATTGATTAGCATAGAAATCAATAGTGAATGTGCACCAAACTTATTAATGTTAAATAATGCTAAAAAAAAACTTTCAGATTTTGGCATAAAGTTTTTTAAATAAAGTCTTAAAAATAAATTAATATTGTTAGTATTCTAAACTTTTTAAAGATCAAATTCTTAGAGATATTAAAATATTTAATTTAAATTTTAAGTAAATAACGAACGCTTTCTGCTTTATTAGAGTATAATAACGAACAAGCTTTCTGTTTTATTAGAGTATAATAAATTAGAAGTTCATTTAATTGGTTTACTGATTACGATTATGCAAATTAAATAACTGAATATCGTTTTATGAACTCATTAACAGTCTGGCTATTATTTCAATTTAGATTATATTTAATTCTCAAATTTTTGCATAAGGAAAAACAATTTAAGTTTATTATTTTCTACAAATATGAGGTTTGGAGTCTAGCAATGTAGTTTCAAGAATTTATCAACTTTTCATGTATCATTATCATAGAGGTTTTTAAATATGTTCAACTTTTTTGCATTCACTATTACTTGTGGTCAATAATTCAATTTGTTGATTATTCTATTTATGAAAAAATTATGTTGACCATTTGTGTTTAAGCTTTGTTTTCTACATATTGTTTAATTTTGTAATAGAATTTTCAATTATATCTAAATTATAAAAAATCTTTATAGTTGCACCATATCACCTTTTGGTATTCTGTTTTTCAATGTTGAGAGATTATGCAGTAATACTACAACATAGTACTACATTACGAATCCACTATAGAGTAATACTACATAAGAATATTAGAGTTTGTGATATAACTCAGGTCATTATGAAATGTTTATATAATTATGTTTTCAAATATTTTGTTTATTAGAGAATCAGTCTGTTAATTTTAAAATATTGCAGGAGATATTTGTTGTACTTCAAGACAAATAAAAGATGTCAGAATGTTTAAACTTCCTCATTCAAATTCTGTTGATCCTGCTCATCAAAAATGGTGATCTGAATGGTTAAACTCATTTACTAAAAGATATGTTATTGGCCAATAAATTAAAGAGCAAGTTAACTCTCGTAAAGCTTTTGCATGTAAAAAGCACTTAAATCCAGATAATTTTTAAATTTGATATGATATGGAAGCATCCTGAATGTCATACTATTTACACAATTTACAAAAGAAGTATGACTTATAAATACTTTGTTTGAAAGTTATCAGTTATGTGAACGTGTACCAATTCGTGAAAAGTTATCAAGTACTATTCACCATTTTATATCTTTTAAATTAAATCCACATTATTGGGATTTGTTTTAAAAGGTATTTTACAGAATTTTTATTTCAACATATATCATATTATAGAATTAAAAACATTGGTATTTTACTTGAAGACACAATCATATGTGAAAAAATATACATCGACAAACAAAATTTTATTTGAAAATGAAAAAATTAAATTATTGCAAGCTAGGATCAAAACAATACAAGTAGAGCTTATTAACTCAGGTGTGACCATAAACAGTGAATTAGACAGTGATTTTCTTTCAGATAAACAGTGAATTAGACAGTGATTTTCTTTCAGATAAACAGTGAATTAGGCAGTGAATTTCTTTCAGATAAACAGTGAATTAGACAGTGAATTTCTTTCAGATAAACAGTGAATTAGACAGTAAATTTCTTTCAATAATCTCTAATGCTAATCACAACATGTGACTTTATGAATTTGTTTTGGAAAGAACAAAAAAAGTTATTTAGGGTTTCCTTATCAGAAGTTAGGTATCACTCAATGATAATAAGGTACTGTTTATCCATTGCATCAAAATCACTTTCTGCATATCAAGAAATTAGAAATAGCAAGATGCTTGCGTTGCCAAGCCTGAGAACACTCTGAGATTACAAAAACTACATTCCACCAAAAGTTGGATATCAAGAAGTCATTGTTCAGGAATTAAGAAGACAGACCAAATATTATACAAATATTGAAAGATATGTTTTGCTTCTTATTGATGAGATGTCTCTGGTTTTTGAGAAGAATAGTAGTCAGCTGATTGGGTTTGTTAATTAGGGTGACCCAGCCTAAACTTTGCTACACTGCAAAAATGAAAAAAATGATTGCCTTTCATGCCCTTATTTTCATGGTTTGTGGCATTGCAAAATCTCTTAAATTTTAACTTGTATATTTTACTACCATCACTGCCACAGCAGTACAGTTATTTAGTTTGCTATGTGATTCAATAATAGAAGTTGTAAAGTTTCTGCCAAGTGAGGATATGCCTTACATACTTGCAAGTAGATCTTACTAATTCAATTTATTAATATTTTAGTGCTCAAAGGAAAATCAGGTGCTATTCAGATAACCCTGATGCTCAACAGTTTGCCTATAATGCTAATGCAATACGCATTCAACTAACTCTTTTGTTTAATACTTGAGGCTTATATGATAACAAAAAATCTTGGATAAATACCTCTGAAGGTTTGGTTTTGGTGGGTTGAATTAAAATCGCTATTCTGTGGTGATGTTCTTGTGTTGCAGATGTAAATTATATTTTTGCTAAGATACATATCTTGCAGAAAACACAGTGAAGTTTGTCTTGAAGACATTGCTAAGTTTGACTTGAAGGCAAAATTAAACATTGTGCATGACTTTTTTTGTGTTTTGATTTGATTTGGTTATGCACTCTAACTAGGTCACAAAAAAAAGTCTTAAAGTTTTTTCTTGGCTTCGTATTAGACTTTAACTAGAAAGCAATTTTTTTTAGAATAAACATTGTTTCTAGTTTGCACTAACGTTTTTGTTGATTCAATTATGTTTTTTTTTTTTTTATTTATAACATTTCACTGGTTTTTTAAACTATAACAGAATGTATAATAACAGGTTTCATAACATGCCTAATTCAGATGCTGAAAGATTGAAAGCTTATAGAGCCAGAAACAGAAAAACCTTGTTGGTTTAAATCTAATTAAACTAATAATTCAATTAACAAAATTTTTAACTTAAGTAAAAAATGCTAAATGTTTGTGTATGTTATGTAAATATGTTGCTGTATAAGCAACTCATAGCATAAACAAATTAATTTGTTTTTTATGATTTACACAAATAAAATTTTATACTTTTTTAATTTAACACAGCAGCCGTGGCGCAGTGGTAGTGCACTTGCTTCAGAAACGTAAGAGCCGTGGTTCAAACCCCACCTCTGAGCAAGTTTTGCGATATCGGTTGGGAAGGAGGCGTGAACTTCCTATTAAATGCTATTCCGCCGTGCTCTGTGATAAGCCCGTAAGGACTTCTTGGGGCACCTTAATCAACTTAAAAAAAAAAAAAAAATTTTGTACTCACATCTAAAATTGATTCAGTATAATTTTCAAGTTGGTGATCTTTTTCTGAAAGTTTCTGAAAGCATTTTAAATTCACTATCACAAAAATTACAACTTTCTCTATTTGCAGCTATTGTATATTTTCTGCAATGTCACGTGATTGTAATGACATACAAAGTTTTGTTATTCTAAACCAGTTAAGTCTATTAAAGTTCAGAATGATAGAAACATTATTAAACTGAGTAATTTAGTCTTTTCAAGTTTGGCCTAATGCTTTTTTATCATATATAGATTTGAATCATGTGATTTTATTATACTATCCAAATCATGTGATTTTATTATACTATATCTGGAGTTATCACAATATCTGAAAGAATATCTAATGGATTTTTTTGCTTTT
Source organism: Hydra vulgaris (assembly GCF_022113875.1). Taxonomy (NCBI): domain Eukaryota; kingdom Metazoa; phylum Cnidaria; class Hydrozoa; order Anthoathecata; family Hydridae; genus Hydra; species Hydra vulgaris. The sequence goes on along the minus strand of NC_061158.1, from coordinate 44,979,092 downwards.
TTAGATATTACACATTAATGTGTTGTGCGCACTTAAATATGTACATGCTTATGTCAAATAAAAATATTTTACAAAACAAAAATACTCTAAATAGTTAAGCCTGCTTAGTTACCACCCTTCCTAAAATAAAGGGAAATTTTACATGATCATACCTTTTGAGTTCTAAAAGATTATTAACTTTACAAGAAACTTTAAAAGATGAAATCTGCAGATGAATTTGAATTTAGTATAAGATAGTAAAAAAACATTTTATTAACTAATTGCTCTAACAGCTTTACAACACTAATTAACACTAATTGCCCTCACACCAACATTGTAAGTATTTAAGAACCAACAACATTGTGAGTATTCAAGAAGTGAAATAATTAGAGACAGGCCAATCTATGTAAGTGTAGAGAATCAAATGTTAAAATAATTAAGATAAGAATGGTTGATTATAATGACGGATACACTTAATCAGCCAGTCTTATTTTATCAAACTTTATACTGCCCAGGTCAAAATCAAGCACCAATCAGTTACTACAGTTGCTATACTAATCAAGTAACCAAATTTAAAGTACTGTTAAATCCATTATATGCAAGTTATGCAATCCTGTAAATAGATGAATAATCAGATTTTTTAAAACTTACTAATTCTGTTTGGAAACCTTTTAGCTGCGTGAATGTTATTGTGTGGTTTGTAAAGAGTAACGTGATTATCACGTTTTTTAAGAACAATGAAGTTGTTTTTGTTATCGTTCTTTTTCCAGTTCTCAATCTAAAAATCTAAAATCCCTGCGATGGAGCCACTCTCTGTTTATTTTTAAAGACATTAAAGTATACTATTATATGAGCACGCTACTAATTAATATCCTTTTTTTATATCTCATGCGGATCGAATTTTTAATATTATATTAACTTTGCACTAAATTATATCTTATTTATATTCAAGTTATTTTTTTTTAAAGAGGGAAATGATGATGCGAGTTATCCAATGCTTGAACTTTGCTTCGGTGGAAGAAGAAAGTTTGTTGGTGGAAGTTATGTTGATTTTGGTAAGTCGAATAATTTTCCCTATTAACTCTTATTAAAATTATATATTTTTTTAATACCATATGCGACCACAAATCTCATAATAAGTTTGGTAATTTTAAAATAAATGTTCCGTTGGTATTTTTACGCACATAGTTTCTTTTTGTTCTCTCATAAAACTTTGAAAATAAAAATAAACTAATTTTGACATGGCCAATTAATGGTACCACGCCCAAAGACATCTCCAAGATGCTAAACAAACCTCTAAGTAATGTCTACACTGTGACAACGTTTTCAAATGACTGGTCATGTTAAAGGGAAGCTTGGCAGTGGTTTACAGAGGTAAGTTCGAACTCCTCCTTGACCAGTGAATGAGGAAAATGACTAAATAGCTCTAAGTGAGAGCACACCATCAGAAGCGTGATCAGAAAAGATCTTAAGGCAAAGTCAAGAGCCAGAATTAAAAAAACACCTGGTTACCCCAAGTGTCAAATGAAATATATTTGAAAGATCAAAGAAACTTCTGAACCTTTTGAAGAAGAGGCCAACGACGATCCTATTCTCAGAGTTGAAATTGTTTACTGTAGCTTCTGTGTCAAACAGTAGAACTGTTTGACAAAAAAGCAGAATATTGAATAAAAATGTAATAGATGTCTTTCTGATCAACTTTTAATAAATGAAAAATTTTTTTTAACTTTAAGTTTTCATTCTGCATTAATTTTGATCAAAATAATTTTACGAAACTTGCGGTCGCATGCGGTATGTTAATTTATTTTTTAACATATATTAAATTGTATGTTAAAATGTTTAAAAAAATATAATGTAGACGGGAACAACAGTTATTTAGAAGAAAAGGTGCGGCGTGACGTAAGTTTACGCTGTGAATCTCCTGAAGATGACTTTGATAAACTTTTAAAAATGGCACTGAAAGAAAAATCGGTTGATAGAATTATAAGAGAAACTACGCCAGAATGGACGTAAATTTTGAAATTATTTTTTATTGGGTTTTGCATTGAGTGTACATAAGATGGCGCTTTCACTGTTTAATAGTCTGTAAGGATTTTCAAAAAATTTAGATCCAAAAAAGGAATTTAGATGAATATTTTTATATGTATTTTTTTTTTTGTCATTTTTTTCCTTTGATAACAAACTTAAGTTTTTTGTTTTTTTTTTTAAAGGGGAAAAAAAACTATTTTAAATTTTTTGAATTTTACGCTTTTGATCTTTTATTCTTTATAAGTACTTTTAACTTTTTTTTTTTTTTTTTTTTTTTAAGAATTATATTTAATATTTTAATACGGCATTTATAGAAAAAAACATGTTAAAAGACTAAATATGACTTTTAGCTAACATGCAAATATATATTTAAAAATATGTTTAAGATAACAATAAATATCGTAATCTGTGTTGATGTAAGGGATGGCAATATTTTGCGATTCCGTAAAAATTGGTGATCCGGAAATCCTAAGATTAGTCTCTTAAAAATTACCCGAGATTTCGTGATTACCCGAGATTTCGTGATGACAATAAAAAATAAAACATATAACCGTAACATATTGCTGAATGGTTAATTACCAAAATAATTCACTAAAAATTAAATGAATCGAAGCATATATTAACCTTTTTTTTTTTTTTTTAAATAAACTATATAAATAGACGAGTCAACTATATTAAAAAAACATTTAATATAAATATTATTAGTACTATTAAAAATATGAAAAATTCACAAAAATTGAAATTTTTTTCTTCTTATCTTTAGAAGGTTTAACCTTTATAAAAACAACAACGGAATTAAGGTTTTTAACATGTTTTAATTTTATTTCCTAAATAGCAAGTCAATTTTTTTAAAGTCGATATTTTTTTCCAGTGGGCAAATTCAGGTTCCGCGTTTTTTGTAAAATCAAGACCCGAATTATTTAAATTTATTTTCAATAATTTCATTTTTAGTTTCAACCTTTGTTATTTTATTTGTTTTGGTGTTTTTCTCCGTTTAAAAAATCCACCTAACAAAGATATTTTCAGTTTGGTTTAATTTTTTTTTTAAATTTTTGGCAGAGATAAAAATTAGATGAGTCAAAAATTTTTTGACTGTGTCCCATTTAAATTAAAATTTAAAAAAATTGACAATTTCGTCACTTATTTGAGGTGTCATACTATATTGTAATTTCCAACGTATTAAAATATCTTGTTTTTTTTTTTGTTTTTTTTTTTACTCGGCACACAGTTCATATACCAAACAATTTTTTTGAAAAGTTTGACTTTGAAAAATTTAGCAATAAGTTACTTGTTGAAAAGCAAGGTGTTTTTCAGTTAATTATGCGCATAATTAATGACATAATGTTGAAAATACAGAAGTTTTTTTTCATCTGTTTAAACACTAATGTTACTGAAATATTTGAATATGTATAACAAAAGAGATCCTTTAAAAATTTTATTTAAATATCTTAGTAGTTAGTCTAACTTTAATCCTAAAAGTGAAGCCACTTTTGCCCTTGTAAAATTTAAAAATGGCTTCCACAGCATAAACTATACAATATTTTGCCTTTTTTACAAATGACGGATTAAATTTGTTACCAAAAAAAGCGGCTTCACTTTTTGTCCAATAAAATTTCCCAAGTTAGACATCTAGTTTTAATATATATCATTGTCATAATGTAAAGTTTTTATTCAACTTTTAAAAAACTATCCAATGATATTGTTTCAAAACGTTATGGTGCAGACTTTAGTAATGTGAATGAATTCCCATTATCAAAGTCTGTTTTAGCTAGTTCAAGTATTATCAAAATGTTGTTTTAGCTAGTTCAAGTATTAGGTTACCTAATTTAGTTTACTCTAACCAATTAAAAGTATATTTAAGTGTTTGCTTTACAATAAACGATGTATATGCAAGGTGACTCAACGCCAAACACAGGAACAAGATTACTAATAAATAATTTAGTAAAGAATAAAAGAAAGCAAAGGTTATATCTTCATCCTATTAGGTTTCAAATTTATTTAGTTTAGATTGCAGAAAAGCTTGCTAGATAAATGATACCCAGATAAATGACAAAATCTAGAATTCTGTAACTATCTTTGTTTTTTAACACATTGTGATTTCTTTTCTTTTTTTTAATTAAACCCTGTTTGATTATATAAATATGTAATGCGATATTTGTTTGCAGACACTTTCATCTTTTTTGCATCAAGTTTTTTATTTGCTATTATATAGATTGGGATACAGCATCTCTCCTTTTGAGAGATAATCTATCAACTTTCTTCCGTTGATAGATTATCTCTCAAAAGGATTCAAAGATTTGATAAAGAACGACGAAAAAATATCACATAAGCTAGTTGATGAAGATGAATCCCTCATAGCACACGTAAACTTAATTGAAGAAACAAGTGGTTTGACCAATACGGAGGTAGATATTTTATAAATACATGAAATATTTGTTGTAGATGAAATAAAAAACATTTTATTTTATTAACTGTTTTTAGGATAAAGGTGAATGGAAACCCATAAATAATCCTATTGAAAAATACAACTTGGTTAAACTTCCAAGATTTACAATGGAACTAGTCAGAAAAGAGTGTTCGTCAAACGTAGGTGCAGCCCTTGTAAATGCTTTACTACATGACATAAAACATCTTCTGAAAAATGATGTTGATATAAAAGATATTTTAATTGACAAATGCAAATTAGATAGGGCCAAGTCAAAAGTAAAAATCGTTAGTGAAGAGGTGGACTCAGAACAAAAAAACAAACAGTTTATTTGTCTTGGAGTTGATAGCAAGCTCGATCAGATAACTAAAACAAGTAAAGTAAAAAACTCCCCTCAAGGAGAAGTACAATAGAATTGAACCTTAAAATCATCTCACATTTACTTATAAAGATAGAAAATCGAGTGGAAATTATTTGACTCATAGGACAATTCCTGTCACTCGTGCTACAGGCTTAGTTCTTGCTAGCGTATCGTTCAGTGTTTTACACAAACATAACAGTTTGGAAAAGTATACAAGCTGTTCTTCTTGATAATACTACTACCAATACTGGACCAATAAGTGGCTTAGTGGTAAAACTAGAAAAGTTTTAAAAAAGAAAACTACATCAAATTGGATGCGCCTTACATCAAAATGAACTTACGTTACAGCTTTTTTTGTAAAACTTGATGGTGACACAACTGGGCCAAAAAGCTTCAGTGGTCTACTTGGCAAAAGATGTGCTGAAAATATTCAGGATTGAAATCAAGTTTTGTTTGAACGTATTGAAAACCCAATTGTGGGTGGATATATTCCACAAGAAATACTATTAAACCTTAGTTGCGATCAAAGACTTTTATTTGAATATTGCAAAGGAATAGGCTTTGTAAAGTTTCGGCCGCCTATAAAATTGGACCGCTTAACCATGCAAGGTGTTAAACTCTAGCTATTTGTTTTCTCTGTTTGTATACTAGAGACAATCAACCAACCTTTTTTTTTTAAAAAAAAACTCGTATGTTTACGCTCAGGTTTACGCTCCAGCGTGGTTCGAAATAAAAAAATCTTCAAAATTTCACGAATCTCCGCGCCTTATTTTTTCTAATATTACTAAAATTAATAATTTCCCCTTTGATTATGTTAAACATATTGTTTAAAAAAAAGCATTAAAACAATGCATTGTGCCTAAAACCTGAAAATACTCTTTATGTCTTGCTAAAAAGAATGACAGCAAGATACGGAACTTTGGTTTTCAAATCCTACTGGCTCTAAGGCAAAGGTTTTTTTTTATATTTAACTAAAATTAAATTTTGAAAAAAATAATAGATTAAATGTGGTAATTGGCTTTGATTTATATTTATAGAGTAAACAACGAAAGTTTGGAAGTAAACTTAAAAAAAATTCCGGAAATTGATTTTAATGCTAATCATTGGTATGAGTATTATTTTAAAAATGCTAATCATTGGTATGAGTAAAGTATTTTCCTAAAAATATATATCCATGTTCAAAATGTTTTAAATTGTGAAAATAATGTTTATTTTGAAATTCTTATGTAAATATAAGAATAAAAGTTTCACTATTTAAATCTTCAAATAGTTAACAAGTTGTTATAGATTTAGCTTAGTTGTTATAAATTATTATAAACTTAAATCATTGAGTAATCCAAATTATATTAAAAAACATTTAAATATTAACATATCTAAAACGTAAATTTTTGTATAAAACGCTTTTTAAGGTGTTTTTTCGCATAATCCTAGGTTGTTTCCTAGTGTTTTTTCGCATAATCCTACAAATCTTAAAAATTAAATCCGCAAGCAATTTTTTATCCAAAATCTCTCAAAATTTGAGAGTAATCATATTTTAACAAGTCTCCAACTACTGCAATATTGCGCAATATGAGGAAACAAAATCGACCTACCCTAATATATATAAAACAGTATGAAAAAATGTTTATAAATATCTTAACTTGCAACGTGTGACTGGTTACACATCAGTATTAATCGTATTTAACCGAGAAATGCAATCAGATCATTTTATGAAGTAAGTTTATGTTTATTCTACATTATTGTGTTATTAGGATACTTAAACACACTAAATATTACTTTTTGTTTTATTTGGCTGAGGTAAGCAGACTTTGTGAAAAATATATATATATTCTTAAATGTTTTTGAAGTTCCAGGTTTTATCTTTGTATTATTAGATCTTCATTATTGTTAATATTAATTATTATTTTTACTTTTATATTTTTGTTTTGTTTTCTGTTTTATTTCATATTCATGAATTTCAAAGTTATGTTCATTAAATTTTAAAATTGTCTGGATTTTACTTTAATTTTTTTTGCATAGTTGTATCGTAACATTAAGCATTTGATACAGTTGAGCACACAATCCTCTTAGAAAAATTGAAACACTACGGTATAAGTGGTATTCCTTTTTTCTGGTTTTCCTCTTATCTTTGTAATAGAACACAATTTGTTTCAATTAATGGTATCAACTCAGGACTAGCTAAATCTTTTAATGGTGTTCCGCAAGGTTCGGTTTTAGGTTCATTACTTTTTCTTATTTTTATCAATGATTTAAATGTTTCTCTTAAATTTTCTACTGCTTATCACTTCGCGGATGACACCAACTTACTCCTAATTAATAAATCACTTAAAAAACTTAACAAAAATATGAATCACGATCTAGCTAATGTTGTTCAATGGCTCCGCTCCAATAAATTATCTCTTAACTCTAAAAAAACGGAAATTATTATATTTAAATCTGCTAAAACAAAAATAAATAAGCAATTAAATTTCAGATTAAGTGGCCAAAAAATAAATCCAGTTAACTCTATTAAATATCTTGGAATCAAAATAGACTCTAATTTATCTTTTGCATCCTATCTTCAAGACTTAGCATTGAAATTAAGCAGATCAAATGGTATTTTAGCTAAAATTCGTCATTTTGTTAACCATGAAACTTTGCTTAATTTATATCATGCTATTTTTCACTCTCATCTCAGATATGCTTGCCAAGTTTGGGGACAATCTAAGCAGCTTGCTTTTTTAAGACTAACTTATCTCCAAAACAAAGCTCTAAAATTAATTTACTTTCAACATACTAATTCAAACTGTAGCATACTCTATTTTTTATCTAAAGTCCTTAAATTGTGTGACCTTATTCAGCTATCAAATTGTCTATTTGTTTGGAACCAAAATCATAATAACTTACCTCTTACATTTATCAACTTTTTTAGTTATAGGGAAAACTGTAAATATATTCTACGGTCTGCTCTCAACTTTAAATTATCTGTACCTAAATACCGAACTGCTCATTACGGCTATGAATCCATACAACATAAAAGCATACAAACCTGGAACAATCTCCCTTCCCAATTAAAATCTTTTAAATCATTCTCAAAATTTAAAACTGCTCTTTTTAACCATTTTTTAGAAAAATAATCTTTATAAATCTTATACCTTTTTACAACTTATTATTTATAACGCAGTGCTTCTATTCATCTTTTAATTTTTCTCATTTCTATCGTGATATATTACTAATTTTAATACCAATTATTAAATTTATTATTATAAACTGATATGTTTCTATAGTATTCCTTATCACTGTTGTTGTTATTATTACGATATTTTATATCATAATTTATATCATAATGAATATTATTGTAATTGTTATTATTGTTGTTGTTATAATTTTTGTTGTTATTATTGCTATTATTATTGCTATTATTATTATTATTATTATTATTATTATTATTATTATTATTATTATTATTATTATAGTATATTCTTTTTATAATAGCTACTATTATTTTTTTTATCACTATAATCACTACTATTACTTTTATTATTCCTACTTGTATTATAATTATTATTATTACTATCTCCATCTTATTTTTATTTATTTTGACAGGTGTTTACTTTATATTAGTACAAATTACTATTTGTAAATATCCTTGATGTAACAACTTTATTCAGAATATATTTGATTTGATTTGATTTGATTTAACTTTAGTAAATATTTTTATGAAGGATAAATTTTTTACTTGGTTACATATTATTTACTTATTATTAAGTTGTTATTAAATTAATAACCATTTTTATTATTGAAGTTTATTATTGATTACAACAGTTTTAATAATGGAAGACCTCCAGTTATGTAAAGACTGGAGGTTTTTCGATAATAAAACTGTTGTGAATAAAACAGCTACAAAAATTTCGGAATTACAGTTAGTGTATTCAAACGACTATTTGAATATGTTGCATAATATAAGTAATAAAATGAAGTGTTCACAAATTTTCTAATTTAATAGATTTAAATGTTTTATATTAATAATTTTTCATACAAATGTTGGCGTATATATTAAAAAACTGTGTTTCTCTCATTTGTATTCATTAATATCCATTTACATGTTGCATGTTTAAAAATAAAAAACAATTTGTAGTTTGTTTTTTAAAGTTGATAAACATCTGATACAAGGCATCAGATATACTTTGTATGAGGTTATAGTAATCTGGTACAAGGTATCAGATTATTAAAAACCTTGATGTTTGTCTTAAGGTTATTTAAGTAAAACCATGATCCAAGCAGGGATGCAGAGTCCCAAAAACTCCAGATTTGTATGTCACAAAAAGATTACTTCAAGTATTGTGAATTTCAAAATAGGTATCACTGATGTAATGACTTGCATAGGCTGCTCAGTTTTATGGCTTTTTAATCAAATCAAAAGAACCTTCAGCTACAAACCAATTTAAAATAATTTTCATAGCAGGAAGAATTTTCCCTTTATTTTATTTACTAATTAGATTACTTATATTTTATAATTTTTTAAAATAATTTTTAGAGAGTTTTAAGTTTGAAAAATTATTTTACATATATAAATTTTTAGTTTTTAATAACTAATTTTTATTCAGAAGTACAATTATAATTGTAGCGTCCAGTTTTTTGTAATATTTTTTCTGCAAATGTTAATTTGATATTATGTTATCAATGTGAAAGTTAGTCTCAATATATAATTAAAACAACGGTAGGATGAGGTGCATAAGCATACTCTTTGTTTTCTTATAAATAAAATTCAAGTTTACCTATAGAAACCACTCGCAAAAATTTTCGATATTGATTGGTCGATTAAAATTTAAATATTATTTTCATATGGTTTTCACTCAATGACTGTATGTGTGAAAACACGCGCTAACTGGCAATCAAAAGGGAGATTTTTGAACAAAAATTAACGCCGTGCATATTTTTCAAACCCACATAAATATGCAATATATTAGAGTAAATAGAGCTAAATTGTTTATAATTATAATATTATACTTTTAGATTGTTGTAAATTTTTAAAAGATAATCTAATGCTTTTTTGATTTTTATGAGTTTTTTTTTACTTTTTTTGTTGCCATAACGGTTCTATAATGTTTTGATAAAACAAAACTTTTAATGATTTGTCCCTTAAGAATTGATGACAAGACAAGCCATAGAGTCTAATGCAGATTTAAAATTTTAATTTTAATCTTTAACAAGCCTAGTATCAAAATAAATTTTTAAAAATATTCAGGGATTTAATTTTTACATACAATTTTACATACTTTCACATACAAAAAATGCATTAGGTGCGTTCTTTATTGGATGCGTACCCATTTTGCTGGTAATTGTTGCATGTAAAATACTTTTCCGTAGAAAAACATTTAACAAGAAAGTAAACTAAAAGTTAAAGTTCAAGAAAATTAATATAAAACTTAATTTTTTTGCAAACGAAAACTTTGAAATTTATTATCTTTGGACATTTATCATGAAATAAAAGCATCTCTGAAAGTTGTGATCTTGGACATTTTCCATAAAACTCGAGACATCTCAAAAATAAATCTTATGTTGATTATCGGACTCTAATCAAATCTGCTGAATTTACAAACTTGAATTTTTGTTTTAATTATACAAAAACATTTTATTTTAAGAAAAATGAAAGCTAAACAAAATAAACTCTAAAATGGAAAATAATAAATTATTGAATTTAAAAATCTATAAAAAAAATAGATGTTATATATAAATATAGAAAAGTATATATTGAAATCTTAACGAGAATTTAAAAAAAAAAAATACAAATTTACAAGTATATCCTCTAAAGGATCCAGCGTATGAGCTTTTTTAAAGAAAATTTATAGATTATTTCTGTCGACATCTTTTAAACAAAAACTTTATTCTCCTACAAGAAAATACAAAATTAAATATTAGAAAATTTAAAAAAATACATTTTTTAAACATCTAAACCATAGCAAAATATAATGAGTTGGATCATGTCAAGAGCATTGTAAATACTTATCTAAAATTTGTTACAGCCTGTCAATTTAAAAATTACAATTTTTTCTAAAGGTCATTATACTAAATATTTAATAATGTAAACCTTGATGCAAGAAATGACGCATTTGAAAATTTTTATTAAATCAAAGGAGGCCAGTCGGAATTTTCGTGTAACTCTTTGAGTACATGCTTGTACTGATTCCTCGGCTCTTTTTTCCTACGAAGTTTATCACTTAGCAACTTAATACTTTTTGAATCAAAAATTCTTTCCATTAAAAGGACTAAAATTAAACTCCCAAAAGCAATACCAAGCAAGCCAATTACAAACTCATAGCCAGGAAGATCTACTAAAGTAAGCCAATTTTTAATTAACTTAATTGGATTAATTGTTACATACAGGATTAGTCCTATAGCGAGAAAAAATGCAAGTCCGTATATGTAATTATAGTATATGGGAGCTCTGTAAGGTGGACCTTTAAAGCATGCCAGCGACAACCATACATACTCATAAAGCGAAACAACTATTACTGCAGTGTTTTCAAAAGAAAAAAACTCTATTTCGCCACTATTTGAAAAATTTGATGGTGGGCGATACCAATTCATAGCACGGACAGAAAAAAAAGCGCTAAGCAGTACTAATATTAAAAGAATTAACTGGGCAACAATGCAGCCTATAAATATTGGATGAACTAACCGCCCTAGAGGTCGTTTGATGGCTAATTTAGTATTGGCATTAGACTGAGTCATTGCGAACACAAGTGGCAAATTTAATACAATGTCAACAAACAAAAACTGATTGTTCGAGTAATTAGACTTAACAGAGTATAAAATTAACATTCCAAAAAACTGAATAAAACTGTAAAGTGCCATGTATTTGAAAGTACCAAAGGCTGTTGCAAGTGCTGCACGACCCTCCATTATAAGTGAAGGAACACATGATATGTTAAACATTTTGGAGGTAAATGGTGCTGCAATCGAAGCTTCTGCGCACGATAAAGCTATTCCTGAGATATAAAATGTTTATTTTACAAACTATACAAAATCAACCTTTTAAAAAATAACCATTTTTAACTTAAAAAACAAATCATTAGAGTATAATATTTAATATTATTTAAATTATACTTTAAAATTTCATAAATTAATAAAACAAAAAGACATACCAGCATGAGCTGCTTTTAATGCTCCACAATCATTTGCACCATCTCCACACATACAAACACCATAACCAATATCTTTGAGATCATCAATCAACATTGTTTTCTGCTCAGGAGACATTCTAGCAAACACCACCCCAGTAACTAGTACTTTTGGTAGCAAATAAGAATGTTCTTGATGTATAACTTCATAAGATGAACCTGTCACTGCTAAAACATAATTAAGCTTGTTTTGTCCAGACCAAATGTTATATGAATCATTTATCATTAACTTAGTGTTCTCAGAATTAATTTCTTCAACTCTTTCAGATTTTTTAATAAGGTGTTCTTTATAAACCTCTACCCCATCAACTATAGACAACTCTATAATTTTCTGGTGTGGTAAAACCATGTGAAGCTCTCTAGCAATAAAAGATGCTGTTAAAAGATTATCTCCAGTGGCCATGATTGATCTGATATTAGCACAAGAAAGTGTATTTATTGTTTCATATGTTCCTACTTTAACAACATTTTCAAATATTATGATTCCTGCAAAATTCAGGTTACATTCAACTTCGTGACGCTGTATTTTTTTAATATCATCCCATTCAAAAGCTAATGGTAGTTTTTTAAAAGCCACAGCTAATACTCGATGACCAACTTGTGTATACTTTTTTAACTCATCATTTATATCGGGAGGAATACTGCATTCATTGCACATAGCTAGTATTTTTTCAGGAGATCCTTTAGAAAAGGCAGTTAAAAAATTTTCTTGAAAATCTTTAACAATAACACTCATCCTTTGCAACCCTGAATCAAATGTAAACTGTTTTAAAACAGCAAGACATTTTGAATTTTTAGAATAAGAAACATTATTTGACAATATTGTAGATGGTGTAACTATGGTTTTTATATGTGGGATGAGTTTTGATGGTATTACAGAATCTTCAGACAAATCCTCAAAATTATCTTCTTTTAATGACCAACCAACAAAGTTAAACATGTACATATCAATAGGATCTCCAGATGTTTTATTATCTATGATCGAAAGACTATGACATGTTGCCATGGCTGAAATATAAAAGCAGAACCTTAATAAAATTTTAAAATGAAAAGGTAATTTCTATGTTATTCTATAAATTTTATCAAACAAAAACCTTATTTCATTTAAAACATTTTTTTATTGGATTGTCAGAGATCATTATTACAGTTTACATAAATATTTAACAAATTCTTTATTCAAAAAATACAGCATACATTTTTATTTACAGTTTCATCAACTTTATCTGTTTCAATAACAAAATTAGATTTTGTAGGAAAAAATTTACCAAACAACTTGTAGAACAAAATCAGCCCAACCTGAGAACAAATTTGTTGAACTAATGGTAGTAACCCAAGAACTAAGAGTAAAAATACAAGTTATAATAAAAAATAATAATAAAGACAGCAACCTTTTAAAATAACTGATCCATCCAAGTCACAAGGATCATTTAGTAAACTCCCAATATTTCCATCTACCACTGGCAAAACACCAGAAACTGTCAAATGGTCTTCAGTTAAAGTTCCAGTTTTATCAAATACAACAAGTTTAATTTTTCCACAAACATTTACTCTATTAGGATCAATACAAAATATATCTTGCTTACGAAGTCTTCGAAGAGCATAAAGTAAGCCAACAGACATTGTAGCAGGAAGAGCAGGAGGTATAATAATTGTAAATAAATCCAATGCTTTTTTAAGAATAAGCATGGAACTGGCATTATATTTTATAAATACAACAACTGTGTAAATAAAACCAGCAATTGCTATTAAAGCCATGCAAAATATGAACCTCATTGAATCTCGAAAAAATGTGAAGTGAATAGGTTTTGGGAATATAATAGACCGGATTAAACTTCCTTTTAGTGTATAAAAACCCGTACGAACTACTAAAGCTAAAATGAACTCATTTTCTCCATCATTTTTAGCTTGTATTACTTTAGTCCCATTAAACATGGTGTGTTGTTTATGAAAATTAGAATTGTAACATTCATTAGATGGTATCGACTCATCTATAGCTGTTTTTACAGTTGGTATACTCTCACCTGTTAATGAACTTTCATTTACAACACAACTGCCATTCAATAAAACCACATCACAGGGAAGTTCAAGTCCATTTACAGGTATAATCAGAATATCTCCAGGAACTACAAGGCGAGAAGATTTTGTTATAATTTTATTATTTTTTATTTCAGAATTAGTATTTTGAAATATTTGTATTTCTGTTTCTTTGGCAATCATATCGCGCAAACGCTGCAGAGTTTTCTTAGTCTGATAAGTGTTGAAAAAAAGTGATAATAAGGTCATTGCAATAATTAGACAAGCATATAATACATAATCATCAGTAATCCATAGGATAACACTAAACAATTGAAATATGTAAAACGGATCTAAGGATAATTGAAAAAATACAAGCCAATAAGGTTTCGATGGTATGTTAATGTAGTTCTCGTTGTAAATTACTAACTTTAGTTTTGCCGTCTCATTACTCAACCCGTTTGCCGACCGCAAATCTGAAAATGTTAAACAGTTGTCTGCTCCCCATATTGAAATTAGTTTATCTGATTCGTCACTAATATAATACCTTAAAAACATGTGCTCAAAATAACGCAGCTCAGAATTAGAGAGAATATGTTTTTCAAATGCAGATAGATTGTTGTCATGTCGATCTGAACGCTTCGACTTTAACGTTTTTATTTTTGATACATAGTCACATTTTCCAATTAAAGTTGTTATAACTACAGACGATGCGTCCTTTAAAGTACACTTGTCATGGGTAAATTTGAGGCGTCGAATTGGATACCAATACCCTAACAAATATAAAAAACCACCAGTAAAAACGCCAAAAAGTGCAAAAGTTGCAGTCAAAATGATATTTCGACGATAACCTACAACAGAAAATTCGTGTTCGGTTCCTTCGTGTACAGGAATAGCGTTTAAGACATTTACATCATAGTTGTTCCGTGCTTGCAGAATTACCATAGTTTCCAAAGGATTAGGATCTAAAGTAATAATTATATTTTTATAAAAAGAATTATAATCATCAATAATATTCAATGTAATACCCTTTTTTTTTTTATAATAAAACTTAAATACATTTTGTATATAAAAAACTGATCATAAATCAGAAAGAAATTTTTTTTGATAAAAAGTATATGTAAATCGAAGACATTTTTTCTTGAAAATATTTTAAAACGTATTCAAGAATGTAATAAAAAAAAATATATAAGAAAAATAAATGTAAAAAATATGTTACTACAGAATTTTAAAGGAAATTATAAGTTTTTACATTTTTAAACTTTAGAAGGAGCAATCATTTTGCCAAGCTTCATTTAAAAGATTTACTAGTGTGCCGGAAAAATGTTACACAGACGCCTAAATGTTTGGTTTGATGAATGTGGTTAGAAAAAGCAACCGGAGTGTTCTTCAGAATATTTTTATCGAACACTGATTTATTTTCAAAAATACTCAATTGTGCGCGTTGAATTTCATAAAACAGCATTTGCATAACACGATAGCGGCATTCAAGCTTTTTTTGCTTACGACGCTGATATCTAAACGAAATTAATTTGCTCTTTGAAGCTCTCCATCGGAGAAGGAGATTTTTCTTCCAAAGAATAAAGAAAAGTGATTGGAATTTTAACAAAAATATATTAACAAAATACTTTAGAATTGCAATATATTGTTGTACTAAATAAAACTAAATAAAAATTTCTATATTATTTTTATATAAAATAAAACTTTTATTTAAATTTCAATGTTAAAGTTTATTAATATAGAGCTTAATCAAAACGTTAAAAAAAAAAAAAAAAAAAAAATTACCAAGCTAAATCACCAACCATTTACCAAAATCTTTATATTTAAACACACAATCTTAAAAAGTTTTAAATTTGAAACATTTCTTTTTTATTTTCACAAAATAAATAGAAATACAAAGTTATTGAAAGTTTAAATCTAATAAGCCAAAATTATCTTTATCAAACTTGCATTTTGCATGTATTTACAAAAACAAGTCAAACTATATTATACCTGACAACCCAGGTTATGAGATATCTTCTTAAAATTGTTTGTATTAAAAAAAAAATCTCAAAATATTTAGACGAAAAATCAAGCTTAATCAATCACACTCTAAAAACTTTGGCTCTGGCGCAAAATAACACAACCCATAATAGAATCCCATAAAATGTTAACTTGTAAAGAATATGTATTTTAATGAATAGATGTAAAAACAACTTTTGATCGAAAAATTTGTTAAGGAAACAGGACCACACCTTTAAGTAAAAGGTAATTAAGAATTGTAACGTGCTAAATTAATAATAATTTAGCATAGTTGATGATTTGCGAAATCACCAGTATTCGAAAAACAATTTAAATTTTATGTCAAAAATGAATGAATATCAAAAATGAATGAATTCATCGTTCAAGTTCTTTTTTTTTTTTTTTCTTTTTTTTTTCTTTAATGGTGATATTTTTTGAATGTTTTTTTCTTGAATTATTTTCAATACTGAACTGCTGTTTTATGCATAACACTTGTAAGTCATGAATTATTTATACTTTTTATATCTGTATTCTTTTATGTATTAATATTAATTTTGCAGCTCTTTATTTTGTTGGTTATAATTTAAGAACTTAAATTAATTCTTAAAAAATAAAAGCCTCAATACAAAGGAAATTCTTTTAAAAAGAAGAAACGTAAAAATTCAAAAACAAATTATTACAATCAAAAAAAGTAGTCGTAAAAAGACTTTTGATTTAAAGAAATGCATTTAGATAGTATGACAGTTGAATTCCCAATCTGGAATGACGTTATCAAACAGTTTCTAATGAAGAATGTTTAGTTTTAATTTAAAAAAAATTGTACAAACAAGAATATTATGACGTAAAAAATAGTTAAAAAAAAAGGTTAATTGTTAAATCAGAAAAAAAAAAAAGTTTGCTGCATTGTGCTGCAGTGTACCTGCATTAATTGTGAGTTTTGGTTTCCAAGGCTACGATGGAGTAACTAAAAACCCATTAGGCTTTTTCTTTTAAATTTCAAGTTGTAAATCAAGTTCAGAATCTAACTTAAAGAGTGAATACACACCTAATATGAGACTAAAAAACAGAAACAGATCATGATACCTAATAAAAATTGTTAAAAAAACTATGAGAATTGATTCTCTTGAACAACCTAAGTTTTTGTACTTGGCTTCAGAGCCTATCAAAACATGATGCTCTTGATCAAAACAGGACCTCTTGAATTTGATTCGGCCAAATCCAAATTTTCTTTTATGCAGCTGAATCTGTACTCAACATCATAAAAGAAGATGGCAACTCATAAACTGATGTAATACCTTAGACTTAAAGACTATGGTTTATTTTATTTTATTTTTTAAAAAAAAAAAAGATAATTCCAAGTTGATTAGAATTGATTAGAATTTTTTTGAAAAACCACCTGCTCTAGCGTCTTTTTTATTTTAATACACTAACAAATTTATTTTGAGAAAAATATCTTTAATCTACTATGAAACACGTTAACGCTTTTTTTTTTAACTTTTGTTTCTTGATAGCAAAATTTTTTAAATTTATTCAAAGAGAAACACAAGTTATATTTATTCAAAGAGAAACACAAGTTATATTTGAAGATTGTTAAAATTAAATTATTAGATGCTTACAGATTGCTCAACGTTTAGATTGTTAATCAGATTATTTTATTAAACGTACGGTTTCTTTCTTAAACGTACGGTTTCTTTCTTAAACGTACGGTTTCTTTCTTAAACGGTAATGGTATGGTAAATGATAAGTTATGTAGTGTTTTCTGAGGCGAAAGCTAGCATAACAACTTAGGTTATAAAAGCGAGTATTGAACCAATGTTGTTTGAGAGTTTATTTCCTTTTTTTTTGCGTTATTAATGGAATATATTAGTTCGTTAATTGTAAAGTTCACTATTTTGAATTTTCCTGAACCAAGTTTTATTTGTTGTTTGATTTCAGGCGCTAGCGTCAGACGTAGGTACCAAGTTTCATTGAATAGCTGTTTCTCATTGAGCGAGTCCAAAATATCGACAGTTTTTGGAGTTATAGGACTATGTTATGTTCTATGCACTTTACAAAAAGCTCTAAAGTTTTTCCATGTTTATTTGCCTTCATTTTATTGGCATTTAATCACCGCTAATTGACGAGCCTGTTTCACTATAGCTAAGAAATCAGCTTCTAGCTTCCTGACTTGTCCTACTTTGAAGGAAGTCCTTGCCCATTAGAGATGGATTTTTTTACTTATTTTGATGTAAAAACACGAATTACTTTACATAACTCATATAAAAATATATAATTTACTTACATTTAAAAGTAATTTGTTTTTTTTACTTAAATTATATAACATGTAAGACTTAATTACTTAAGTTTAGTTTTTTAAACTGTTACTTGAAAAAATAACTTACTTTTACAGCTAAAAGTTATTTACATTTTTACCTTTACTTGTAAATTTAAATTTTAATGGTAAGTCGTGTAAAGTAAATTACTTTAAAAAGTAATTTTGGTTATAATTATGTAAAAAATTTACATCGAAATGTAATTTACTTTTTATATTTAAAAAAAGTTATTTATGAAGTAAACTTACGTAAATATAATATTTAAAAAACATAACACTTACTTTATAAAGTGAAATAAAACTACATCATAACAACAAATAACTTTTACGTATAAAAGTAACTAATTAGCAAAAACAGCTTACATAAAAGTAAATTTTATTTATAATTACAAATAAAAGATTGTTATTTATAATTACAAATAAAAGTAAATGTTTTCTTTGAAATTTTATACTTTACTTTGTAAGTAAGTAAAATATAAGTTATATTATTTACTTTCTCAAGTAACAGTCATTTCATGTTGATTTAACAGAAATTTTGAGGTAGCGTATTCAAATCCATTGCCTGTTTGAGGGCACTTCTGGGTAATACTTCAGGTAATACTCTGAAGTATGTGGGCAGTGTTTGTGGTAGGGCATCGGGAAGGATTTTTTCTCACGTATAACATAAAAAGTAGCTCTATTATAATTAGGGACAAGTATAGTCAACATGCGGGTATACTAGTAGTGAAGAGACGGGCTCCCTGTCGCATGAGTGTTAATAAGGGCTGCTAAATTACGATTGATTTTTTTATTGTTGAGCAGAAATAGGTTAGTAGCCATAATGGAATTTTGTCGGAGGAGGAAGGGGGAAGGGGGCATAATTTCTAAGCTATGGGTAATTCATGTTTGTGTAAACCTTGACTAAGTCACTGTTCATAAAAGCGCGCTTTTTCTCCAGTTTTTTTCTCTGTATTTGGCTTTTCAATCAAGTAATATGACGCAATATAACATTTTTGGTATTCGAAAGGACATTGACTGCTAAAACAGTTTTCAAAAAGTTATAAGTTATTTAAACTATCTGATGTAATTTATATGATTAAAAGAGTGTTTATCAGATATATCTTTTTATTGCGTTTTATCATATATAATCTATTTGAAAAAAGACGGTAAGGAAAACTGTTCAATCTTCTACTATAGGTTGTGAGCACCCTAATAGTCTCTTTTTTGTTGCGTTGGTGTCCAGCCCGCCAACAAAATCTTATATCAATTAAAATAGTGCTTTCGAATGAACTTGTAATTATTTTTTAAACGTTAGTTTGACTTTACAAGTTGATTGTCGGCTATCAGTTGTCCCGGAATTTTGTGATTGATTTTTCAATACCTTCCAGACTAGCTAGAGCTCTAAAACTCCAGCATTTGTGTAAATTTAATAAAAGTACATCTTAAAATTGTTTTCAGAGCCAACTGGAAAACTCCACTTTTTTAAATCTCTTTTTTTTTTTTTTTGATTTTACTTTATCTTTCAGACTTTACTTTGATTTGACTTTATCTTGACAGCATTTGTGTAGTCTCGATGAACATGCATGTTAAACTTGTTTCCTGGGCAAAGGGGGTCATACCCTTATTTTTTTCTCTAATATTTTGTTTTTCTTTATAGTTGGGGTTTATAACATTTTAGAAAGAAAGATTTTTTGCAAAAAAGCTTTGAAAAGGCATTTAAATGTTTTTTCAAACTTAATACTTTTTTTCAAAAATTAATACTGAAAAAAATAAATCAAAATTTTTTTTTTTTCGATTTATTTGTTTTAGTATTAACTTTTTTGTTGGGAGAAAATAGGTTAGTGGCCCTGATAATAGTATACCGTACAGGAGCTGGGCGTATTTGTAACTATGCTGCTGCTTTTTGTTTCTCTTATACAGCGAGGTCGTTGTCAGGGCCATCCCAAAGAAGTCTCTCATGTGGGAGTGGGGGGTCGTATGTGTTTTTTGCCAACTAGAGACACACACACAAAAAAAGGTCCTCAATATTTGACATTTGCCAACTATACTTTAAAACTTGCAAACTGAAATGCTAAATGTACGAATGTGCTAACTCAATTGAATATATAACAGCTTGGGGGGAGGGAATACCCTCTACACTCCCCGTTCGGGATAGCCCTGGTCGGCCCTGGTTGTAACAACCACTCTAATAGAAATAAAATTTTTGTTTTGTTTTGTTTATTTATTAATAGCTAATAATGTCTGGAATGAACTAGTTCCAATTAATCTATTCCAGACAACAATTATTCCAGTTAGTCATTTCCAGAAATAATTTTTACTCGTTTTTAACACCAACTACGCTGAATAAAAAAAGCCAAAATACAAAACTTAGAATAAAGTTGTAAAATGCATAGCCATTTCCAAAGCAAGAACAACAAACCAGACAGTCTTTTAAAAAAACCCTAAATAACTGATTTAAATAACATCAAGATTAATTTAAAAAATAAATAATAATTGAAGATTAAAAAGTAAAAGTAATTATCCCTTTGTTTACCAACGGTACTTATAAGTACCACCTTAAAGAAACCTCTATATCTTTTAATCTACTTTTTTTTTTGGCTGAAACATGTTGGTACTTTTTAGCTTATCTTTGAGCTTTCGGAAAAAGCCAAGTTTTTGATGACTCAGCAAATATTTCGATAATTATTTTGAAAATAGCAGAGTAGTGTAGTGTTGTTTTGCGTTAATTTAAACTTGAGTTTTATAAAAAGTTTTTTTGTAACTTAAACATCTTTTTTTGGCTTCACAATTTTTTTTAATGTTTTTTATATGTTTTAATAACAAAATTTGTAAAAACAATCAAAAAATTCATGTCTGTTTTATGTGAAAGAGTTTTTTTGTGAATTGACTCAAAAGTACCGTTATGTTATATATATAGCGTTTATTTTTATTAGCAAAAATAAATATGCCAACCTACACTTCTGCTCAAGTAGCACATATTATCATTAATGATTTACCTCTTCCTGATGAAGTTGAGACTGACGATGAAGAGTTATATTCAGACATTGAGGATGTAACAGTTGCTGCACCCTTGGATCAATATCAGTATAATGACGATATTGTAGATGATTTAGATGATGATAACCTTGTAGATTTCCAACAAAACAGTCTTTCTATACTTCCATCTACTTCAAATATTGCGACACCTTCATTACCTAATTAAAAGCAATGCTATGATCAGAATAGACATTGGAGTAGAAAAGATACTCCTCTAGAAACCTACAATTTCGATCTTCCACAAGGTTTATAGAGTTTAGTAAAGTTTTTTGATTTTCATTTATTATTCAGTAAGGTTGTTATTCTACTTTTATTTTTAAGGTCCTGTTCATGATCACTTTGCAAATGTTGATTCTCCAGTAGACTTCTTCTTAAAGTTTTTTGATAATGAAATTGTTGACAATATCTTGTATCAAACAAATTTATACATCACCAATAAGTTTGTAAAAGCCAAATCTATTGATCGTAGAGAGTTCTTTGCGTTTCTTGGTGTGAACTTTCTAATGGGTTACCACAAGCTTCCCTCATGGACTAACTATTGGTGTCAGGAGCCTGATCTAGGAATTCCATTTATATCCAGTTTTCTTTCACGTAATCAATTTGTTGAAATGTTAGCTAATCTACATATAAACAACAATCTGGCTATTCCAAATGATAAAGAAGATAGACTATATAAGTTACGTCCATTTATTGATTTGACTAATGATCGCTTCAAAAAATTGTATAATATTTCTAAAGAAGTCAGCATTGATGAAAGTATGATACTGTTTAAAGGATGAAGCTCATTAAAACAGTACAATCCGGTCAAACCATTTAAAAGAGGTTTTAAATTGAGAATGAGAGCTGATATGGATGGGTACATTAGTAAATTTGATGTATATCAAGGTAAAAATACCATGCCAAGAAACTTTGACTTACCAGATTTGTTTTGGGTTGGGGGAATCTGTCATAGGTTCTTTCACTAACAGGAAATTATCATGAAGTTTATTTTGACAATTATTTTTCATCTATTCCCCTTTTAGAATATTTGAATTCAAACAAAATATTAGCATGTGCAACAATTCAAACCAACCGAAAATATTTGTCAACAAGCATGAAAAAAGACAAAGAACTGCAAAGAGGTGATTATGACTACAGAGTGTCTTCTGGAAACATTTACTATTATAAATGGATGGATAATAGAGCGGTGAATGTTGTCTCTAACTTCCATGGTACAGAATCTGCAAAGCTGCTAAGGCGACTAAAGGATGGTACACGAAAAGAATTTAGCTGTCCTATTGCTGTATAGGATTACAATGCATACATGAGCGATGTTGATAAGGCAGACATGCTGTGTTCCAGTTACGGTTTGGGTCGAAAATCAAAAAAATGGTGGCATCGTATATTTTTTGGATTTTTAGAACGAATACTGTGTAATTCTTTTGTTGTTTTTAACAAAATAGCAGAAACACCTATACAATCTCTGGAGTTTCACAGAAAATTTACCCAGTCTCTTATTACCCTTGCTAGATTACCAACTGTAGGTCGACCTTTGAGAAGTCCAACAGTAGAACCACAAAAGAAATGCCGTAAATTAAATTATTCTGTTCCCAACTTAATCAGATTACAAAATGTTGGTGTCCACTTCCCTATTTATCAAGATGCAAGAGGACGATGCGAGGTGTGTTCTACTAACAATCTTCAATCTAGACCACATAGTAAATGCAATATGTGCAAGTTTTTTCTTTGTTGTAATGAAAAAAAGAATTGCTTCAAGTTGTATCACAATTTGTGAATATTTCCAAATCATTTAAAAAAGATTTTTGGAGCAGTCTCTTTTCTTGCTACATTCAATCATTTTATAATTTTATTTTATCTAATTTTTATTTTCAAGATTGAGTAATAAATACTAAAAAAAAACAAAGAGAAAAGTTCATTTATTCTAAAAAAAATATATATTAAATTATGTTAGAGTAGTCCTCTAAAAAATTGAAATAAGTTAATTGGTTTGTTTGAAAATTTAAGTTAACATAAAACTTTTATTTGTCTTAAATATACAAAGTTCTTGTTTTTAGAAGTTCAAGTTTTACAAGTAATAGAAACTTTAAGAATTATAAAAAACTCTGAGTTAAGCATGACGGTACTCTAAACTTTAGAGTTTTAAATTTTTTTTAAGTTAACCCTTTGTTTACCAAACCATGAAAAAAAAATTAAAAAAATAACATTTTAAATTTTCTGAGACATACTAGTAGATAAAAGATGGTTTCCATAGAAAATTCTTCGTTTAAAACTATTGTTGCCATAGAAACAAACTTGGTACTTTAGACTTGGTACTTTAGACTCTAATAGTTAAGTTTTAAACAAATAATTTTCTATGGAAACCATCTTTTATCTACTAGCATGTCTCAGAAAATTTAAAATGTTATTTTTTTAATTTTTTTTTCATGGTCTGGTAAACAAAGGGTTAACTTAAAAAAAATTTAAAGATTTTCATAACCACAACAGCTGCTTATTTTAATTTATTTGATATAGCGAATTTAGTAGGGTGGTTCAAAAATGCACAATTTTTAATTTAAAATTATATAGTCGATTGTGAAGAAAAGTGTTTAATGTTATTTCATCATATAGATGTCTTTATGTTACTTCATCATATAGATGTCTTTATGTTACTTCATCATATAGATGTCTTTATGTTACTTCATCATATAGATGTCTTTATGTTACTTCATCATATAGATGTCTTTATGTTACTTCATCGTATAGATGTCTTTATGTTACTTCATCATATAGATGTCTTTATGTTATTCCATCATATAGATGTCTTTATGTTACTTTATCATATAGATGTCTTTATGTTACTTCATCATATAGATGTCTTTATGTTATTTCATCATATAGATGTCTTTATGTTATTTCATCATATAGATGTCTTTATGTTATTTCATCATATAGATGTCTTTATGTTATTTCATCATATAGATGTCTTTATGTTACTTCATCATATAGATGTCTTTATGTTACTTTATCATATAGATGTCTTTATGTTACTTTATCATATAGATGTCTTTATGTTATTTCATCATATAGATGTCTTTATGTTATTTCATCATATAGATGTCTTTATGTTACTTCATCATATAGATGTCTTTATGTTACTTCATCATATAGATGTCTTTATGTTACTTCATCGTATAGATGTCTTTATGTTACTTCATCATATAGATGTCTTTATGTTATTTCATCATATAGATGTCTTTATGTTACTTTATCATATAGATGTCTTTATGTTATTTCATCATATAGATGTCTTTATGTTATTTCATCATATAGATGTCTTTATGTTACTTCATCATATAGATGTCTTTATGTTATTTCATCATATAGATGTCTTTATGTTACTTCATCATATAGATGTCTTTATGTTACTTCATCATATAGATGTCTTTATGTTACTTCATCATATAGATGTCTTTATGTTATTTCATCATATAGATGTCTTTATGTTACTTCATCATATAGATGTCTTTATGTTATTTCATCATATAGATGTCTTTATGTTATTTCATCATATAGATGTCTTTATGTTACTTCATCATATAGATGTCTTTATGTTACTTCATCATATAGATGTCTTTATGTTATTTCATCATATAGATGTCTTTATGTTATTTCATCATATAGATGTCTTTATGTTATTTCATCATATAGATGTCTTTATGTTACTTCATCGTATAGATGTCTTATGTTACTTCATCATATAGATGTCTTTATGTTATTTCATCATATAGATGTCTTTATGTTACTTTATCATATAGATGTCTTTATGTTATTTCATCATATAGATGTCTTTATGTTATTTCATCATATAGATGTCTTTATGTTATTTCATCATATAGATGTCTTTATGTTATTTCATCATATAGATGTCTTTATGTTATTTCATCATATAGATGTCTTTATGTTATTTCATCATATAGATGTCTTTATGTTACTTCATCATATAGATGTCTTTATGTTACTTCATCATATAGATGTCTTTATGTTACTTCATCATATAGATGTCTTTATGTTATTTCATCATATAGATGTCTTTATGTTACTTCATCATATAGATGTCTTTATGTTATTTCATCATATAGATGTCTTTATGTTATTTCATCATATAGATGTCTTTATGTTACTTCATCATATAGATGTCTTTATGTTACTTCATCATATAGATGTCTTTATGTTATTTCATCATATAGATGTCTTTATGTTATTTCATCATATAGATGTCTTTATGTTATTTCATCATATAGATGTCTTTATGTTACTTCATCGTATAGATGTCTTATGTTACTTCATCATATAGATGTCTTTATGTTATTTCATCATATAGATGTCTTTATGTTACTTCATCATATAGATGTCTTTATGTTATTTCATCATATAGATGTCTTTATGTTATTTCATCATATAGATGTCTTTATGTTACTTCATCATATAGATGTCTTTATGTTATTTCATCATATAGATGTCTTTATGTTACTTCATCATATAGATGTCTTTATGTTGTTTCATCATATAGATGTCTTTATGTTACTTCATCATATAGATGTCTTTATGTTACTTCATCATATAGATGTCTTTATGTTACTTCATCATATAGATGTCTTTATGTTATTTCATCATATAGATGTCTTTATGTTACTTCATCATATAGATGTCTTTATGTTATTTCATCATATAGATGTCTTTATGTTATTTCATCATATAGATGTCTTTATGTTACTTCATCATATAGATGTCTTTATGTTACTTCATCATATAGATGTCTTTATGTTATTTCATCATATAGATGTCTTTATGTTATTTCATCATATAGATGTCTTTATGTTATTTCATCATATAGATGTCTTTATGTTACTTCATCGTATAGATGTCTTATGTTACTTCATCATATAGATGTCTTTATGTTATTTCATCATATAGATGTCTTTATGTTACTTTATCATATAGATGTCTTTATGTTATTTCATCATATAGATGTCTTTATGTTATTTCATCATATAGATGTCTTTATGTTATTTCATCATATAGATGTCTTTATGTTATTTCATCATATAGATGTCTTTATGTTATTTCATCATATAGATGTCTTTATGTTATTTCATCATATAGATGTCTTTATGTTATTTCATCATATAGATGAAGTAATATCAAGTTCTTTTTTTTTTTATTAAATTTTTGTTACTTTTTTTACTTTAAATTTTCAAAAAATTTAAAGTTAAAAAATTAACAAAAGTGTAGATTAAAATATTTAAACAACCAGATTTCAATCACATATTTAAAACCAGGCCCGTAGCAAGCTTTTTGTTTTTGATTGAGAATTTAAATTTATATAACGACATGGAGCAAACTCCAAACATTTATATAGTCATGTTTACGTAAAGCTTTTCAAAAGTATTGCGATAATCGGTGTCTGTTAACAATAAAACCCTAAAATGTTTATCTCCTTTTCAAGCCATTAGCGTGGGAGCGACGAGTTTACGTCATTTATAAATTCATTTTTTTTTTACATTTTTAACTAAATTTAAGTTCATTAACGAGTTTCTAATGTTATGCAATTATCTCTTAGTGTTCAAAAGTTGTGACCATATAAATTTTTAGCAGCCTCTCTAATTATTTAAGGATTTAAAATATTATCTTTATTTAAGTTATAAAGTCGTCTGACAATCGAATTCTGTTCAAAAGTTCGGATTGAAAGTCAATTGAACTCTTTTTTTGTGAATAAGTAATCAAATGACGCGGACTTCATCGTTAAAATTTGTCGAAGAATAACGAAGAAAATTAAGTTTTTATAAGTGATTATAAGTCACTTTAGCCTACAAGATCATTCGTATTTTTCAAACAATATTATCAAATTATTTTTTTTCCAAATTTAATTTGGTCATTGATTATTGTTTTTTTTTTATTACATAAAGACATTCTTTAATGTAGTGGCTGATTTTTATTTTTATAATTTTTCATTTTTCTAAATTTGCCGTTACAAATAATTTAACGGGGCAAGAAGTAGAGAAAAATAGTCTTATTGCCAAGCCCCTAAATATCCGTACATAATAAAGTAATTAAAAACATGCCATTAAAAATTGATGATTATGTGTTTTTCTGAAATTTGAGTTTCATAAGTTTATTTTAGTTGATAGTTAAAGTTTTATAATTTTTGGGAATATATCTAAAAAATTAATATATATGTAGCTGAAATACAGAATTCTCCTGTTATAGTATGTTATTTTAGAAAAAGATTTCTCTTTTTCTAAAACAACATAATAAAATAGAAGAAATATTGCATAAATAACAGAAATTATGAATAATTTTATTTTTTTAACATATAAATAAAATGGTTTAAAAAAATATTATCCATGAAAATATAAATTAAACAAAGTACAAGATTTAATTTTAAAATAATTTAAATACAAGTATTGCAGTGGTATTATACCACGTCAAAAACAATGTAAAAAGGTTTCATAATTTGAAAATGCGGCGAATTCTTTTACAACCAAACCGATTAGAATTACTTAATCAACAGCATCTTTAACTAATAGCATTATTAATAGTTACGTACAAATGAGGTCATTTAATGTGTTGTTAAAAACCATATTAAACTCATTTAAAGACTTTATGGTAACCAATAATATAATGATGTCTACTTGCGTAAACTTTGAGATGTAATATTAATGTAATTATGAAAAACCAATTATTTTAGTTAATAAAACATACTTAAGTGCCGAACTTGAGTATGTTTTTGTTTATATCACATTAGAATGTTTAGGAAAATGTTGAAACAACCACTTTATTCAGTTTGGGTGTAAATTTTATATAATCATAACCTTTGAATTTTGAACTTTTAAACCTGTTGACTTAAATTTAGCGTTAGACAATAAAAAAAAGTTACTAATTTGTTGCCCTCACATTTGGGGTAGGGATAATAATTGTTTTAAGGTACTCAAAGCAACTAAGGCCTGGTACACGTTTTTCCGAACAAAAATGTAAGTTTTTTCAATTACTATTTTTTCATCAAAAAATATGGCATATTTGGTATGTATGGAGAGATTATTTTAACCACTATTATAATCTGGTAAAAGTAATGCGGCTATAACAAATCGTCAAGCGTAGTTTTATTTAGAAAAGATGCAATTTTCAACATAAAGTACCTTGGGGCTTGCCTATAGATAAGTCTATGAATTTGATTTTTTTCATAAAAGCACGTATTGGTGTTTGTTTTCAATGAATGTAACTTGACATTTCTAATTAGACATTATTTGGGAAAATTATCCATGAAAACCATTTTTTTATCAAAATTACTTTTTTCAATACCACACCTAAATAAGTATGTTTAACAATAATGCCACGTTAGATTTAAATAATCTATCGTAGTGTTAAATTTTCTACGAAAGTCGTTTTTGCATAAAGAATCATAACTTTTAGCACCATTTAAAAAACTGTTTTCGGTATTTAGTATCTTTTTTTGAAATACTTGGGACTTATTCGGTCATCTTAAATTAATAAATTATTCCATTCAGAATGCGTAAACAATCAAAAAACAGAGACGGTAAACTTTGTAAATAAATTACTTTCAATACGAATTCTTGGTTTGTATAAATTAAATACCAATAAATAAAAGGTTTATCGGTTTGCCACTAACAACCAATCGGCTTTGTTTTAAATTATCGGTTTTTTTTTTTAGGAGTTTGTTTGGGTAGATGATAGAATCAAAATATGTTTATAAAGTTTTATTTATTATAAAAATTAGGAAGTGTGCACACATAGACTGACTTAAACATGTAAAACATGCAGGATGTATACATACATCTACTAAGGGTTTCGGCTTGGGCAGGCAATAAGTTAAAAAAATAATTTGTATTAAAAAGTGTTTAAAAATCAAGGCAAACACTTATTTTGGTATATTCCGGTCATCAATTTACACAAAACTTCAAACGTCGGAATAGGTTTTTGATTCTATCATCTACCGTTTGTTTGGCTCTACGCCTTAGTTGCATTGAGTATTTTTTGTTCCAGGCTCCAATCACCACAAGTTTTATTTCTTAATCTACGTTTAAATCATTGCTTAGCTACTGATTAAAAAGTATTATTTTATTTGTAAATTTAATTTACATTTGGTAGCATATTACTTTTATGAAATTTATTTTTGTATGCAAGTTTTTTTTTAATATAACATTTTTTTAATTAGTTTTATATGTAAATGTAAACTACAGTTTGAGAAACTTTTAAATTAAGTAATCTTATTTTCAAAAGTAATTAACTTTTAAATGTAAAAGTAAACAGCTTTTTCATGTGACTTACTTTTAGATGTAAAAGTGAATTACTTTTTGATGTAATCTTCTTTTATAACTTACTTTTGAAAGTAAAAAAACTTACATAAAGTAAAAGGCATTTTAAAAAAAAATTATTACTTATACGGAAATGTAAATTTACATAAAACGTTTAAAATTGCTTATGTAGTTTACTTTTTTGATAAAAATTAACTTACTCGTGCAAGTAAAAAAAAAGTAAGTAAAAGAGCTATCCCTAATGCCCATTTCCAACGTTTCTTCTTCTCGGTTCCAGGTAATACTAAAGAATCTGAATTCAGTAAGTAGGCATTGTTTGATACAAAATTCTTTCTAGAAATGGTCTTTATTAGTGTAGTTCCACCACATATTTTTGTGCGATTGTTTAACTTTGCGAACTCCGCCTCACAAACAAGATTTGTCAGTGGCACGTGCTTAATTTTGCCGCCTGTTTGCTCACTTTCAAGATCAGAGTCTTTCCGTCCGTCATTAGATTCTGGACTGATGTCTGGAAAGAAAAAGCAATGGCGATTTGTTTGAGTGTATATTGAAGTTGACGGAGTTGTGAATGTTTCTGTCCAGCTGATATATCCAGCAGTTTCTGAATTCCTATTCTCTGCTCGGTGTCGCAAAATACCTTATCGATAATTGATGCCTAGTATTAAATGCGCACAACATTAAATTCGTATCATCAAAGAAAACGGTAAGAACATCACTAGCGTCTTTATTGAGAAAATAATTTGCCACCATCTAGAGATTGAGGCAAGGTGCGTCTTCCAAATATCTACTTATAGTCCTTGCTGAGGAAAAAACAAATATGAGATCTCTAGTAAAGTGACCTTTTTTCAGGTTGTCGGCGACTTTTCTCTTTTCCGGTTCATTCGAGTCCAACTCAGAATCACTCAGTTCTTATTCTAGCTGATTTGAATTGATAGTCCATTTTTGACCAAAGATGATGTTAGCTGTTTTTCCTAACTACGTCACCGCGAAAAATTTTGTGATCACATAAGCACTATATTGTGCATCTTATTATACGTTCGTCCAAGCATTCATGACTAGTTCTTACCGGAATCTTTGAGAACATGTCTCCTGGACTAGTAGGGTTGTTTCTTGAACTTGAAGACGATGTTTTTAGCATGGTTGGATGCGCCGCAACAAAGTCTTGATCTTGGTCTTTCGAGTTGATTCCTTGAACATCATCCGTATTTAGAGCATCCATATACTGCAGACTTCTGCATAGTTTTTCCTGCTTACTGGTTTCCTTCATATTCTTCCGCTTTTTCTTATTTAACTGAGTCTTTTCTTATTTCTCTTCACCTATTTTTTCCATTTCCGTGAAACTGTCAATGTAAAAATTGCCAAGTAAAACCCGTAGCAATTATCATAATGAAATGCTTTGTCTTCATCTCTCATTTTAAGGCCGAACGACTCTTCCATTTTCCGTTGGTATGCTACATCATTTATTCTAGTTTCATAGACTCTGATTGTTATGCGCTTGTTGAAATCTTCAGCTTTTTGTATTCATTGAATTGTTTTCTTGTTACTTGAATTTAACTGAATTTTTCGAACTTGTATAGGCGCAAAGTAGTTGGAAAAATTAGCATAAGCGCAATTAAAATAATATAAAAAATAAATAACATAAGTGCAATTAAAATAAGTGCAAAAATGCAAACTTGCATAAGTACGCCGTAAAAATTTGCAAATATTTGCATAAGTGCGAACTGACATGTCAGTTTGTACTTATGTCATGACATAAGTGCAAAGCAGTTGAAAAACTGGTATAAGTACAAACTGGTATAAGTTCAAATGTGCATAACTGCGCCAAAAAATCCGCAAACATTGGCGTAAATGCAAGTTGGCATAAATACAAAGCAGTTGCAAAAACGGGCATAAGTGCAAACGGGTATAAGTGCCAACTGTCACATAAGCAAAGCATAAGTGGGCTTATGTATGAACTAGCATGTTTGCGTCGAAAAATTTTGCATGAGTGCGCCAAAACATTTTAAAATTAAAAAAATTTGCACTTTGCGATACAATTACAATTTACTATTGGAAATTTGTACTTATGTTAGTTTACACATATGCCAATCTTTGCAAATTCTTTTGGCGCATCTATGCCAATTTGCATATATGCCATTTTGCACTAGTGCAAATGTTTGCAAGTTCTTTTAGCGAACTTATGTCAATTATCACTTATATTAGTTTGCACTTATGTCACTTTTTGCAACAATACCAGTTCGCACTTATGAAATTCGCACTTATTCAGCATTCCGATAAAAAAGACTACCATATAACTGACATTTCCATTAAAGTTAAACCATGCTTTAAGTTCAGATTTTAGTGAAAATATAATTTTAAAGAAGTTTAAAGTTCTTTGGGATATATCTATCTATATCAACTTGAAATGATCTCAGAAATGCAAGATATATTTGAGCTGGTTTTTTTTATTTCTAAAAATTTTTTTTTTGTTATTTCTAAAAAAAATTGTTTTTTTTTGTTTTCTAAAATTTCTAAAAAATTTTTGTTTTTTTTGAACAGTTTGAAGAGTATGACTATAGTTAAAACAATTTGATCAACAATGACTAAGTATAATAACAAAATAACTAAATGTCAACAAATATTGGGTACTTCGGCCGTGCGCTTTACCGAGTATTCGGTATTTAGCATTCGGCAAAATCACTATTCGTGAAATTTCTAGTTTCAAATATCCAAAATAAGAGATAATAAGAAAGGAAGAATTTTAGTTTTACAATTAGCTATGCATAAATACTCAAGTGGATCATAAAATATACTTAAGATGATATGTATACTAGCCTGTGTCAAAAAACAAACAAACACAATACGCTTCAATCTTAGTCATTTTACCCCTAAAAATATAAAGTTTTAGAACTGTGGGACCAGAGTTGACCCAAAAAGCTTTAGAACTGTTGGACAAGCCTAATAGGATTACGTTGACGCTGATTTTTTTATAATTTTTATAAAAAACTAGAAATTATTTTATTTTTTATTATAAAAAGTGTCTTTTCATATTTCAAAACTTCTTATCTTATATCTTCACCCGTTTTTTTATTGAAATATGTCACACAATTCACTGACGATTTCTATTTTACTGTCTAATTCATTTCCCAAAATCCAATTCTGTATTGTATAAAGACTAGTTTGGACTAGTTTTATTTTTAATAAAATATTGACTAAAATGAACAAGATTAAAAGAAAAACATAGTTATTCTACCAATCTAAGGCAAAAATTTACCTCCTGAAATACTCCATCAATGGTCTACCAGATAGAGAGTTTCCTACGATCGGAAAAAGTTTAAGGTTCTAATACTTTTTAATATTAAGTTTGAAAACTACGCAAACTTGATCTTTTTAAATTAAATTTATGTAACTTAAAATTAATTTTGAACTCTTGACATAATATAACTATTTTTGGTCATGTACTACTTATATTTGCAATCATAGTCTATAGTCTATAAACAAAGTCTATAAAATAAAGCCTTGCAAAGAAAATATGGGTTGTCCTTAGGAAAACGGTGGATTTAATCTTGTTTACCAAGACATCAAATGTGTCAGGGAGGACGGAAACAACTGTGTGGTGAAAGAAGTTCAGAAAGTTTGGGAACAGGCTGGATTTGGAGGTGTTGGTTCAGTCATAAAGTTAATTTTTTTCTTCTTTGTTTCTATGTAATATTCATTTAAACATATCATGTTTATTTATTTTATAATTTGAACCCCTGAAAAGCAGCTCTCATTATTTAAGAAAAAAGCTTTTTAAGATCCAGAAAAAATACATAAATATGCTTCGAGTGTCAAAGATTCGATCAAAGAAAAAAGCAAAATCACATAAAAAATTGTTTTTAGAGAAATTTGATTTGTTTTTAGACATATCTAGATCAGATTTTAAATAGAGAATAAGTCAGAATAGGAATCATGAAAAGGTTCAAGAAGACTTAACCTTCCTGGAGGATCAGAGACGAGAGAGAAAAATGATAACTTCAGGACTATTTAAAAATAGTTATAAATATTTTCTTGCATTTAGAGTAGGTTTTTAGTCATGTTGTTGTTGTTTTATTCTTATTTTTTTGTTTAGATTAAAATCAAGCTTGCAAAATTAGATCAGATTGAAGGACAGAAGGGAAAAGAAAAGAAAGGGCAGAATTCAGAAGAATGTATTTGTTGCAGAAGAAATTTCTGAAAATGAAGATACAAGATATCAGAGTATTTGGTTTCTAAATATAATTCAAATGTCTCAGCGTCTAATTATGTTTCTTGTAAACAGAATAAGAATGACAAGATTTTCTAAGAGCTTACAACTCAAAAACTTATTGAAGCAATATTTGCTTGTGCTACAAGACACAATATAAGTCATCGTTACAAGACACAATATAAGTCAATTTAATAAGAGGCCATTTCAGTATGATAAATAGTATTCTTAATGCTGTTAATGATGCTAAATATGTTAATTTATCTCTATCAACTCTTCATAGAAACCGATATGTAAGCATCGAGAAACAGAGTGATTTTATTAGAAATAAAATCATAGATAAGTTAAAAAGCAAAAAATTAATGTTGCGCATTGACACTAAACTTGGGAAACAAGTTTGTGAGTAGAAGAACATCTCTATTACAAATGATAGACTGACATTAAGTGTAGCCACTTAATGTCAGTCATTCATCAGATGCTCCAGATTCAGAAAACATTTCTTTAAGGTGTTTACATGATTGAAAACTTTGAGAAGTTCGGGAAATTATTTAACATTCTTTAATACTATGGTTTTGTAGATCAGTTTTTTCACTTAATTCATGTATAACTAGTTACAATGGTAAATATCACGGAGCAATAGTAACTCTTACTAATAGCATTGACATAAACATCCTTTGGGTTCTATATAGACATATATGAAGTCCACATTTCACATTACTTAGAAGTTTTATTTGGAGGAACAATGGGTCTACAAGAATCACTTTTTATTAGATTTAAAAAGATCTGGCCAGAGCTTTTTAATAATGTAAACAGGCTTGATAATGTATGTATCTTTGATTGAAGCACTCTAGTTTCTTGTTCAATCCTTTAATGTAAAGTTATGTAAGCAGGGGTAAAGAAGCCCTAACTTACATAACTTGTGCATAGCTAAGTATATTCTTCTTTGGCAGAGTTATTATAAACTTTAGATTCCTGCAACCTGGTACAATGCAAGAGGCAAGATTTATGGCTAAGGCATTATATATTTAAACAATTCAGATAATCAAAGTTACACACAAGATATTATCAGTTGATGAGGAGGAAAAGTTTAACGATGCCAGCTTCTTGATAAGTATTATGTATGGCCCATGGTTTCTAAAAGGTAGAACACCAGGTTCTGCCCCAAAATGCGATTTGAAAAGACTCTAATGATCTTAAGAAGTATCTTTGCTCTAGGAAAAATAAAGATCTTGGAAATACCCTAATAAAAAGCTTAAAGCATTACACATGGTGATGACATTAGATGAACAGCAAGTTCTTGCAATAGCAGAAAAAGATTTGATTCAGACGTGGTTCAGACGCGGTTCACCCACAACATTTCTTCATTAAGACACTAATTTAAATCTTTCTAAACTTATTGGTCCAGAAAGCTAGATCTTTTTTGTCATTGTTGGTTTTTTGAGGAAGATGTTAATCAAACAATTTTTTTTCTAGACTACAACGTTTTCAGTATCTTTTTGCTATTAATATAAAGTTTATTTTAAATTTTTTAAGTTATATTTTCCAGAAAAAGCATGAAAAATTGAAAAAGATTGAGATCAACTTAATCCTGTTATCCATGATCAATTTGATGTAAATGAAAAAGATTGCAAACTAACTTGGATTTTGAATTTTGTTAAAATTTGACACAGGCTAAAGTATACTTATTATAGCAATTTCCGTAAAATGGGTTGGTTTTAGCCCTTGAAGTGACTTTGGCTGAAACTGAATTTTTGCTTCAAAATGGTTTATATTTAGCACCCTAAGGTACGCTGGTTAATTTTTTTGGCTAATTGTGGGAAATTTATTAGTTATTTAGTCTAACTTATATAGTCTAATTAATAACTTTTTGTAAAGTTCTTATAAACAGCACTTTGTTACGCGTATTATTATTTGTGTATTATTTAAGTCGTGCAAACTTTTTCTTCCGTAGCAGTACCTAGTAAAGGTGTTTCACTGAAATATGCACTAAATTAATTTTAAATTATCAGTGTTTGATTTATCTTGCTTTGGAAGCGCAAAAATTTATAACTTTTTTGTAACTAGGACTTAAAAAAATACGGTACATTTGGCCCACTATATGGGGTTTGACCCAGTCTTAAAATATCAAATGTAGTAAAAAATACTGTTATGAAATAATTTTAATGATTATTTGTAAGTATTAGGATATTGCTAGCAATTATATATATCTAAAAAAAAACGGCTTTCCTGTGGAGTCATGTGACTCTAGGTGTAAAATAGTATTTAGACAAAATCATAACTTTATACTTTTTATGTAAATTTTATCCCAAAATCTTTTTTAAAACCTTATTTTTGTAAATTTATGTTTTTTGTACCTTAACATTGCTGTTACGCCTTTGTAGAAATAAATTAAAAAAAAAACACACAATTAAAACTGCAAACTAATTAGTATATTGAATTACTTACTATATAATTCACATAATACTTATTTTTAATCATTCAAATTAATCAATGCGAATATTTTTATTCAAATAAAAGGTTAACCAAGTGTTTTAGACTCGAACAAGGTTATATCAAAATACTCAAACTTTCAATTATTTGCATAAAATCGTCTTGCTATCAATTCACGAAGCTAAAATTAATTGCGCAAATTAAAGTAAAAAAATTTAAATTAATGCGCGCATTTTAATTTTTCAGCATTTTAACTTTAAATTTACCCAATACTTTTTAATATAAGTTTATTGTTATAACTACAATTTTTGGGATAGCAGTTTAGTTTTATTACATTACCTTATATACTCAATAAGATTTTATAATTGATGAAATTGACTTGATTTGAATTCTTATGGATTTTAAAAATCTGAATTTAAAATAACTCGTTAATTTTGGAAGCAATATTATTGTTCCCTTTTTTTTTAATTTTGTTTCATATTATTTATTAATAAAAGGACTCAAAAAAGAAGTATAACACTCAAAAAAGCAGGATAAAATTTTATTAATAATATTGGATTTCAGTTTTTAAAAATTTCTTGAGAATATCAAGTAAGTTTTTAAAATTGAATAATTTATTTAATAAAATTACTTAAGTTCATTTAGACTATACCTGCTGCGTTTTAAATTTACTTAAGTTCATTTAGACTATACCTGCTGCGTTTTAAAATTACTTAAGTTCATTTAGACTATACTTGCTGCGTTTAATAAAATTACTTAAGTATCATTTAGACTATACCTGCTGTTTTTTCAGTAATCTCGTTATCAAATAAAATACATGCTCCTGAGTTATTAAATAAAGTGAAGACACATCTAAAACATGGGAACTATTTTGGCATTTAATTACTTTGTATTGACATTACTTTCAATTTTTAATTCATTTTCCATAATATTGGCTAATGACATTAATTACACTTTGTACATCATTTAGGTTCAATGAGAATTTTAGCAAATAATTGAATATCATGGGCATAAAAATATCATTGGTTGAAAATTTTGGCATATTGTTATGCACGAATTTTTAAATTGTTTACAAGTTTATCAATATTGTAGATAAAGTAAAGAAAAAAGAATATATAGGCACACACATAGACACTTACATACTTACACATACATACATATATATTATTTTTATTTACTTGTTATAAAAAATTTACCCATTTTCAAACTTTCCATCATTTATTCGCTTTATACTTGATCAAAATAAAATTACATCAACAATGCACGTTGAACAAACACTCGTTTTTAAACACCAGTTACAGATAAACATAAACTGATAGTTTTGCTATATACTAATCACAGTTTATGTTTACTTATATACTTACATGCTAATAAAATTAGGGATTATACTGGTAATTTGGAATTAATATTAAATTTTGGAACCAATATTTAAATTAAAGTTCAAATATTGACGACATGATTTTTTAAGTATGAATATAAAAGGTGGAGGGAATTAATCAATAAAGTTGTATTTACTTATTAATTATGCCTAAAAAACTAAATTAACTACAAAAATGCTACAAAAAAAAAATCGGGGATTCCCCCCCCCCCTCCCCTCCTCATCTTCAGCGACTTGGACCTTCTACAAAAGCAATACCTTTTTTTTTAGTTATTTAGGCGCTCCAAGAAGTCCTGACGTTCTTATCACAGAGTACCGCGAAATAGCATTTAACTAAAAATGTACTCTCTTACCAATGATGCATTTATAACCAGAACTAACTTTGCACAACGGACCTCCAGTTCTGAAGCCAGAACTCAAACCACTACACCACGGCACGGCTACTTGGTTTTATGGTATTGGAATATATTGATCAATCATTTGTTTTTTAAAATTTTTTTAATATTGATATACTTTTAATATATTTAAGTAACTATTTCAAATCTTTTAGTAATTTAATTCAGAGGGAATGCAGCATTTCTTTATATTTAAGTTAAACAAAATTGCAACTCCTACAAATTAAAAGCTTCAAATACTTATACAGAGATATATTGTATGAATCATGTATCATATATTGTATGAAGTTTAAAATTTATCGATGTATATAAATTTAGTTAAGAATAGTAAAAAAATATTTTATTAACTTGTTGCTCTCACGTTTGGGGAAGTTGAGACCTAAATTTTAGGGCTTCTTTGTTCCCAGCCTCCATTTATTGCAATTTTTATAAATGTCAAATAAGCATTCTTATTTGACATAAGTATAAACGTACAAATGTTTTTAATTTGCTCCATGTCTGGTGAGTAATAAACATCTTGGTCCTCTGCTGTTTGTCTTATATATTAATGACATCCACTTATCCTCTAAATTCCTTAATTTTTTTCTTTTTGCTGATGATACTAATATTTTTTTCTCGGGGTCTAATTTAAAATTTGCATTTTCTACTGTAAACACAGAGCTAATTAATCTCAATGAATGGTTTAAAGCCAATAAACTGTCCGTAAACATTGATAAAACTAAATACATTCTGTTCACAAAATTTTGAAAAACTGAACATACCCCTAAAAATTCCTGATTTATTTATAAACAACATTAAAGTAAAAAGAGTTCATTCAATGAAAATCCTAAGTATAATATTTGACGATCATTTAAACTGGAAAAATCATATCCAATTAGTGGAAAACAGCATTTCAAAAGCTCTTGGGATCCTTTTGAAAACGAAGCACCTTTTGAATATAATGTGCTTAAAAAGCTTGTATTTTTCATTTATTCATAGTCACATTAGTTATTGCAATATAGCGTGGGCAAGTAATTATTCATCTTCTTTAAAAAAAAAATAATACCAAACAAAAGCAAGCATCCCTACAACATCCCTTACAAAAACAGACTTCTCAATTACATGTCGAGGACTACGTTTGTGGAACTATTTCCTTAATGAAAAACATGACTTCAATTGAATTATTTAAAAGAGCAGTTAAACGATACTTATTAAATTTAAATAAAAACATTCTTTTGTATTTTTAAAAACATTTATATATCGATTTGTTAACACGTATATATGCATCTTATAACTTATATATTTTATGAACTGTAATATGTTATAGTATGTACAAAACTTGTAATATGTATAAAACTTATATGATATTTTCACGAACTTAGGAGCAGGGTGATAAGACGCATTGTCTTCTACTTGCTCCTGTCAGAATATAAAGATTTAATTTTTAATTTTTACAAAAAATATTGTAAAATGATTGTTTATTGACGAAATATATATGAATCATAAAAAAAAAAAAAAAAAAAAAATGCTGCCCCTTAAATTACTATAAGTAAGAAAAGATATAAGATGCTGATGTATGTATATATTTTTTTACCGGTCTTAGTGTCTACAAATTATTTTGCGAAATTTATTAATTTAAGAAAGTTGAAGTCTTGTCATGACTAAGAAAATAAAAATACATTATCTTATATTATTTTATACAATTACATTATATTATATAGTCTTTAGTTTATTAACAGCAAGGAAAGATTATATCCTGTCTTTTTTCTGTCAATATTTATGATCACTTTGGAATCATAAATATTGTAATAAAAAAATAAAGCATTTCCTTGAAATGATGTAATTAATAAATTTACAACATATTT
The DNA here is from genome assembly GCF_022113875.1 of Hydra vulgaris. Classification (NCBI taxonomy): domain Eukaryota; kingdom Metazoa; phylum Cnidaria; class Hydrozoa; order Anthoathecata; family Hydridae; genus Hydra; species Hydra vulgaris. The sequence continues at coordinate 44,939,233 of NC_061158.1, read as the reverse complement.
ATAAAGATAGTCTTTACCTACTACAAAAAGCTACCAATATTTTTAAACAAACATAACATTAATTTCAAATGGCTACTCAAGTTTAAACAGTATTAAAATGCCAAATATTGCTATTCGGCAATGAACTCGAGGTTTGTTTATCAGAGCTGACTATGCTGAAAGATATGCAACTTTGTTACGTGATAGATCAGTTGCACATTTGAATACATGATGTATGTGTATATAAATATTTATTAAAATAAAAAGTATTTAAATGTCAGCAAATTCTAAAATCCCGTTGGCCCACCTTGAAAATAAACTGGATAATTTGTGCTCTTCATACAAATGAACTACCTCTCCGACATCTTATAATTCAGCTTGACGGAAAAATTGCATCGAAAAATAACTTTTCTTGTTCTATTGAAAAAGTTGTAAGTAAGGTTACTAGTTTCAAGTCAAAGATATAGCATAATAAAAATTGCACTTCCTAATGCAATGATTGAACTTGATTCTGAAGTTGTAAAATTGCTATCAGATAATCAAAAGTATCTTTATGAAATTACCCATGCAATTAACGCTGGAGTTTTTCTGGAAAATCTTAAAGGCAAAGAAATTGGGCCACATTCGCATGCAAGATAGTTGAATTTCAAAAATAGAAATGTGGTTAGAAATCTTACTTTCAGTTGAAGAAACATATAATCTTCAACTTCTGATGGAGTTTATTGTTGGTGCTAATGCGTCACTTTGGTTTGAAATCAAAGTAAAGTGGAAGTGGACTGAAGGGCCTAACCATATATTTAAACAATTAAAACTTTTTTGTCATCAAAGACTTAAAGTTAAAGACATTGTAATGCCCTATTTTTTACGATCTTCATGGAATGCTCATAGTGAAAATGTTTTTCAAGCATTGTTATATAGTCTAGAAAAAACCGAAAGATTCATCTGTGAATGAGGAAATTGAGGAAGATTTACTAAAATTATGAAAATGTAAGATCTAAAATTAAACTTAGTAAATTTTGTTATAGGCCAGTCAGGGGCGCACAAAGGATGGGGCATCCGGGTCGGTTACCCCCGCGCATCACGTTTATAGGGGCATCATTAGATGACAAAAAAAATTATTAGAATGCCAAATAAAAAATTGAAAACATCCTGTTAAGAAATGAAAATGTTTATTTTGTTATTATATTTCGATTTTGATTTTGTTTTGATTCAATCTGATTAAACCGATGACTAATTTCTAAGGCCATTTTTACGGTAGATGACTTTCTATTTAGAGGCTACGTGTTTTTTCTTTCCTTCAGAAATCAGTGTTTACTTTCTATGATATGCCCTGTGAATAACTCTTCAAACCATGCGAGAGAACTACAAGCTACATGTAAAGTTATCGTGAACAAAAGGAAAAAGAATAGTAAAAAATTTTTTTAACTTTTTTAACTAATTTTTCTTTAACTTTTATTTCTGTATATTTAATAAATTATTAACTAATCATATAATTTTAAACTGGTTATAGCTTCTCCTATCAACTTTTTTAACTATGTTAAGTTTAATGCTATAGATCTTATTCCATTCGTGCGAGAATCCTCGTGCATAATTAATCTCCAAGGGAATAGTTTTGCAATTATTATTGATTGTCAAAGAGAGTTTTACAAATAATTGTCGAAAGAAAATTGTTTACGGTGAAATTATAATTTTCCTAAGAGAATTTTTAAAGTAGAAATTGCTACAGCGATTATTACTAGTGATGTGCCATCGGCTAAGGCCGATTAAGGCTAATAATAGGTTTAATGTATTTATTTAAGGGTATTATAATAATATTAAAGGTTTAGTTTACATATTCAATATGTACCAATTTATCAGAAGTGATTCGACCTATTAGCCTATGCTATTAGTAACCAGCAACCAATCAATCGGTTTAACCATTGGCCGATTAATCGGCTGATGGCATCGGTTGATTAATCAGCATTTGCCAATGTATCAGCATTGGATAATAAGCCAAATCAAACTGGTGCATAGGCATACCTTATATATACAAATTGCATACCTAATATTAGGGTATTATCTTTATAAACATACATTAAACCCTATTATTAGTCTTAATCGGCCTTAGCCGATGGCACATCACTAATTATTACACTACATAAATAGACTCTTTTTTATAGTTTTGTGCTTTAAATATGAAATGAAAACCAATCAATCTACAACCAACTCTTCAACCAAACGGAAGCAGCCATTAGGTGCAGCAGGACGAAAAAAGAAGAGAGTGAAAAAAGCTGCTGAAGAAAAAAACTAGCGAATTCTCAAAGATCTTGGATGAGAGCTAGTTGTAAAAAATGACAATAATAAAAAAGAGTCTCAGCACCAACTTCAAGTAGACCTTTCATCATTTTGTATAGTATTCTGATAATATTCCTGCTTGACTGTTTTTAATGTCTAATAATATATTGGTGATATATTCAAATATATTTCTTTTTATAGGGTTTAAGAGTTGAATCTGATTCTGAAAGCAGTAGTAATCCAACACATCTCTCTTACAAGTCACAACTATTGTTTAAGGATAGTTGGAGTGTTAGTTAAGTGCATTCTGTGCGCCAGAGCTAAGTCAGTCCTTCTGATAATCATTTAAATGAAGATCAAGAGATGTACGCGGTAACCGACAGTGAAATTGACCAGACCAGGCTAACTGAAGCTACTAAGGACTATCAAACAAACCTCATCAAAAACGATGACATTTCTGCAGGTGTAACGTTCTTCTATATTTCAAAAAAAGTTCTATCATTTAAAATATATTTAATATTTTCATTTTAACTTATAAACATTTCAAGAAGTAGATAATAAAGACCGTGGCATAGACAAGATGGATTCTACTCCAGCCATTTTAACCAATCACATATCTAACGACCCAGCTCTGTGGACTGCTTTATCAAATAAAGATAGAGATACCATCGTTTTGATAGGCCCTCCTTTAAGTCATGCAGACCTTCCAAGGGATTTAAGGAACCACACCTTTCCAGCATCAGTATTTACTGAAGTGTTACAAAATGGAGAGAAACTGGAAAGAGATTAGCTTGTATGGAGTGATTCCGCAGCCGCCCTTTTCTGCTTCTCTTGTTCTCTTTTTGAATCGCCTTCTGACCCACATAAGAACAACATGTCGTCGTTGTTATTCTGAAGAGGTGGTATCAAAGACAATTGGAGGAAACTAGTTGGAAAAATCAAGTCTCATCAATCGTGTAGCCTCCATTGCCAAACGTATTTAGAATGGAAAACAGCACTAAACAACATGCACAACCATAGGGATTGATTCAAGTCTGGAGAAAGTTATTGCAAACAAAATTGAGCGCTAGAAAGATATTTTCCGTTGCATTATTCAAATTACCTTATTCCTTGCATCAAAAAAACTCGCATTCAGAGGTATTTTGAAATTTTAAAAATTATTATAGTCTCTTTTTCAGTGTCTTTTCACCTTTTGTTAATTAAAATTTAATATTCTATAAATAGGATCTAATCACAAGGTCTATCAGGATGGAAACAAAAATTTTCTTGGCGCTTTAGAATTGATTGCTGAACACAACAAAACACTTGCAGATCACTTTAAAGCAGTTGTTGACAAAGAAAAAGAAGGTAAGCGTACACAGGCCAACTATTTATTTTGGCGTTCGCCAAAATAAATAGTGGGCCTGTGTACGGCCTGTGTACGCTTGTAATGAATAATGGGCCTGTGTAAGTTTCTAGGAGAGTGTGGAATATTGGTGAAACTTGAGGCTGTAAAAGAAATACATCTTGCCGTCTACTACACTATCATAACTGACGGAACGCCGGAACGTTCACACAGTGAACAGATCTGCTTCCTTTTTCGTTTCCTTCGCCTTAATGAGGAACGGCAGTGGGAGCAGCAGTACCGATTTTTAAAACTAGAAGAAATGGAGAAAAAGGCAGGAGTCGACATTGCCAATCTGATTCTTACTGTTCTACATGAAAACGGACTTGACATAAAAAATTGTCGAGGTCAAAGATACGATAATGGTTCAAATATGTCTAGAATCTAAAAATGCGTTCAAGCCTTGATTAAACCGAAGAATCCACAGGCAGTCTATTTACCGTGTATCTCTCATAGCCTCAGTTTATGTGAGGTTCACGCTGTGGAATCATCTGTTCTGGCTAAGTCATACTTTGGAAATGTTCAGCTTTTATACAATGTTTTATCAAAAACCCCACGCGTTGGAAAATTTTTCACGATCTTGCTGGCTTTTCTTTACACCAAACTTCACAGACAAGATGAAGCGCTCATCAATTGAATTTATAAAACCACTTTCAAAGAGACCGAGAGCGATAATCGATTCGTTGAAAAAACTGAAAGAAATGGATCTCACTGCTGACGTTTTAAATATAGTACGTTCTCTTTTCAAGTGGATAAAGTCATTTGAGTTTGTCATTTTTACTACCTTCTGGTTCAAAACTTTGACAGCTGTGAAAAATGCTAGCATCCTTCTTCAATCCCGCAGCATTAACTTGGATGACGAGATCAAACATATAGAGGGATTGATTGAAGATTTAATGCGAATTCGTTGCTCCAGGGATGCTAACTTGGACGAATCAAAAAAAGTAGCTACTAACCTTGATTTTAAAACTTATTTTGTTGAAAAAAGAAGAAAGAAAACAAAAATATTTCACAACGAACCTAGTAACGCGTTTCATATCAAAATGATGCATCAAAAGCATTTGAACTCGACGTATTCAACTCTGGATTAGATACCTTCATCGATTAAATTACAGAGAGATTTCAAGCTCTGAAACAGCAATGTAGATTATTTTCCTTAATCTGGTCTACGCCTGACATCAATTTAGACTTAACAAACAGTCAAGAATCTAAAGTTAAAGATCTCGTACTTCTGTATCCAAATGATCTTAGTGAAGACGAGTTTATTGATAAGTTCCGCCCCTTTTTGTCTGTTCGACGACATCTACTGACAAGTGATCGGCCCTTAGATTTTCTAAATAGCATTTATGCGCTGGGATTTGAATAAAATTTCCCCCATATATGCATCTGTCTTCGTATCTTTCTTACTTTGCCAATATCTGTGGCTGAAGGCGAGAGATCTTTTAGCAAGTTAGCCCCTCGTCAAGAACTCTCTAAGAGCTTGTGTGGTTCATTCACAAACCATACTGTTTTAATATGTATACTAATATAATCTTGTATAATAATGTACAATAATGTATAAACGTGCTCTAGAAGTTACAACGTTTGCGTAGAAGCAGAGTAAGAGTTAGAGAGAAAGCGTGGGATTAACCGCTGACAATATAACACAAATAACAAGAAGTCGTTGCCGCGCTAGTGAGCGCGACATTCCCGCCCCCAATTAATTTATAACGAAATGTTTTATGTCCTTTTCATCGCAGAAATTGATCTTCATTGTTTCAATAGGGGCGTCTAATGCTTCTAATAAATACAGTTTATTTACAGGTCTTTGAATGTACATTGTTTTTCCATTCATAATGTATCTAACTTTGGCAGCACGGATGAGTCCGTCAGATGATTTACTAAGGCTCTGAACAATGCCTGTCTTCCTATTACCTCGTCTGGTGTCTGAGTCGTGAATCAGTACAACGTCGCCGACGGCTATTTTATTTGTTCCTCTATTTTTCTTACATTTGTGGAATTCTCTAAGTTCGGTTAGGTACTCTTTTTCCCATCTTTGCCAAAAATGATTTAATGTATCTTCTATGTATGTACTTCGGGTGTTCAAGTTTAATTCATAAGTTTTGTTGTTAATAGCTTTAAAGTTAGTTGATCTTCCATATATTAAATGATTGGGTGTAAGTGGTAAGTCTCCTGGTGATTCATACATAAACGTGATTGGGCGATTGTTCAATATTGATTCTACTTCAGCAAGAAATGTTAACAGTTCTTCGTATGAAAGCTGATCTTTATGTGTTATTTTGCGAAGGCAGCGTTTAGTGGATCCAACTAGTCGTTCAAAGAACCCTCCCCACCACGGAGCAGCGGGGATGTTGAAATGCCACGTGATATCGAGAGATGAAGTAAAGTTTTGAGTAAGATTGGAGGTGAATTGTGATCCATTGTCTGAGAGGATTTCGGAAGGTGTGCCACGTTTCGCAAAAAATCTCCGTAAACTTCTTATGCATGAATCAGCAGAAGTGTCCGGAACAAGATCTAGAAATAAAGCACGTGTAGTAGCACATGTAAATAAAAATATCCAAACTTTATATAAATCATTTCCCTCATAAATATTTTTTAAGTTTTGGTATAGTTGCAGTTGCTTAAAATTTTTATCAGTAGTTATTGCTCTTTGAACGAATATAATCCATTGTAATACTATAGTAGAATCACACCAACAGACTATTTGTTTAAATTTAAGTACAGGGTATAAATCTCTTTTAACAGTTGACATAGTTTCAGCTAATAATAGGGCTGCCTTTAATTCAAGTCGGGGAATAGAGTTATTTTTAATTTGGGCAATCCTAGACTTAGCAGTTATAAGTGAACATATTTTGTGCTCATCATCAAAGGAACACAACAAGTATATACAACAACCAAATGCTATATTACTGGCATTACTAAATCCATGCAATGACAAGTCAACAACATGATTTGAATAATTATTATGGTACCACCTAGGAATGATAATGGGTTTAGAGGATTGAATGTCATTGATAATGGCTTGCCACACCAATAACATTTTTCCCTCAAGAGGCTTGTCCTAATTAAGTTTTTTGATACATAGTTTTTGAAAGAATACTTTACACTTGACTATAAATGGATTAATTATACCAAGTGGGTCATAAATGCTTGCAATAAACTGAAGAACTTTACGTTTTGTTGGAATCGAGTCATCATTGTGTATCAAATTTCTAAAATCAAAGATTAAGTTGTCTTCTTTTTTATTCCATAATAAGCCTAATACTTTAGTAAGATTAAAGGAGGTAAAATTTTGTTCATTAACTAGGTTTTCAAGTTGTTTGCAGTTCGATTCAAATTTTCTAAGAGTAAAGCCAGCTTCTTTTAATCGATCTTGACATTTTTGATAAAAATTAATGGCTGAGTCAATTGAGTCAGCTCCTGAGTTCAGATCATCAACATGTAAAGAATTCATTAATTTATTAACAAATATAGGATCATCAGAGAGGTACTTTTCAGCATGAGTAATGAGTGTAGCAGAAAGAAGAAAGGAAGAAGATGTAACGCCAAACAGAACTCTGCAAATTCTATATGGAATAATTTTTTGAGTAAATATATTGTCTTTATTAAGTGCGTTAATGTTCTCGAACCACAAAAATCGGACGTAATCGCGATCTTCAGGAGATAATGTAATCTGCAAAAAGGCTTTTTCAATGTCTGCTACAAATGCAATTTTTTGGGCACGAAAACGCAAGAGGATTCCATATAAGGATGTGGTTAAAGATGGTCCAGGGTAGAGACAGTCATTCAATGAAGGGCCATCAACAGAACTGCTTGCATCGAAGACAATTCTGACTTTAGAAGTAACTTTGTCATTTCTCAGAACTGGTTGGTGCGGTAGGTAGTGTACTTTTTCAAATTTGTTTTTATCAATAACTCGTTCAATAATGCTGTTCTGTAATTGTTCTTTAAAAATGTCATTGTATAATTTAAGTAAAGAATCATCTTTACTCAATTTCTTTTGAAGACCTTTAAAACGCTTGATACATAAATCAAAGTTATCACTAAGTGGAGGATGATCTTCTTTAAAGGGCAAGTTAACATTATAGCGTTTGAGGGTATTATCATATTTAATGGTGTGACGAAACCTATCAATGACCTCATAGTTACACTCATTCATCTCTCTAACACCCCATACAGATGTCATGGATTCTTTAATTAATGATTTGGGAGATGAATTTGATTCAACAAACATGACATGAGCTGTATTTACACAACAATTATAATTTTTATTCTTAAACATATTATTAACATTAATAGGACCACTTAATAAATAACCTAGCTTAGATTTAATGGCAATTGGATCAAAATAATTTCCCCTAATAATAGAATTTTCAATAAATAGCCAGTAATAATCTGCCCCAATCAAAATATCAATCCCTAAGTTTCCGTTTTGCAAGTTACTATCTGCCAGTCTTAAATTATTTAAGTGTCTATACTTCTTTATAGCAAGATTTATATATTGTCCATTGAGAGGCGCACAAATATCTTTTACATAACAGTTAATTTTTATAACTTTTCCAAATAAGCATTTAATTTTTAATTCAACCTTTTCTAGATTTTCTCTACTGCTATTATTTCCAAATGTTTTAATGTTAATATTCTTTTTTCCTACACTTTTAAGTTTTAATTTGCGACACAAATCAGGTGATATGTAGCTAAGCTGCGAACAGTTGTCAAAAAGTATTCTGCAATTATGTAATCTGTTATTTATGTCAAATACATCAGTGGAAGCAGTTTGGAGTAAAATGGACTGATTATTGTTACTTGAAATGGCTGTTAGTTCACCTTTTTGTAATTCACTATTCTGTTTTTTTAGACAAAGTGCTATATGATGCTGATTACCACATTTAAAACATTTGATATTAGATGTACAATTCTTTGATGTATGACCACTTCCTAAACATTTAAAACACAGATGTTTTTCACTAATTATTCATTTTCTATTTTGAATGTCTGTTATGAATTTGCAGTATTGTGATTTATGTGATTTGTCACAAAAAAGGCATTTGATAAATTGTGGTATATTGGTTGGATTATTTCTATCAAAGTATAAATTTTCTTTAGCTTTCTTACTGTAATTAAATTGACGAGGGTTTCTGTTAAAATTTAATTTTTCATAGTTGTTACTTGTAAAAAATGTTTCAGTTGTATAAGTTTTATCAACACTGTTATTTAAATTTAATGAGACTTGTTCTCTTGCACGTAATTCTGATTTTAAAATGTTAATGATGGTTAAGACATCCCATGAACTGTTTTTATCAAGTTGTCTGTTTATAATTAAGTTCAGTTCTTCAGGTATTTTCTGTAGTATTATTGGAACAAGTAATGGTCCATACATTTCACTTGTAATTTTAAGAGTTTCGAGGCTCCTTATTTGTATTTCTATATTATCTAATAAATGTCTTAATTTTTCAATTTTATTTAAACTATGCACTCTTTCAAATGACAGTAGTTTTCTCATGTGGGATGATATCATATTCTGCTTATTTTCATAACGCTCTTTAAGGATGTCTAAAGCTATTTTGTAGTTTTCATTGGATAAACTGAGACCTGAAATAGATGACAAAGCTGAACCTTTTAGCAAGTTTCGAAGATAAGTCATTTTTTGAATTCCTGACAGATCATTGTTCATATCTATAGCACATTCGAAATTTTCTATAAAAGATGTCCACTTTTCAGGTTCTCCATCAAAATTATCTAATTTTAAAACAGGTAATTTTACTGTCTTGTTTTTAAAGTTACTAAATGTACTATTGCAGTCAGTTTTAATGTCGAATTTCTTCAACTCTTTATTAATTTTAGAAATTTCACTTTTGAATACTAGATTAAATTCTGTAGAAGATTCTAATTCATTTTCTAACTCGTCCTCATCCTCAATCAGTAAGGTTATCTCTTCATCCAATTGGATGACTTTATTGTATTTTTCGTTTAAAGTGTCTTTTAAGTCACTAAGGTTACTAAACTGGTTTTCATCGTCAGTGTTGTTAATAATTTCTAAAGATTTTTCGAATAATTTGTATAAAAGTTTTATGTTAACTGTTCTAATTCTACGTTTGCCTTGAATAGTTGACATTTTTTTTGAAAAATAAAACTTACAGATACTTATTTGCAAAACGTTAACTGTCCCAAATCCTTCCTGATTGGGTAAATAATTACTAAAGTGACAAATATTATATATTCTTACTTAAATCTTAATGATTGTTAATATAATAACTTTATAAATGTTCGATACAATGATAAGCTCAAAATGTTCACTTAATACTCCTTAATACTTAATACAATAATCCTAAGTATTATAATTTATAATAACAAGTAAATAGTAAATAAATGTAAATAAAACTTAACTTTTTTCTTGTTCTTTAATCTTTTAATCTGTTTAAATCTTTTGAATCTTTGTATTCAAATGTCAATATTTATTTTCCGTGGGCTCCAAATTGTGTGGTTCATTCACAAACCATACTGTTTTAATATGTATACTAATATAATCTTGTATAATAATGTACAATAATGTATAAACGTGCTCTAGAAGTTACAACGTTTGCGTAGAAACAGAGTAAGAGTTAGAGAGAAAGCGTGGGATTAACCGCTGACAATATAACACAAATAACAAGAAGTCGTTGCCGCGCTAGTGAGCGCGACAGAGCTACCATGGGGCAGGATCGTCTAAACGACTGTCTTATCCTTTCAATCGAAACAGATGTTGTGAAGAAAATTAACTACGATGCTGTAACTTCCAACTTTGCTGCTCGTAAAGTCTTGGTATAATGTCACAAAAACTTGATACCAAATTCAGAAATGTTTTTTTCTTTGTTGTGTTCAATTGTTTAATTCGTGAACTGTCTTAAATACAGAATTTTTAAATTTTTTCTGAATACTAGAAATAGCTTTATTTTAATTATTATTTTTATTTTGGTGGTGGTTAGAGGGGGGCATCCAGTTTTTTTAATAATATACCCTGGGCACCATGAAGTCTCCGTGCGCCCCTGAAGCCAGTCATAAAAAAAGTACGCAAATCATACTAATACTTAGACGATCACCTACCAAGAACAACATCTTTCAAAAATATACTAAAGCCTAATTTGGAACACAACTATCTTGAGTTGAGAACTAATGCTAGAGTAGCCATCTGTTAATGTTTAAACAACTTTACATTTCTATACAAAAATCATTAATTGATATTTACCCAGTCCAAGATAATTATATAGCTCAGTCACATAATGAAGTGATAATAATAATATGAGAGATTATTACAGTTTTAGTTCCCATTAAAGCAACGGTTGCCGAGACTCTAACCTATTTAAAGCCAAAATTGCTATTAATTTTACGCTTAAAAAATTAAAAGATGCTGAAAATAACATAATGAAGGAAATGCATACAATTTTATTATGAGTTGACATACCTGCGTAATGGTCGAGGCTCCGTTGAAGTTGATAAAAAAAAATTAGTGTCTTTTTCATTTAAAATCAAAAACTTTTGGTAGAATCGCTGGTGGTTATTTAGAAAGAGTTTCTTCATTTCTAATGACCACGAAACCGACAAATGTTGATGCTGAGCAGGCATTTTCTTTCGCTGGACTGTAACTGTTTAGGCGATGAAACTCTAGGTGCTTCCTTAAGTCACATTTCAACGCACATAAAGTATAATATATTTTCTTATTTCTAACATAATTTCTTTACATTAATTAACACGTTAGGTAAACATGTTTTTCTTCTCATACATGTAACAATGTAATTTAAACTGCCTTCTTTTGATAAATAATTTTATTATGCTATTTAATACTATATATATGTAGTTATATCTGCTTTTTCGGGATTAATAATTTTCAATCTTGAAAAACTGGGACTGAGAAAGACCTCCGGGACTGCAATCCCTAATCATGTAAAAAAAATAATAATAAAGCATAGTATTATCAACACATAATATCAAAAGTTTATAGGACAGTTTCTTGTTTTGTTTAAATGTTGCTGTGATTACTTATATAAAAAAAAATTATTTAAAACTTAGTTTATTTTTTATCTCCTTATGTGGAACACATAAATTACTTAATGCGGAATAGGCAGTTTTGTTGTAATATTAATCTATAGTATTATCAGCTCCACAAAAGAAACAATGAAACGGAATATGTGAACTTATTTCAATCAAAAAGATGAATATTTAATATAGTTTGTCAATGTGAAATACTCCCCTAGCTTGCATTCTACATTTAGGGAACTGACTAGTTATAACTTGCATCCTGTTATATTAATAAAACGCAATTTTTAATTGATAAACTAAGTGTACAGCACTTACTTTATCTGTTAAAACACAGGTAACTTTTCTGCTTACCTTATGTAATCTTCAAATGCACTATGAAAAATCACAAATTTGTTGGCATAGATGTAACAAAAAACTGTAAACGACAAGTGATACATTGTGCGGTATTTTATGGTTGCGTTTGCACATGAGAACAGGGCTGCATGATCGAATAACGTAAAATGCTACCACGCATGATATTCAGCTATTAGGATGCAGATGCCTCAAACAATTTTAGAAAAACATTAGAATTCCACATAACGTTACTATTTTGAATTACTGTAATGCATTTAATTTACATATGAAAGGCTAAAAATGACTTATGAGTGGCTAAAACAGTTTTAAGCCGTATTCTTTCTCAAAAATTAGTTAAAATTCCACTTAAAAAGTTTTTTCAGAAAACACAACCCAAAGCGACAAAACAGATAAAAAAAATGTTATGTTTTTTTTTTTTTTTTTTACAATATACCACAGCAAAATTATAAAATATCTGAAATGAGATCTCCGGATAAAAATCGATTTTTTCTAGTAATATATTAACAATAAGTTTAACAACATTTCAATTTACGCTAAGAGCAACAAAACAAAAAAACAAACGCGTAATAATAAAAAAATGTATGCGTTTCAGTGTTTTTAATATAACTAATGTTTTTAATATAACTTAATGACGTAGAATTTATATACTTTTTTTAATACAACAGATAAAAACAAAATTTTGTAACAAATTCATTGTGTGTAAAAAATGTATGATTGCGCGTAATAATAAAAACATGTATGTATTTTTATTTTATTTAGTTTTTATTTAGTTTTTTTTTTTTTTTTTAACATTTTAAATAAAGTTCAATATTTTCGATTTACAAAGTATAGCGAAAATTCTAAATAAAGACTTTAGATAGGATGTAAATATCCGTTTGATTTGTCACAAAAACCCCACAAAAAATAGCCCGTTATAAATTTTTAAGGATTGAATAAAACAAATATAAAAGATAAATAAACTTTTTAAAGTGCTTAAAGTATAATTATATAAAGTTCAAAGTTTATTAGTTTGTATATGTAATTTGATGTGAAATTACAATTCTCATTTTTGAAAATTTTAAAATTTTCTAAGATTTAAAAACAATTTTTGTTCAATGAGTTCTCTAGGTACGAGAATAAATGTTCTCCTACTTGTAATGGTTAAGTATAGGGTGGCGTAGGACACTAGGGTGTCCTAGGACACTAGGGTGTCCGTAGGGTAGGGTAGGACGTAGGGTAGGGTAGGACGTAGGGTGGCCTACTTTACGGAAGACCCCTTGTCCGAAATCTTGTCATATTTGTAGAGATCTCGGTTTTTTAATCTATATCTGATGGATTTTTTCCAAATCTTTAATCATCGAAAAAAATTTTAGTAATAAGTTTACTAAATTATATAAGAATACCAATTATATAAGTTTAAAATACCAAATAAAAGAGGCATGCAAATAGCTATAACCGTCGGAAAAACGATAAACAAAATAACGCAATAATGTAGTTTAAAGTGCTACTTATGGGTAGCACCCGTTTTAACGGTTACTAAAAACAAATATTAATACTACCTTCAGATAAAAGAGGCTTGTTTGAATTCTGAATCTCTGTAATATCGCAAGCATTCTGCAATTCAGTGGAATTTCTAGCGCCCTTAGATTGTTGCTTGACCATTCAATTGATTTTTATGGATAAACTTTTAATATGCTTAAAAACAGGCTAAACATTTAAAAACAAAAATGTTTATAAACATATTTAAAAATACATAAAAAAAATCACTAAACTAATTTTAAAGATAAAGTAAACCGGCGTTTAGTGATAAAACCTTTTTAGTGTTATGTTGTTTGTGATTATCATATTCATTCTAAAAAGATAAAAAATAAAATCCAATATATAACAATCAGTTATTGTTAAAACCTGTGTGATTCAATTTTAATCTGTTATAGATAAGTTTTTTAACATTAATGTAAGCTGAGTTGTTCCATTAGATTCGCAAATGATTGTTTTTAATTAAATTTTTTTATTTATTTACAACCTAGAGTTGACCTAAAAAAATTATTTTAATTATATTACCTGCAGGTAATATGCGTACAGTGGTATGTATTGTTACTTTGATACATCCGGGTATCCTAAAACCAACTACTCGTTTCAAAAGTACACAAACAACTAGAAGAAACTATTTAATTAGCGTCTATAAAAGAATAAAGTAAATTTTTTACAAAATAAATTTTTTTTTTAACATTTTGATTCTTTATTGAAAAAAGTATAAACCTAACCATGATAGTATGAATAAAAAAAATGTTCACCATTTTTGAATAAAAAAAATGTTCACCATTTTAATTGATGATTACAAAACCATTGAGATTCAAAAAAATACTTTGACTGAAAATTTTTTTTTTTTTTCAAAACAACAAATATGCGTTTTTTTTAGAAAAACGCTCTTCAATTCCTAACAATGCTTTAAATTTAAATATACATAATGTATAACAAGGTCAACTAATCTATGTAGTGCTAGATGCCGGGAAAAAAAGTTAAATTTGTTGATATACATGAAGTTGATTTTGTACTAAATTTATTATTTTAGAATTATTTCAACTTTCTGAATATTTTTTTCAAAAATCTTTCTAAACGTAAAATATAACTCTTTTGGTAATCTACAAGTTGTCGAACTTTATTTTTATTTTCATTTCCTAAACTAGATTTCGAAGACATTTTATTCTCATTTGCAAATGTTTTTTAGTGAAGTAATAACAATAATACCTTTTGTAAACGTTTAGCTTGTAACTTTTAAATTTCCGCTCAACTATTTAAAATAATCCTTTTGTTTTTTATTGACTTTTCGGAACCTTTATCCTTCGTAACATTAGTATTCGTTTAATAATAATAAAAAACAATAATAACAAAAACTTTTTTAAGTAAATATATCAAAGTTGCATATTTTTAAGCAGCAAAAACAAGTCTTTGTTCGCTTCAAAAACCGCAAGTTTGCAAATAAAAATGTTTACGATCAATAATAATTATTGCGGAAAACGACGTAGAATAATTATTTTAATGTAGGTACAATTTTTACGTGTGTAAAAATTTTAAATTATTTTTATATATAAATATTATATATCATTAAAAAGAGCTTTAATTTAGTATTACAATGGTGAAAATTTCATAAAAAACGAAAAATTCTAAAAAAAGTTATGCCCATTTAAGTAACAAAATTTTATTATAAGGATTGCCTAAGAAAAATGCAACCAACAAGAGAAATTCGCGTCCGGCTAACGTTACTTATTTAATAATAACTTCTATTGTTAAATTGCGCATTATTTTGTTTTAATTCAACGCAAAAAATAATATTGCTTATTTAAATAAATAAATTATTTTTGATGACGAATAAATTTTTTTTTAACAAAAACATCTAAATTTTTTTACAAAATTAGCGCATATATACGCGCTATTTTTTATATACATAATTTTAAACAACATTAAATGTTGTTTACCGCTTACCCAATAAACAATACACAATCGGTAAATAGTTAGTTGATCTTAATGGCTACAATTAGGCAGCCGTGGTGCGATAATAAGAGTTCTGGCTCTGAATTAAAAGTTCTAAAGTTCAATGCCGGCTCTTGCCAGATAAGCGACATTTTAAGCAGCCGTGGCGCAGTGGTAGCGAACTTGACTCAGGGACGCAAGACCCGTTGTTCAAACCCCACCTCTGGGCAAGTTTTGCGACATCGGTTGGGAAGGAGGCGTGAACTTCCTATTAAATGCTTTTCCGCGGTGCTCTGTGATAAGACCGAAAGGACTTCTTGGGGCACCTAAATCAACTTAAAAAAAAAAATTCTCGATGTAGTTAAGGACACTTTGATTGAAAATGATACTGGAAAGGTACACTTTTTTATATCTAAACATCATTGCAGCTTTCTAGTCTTCGTTTTTGTTTATGTGTATTACAATTGTGTTGCTAATGATATCGCCAGTTTTTATGATTTTATGTTGTTAAGTAAATTATGTTTCAGGCTAAAATAGAGCTTTGATTAATACTTTTATCCAGTTTAAATGAATAACAACTCTCAAGGTGTATTAGCTGAATTATCTTTTCGTTTTGATAGTCTGTTGTCAATATCAGATTCTTAAATTCTTATGAGTCTGCAACACTTAATTTCAGCGCAATTCAATTAACAAGTCATGTCATAGAAGACAGGAAAATAGCAAATCTGAGAGGTGCAAATTTTTAGCTTGGTTTAAGTACTACATAATAAAATACATCGTTGTACAGTCATTTTGATGGTCGTAAATTTCTTTAGCACACTCATTTTTATATATTTTTAGACTGTTTACCGTTTGACTCCTGTCCCAATCTAACCTAGTGGGTTCAAAAAGACCGCGCTGGAAACATGAACGGGTTAAAAGGATCAGCCCTTTTTGAATTAGTAGTCGGTAAGCCTAATATTTTCTTCTCAGCTAATCAAGTTTCATTTGCTTTTTTGTATTACATTCAAGCAATAGACTGTTTTTTATGTTTACACGTTTTTTAGAAGTCGTAACCAGCTAGAAATTGTAACCAGCTCGTATGAAAGGATTTCTCGACGTGAAGTAGTTAATTTTATTCAACAACTCCAAGAAATAGAGCTTGTTCAAGAAACAGAAAAGAAAGAGAAAGATGAAAAAATATTCTGTTGAACAATACTGTTGTTTTATTTATAAATTATTTTCCATATTTTTAACATATAAAAGATGTAGAAAATGATTCCTCTTTTATATTGACATCTAAAAGAGTTTTTTTTCTCGACGTCGGAAAGAGTCTTTTGTCATACTTTGTATGAAGAGCTATTATCATTTTCATTTGATAAAAACAGCTTTTCATACATGAAAAGTAGGAATACTATAGAATACTACCCAAGTAGCAAACAATATTGGCGTAATATTGGCGCGATATTGGGTATCTTGGCTAATCTCGACCAAGATATCCGATATTGCGCCAATATAGTCAAGCAATATTACGCCAATATTGTCTTACCAATATTGGCAAACAATATTGCGCCAATATTATCCCATTATCGTTTTACTAATACTGTTATTTTATTTTATTTATTTTAGATTTATTAAACACCCACTATACAAGTAAGGTAAATTAAGAGTTTCATACAAAATAAATATAAAAAATCTTGGAATTTTTTTTTTTTGTTTTGCTTCAACGTGATCATCTTGGAATATGTTTTTCAAGAATGTCCTTAAAGATAGTTCTCTGCTCTTTTAAGTTACAGTACTCAACTGCACATTTTAGAGATTGAAGATCCGTTTCAGGAATTAAATTTTTGAGGCCGACAATTTTTATTTTTTTTTTACTTTCCATTATTGTCTCCAGATTTAGTTCATGATTATTGCACAACCCTTTGATACTATCTAAAAAATATTGCGGGGCTGTAATGTTTTTCAGCTGCGACCTAATAATGTCATATGTCATTTTATTGTTCATCAAACGAATAAATAAGTTTAGCTTGTTTTGTTGTATAATAATTGATATATCTTCAATAAAAAATAAGGTATGAATATAATTTTTGCTATGTTTTGAAACATCGAGGAGTGACTTAAGTGCATTTCTTCCAACTATATCAAGCTTTTGCATTAACATTTTTTTATGTTCACACAGCTCAAGACCATACGTTAGTGTTGGAACAGCTAAAGTTTTATATAACTGAACAATGGAGTTTGGGTGAGCAAAACGGATTCTTGATTGAATTAAGGTTTGGATTACCGTCCGGAAATTAGATACTCGGTGATCAATGTTTGATTTATTAAGTGAGGCAAATGAGGAACTTTTTGTATCCCATGTAAAGCCTAGATGACTAAGTTTATCATGAAGTTTTATTTGTTGGTGGTTGAAAGTTATTGTGCAGTTTTTAATTTGCTTTTTTCCGGTGAGCAGGAACTCGGTTTTGTCAGCATTCAATTTTATGCCGTTTTTGTGTGTGTACATATTACATATATTAATAAGCTTTTGTAGGCCAGAGAGAGTGGAGCTAAGGAGTATAATGTCATCAGCATATGCTACAACACCCGTATATTTACCATTGATTGTAAGTTTTCTAGTAGGTTTTGAGTATAAATGTTATACAAATGAGGCGAAAGAATAGATCCCTGTCTCACTCCTTGCGTTAGATAGAAAGGATATGATTTGCAATCTAGATGAGAAACAGAAGCACTGCTTTCGTAGTATAATGACGATATGGTATTAACAATATACAGAGGGAGTTTTTTATCATTGTACAGTCTCTCAAACAGAATGTCCCAATTGCAGCTGTCAAACGCTTTTTCAGCATCTAGGGAACAGAGATATACAGGCGAGTTGTTGTTGTTGTAGTGTTTAATTGTTTCACTAATAACAAGTTCAGCGTGTAGGGTTGAGCTACTTTTAGTAAAACCGAATTGAAGAGGATGAGTTTCTTTTATTTCTGAACAGATTAGTAGGATAAGATATTCTATTAGTTTCGTAAAGATTGGAATGATGCTAATGCCGCGGTAGTTATTTGGATCAGTTAAGGATTTTTTATACGATTTAGTAAGTGGTATTATAAGTGATGTAGACATCGATTTTAGGGTCTGTCCATGATTAATAGAAAAGTTAAAAACTTTTCTGAGCCATTCTGTTAGTGCTTCACAGCTCGCATTCTTTAAATATTCAGCTGATATTCCGAAGGCGTCTTGGATTTGTTTAATTTAAGGCAAGAAATAATCGTTTTTATATTTTCATCCGATATTATTACCTCGTCGAATTTTGTGCAAGGTGGAATTTTTAAATTTGTAGAGGTATATGTGATTGTTTTAGAGTTTAATCGATTTTCAAAACTGTAGGCAAATTCTGTCGTGTTCGAGTCTTTATCTTTTTTATTATTTATGATATACAATTTCGAATTTGCATCATTTATTGTATTTCTGAAATTTTTCCAAAAATATTTTGGATTTGTATTTTTTAATGTTTCGATTTTTATGTATTCTTTGTACAGGTTTTTATTTTGAGCATTTTTTACTGCATTGCGGAAATTTTTTCGTGCCATCCGGTATCAAATAAAAATTTGCGAGTTTAAGTTTTTAACGAACCCAGATTCCCGCCGTTTTTTAAAATAAAATGAAAGAACATTTTTGCTACGGCTTAATTCGGGTCTCCACCAGGATTTTGAATACAATGACGGTGTTTTCATGGATAAATATTGATTAAGTGCCTCAGAGCCTTTGTAATAACAGTATATACTTTGATAAGTTCCTCATCGTAATTGTCATTCGTAAAATTGTGAAAATTAAAATTAGTATTTAAGCTATTGTTATATAATTGTAAATGCTGTACTTGTCTGAGTTTTTATGATTGTTTTCTTGAGAAGATTGTCCAATAATTCCAACTTCAATCAATATTGGTAAATGATCACTCATGTTTTGAGATAAAAAAGGAATTACGAAACAATTGGAATAAAAAAGAGACGTATAGTTTGAGAAAGCTATGTGATCTATGTAAGATGCGTTTGGTAATGTATTATGGTGATACTTTATGTTAGGTCCAGAGCCTTTTGTTACGTCCACTAATTCAAGTTTATTCGACTTAATAAAACTACGGAGTAGTTATTTTTCGTAGAGCTAGCTCTCTTTAATGAATCATATATTCCGTGAGGAAAAGATTGAAAGTCACCAAGGACAATAAATTCAGCAACGCCCTCGTATTAATAACACCTGAAATTAAATCCAACTGACTCTTGTAATCCTCCAGTGTTGCGCGACTATGAAAGATAAATTTATGAAAAAATTATGCCAATATTGGGGAAATATTGTTTGCATTAAACTAAATTTTACATATTGGTACGAATGCGTAATATTAAGGAATAGTCGTAAGGCCGGGAGAATAAAAACAGTCAATTGCTCTTACTCAGTAATTGGTCAGCTTTACGTGAATAAAAGCTAAACCAATTTTAATTTAGTTTTTATTTACGTAATGCCGAGCAATTACTAAGTTAATTGCTTAACTTTACGTGAATAAAAATTCCAGGTAAACTTCTTATGATTTTATTCACGTAAAGCTGACCAATTACTTAGTAAAAGCAATTGCTCATTT
>NC_061158.1:44839734-44918167 GCF_022113875.1 Hydra vulgaris | reverse complement strand
ATAATTTGTCGTTGCAAACTTTTTGTTTCCTCATTTAATACCATTCTGTATTTTATCTATCAACACTTGTGTCAGAGTTATTTCATCTGCACAGCCATTATATTTATTATTGTAATTACAGACCATTAAGTAGTTAATCTGAGTTGTAATAATATATGCCTGTTAATATGGCCACTTCTTAATATTAATATATGATTATATATTTAGTTAGTATTTATTCCTCCATTATGACTAACTCCAACTTAATAACATGCGATCATGCTTATAAATTTAAAAGAATGTTTCGTAAGACAGATGTCCGGAAAAAACTTTTCTAATATGGAATTCACAAATTTGTAGAATAGTCTACCATCCGAAATAGTGTTCAACATCTGTCACGACATTTAAAAAACATCTAGATGCATGTTGGGTTAATCAAATGTACAATTGCATATAAACAATTAGACCGACACAATTAGATACAATAGAACAAAAGGTTGATAGGCTTTTTTATATACCAAATTATTCTATTTGTAAAATTAAAATCTTAGAAAATAATAATAATAACAACAATAATAATAATAATATGTTATATCAAAATCTTATAATTAAACACCGAATAATTTAAATTAATTAAACACCGAATAATTTTAAGTTTATTTTTTTAGTGTTGTATATTAAAAACACTTTTTTTCAGTGTTCCATAATTGAGAAAAATATTCTATGCCTGGCTAACTTATTCAATTTAGCATAGAGATCTTAATCTCATGCTAATTTGAATCTCGTAATCTCGGGGTAAATATTTACTTAGAGCCTCCAGTTGTTTATCTTCCTTAATGTCATATTTAAATAAGAAAATATTATCATAGAAACATTTCCAAACCTTTAAAATTCACTTTTTTTTACTAACCAATAATTAAACTCAAAATAAAATGCGATTACATTAAACAATTAGAAATGAAACTCAATAATTCTTAGACTAACATTTTCAAAAAAAATACCAATCTGAAAAAAAAAGTTATATATATATATATATATATATATATATATATATATATATAATATATATATATATATATATATATAATATATATATATATATATATATATATATATATATATATATATATATATATATATAAATATATATATATAAATATATATATATATATATATATATATATATATATTATATATATATATAAATATATATATTATATATATATATTATATAAAAATATATATATATATATATATATATATATATATATATATATATATATATATATATATATATATATATATATATATATATATATATATATATATATATATATATATATATATATATAATGCGATTACATTAAACAATTAGAAATGAAACTCAATAATTCTTAGACTAACATTTTCAAAAAAAATACCAATCTGAAAAAAAAAGTTATATATATATATATATATATATATATATATATATATATATATATATATATATATATATATATATATATATATATATATATATATATATATATTATTGACCTTCACACACACGCAAACACAAATTTATTACAAGATAGTAATTTTGCAATAAAAAGTTTTTTTTATGTCTTTTATTTTATATAGCATTTTATTTTATGCAATAGTTTAATGCAATGTTACAGGTAATAAATAAATCAATAAGTTAAACTAGATCTACTACATCACATTATATTAAGAGTAGTTAAACAAGATTAAAGTAAAATTCACACAATAAGTAATGCTGAAAATAGTAAAAATTATATAAATCCGTCTTTGAAAATGCAATAAACTTTAGTGAGGATTGATGTTGGACATTAGCCTTGGAGAATAAAACTGATATAGAAAATTTATATCTAGATATATCGAAAGCTTTGACACATTTCACAACTATCTCCTACTTCTAAAATTAAAAGCTTATAGAATAGATGACAAACTCTACAATTGGATTTGTATGTTACCTAAGAGATCGGCATTAGAGTATCATTGTTGGTAGTACATACTCAGAATGGATAATATTAAATAGTGGGGTTCCCCATTATTTACTTTTGTGATATATATTAATGATTTTTCTGATTTGGTTTTAGATATTGTATCTGTATTTACAGATGATACTAAGTTATACAGTTTGCTTTTTGATAGCTCACCATGCAATAACCTGCAAAAAAGTATGGACATTATAGCAAACTGGGCAAAATTAAGAAAACTAAGTTTTGATGTAAAAAAATGTAAAGTCATACCCTTAGGACCAACAAATACAAAATTCATTTATATACTCGTTGATAAAAATTTTAATACTTCAATCTTAAAAACTCTCTTGTCAATAAAGGGATCTTCATTGACAGTAATTTGACTTTTATTTTGTAAGTACAAAGAATAACACCGCCAATAAAATTGTTGGAATGATCCAAAGATCATTTGTCAATCTCAATATCTTGACATTTCGTACTTTGTTTATTTTCCTTGTTTGTCCTCACCTTGATTCTTGCAGCTCTGTCTACTATCTTAGTCTTTAAAAAGATCAACAATTAATTTAAAATGTATACTGCAGTATACATTTTTTTATTATAGAGTATAGTTTTATTTATTGTAGAAATAAAATTAATATGAAATTAAATTTCAAATAATTAAACACCGAATAATTTTTATGTTTATTTTTTTAGTGTTGTATATTAAAAACACTTTTTTTCAGTGTTCCATAAGTGAGAAAAATATTCTATGCCTGGCTAACTCATTCAATTGAGAATGAGATCTTAATCTCATGCTAATTTGAATCTCGTAATCTCTGGGTAAATATTTACTTAGAGCCTCAAGTTGTTTATCTTCTTTAATGCCATATTTAAATAAGAAAATATTATTATGGAAACCTTTCCAAACCGCGCAAACTTTAAAGTTCACTTTTTTTTACTAACCAATAATTAAACTCTACTTAAAATAAAAAGCGATTACATTAAACATTAAGAAATGAAAATAATTTTTAGACTTATATTTTCAATTAAAAATAAATAATAATCTGAAAAAAAAAAGTTAATCTGAAGTTTTTTTATATCATAAATTTATTTGTGATTAATTTTTTAGTTGTTGTATCGTTAAACTGAAGGTGGCAATAAAGTTTACAAAGTTTGCTTTGTCTGAATTTTTCAATGAAAAAGCAATATGTGTGCCATGAATGTAATCTGTTTTTCATATCGGATTAATGAAAGTTTGGTGTGTTGGCTAAATCACGTGCAAGCATCTTGCCTTTAGGCTGCCATACGTGAAGTCATGCTTTTAAAAGTAACTGAAAGCAGCTGAAAATAAGAATTTTTTTTTTTGTATTTGTCTTATTTACAATATTGTTTTTGCTTTATTTACAATATTGTCTTTGTTTTTTATCTAAACAGCTATATTTAACTCAAATATAGTAAATGTTATTTGTTTAGTATGGTTTCATCTCTTCTTTATACTTTTTTTTGACAGTTATGAGACTGCTTTAGAACAGAATTATCTGTGCCTCCAGCTTAAAAGGATGCAGGTTACAAAATAAATGACACTGATAATGCTTGACTATCTCTTTTGGTTTATTGAATTTATTTGTTGGTTATAGAGGAAAAAAGATCTTTTAAACCTCGAAGAAAAATTATGGAACAAAGACACCCAATGAATCAGTAGTATGTATCAATGAACTGATATTAGTTAATAGTTTTTCGAAACAGTGCCATGTACTATTAAAGTTTCTAATTTTTTACATACAACATACAAACAAATGATACAATATGATACGTGATTTACTATAATTATGTTGTATATCAGAATGTTTTATATAAATGCTTATTACATTTTATTGTGTTTTTTATCTTTTATGCCCAGTTTGCAATGTATTTTGTGTAACAATGACTACTAATCTCAGATATCTATGACATCTGTAGGGTGTATTTACCACAGCTTTTTGCTATGGTGAATACAACATCTTGGAGAATTTTATACTACTGTGTAATAGTGGTCAAGGGTAGGAGAAGCTCACAAGCCTGTATGAAATTCTTCTTAGTGTTACATTATAAAAGTTTTATAAAAAAAAATCAGTCCTGATCTGCAAAAAAGGTTAACCTAATCTATTTATAAGCAATTGCTTTTACTCTTCCATAATATCATATTTTAATCAGAATCACATTATGGAAAACCGTCTAATACATACACATGAGGAGCCATTATACTTTTAGTACAACCAATTATATTACATTTGTTTTCTTAATTTAGATGAACTTTCTTTCTTTGGTTGGAGGAGATGAGAAACAACTTACAGCGGCAATCTTAATACAGCTAATGGCCAAAGAAGTATGTTTTTCATACTCAATGTATGGAAGGAAACAAAAACGTCCTGCAAAATAAATAAATATTTTATTAAAAGCTAATTATTTTACAATATTTATACGTGAAAAATTATATATTTCAAAATTATACTGTGATGAAATTGAAAAAACATTTTTTAATGTTGCGTTTAGTCATCGTTATATTCGTTCATTTCGAAATCGCTACTGACAAAAGTATTAAAGAAAAAATTGTCAGCTTTCTGGCGACGGCTATTAATAGAGATTACGGAAAAAAAAATAGAACCATAACTGAGCAACGCCCAGTATTGAGCAATGAAATAAGTATCACTAAAATAAGTCAATGCCTACTATCTGGTAGTGAGAGTTTAATACAGTAGTTTATAAATATACATATTTTTTGTACCTGTATTTAAATAACATTGATTTTATTTTGTTATATTTTGGTTTTGGAAAACTCTGTACCTCTTTTTTTCATTTGTATCTGTTTCATATAACTTCAAATAAATTTAATGATTTCCATTTTTTTTTTTTTTTTTTTAATGTGTTCTATGATCATTGTCTTCTCCTAGATTGCCATCTCCTAGACCTGTTTAACTCAAAAGAATAATGCAGCTTAGTACTATTGTATCACTTAAACAAGAAAACTGTTATAAATTTTAATTATTAAAAATTTGTAGACGGCAATATTTTTTATTATTTTTTATTAATAAAATTTTATCGTAAATACTCAATATATTGCCTTAATATAGTTATATATATCAGGATAATATTGTAAACTATATTACGCTAATATTGGCCGATATTATATCCCCATTATTGGCGCGATATTATTTACAATATTGGCGCATTATTTTAAGCATTATCGCGCCAATATTGCAATGTGAACATTTTACCAATATTGGCTTTACAGTATTGGCGCAATATTGTATCGCCAATATTGGCCGATATTGACTTTACAATATTGGCGCAATATTGTAGCACCAATATTGGCCAATATTGGCAAAATGTTCACATTGCAATATTGGCCCGATATAGTCTATAATATTGCGCCAATGTAAACAACATCGCCCCAATATTGCGCCAATACTGTTTGCTACTTGGGAAGGGTGTCCTATGATTCAACCGAATCCCTAATTTCAATTTAGAACCGAATATGAGAAATTTATTACACAACCGAAAATATTTACGAAAAAAATTAGAACCGAAAAAATTTCAATCGAATTTTCGATCGAAAGTCATTAATGATTTTAGAACCGAATTTCATTAAAATGGTTTACAACCGAAAGTTACACTGTTATCAAACATTGTATATATATATATATATATATATATATATATATATATATATATAATATATATATATTTTAAAGAAATTTTAATTGTTTTTTTATTGTAAAACGACTAACTGAAAAAAAAAAAAAAAAAAAATTGATTAAAAAAAGAAAGGATTTTGGAATTCGATCCAAATTTTTTCGGTTGTAAAATTCGGTTTAAAAACTTTCGGCGCAAGAAAGGATTTTGTAATTCGATCCTGCAATAAAAGTGTACTTTTCGGTTCTAAAATTTTCGGTTGTGAAATATTTCGGTGATATTTTCGAGAATAAATGTTTATCATGTGACACGCTCGAGAAGTATACTAATAAGTATGACAAAAAAGTCGTTCCGACACCGAGCAAAGAAATCTTTTTAGAAGTGCATAATTGACGTCGTAAAGGCGTATTTTTTATGTCTTTTCATGATAAGATAAAGACAAAAAAGACGCCTTTTCGATGTCGAAAAAAGATGTCTTTTAGATTTGCAAATTCGACTTAAAAAAGGCCTCCTAATGACGCATTTTTTTATGTCTTTTCATGACAAGATTGAGATAAAAAAAAGACGTCTTTTTGATGTCGAAAAAAGATGTCTTTTAGATTTGCATAATCGATTAAAAGAAGACGTCTTAGAGACATCGTAAATAAGACTTTTAAAGACGTCGAAAAGACGTCTTTTTCCCATTTGGTTATGTCTTCAAAGTAAAACATTTTCACTCGAAGTTTATCTTTTATCTCGGATGTGTGTATTTTATTATTCATGCTTTTTTGGACGGCCATGATTTTATATAATAAAAATTATAAAACTAATAATGCTTGGGTAAACACTTTGCTACTTTATAGACAACAATTTAAAATCTAACCATTAAATATATATATATATATATATATATATATATATATATATATATATATATATATATATATATATATATATATATATATATATATATATATATATATATATATATATATATATATATATATATATAGGGTCGGCGCGAGTAGGTGTCACATAGGGGGAGGAGGGTGCCATAACAACTTTTGCCGACTAAAAAAAAAAAAAGGTCCTCGTTTTCCAAAATTTGCCGACATTTGCCGATTGTCTAATCTATATCGAGAGGGTCGATATAGGTTAGACCCCCCCCCCCCCCACACACCCCTATCGCGCCGGCCTTATATATATATATATATATATATATATATATATATATATATATATATATATATATATATATATATATATATATATATATATATATATATACCGTAAAGCGGGGTGAATAGAAACAATTTTCAAATTAGGTATAAAATTTTTCAGTTGCTCTAGATAAAGATTTTTTTTGCCCAAACACAGGTTTCTGTTAGATCTATTTGTTTATAGTGTTTAAATTTTTTAATTTTATTTGATTTTAAAGAAAAATAAATAAAACATGGTGTTTCTATTCACCCCGCAAATGGGGGTGAATAGAAACAGTACTTCAATTTCATGTGTTTTTCTATTGAAACGAATCGGTAAAGAATAGAAACGGTTAAATATTTTTAATTTGTAAATGGATAAGTACAAATTTATTTCTCAACATAACATAAATCTAATAAAATTGAATAGGTAACAAGAGACTGTTCTTCAGTTGTAATAAACTTATTGGTTTGTTGAACTTTTTTCAAAAATAATACAAAGAAACTATCGTCTTCAAAGTAAGCAACCTTGCATATATAACATCTAAAAGATGCTTTTGTTTTACCATAAACTTTGACCAACATGTAGTCATCTTTATTGATGACGAGGCTTTCGCCTGAAGCTCTGTCAGTACTTACATCCAGATCAGGGGAATCTAAAGAGTCACTATGCTGCACTGAAAAATCATCTTCATCTTCTGATGATAACGCCACAGGCGTTTGGCTTTTATTTGGCTGAACTTGTTTGGAGGAACATATGTTTTGGGGATTTAAGCTCTCATCATCGTCAACAAAGTCCTCAACACCGATACTTTTGCCAGGTTTCACATTAACTTTGGTTCTCTTTTTTCTTATCTTAGGAGTCTGATCTTGTCTCAGACTCTGAAAAAGCTCTTTGAAACTATTGTCAACCGCTTCATTGTTATTTTCATGATCCTGGTTTTCCTCTTCATCAATAATTTGTGGAAGCATAGAGAGAACTTTGTTACTGTTTAAAGGTGCTATACCACATTTCTTAAAACCGGTGATCACATTTTCTTCCTTCAATGAATTACATAACTTTTTCAACAACATTGGAAATTTATTCTTAGGAACAGTTGCTTTTGCTCTTCCTGGACCTTTTTTCCACTCTTTGATAATCTGTCGCCACGTTGATTTCAATGGCCGAAAAAATGCCACGTCCAGAGGTTGTGTCAGATGGAGGGAGTTAGCTGCGAGAAAAATAAAACTGATATTATTGCCTTTTTACAACTTCAAAGATTCCAATGATAAATGGGAAGACAAATTGTCCCCAATCAGAAATTTTCGACTTGTTTGTTTTTTCAGGTATGGAAGAGCAACTGTCAGTATCCAATCTTCAAAGCAAAAGGAATCAAATCAGCCAGACTTTGTTAGATTGTATCTGGCATTTTTTGGTCCAGCTTTGATACTAGTGAGTTGCCTTGTACACAATGTAAGGGGGTAAAATAGTGCCATCAGCAGCGGCTGCAAACATCACAGACGTAGATGCCTTTGATAAGTTTATTATTCTTTCTGGATATTTTGTCCCTCTACGTGAGGGAAAAAATATCCAGAAAGAATAATAAACTCATCAAAGGTATCTTGCTTTACTCTCGATTTTTTTTGGATTGTGCTTTTTGTAGTCCTCCGGTTTGTAGTGTCTTGGCATATTAAAGGGTCCTGAAACAAAACAACTGTGCCAGTGTCTAACATAAATATATAGCACACAGTATGTATTTTATACAGTATAAACATAATTTTGAAATAAACTTTTTTGTGATGTGTATAGAAACACAAGAAATTATGTGTTTCTATTCACCCCGTAAACTCAGAAAACCTTAAAAAATAAGAATATTTATTGAATTAATATTATTAAAGCTTAAAGTTAGCCTAAAATCCTAAAATATAGCCTAAATCTTCTATATGAGTAATTAAACTATGTTTTGTACAGCTATTTACTCTCAAGAACAAAGTTCAAAGTAGATAAAAAAAACAACATAAGAATCGCGCGGTAAAATTCAACACAAAAAAACAAACAAGAACCAGTGCTGCCAACCAAGCAAACCATTATTTCACTTTCAGGTTAAAGTGTAGCAACCTAAAAAAAAATAGTAGTTGTTACTATTCACCCATAGTTATGAAGAAATTAGGTCATATATATAAAAATGAAGTTTCGTTTCTATTCACCTCACTGTTGCTATTCACCCCGTTTTACGATATATATATATATATATATATATATATATATATATATATATATATATATATATATATATATATATATATATATATATATATATATATATATATATATATATATATATATATATATATTGTGTATACTGCAAATTTACTTGCAAATCTTTGGTTCTTCTCAGAACATCTTATAGGTCTGGCATTTTTTGATAGTCGGGTTGATCTGGATGTGAATATATATTTATATATATATATATATATATATATATATATATATATATATATATATATATATATACAATATATATTCAATATACAATATATATAATATATATATATATATATATATATATATATATATATATATATATATATATATATATATATATATATATATATATATATATATATATATATATATATATATATATATATATATATATAGTGTATACTGCAAATTTATATTATAAATTTGCAGCATACACAAGTTTTGCATTTTTATATAAAATATGCAAAATTTGTGTATACTACAAATTGATATAAATTTTTGTAAAGTTATACATACTTTCATAGCAAAAAAATCTTTTAATGTTTTTACTTATATACTTTTATTAAAAGTTTTTAAAGAACTTTCTC
The DNA here is from genome assembly GCF_022113875.1 of Hydra vulgaris. Taxonomy (NCBI): domain Eukaryota; kingdom Metazoa; phylum Cnidaria; class Hydrozoa; order Anthoathecata; family Hydridae; genus Hydra; species Hydra vulgaris. The sequence goes on along the minus strand of NC_061158.1, from coordinate 44,908,542 downwards.
ACGCACAAATCTATGTGAAATATTAAATTTTATTTTAATTCCGAATTATTAGTACATTTGCGTCGGCGAACTCTCGTATCTAAATTCCAACGTAGTTTCAATATTATTTTAACGTTTATTTTTCAACGTTAATTCAACGTTTGTTTTTAGTTGAAAATTAGCATTAAATCAACGTTGAAATTTCAACGTTTTTTTTTTAACGTTGAACTAACGTTGAAATAACGTTGAAATTTAGATCGTTATTTTTCAACCATATATCAAACATTTCTCAACGTTGAAATAACGTTGAAACAACGTTATGTGCTTTGCTGGGGAGCTTTATATTAAATTTTTTTTTTATAAAAAATATTTCCTTAGAAGCCCCATATACTACTCTACATTTGTGCAAAATTTCAACACTTTATCTTTAGTAACAAAAAAGTTATTGATTTTTGATCTAAAACAGACCTTTATTTTCTACTGTGCGGTGACGTTGAACAAAACGAAGTAGGAACTGCTTTTGTTCTTCATCCTTTGTAATCGATTCTTTGTACTGTCCAATTAATGCAATTCCACGTTCCGCGCTGTCATTAACAACTTTCATTCTTTGTACTCTCTCTGCCAACTTCTGATATGATTCATTGTCTTCCCGATATTTAGGATCTTTTGAAATGAAGTTTTTGGCCTCTTCTCTACTTGTCCTGCTCAACAACTCAAAAACTCGTTTGGATACTTTTGGAACTGTTTCAGCATTTGAGGATCATTAAACGGAGTATTTGCACCCAGCGGAACTTCGTTCCAAAAACGTCCATAAAATAATGCCATAAACAATGCAAGCTCTACTAGATCTTTTTTCTCTTGAAAAGTCAGAGTAAGCTGATATTTAAATAGTACAATTTTCAGAGCATAGATGGCCTTTGAAATCCATTGAGCATGATGCATCGCTCCTGGAGCACGAAATGTTATCTCAGGACCAACAGAGCCTCCCCTAAGGAAGACCAGACATAACCAAAGTAGTTCAAGATAATCCTTGCTAGGTTACTTTTCGTTGATGGCTTAGGTGTAGAATGCTACCATTTCCTTTCGAAGGACTCCCATATCTCCAATAAAGAGCTCATCTTTAGCTGGAGAGAATCTCGCTTGCTGAAGATATGGCCACTTCCTTTGAAACTGTTTGAACAAGCCAACCTCAGGTCCCCTTGTTCCATTAAAGAGAGCTGTAAAGACATTGCTCAGAACAACCTCCAGAACATGATGGTGGCAACCAATACTTACAAGCTCACGACCAACTGCTTCCTCGATAAGAACACATGCTTCTCTGTTAATACCTATGTTGGATGATGTTGTGTCAAAGACTGAACCCTGAAGTTTGTCTCAAATTTTCCAATCATCCAAGATCTTTAAGCAAGCTGTTGCTTGTTCAACTCCTGTTCCTCTTCCGATTTTTGGAGCCGCTAGCGATTTCTCCAAACCATTTCCAGTTACAATCACTGCAACGCGGTCCACAGTTTCTTTTGAACCAGTAGTATCTGGAAGCAGTTTTCCATCCCAGTGTAGAAGTAACGGAAATTCAATGAAAAAGGTGTCTTTGTCATTCTAAGTAATGTATTTACGAGTAGACATTCGAGATCTCCCAATTGTACTTCAAGACAGACCTAAGTCTGCAAGAGGATGTTCTTTAGCATGCTTAAGCATTGAAGCAACAACACACATAGCTTTGCGATCTGGAAGGTTAACTCTGTCCAAAGCTCCAACAACTTCTTGGCTTGACGCAATACTTCTCAGACGCTTTGGCTTAAGTGTAGAAGAAACAGATTGTAATGCAGAAGACAGAATCTCAAAACTCAGGTCATTATCGCTGCCTTGACTGTCTTCTGAGCTGCTGATATTGGTTGATACAGGACCACTGGAGTGTTGCTGTTTTGATAACCTTGCATCAAAAGCTTGATCTCGAACTCCCTTTCTGGCTTCCTTTGTCAGTAGGTTCAAATCAACTCATAAAGTGTGTCCTTGAACATCTGTTCTTTAATTCTACAGCTTTCGAGGTCCGTAGCTCGATTCTTGTTTAGAAGCTTATAGGAATCGTATAATTTCCGAAGTTTGCTTTCACTAAAATCAATTCTTTGTGTTGGATTCATGTATGATGAATGCTCTCCTTTATTGTGAAATACTCTTCCAGATGAAAGAGGAGACACCGGAGGACATCTTCATTTGTTGCCAATCTTGATGATGAGAGCCGCTTAGAAGCCTTCCAATAAGCCATACCTCTGCAGATATATATATATATATATATATATATATATATATATATATATATATATATATATATATATATATATATATACTACAAGATTTAGCCCATAAATTATTATTTTTCATTGGGTAATATACTAATACCATGGTGGGACTCAGAAAAGAAATAAGCTGGTTTCTTTTATTAAATTTCTTTTACTAAATACAGCCATATAAAGTAAAAAATGAAAAGAAAAATTTCTTCACAAGGTGTGATAAGGTATAACAGTGCCATTTTATTCATTTTCCAGGACTAGAAACCATAACTACTTTTATTGTGCACAAAATGGCTTTTGGAGATTTAAAATCCATTATTTATGAGATTTTACTACTAAAAGAACATCTTGAATGAGCTTCTTATCTCTAGTTAAATCAAGACATGTCAAGTTTTGGCATACTGTCCTGCTGCTTCATTTACTAGAAGAAGTTTGTCAACAACCAGTATCATGTGTTGGTAATCTTTCTCATTAATCCAATCGTTCGCTCAAATATTGAGGAATTTATAAAATGCTAAATCAAAACAAAAAATGATAAAAAATCTGAATGAATTTGGCCCATTTAAGTCAACTAGAGAAGTACTATATTCTGTTGATAGATAGGGCTTGCCTTATCTCTCAAAGTTGAATCCAACTCTCTTTGTTATCATTTCCAAGGTAGGAACATATCTGAGAAGTTTGTTGTGTTAGCACTGTTCTCATCATAGATGAGATCAATGCTAACAGAATAAACTTCTCAGATATGTTCCTGCTTTCCAACTAAATGCTATGTGAGCATTTTCAACTATAGTTGAGCCATAATGAGCAAATTTTGCCAAGTTTTACTCTAAAATCAAATCATTTACTGGTGCGCTACCTTGTACAGAACAAATAAGCCACCACTGTCCATAAACTGAAACTGTAACACAACAAATGGTTCCAATTTTTTGATTTAGTTACTTGTAACAATTTCAGCTTTCGGAAAATTTTCTTTGATCTGTCTTGACAGAAGCACAATCTTCATAGTGTAAATCACTTTGCTCATCCACCTTGCTTTGTGAAGGACATCACGATAGAGCAATTTAAAGCTCTTTAGTTTAGATTAATTAGTTATTGTGATCAGAAAAATCTGAATCAGCACTTTGTAATCACCTCATGTGAAAAATTGTGTAAAAGATTCACAAAAAAGCACTTTTAAATCTTCCTAGCAGTGACTCAAAAGAAACTTACTCACATGCCTACAACAAGCAAAACAGAAAAGAATACAATCTGATTCCTTTTGTAGAAATACACATGCAGAGGTTCTTTTTTCTGAAAAGATAAATCATTCCAGTGTAGTTGTATGATTTTCATTCAGATATTTTATATTTAGTTAGTTAAGCCTTACCTGTATTTTATGAAGTTGTATTGAAAAACATTCCAATAACATTTTCTTCACAATTTTATTCTCTAAAAAGTTTGTTAGTTACCATTGCTACGATATCTTCAATAACTTAACCAGTTTCTTTAGTTCATTTTAAATGTAAGGGAACGCCAAGCAGCATTGTTTTATTAGCTCCAGACACAAGAATTAGCAAACGGTCATCCGTTACTTTGTAATCACGAGTGTCCATAAAATTTTTATCCCAATGCACTAGGATTTTTGGCGATAGCATGCAATTTTCTTTGATCTTCACACTTATTTACAATGATAATTTTATACCAGTGGACTGTTCTTGCTTTTAGAAATAACTTGTAAGACTCATCCCCCGCATGCTGCTACAAGAGACCACAACCATGGCACTAAATTAAGTTAATAATATATTGGAGATATTACTACGGATACTGCATGAAACAAGGTCATGGTTTTTCATGACATGAGGAACTAAGATATCAATGCCACATTTAAATATTCTTTTGTTTTTCCTATTCTGTGCTCTGGTACTAAACTTCTTCAATATTCTCAACCTCACAATAGCTACTGTCTGGTTCAAGATTTATCATTTCAAAAGTACATTTACATGTTTCATTTCTTTATGCTTCAGATTAATTTTTTGTCTTTTTTTTTTTGTTGTTGCTTTTTTTTCTTTTCTGTGACTACCTTGTCGGAGGAAAGGAATAGTGTCGAAAAATAAATATCAGAATAGTATCAAATATATATTAATAAGGCCTAATGTCGCAAAAAAAAAAAGGAATAGTGTCGCAAAATGAATTTAAAGAATAGTGTTGAAAACAAAAAAAAAAAAAATAGTGTCGCAAATGAGTTTTATTATAAAACTTAGACATCCTTTTTTTATTTTCAACACTATTCATTAAATTTATTTGCGACATTATTCTTTATTCTGTAATTCGATAATAAATAATGCGACAATTTGCGAGCCTATTTTTTTTTTACATTTTTGACTATCAAATTTGCTATAACCAAAATTTTGCGACACTATTCCGCCACACTTACCTTGTCCACCCCAGAATACGTAACCACCCCATCACACAACATGCTTTTCATAAATTTATTATCAATATCAATGGTATTTTTTTGATAAGTAACAATTTTATACATATGAGTGGGTCAGAAGCCAAGGAGTACAAGTGACATTTTCATAGTTTTGAGATACAGCTGTTTAAAGTTAAAGTATTTTTGTTAAATATACTCAGCTGTTGTTATGTTTTTCCAGTAGAAAGCAGCACAGGGCAGAGATTCACTTGTATCCCTTGGCCACCAACAATTTTGTTTGCTTCTTCTATCAAGTTCTATACTTAACTTAATTTTGGTAAAATTTGATAAAATCACTTGTACCCCTTGGCTTCTGACCCACTCATATGTTGCGTATCATTTTATCCTTGAATTAATATTATAAAATACAATAATTTTATATATATATACATATATATATATATATATATATATATATATATATATATATATATATATATATACATATATATATATATATATATATATATATATATATATATATATATATATATATATATATATATATATATATATATATATATATATATATATATATATATATATATGTATATATATATATATATATATCATAAATTTATATATATATATATATATATATATATATATATATATATATATACCATATATTTATATATATATGGTAAATTTAAATTATATATAAATTTATATATATATATATATATATATATATATATATATATATATATATATATATATATATACCATAAATTTCTTAAAAAATATGAATATGCATACATTTCTGAAAAGTTTTGTCAAAATTCAAGGTCATTTATAAATAGCAATAATCTAAACTTTAAAGAAGGCCTGGTGCTCCGAAACAAATTTAAAAAAAGAAGATTTATAATAGCAATAAAATAGTTTTACTAGCAATCCCAAAATATTGAATAAAAATAATAAAAAACAAGCAAACTTTGCAACTTTGTACCACAAAAATTGCACAATTTTTATGAAATTTTACAGGGATGCTTTTTAGACCAATATGCAATATTAAAATTATGAACAGCTTTTTACGGTCACACCCTAATATACATTATCATAGAGCACAATCAAAAGCATTTAAACAGGAAGTTCACATCTCCTTCCTTACCAATGTTGCATATATGGTCATAGCTTTGAACCAGTTATGAAACCAAAACTCTAATCATTATACTACTGCACAGTGGGAACATTCCATTCAAATAGGCGACCAAAAATATAATTGTTGTATTTATGTGGATATTAAGCCTCATTAAGGCTCGATTGAGTAAATTATAGAATTAAGATAATTTTTTATTTGCTTTTGTGTTTTGATCTCCATCCCCCCCTCTCCCCTCGTAGCAGCATAAGGAGGAGGGGGGATGGTAATAAAAATAATAAAAACAAATTGATAAAGATTTGGGGTATAATTGTTTACAAACCCCAATGAATTGAGCCGAACCACTGCAGTTTTTAAAATATTTTATTTAATATTTTTTTATATACTTGATAAATTTATATAGTATTTATATAGTGTTATACATTATACAGAGTATACAGTTTAGAACTTAATTCTTCTACATCTATATCTAATTCTAGATTTTTCTCAACGTTGTCAACATTTATATAGGAGATCAGAAATGTATATCGAATGAAAATGTTAAATAAGTCTGTTTCACTGCTTTTTCTCCCATTAAACCAAGTAAAACTGGTTAATTAATATTAATTTCCCTGCATGTGCTAATGATTTGTGAATGGAAGCTAGGATGTACTAACAATTTCTCATATGTATGATTGCTTGGTCTTTTGGATCTTTGCAATTAATTGCAATTGGAATGTTACATAATCTTAAAGTAATTTCTTCATCAATTTCTAAACTTTTGCTGAAGCTCGTCGGCATAAATTTCTGTTATAATTGTACCTGATCCGCCAGCTTTTGGTTCATCAACTCTCAAACCAAATTCCTTAAACATCCTACCATAAATATTTTTTTTTCTCAATAAATATTGGTCTTTTAAAACCTTTTTGTCTTTTCAAGTTTTTATTTCAATTCTATATGAAATATTTAAAATAATTTAAAAAAACCTAATCCAAGCATGTAGTGGTGAAATGCCGTAGCACAATGTCTGCCCATTTGTTACAAACTCTTCTTTAAAGATTTTTAAATTGCTTATCATGTTAGGTGTGGCATGAAAAATTGGACAACATTGTGTCTGTGATTTAAAATAAGTTTTTCCCCTCAATTGTTGAAAGAATAAAATTATGTTGATCAAAACATGCTTATGTCCTGGATAAAGGTAAACTTTAACAGAATATAAATTAAAAATTTTCTTTACTAATCTCCTCCTTAGTTTTTAATACCACTTCTTTATTTTTTTTTTATATACTCCAGCTTAATGGTCAACAGAATCTAATACTCTATGTTATTCCAGAAAATCGAAGAACATAGAGTTTAATAAATAACATAAAGAACTGAGACAATATGTTATTTGAAAAAGTATTACTTGAATCTGAATGTACATATAGTCAGGGCCGTACAGAGAATTTGAAGAGGGCATGGGCTGATATTTAGGTAGGGCGGGGCAATAAGAGCAACCAACTAGGCGAGCCCCGCAGGAGCAAGCCTGGGGGTGGGGTCCTTGGGGAGGGGGTTGGAGGTTCCCCCTCCCCAGCTGCTAGGGGGTCTTGGGGAGCGCTGTAAGCTCCCCCAGTGATGTCTTTAGCGAAGCCCCATCCGCCAACAATTTCTAACCACTTGAAAACCCAAATGGATCATTTCCAACAAGCCTACAACATTTTATTAGATTATTCATTTTTCATTTATTTATCTAACAAAAGCAAATTGAAAAGATCAGAATAGTACGTTATACACATTTGTAGTATATTGTAAAATAATATAAATCTGTAAAGTAGATAAAACAATTATATTATACAATAATTATATTCCAGAAAATGTACATTATACTAGCAATAGGCCACTACAACAGTAATAGTCTGTTTTAATAGCCTCCAATCCCCTGAATACATAATTATGAAAAAATAATAAAAATATTTATCGCAATTGGGCCGTCCTTTGCATGAGACATTAAACCTATGTGAAACCTAGGTTTCACATTTTATCACCGAGGGGATACACCTCGGTGATAAAAACTGAAATAATATAAATAACAATAATTGCAGCAACAAGCAATTACTATTGTCTACTACTGTTGTATGTCGGTGTGCATCGGAAAAAGATACTCCAATGCACACCGATAATATTATAGTTATATTATTACTAAATAATTAACTATTGTAATAATTATTATTAATTATTACAATAGTAATTGCCTGTTGCATATTTTCTTGAATATATCTATAATTTTATCGGTGTGCATTGGAATATCTTTTTCTACTGCTAAAATCATATGGTCGGACAACCGGTCTTGTGTACATAGTGACCTAAGACGTGATTTAATCAGTTTTAATTTTGAAAATAATTTTTCAACTGTTGCTGTGGATGCTGGCAGAGAGCCATATATTTTGAGAAAGTGACAGAGAGTAGGGAAAACATGTTCAAGGTAGTTGTCTTTCATGGTGGCAAGAATTGTTTTAACATTATTTCTAGGAATGGTGTAAGATGAATAGAACACGCGTAGTTCTGCTTTGAGCTTTCTTTCTTCTGCATGCTCATAGAGGTTGCAAATAGTTTTGCGCTTTCTTTTCTGTCCGGGTATGTTTTCAGGAGTATCTATTCCAGCCTTATCAACAGTTATCTCAGCAGTACTGTAAATCCGGCTGAACTGATCTGATGATCGCATCTGACTAAGTCTACTAAGCATACCATAAATTATTCTAGACGAGGTAGCAAGGTCAAGGCCATAATGTTGCAGTAAGTCTGATGCTACTGCTGTCTCCAGAAAGACTAGAGTTGCGATTTACAGACATATGATGAATTCAAAACTAATACTATGCAAAAGCATTGCGGCATCACCAGCGGATGTATCAGGTGGCTCGTTTGACGACAGGTCAGAAAAGAAATAACAGCTTTGAAAACACGTTTAATTGCTTTAAAAAAAAATAGCTTTAAAACACGTTTGATTGCTTTAAGAGCTGACTCACAGCATGTCTACCAGGTATATGACCGCTTTTTCAGTTCAATTATAGGTTGTCCTGGATATACAGATTGTTGTATTTTCATAAATAGTACATGCCGTTTACCTAATGATGAAATGAAGACATATAATTTTTCAACAATATTGAAAAATGAAGAAAACATCTGCTCAATTTTGCAGCTTCGACAAGAACAAGGTTGAGGCAATGGGCATGACACGAATATTTAAAGTTCTTTTGTTTACTTTCAGTATTCTGGCATGTAAACCTAAAAATTGTCCGCTCATATTGGCTGCTCCATCTTATCTTTGACCAACAATATTCTGAACACTAAGGTTATTTTCCTAAAGTTAAGCTATGACAACCTTTGTCAAATTTTGACCAGTTGTACAATCAATATTGCAAATTTGTATAAAACGTTCTTTGATTTCCAACTTACTAATGCATCAGACCGCAAATGATGCTTTTTTAATATGGGATACATCAGTGGTTTCATCCAGCATTATTGAGAAATTTGCGCCTCTTCTATTTCTTCATGAATTTTTTTTAAACACATTGCGATGGAACTAATAATACCATTCTGAATTCTATTAGACAACATGAACACCCTAGGCCTCTTCATGACTTATTTTTTTGAGGTAACATCTGCCATGCGCAAGTTTAAGACTGAATCTTATCTTGAAACTAAACCTGAATACCAAACCCTATTTATAGAAATATCAGTCTTGCAAGAAGTTCTCAATTTTATAGTTTTTTCCTTTTCTTCTTTAACAAGATGTGCTAACGAGTTATGTTGATATGCGTTCCAACGCATCATGCTGAATATATGACACTTAGTGGCTCAATATTCCTTAATTTCTTCAAGAGCATTTTTCCAATTTGATATACCTTTAATCTTCCAGAAAGGTGTGTTCTATTTCTGATACTTGCCTTTTTAGTTGAATATACGGCAGCTAAAGCAGTACATAGCATCAGTGTCAGAGGAGTATTCAAGCCATGGGTTCTTCTCATACCACTTTGAAATGAGCGACCAATTATGGTTATTAAGTTATTGAACAAACATTTCAAATAATTTTATTCCTTAATATTAAAAAACAATTCTAATGCATTGGTCAAGCTCAATATTTTTATAAAGAGGTTTAAAATACTGGAGTATTTATATTTTAAATAGCTATTTAATTATTTCCTATAATAAATGAAACCATATTGAGACTTTGATGTCTACTATATTAATATTTAAATACATATGAATTACAAATATAAGATTAAAAATATATATAAGTCTTCTAAAAACATGTCTCCTTTAAAATTAAATCTTGAAATGTGCCTGTCTACTATTATAAACAATAACCAATCTTAGCAGTTTTGATTGATATAGTTTGCGACACCTTGGAGCTTTGTATCCTTGCTCATAAAACTGTTTGAAGTCATTATGAACAGATTCAAAAGCCTGTTTTGATCAAAAATCAAGACCTTTTCCAGGGTAATTGTCATCCATTGATTCCAAAAAAGCTGTTACATGGATGACTAGAGCATGTACTTTTAGTGATACTTTTTCGTTCAATACCATATATGCTTCCTTGTACAAATTGATATAATTCTTGTAAGACATGTCCAAACTTAGATCAAAGCAAGTTTTCTTTACATTATTTAGTGCTTTCATTGCAAGCATAAGCATTTTCAATTCATCAGGTACAACTTCAAGCTTGGATATGAGAATTTTGTCTAATGTTTCTATGCCATCTAACAGCTTTGAGCACTGTCCTCCCTTGAACTGGCCGCTGTGCAATCTCGGCCTTATAAATCTAATTGTTTTATTCCACACATCCATGGAAATTTATGTTTCTGCTTTTGACAGTATTTTATCATCTATGTTAAAAAAAGGAATTTGTTGTTCCAAAAAACAAATGAAGCTCCACTGGAGGAAGGATTTCTGCATCAAACGTAGGTACAACAGATGTAGATCTACCATCTGGTAGGTCTTGCAAAGGAGTTTGGACACAATTCTTGAATGATGCAGACTTGAGTTTACTTTTTTCATGTGTTTCCCACAAGTCTTTTTGAACTGTTTTGAAATATCTCTAATCATACCAAGTGTTCTAAAGACATACTTGTATCATTTAATTTAAATTTAGCGACTAAAAAAAAGAGCGACTAAAAAAAATTAAATTAAAATCCTGAATTAAAAAATATCTAGAATGATATTTTGATTGTGATGGTTGTGAAAACTTGCATGTCTTGCTTTGACAGTTCACATTAACTGCAGGGGTGAGCAAAAGAAGCTGCTTCAATGCCAAAATTAATATTCGCAAGCCTTAAGTAAAATGCTAAAAAAAACTTCTTAGTCAAAATCTCCAATAGTTTTATGATTTGCTTAATGTTTTGGTGATTCTCTTTAACATCTTCAACCATAGCCAGAATAATAATTTTCTTAACTCCTCCGTCCTTGAATTTGTCTATAGTATATTTTTGAATCTTATGACTTCACTAACTGGTAGCATGTTTCCAGGAAAAAGGGTTTTCCACTCTGTTTTTTTCGGAGTTTTAAAATTAAAAAGTTTAGGCTCTTTGTTGGCAAACTTTATTGAATCACCTGCATCCACTTCAGATAACTATTTGAAGTGGATGCATGAGACACTTTAGATAACTATCCTTTAGGTTAAATTATTATTATTATTATTATATATATATATATATATATATATATATATATATATATATATATATATATATATATATATATATATATATATATATATATATATATATATATATATATATATACAACAAAATAACCTCTAGACAGTGCTGTCTCAAGATTATCCCTGCAAATCGAAATATTGCAGGGGTCAAGTAAACCGCGTTTCACTGTACATAGATATCTTTGGTATACAGATATGGGTAGGAAAGGTGGCCAAATTGATTCAGTCTTCCTTTTTTTATATTTTTTCCTGATCCGGGGGAGTTTTCCTCGCAACAACCATAAACTGTACATTCACATGTTAGTTGACTTCTATATATATATATATATATATATATATATATATATATATATATATATATATATATATATATATATATATATATATATATATATATATATATATATATTGCAATAATTATTTATATGTATTGAGTTTAATACATATATATATAAATAAATGTTAAAGAAAAACCAACACTAATTCTCTTTACTATAAACAAGAATACAAAACATTACATTTATGTTCTTGAAGAATACTAAGCATTACATATATGTTTGCCTGTTTATTGCGAATACTTTAAAATATGTATCAGTCTTCGAAAAATTCTTATTCGAATAGAAAATTTATTGAACATTCAAGGTAAAATACTGGTCTTTTTGGGTTACAAAAATACATTTTTTTTTTTTTCTTGGACCCAAAAATTTTTTTCGCTGGTGTTATTTCTGAAAGCAGAGGTTAGTACGGATCTGGATATCGTTTGTGCTTTCAGAGTTTTTATTTTTATTCATTTTTATTCGTACCTGAAATTAGAGTGTCAAAAAGTTGTTCAAAAATTATGTCACGATTAAGGGAAGGGGAAATTTTGATGCTTGTGATTTTTTTTTCAAAGCCTTTTTTTTCAAGTGGCATTCCTACTTTTTAAATGGGTTAAAAAAATCGACTGCCGGAAAGTTTAAAACAACTATAAACAAAAAGTTTTAAAAAAACAAAAACAAATCTAAACTACACTTATAAAAAAAGACGTGATAAATTCAAGCAATAAGAAAACCAAACAAAATAATGATTAACCATTCAGTGCAGTCGTAAATAAAATTGCTGTGGCATTCCATTCTAGTTTCTAATAACTTGATCTATTTTTATTTTTATATTTAATGTGAAATGTCACCATATAGCCATACGCCACCTACTTTACGATATTTCAAAATGTGTAACTTTTTAGAATATACAAATTTAGGTTTTAAGTATAAAATTGCTTTGTTAGTCTGGTCGCTATGGTTCATTAGGCTTCAGAAGAGTTTGCTATCGTCTGATGGACGTCCTAATTGGTCCAATGTTGTCCGATGAGGTCCGCTTTAATCGGAGGCAGTCCATTTGTATGCTTAGCACAAAATATATTTTTTACGTAAATCAAACTAAAGCATTAAGTGATAATAGCATTAAAGTAGTTAAACTATGTACATATGACAATGTAACAATTAAAGAATATAAAAATTATATATATATATATATATATATATATATATATATATATATATATATATATATATATATATATATATATATATATATATATATATATATATATATATATATATATATATATATATATATATATATATATATATATATATATATATATATATATATATATATATATATATATATAAGGATGGGTCAAAAAATTTTTTTCTCTTGTTACAGGCTCTAAACATTGCTAATAGTTATTAATATTGATACTATCAAATATGAGAATGATTTTGATAGATTTAAAGGGCGCAACTTTATTGGGAAAATTATCGGTACCCTAATATTTTGGAGAAAAAAAGTTTTTCAAAAGTAGGTCAACCTGGTACTCAAAAGAAGCGAAATTTAAAAAAAATTCGGAATGAATAATTGTTTTATAAAAATCATATTGCTGAAAAAAATAGTTACTAAAAAACATGTAAAAATGCACCTCTTTGACTTTTAGTTAAAAAACTATAGTTATTATGCAATAAAATCTAAAATAATAATTTTCATATGAAAAAATAATTTTTGAAATTTTTATAAAATTTCGCTTTATTTGAGTACCTACATCGCATAATTTTGAAAAACTTTTTTTTTTAATAATAATAGGGCCTGCTAATTTTTGTAATTATAGTTGCGGGTGGAAGACATTGTTCAATCCATAAAAGTAAATACTTTCCTAAATTAGTACATAAAAAAACAACTTTCTAGCAATGTTTAGAGCCTGTAACAAGAAAAAAAAATTTTATGACCCACCCTAATATATATATATACACACATACATATATTAGTTTAAGTTAATTTAGCTCAAATGGCTACACGAATAAATAAATATAAAAATCAGTCCTTTGATTCTCAAGAACTAAGAAGGCGACGAGAAGAAGTTGGAGTTCAGTTAAGAAAAACAAAACGAGATGAGCAGGTTATCATGTTTTCTTAAAAAATTGAGATTTTGGTTTGCATAGACTTTTATGATGTTTGAAGATTATACTATGTTGTTTAAAGTTAAACTATATTTATAGTTACATATTTATTATAAAATAAAATAAAATTCAACTATCCACAAACTTGTTATGAACCCCAATGAAATCCTAAAACAATAAATTTTACTTAAAAATTTTGATCAAAATCAAGTTGTTTAATCTCATGGTCTTAAAAGAGACTAATATTTTTGGGTTCATGCAGTACCATGACTTGAAACCAAGTTTCTTAATTTAATATCTGTATATATTTATGTATATACATTTCTGCTCTCGCTTTTGCCCCACTCCCATAAAAGGTTTACGTGAGCAATTTACAACTCTTGCAAAAGTTTATCACTAAAATGAAAAACACAAAGTCATTATTATAAAAAAAAATTAATTGCATAATAAACTGCAATGCTTTTTAGAAGGCATGGTTAATGCAAAAAAAAAAAAAAAATTAAAAAAGAGTGCCAATTTAAATGTAAATGTTTTTGATTAGATTGCACTAACTGATGAATATAAAATTATTATACTTTAAATTATATTGATTAAGTATAAAATATTGATTAAGTATAGAATTATTTATCTGATGAAAAATAAAATTATTACACTCTAAATTATCGCATAATAATTTATAATTTTAATAGTTTTTTTATGTAATGAATTATATGTTTTATATATTAATTACTTAAATATATTATTGGTTTTTTTGTGGAATTTTTAATTGTTGTAATTGTTCTTAAAATGCCTGCATTCTATTACAATAAGAAAATATAAAACATTTTTTATAAGCAGTAAAAACCTCTATAGTTCTTTTTCAAAATTTTTATCAAATAAGTAAATGTTGTTAATAAATAAATTAATAGCTAGTGTGATCTTATGTTAATGGAAAACATTTCATATAAAGATTTTAAAGAAGCATATAAATCTTTTCATAATAGAAAAAAGTCTTTTAATATCATATAAGTGGGGTTTTTGACTCTTTTAGTTCTTATTGACTCTTATTGGTTTAATTTAGTAGGTCCAATACTAGACCAAAGTCAAAAGCCATTTAAAAATTAAAGTTTTTAAAAGTTAAAGCCTTTGTTTTCTTTGTCTTTTGCTTTCATGCAATTTATAGAGAAATACAGATATAAAATATATGTTTAAAAAAAAAAAAATTGAAAACCTCTAACAAGTTGCAAAGTTATTTTCAGGTATTAAATATTGTAACTTCTAGTTATTCTTAAGGATTGTTATCACTAGTTAAAGAATATATTGGTTATACAGGGGTTTATGTTTTTAAAACTTTAATGTGTTTACATAAACAGAAAAGAAGATGGAGAAGTCATCTTATATCATACATCTTATATTACATAGCTATAGCTTTATAAAATTTTAAAAATTAAATCAGAAATTTACTTTTTTTTAGCAATTGAAAAAACTTTCATAAATGAAATGAAATTCAAAATTGGATATGTTTATGCTTCCATCAAATAAAGATGCTTTGCAAAAAATTCCAAGAGTAAACTTGTACCCATCCCCACCCCATATGTGTAGGCAAAAAGTTAATAAATTTTATACTAATACTATTCTAAACTAAATTTATATTCATTGACAGATTTTAAATTTGATCTAATAATATTTTAATGTTTGAAAGTTTTCACCCTTCCAAGATGAGGTTTTACCCTTCCTTCCTTAACAAAACTTCCTTCTTTCCAAAACAAGGGGTTTATAAACTCTAGCAATCATATTCCATGGATATGCAATGAACATATAAATGCTTTTAAAAACTAATTATCTGTTTTTGTACAAAAAAGGTTACTTTAATGGGTCATTCCCTTCTATTTGTAAAATCCATATCCAATGCTTATAGCTTTCTATATTATAATACAAAAGTTAAAATAAATATGCTACAATAGTTTATAAATTTTTGGCAATAAAACATGAATGTCTATCAATCAATCATATATTAAGAAAAAGTTGTAAAATTAAGTAATCTATAAACAAAAATGTTATACACCAGTAAGTTGCAGCAATAGCCAGTTCTTTTCTACTTGATAGGTATCTAAAAGTTTTTTAAGCAAAAACTAAAATTTATTAAACAAGTTATTGATAACTTTAATACTTTTGAACTAAAAATGTTTTATATGTTGCTTCCCTGAATAAATGAAAGTTTTGTAATTTTTTTTTTTTTGACATTTCACAATAGTTATCAAAAAGAAGAAATGTTGAGGTTCAAGGTGTTGAAAATAATGTTCTTAACATTGACGATGGCTCTGTAAGTAACTTTTCTGTTATTTTAATAAAAATTTTAAAAAATTTGATGAAAATAAATTCCATCAAGACTGCTTTGTTTGCTCTTAAAGGAGTACACAAGTAAAAAAGTATAAAGTTCAAAGCACATTGCATGGAAGTACCACGTGTAAATTATTTCTGATTGCAGCAGCTTACTATCTATCAATAGATGACAGTTATACCCTATAGCTACACCTTAAAATAACAGTTAGAGAAAAAACAGATTAGTATCAAATAAGTAAACAGAGAAGTTGCTAGTTCTGTTAACTTGTTCTTTTTGTCTAAAATAGATACACAGCTGTCATCACCAAATTGAACTACTTTAGACCATTAATTTAGATGAGGAACAGGTAAGACCATTAATTTAGACGAGGAACAGGTAAGACCATTAATTTAGAAGAGGAACAACAAAGGACCAAGGATGGAACCTTGTGGTACCACAGAATTTATTTGTATGTAAACCCAAGGGTAAGTTTAATACTGATGAATAAACTGTACTGATTTCATGACAAATAAGTGAAATACTAACAAGTATATGTCTAGACCAAGCATGTGACTGTTAGAGTATTTACAAATCAAAGAATAATTGCCATCAACTCTATGATCCAAAGATAAAACAGTTGAATTTATATTAGTTTCAAAACGCAAGTAGGTCTAGTAAATTTTTACCGAGATGAGATTCAATAGATGAAAAGGTATTTTAAAGACCACAAATATTTGTAAAGTAAATGATAGAAAGATTCAAACAGTTTAATGGTAATAAGGTTATTTTTCTGTTTAATATTTTATTCATGTTTTAAATTAATATAGAACTCAACTCAATCACAGATAATGTATAACACTCTAAACAATAAGTTTTGCAGTGGCCTCATTCCTGTTAATCTATTCAATATTGCAAAAAGGGCTCATTATGTGGCCTTGACAGCGCACACCAAAAAGCAATTACATTTTTCATGTGTAAAATGGCACTGTTAAAACTCTAGCATTTTACAACTGTTGATTGAACTGTTGAATAAGCTTCTCTGAGAGAAATACTAAATTTTTGAAACCTTTAAGGACAGCCCTACCTTCCCCCCTTCCTCCCCAGATAGCCAACGGTGTACTTAATGCTTTTATAGCAATTTAATTGACTATTTTTACTACCAAATTCATTACATTTTGGATCTTCAAAGGAAATGTTTGTGCACACAGCACTTCTTGGTGTAATGGTGCATTGAAAAAACTCTTTGTACCATCTGTAGCAATAGTTATTACTTTATTTGGATGAGTTTCATTTTTTCTATATTCAATTATGGTGGACTTAATATCTTCTCCACAGATTTGTCCTTTGAACGGAATCAAAGTTAGCAAATATTTGGGTTTGTTTAAAAAACAATTCTTTATATAATCTCCATCTGTAAAAGGTTTTCCACACTTCATTATTTCTCGAAAAACATAAATGCTAGCTGCTGTAAGAGTATTTAAAGACTGTATCTATTCTTTGAATTTCAAGAATGAATGTTATGTATTTCGTTGCAATTCTAATATTTTGGTCTTTCTGTGCAATTTTTTTTCACGCATTCATTTTTGTGGAAATAAGCTCGTGCTTTAATGAAATGCTGGCAGTATCATATAAATAACTAGATAATTTATTTTAATATAATTTTAAACTATTATTGATTGAATTAAGATTTTTCTTTGATAAAATGTTTAATTTATTAAATTAAATTTTTATAGTTTTAATAAAATAAAGTATTTATAATTTGGACAGGCTGAAGAGCCACTTACCTTAAATAAAAGAGTTGCATACAGCTTGCTAGCCACAGGTTGCCGACCAATGTAGACAAAAATTAATTTATTACCTCTAAAAAATTTTCACTTGAGAGATTTTCTACAAGAGAGCAGTTAAATGCAATTTATATCTGCTCAAGATGAGTATTTTTATTGAGACATCTCTATCTCTAGACTTTACTCAACTATGAGCCCAATACAGAGTAAGTATTTTAAGTTTTTCTCACAGTCTTAAAAGATTAAATTCTACAATGCGACAGGTTATGTTCAGGTAGTACTGGATTACATGTTACTAGTAGGAGGGCTATTGTGATGACCTGACTTTACCAGGAGCTAGATAAGATATCAAAAAGTATATTATAAATTAAAAATTATATGAAATAGTAGCAACTATGTAAGACCTTTCTCTAAAGGATTAAATCCTACTATGCATCAGACTAAAAAAAATATCTGGGGCTGTATAAAAATTTCAAGAACCACATCAGAATATTAGGAAAAACATTAGAAGCAACACAAAATCCCAGGAACTGTACAATTTACTAGGAATTACACAAGATAATAGGAATTATATTTAATAAAATAGAAATTATATATGATAAAATAGAAATTATATATGATAAAATATAAATTATATATATATAAAATACCAGGAGCCATATAAAATACAAGGAACTACACAAATTACCAAAAACTATGTGAAATATTGGGAACCTTATATTTGCATTGATTGTGATCACATTTATTTCTAATTTATATTTGCCAAATCAAATTATTATTATTAAATTTGCAAATAAAAATTATTCTAATTTATGTTTGCATTGATTGTGACCATATTTATTTCTAAGGTTTTAAATAAAGTTCAGATACAGTATAACATCTAAAAACATTTTTCTTGGTTTTGGCAATATTCACAATTGCAAATAGATAACATCTCAATTATATAATTATTTCTGTAAAAGCTTTTAAAAGTATTTTGAAAATTATATATGTATATATATATATATATATATATATATATATATATATATATATATATATATATATATATATATATATATATATATATATATATATATATATATATATATATATATATATAGGGCATTTCCAAAAAATCACGCATGGAAACTCGTATATATTTTTACTTTTACAGAAAAACTTCTATTTTAGTTACTAGATAAATAAACTTTAAATCCTCTGACAATATAAGTTTCACCGGTATACTTTTTTTTTTAAATAATATTTTAGACATTAGTAAAGATTTCCAGAAAGTTACAGGATTGCACTATGAATCATAGAGTCACAGCAATCATTTAAATGCAGTTTATGAATGATCACGCACGGAAGTCACGCACGGATGTTCCGAATTTGTCAATTTCATGTAGTTATTTTTATGAAAATAAATTGCTAGTGAGTATTTCAAGTGAAATACTCACTAGCAATTTATTTAAACGGCAGTCATCAATTATTTCTAGCTAGAGTATGGCGTTTTGAAAATTATTGTATATTTTTCAAAATGTAGCGATATTATTACTCAAAAAAATAAAATTGTAAAAATGTGTATATTTAATTTATTCAGATAGCCTAAAATATGATAAAAATACTTTAGTTATAATTGTTCTTTAAGAAAATCAAAATAGTATGCATATTGCATAAAGTCCCAGCTTTTAATTGCTAAAACAAAGAAAAATAAAAAATCACGCACAGAAATGGAAATGCCCTATATATATATATATATATATATATATATATATATATATATATATATATATATATATATATATATATATATATATATATATATATATATATATATATATATATATATATATATATATATATATATATGTATATATATATATATATATATATATATATATATATATATATATATATATATATATATGTATATATATGTTGTTGTTTTTTTTTATGTTAAACCAAAAATTATTTAGTTTATGGAAGCACTTCCAGACTTGATCAAAGAAATAATGTCTGATGACAGAGTTGCTCAACTACATTCAACTCAAATGTTTCGAAAACTGTTGTCTAAAGGTATTAACATGACAGTTTGTTTTCAGTATTTATTGTGGTATTTAAAACATTTATTTGACATAAATGTTTTAATGTTGCTCTGCACTCGATTAGTGTTAAAATTTTTATTGTAGTATATATAGCTCAAATGTTTTAAAACTTATTTCCATTGAATGTCACATAGTCATGTAATCATTCACATTTCTTTATCGCATTATATCTATTGGTTGTTTATTTATCACAAATATTTTGGAAATATTTTGATGATTTTTAATCATCGTCATGTGTCAATGCAGCCATCAAATATAGAGTTAGACTTTTTTTTGTAATGTGTTAAGTAAATTTTGTGTTATTAAAGATATCATTTGTTTTTTAGATCCAAATCCACCAATCAATGAGGTGATAGAGGCAGGCATTGTTCCTCGATTGATTTACTTTCTTTATCAGGTTGATAATAATCTTCTGCAGGTAAAAGATTTTTTTTGCAATAAATAAAATTTTACTATTTTTTTTTTTACTTAATTTAAAAAAATATTTGTCAAATGATTGAAAAATTTATATTCCTTATATATATATATTCATTATATATCCATATAGCTTGAAAAAAGTTCTTTAATATTGCAATATTGCTTAAACAAAAAGCAGTTGTTTATATAGCATTTCAATGATTTGAAATAATTTAAAAAAGATTGTCAATGATTTTTTTTTACTTTCATTAGTAAAAGGCATAAAACTTTTTTTATACATGTTTATGTACCATTTGATTTAATTATATACAGTAAAATATCTAATCAAATGCAGAGTAGCTATTTTTGTCACAATTTTTTTTTTTTACCGTATAAATACTCTAATATATTTCAAAGTTAATACAAATGGTCAATTTTTTTTTCTCTTTTTTTTTGTTGCTGTATAAATACTCTAATATATTTCAAAGTTAATACAAAAGGTCAATGCAAGTAAAAGACTGTCTTTAGCTAAGCCCTCTAAGATGTTCATGTAAAAAAGTATATAATGTCTTATACAATAGGGTTCATTCCATTTTTGCAATTATTTAATGCTAAAATGGTCATTCTTGATCCACCCACTTACCCTATCACAATTGATCATATTTCTAGAACTAGAAACCCTACCCTAAATACTGTTCACGAAATAGGGGTGAGTATATCTAAGAAAAACTGCATTTTGATTGTTCATGTTTAGCCATAAGAAATAAATATTAACAAATACATTTTTTCATCTCCTAGTAGTGGTATACTGTAAGGGTTGTCCTGACTTTATTGATAGAGGATAAGGAGAATTTTATTTGGATTGAATTAGTTCATGGAGGATCAGGTGAATAGTTCTAGAATCAGAAGAGATATAAGAAACAAAGAATAGCATTTTCCCTTAAAATTTTGAAAGTTGTACGATAAAACAAAAAAATTTAAACAGACTTGGTCTTTCCACCAATATGTGAACCAAAATTTTCATGATCAAAAATTAACCTACAAATGTCATTATATAGTTGTTTTAAATTCACATGAATTATATGCATTGTAGCTTTTAAAGGTAACAACAGCTATATAGATGTCAAAATCATGTTTCGGGAAAATATTAATTGCATAATCAATAACTTTTAAATAATTTGCATTATCTTTTTTTCTGACATTATTTATCTTAATGTGATAAATTAAGTTTTTTTTTCTTTTTTGCCTCAGATCTAGGCCTTTCGCTGCATTCCCTTTTTTTTCAATCAATGACATCAATGTGTCAAATTTGTTTACAAACTATGGAGTACTTTTCATATCACCTTCAGATATAAGCTCCATACCTAGTTAACGTATACAAAAATGTCATGTGATTTATTAAAATGCACATGAAAAATATGTATGAAAATTTAAAGGTTTATTTCTGTTGTTAAAGTGTTGTTAAATTAATGAAATATTAAACAGTTTATTGCAAAAAAGACTTGTTAAGCCAGTTATGCCAGTTAAACGCTGTACATAAGTGTAATAAATAATTGTTTTGTAATATTAATATATTGTAGTTATTGTTAGTTGTTTTATTAAGTTAGTATATTATTTAGTTATATGTTTTTTATTTAGTTTGAAGCTTCGTGGGCATTAACTAATATTGCTTCAGGAACATCGATTCAGACACGTTTTGTTATCGAAGGAGGAGCAGTTCCTGCATTTATAGAACTTTTATCTTCACCTTATGAAGATGTCCAAGATCAAGTAAGACTTATATTCAAAGAAAAACATGGGACCTCCCTCAAAAAGTCCCTAAAAGTTTTTATAACTATTTTTAATTAACAGAATAAGAGTTTTTAAAATTTTGTTAACCATTATTGATTAATTTATAAAAACACTTAACCATTATTGATTTCCTTTAAACAATCATAAAAGATAAAAGTTGATTGGATATTTAAAGTTTATTTGGCAGTGTGTTTAAATCAAAAAAAAATTTCAACATTTCACAATAAATTAAAGTTTTGAAACTACTCACATGCAGGCTTGGTCGGGAAGCGGGAGCGATTGCTCTCGATTGCTGACCACAGAAATAATATTTAGTTGCGAAAAGCTGGCCAGATTTTTTAGTTGTTTTGAGAACATTTCAAAAAGCAAAAAAAAATGGGCATAAGATTAATTGGACCAACGAGAGACAATTACAAAAAAAAAAATCAGGAAAATAAAATATCTTTTAACGCAATAAAACTTAAAAGAAAATAAATTACGTTTAGAACAAATATTTTTGAAACATCGCTCTTTTATAATTTTTTTATAAAATTAAGCGACATTTTTTATATTAAGTAACATCTTACGTTTGTTTAAAAATGTTCTTTATTTATCAAAGTTTGCAAGTTTTTGTTTTATCTAAGCTAAATTATTTTATAATAAAAATGTTAATTTGTTTAATACCTATTTTATGTTTCGCGTAGTTTGAAAAGTTTAACATATTTGAAACAATTCTTCTTAGTAAGATAAACAAATGAAATAATTAAATCATTGAATTACTAAAGAAATTAAATTTACTAGATAGAAATCAACTAAAAAAGTTAAAAATACTTTTATGACGAGGAAGCGAAACTGCTTCATAATATCGCTAATGATGTTTAGTGAGTTAGCTTTTTAATTTTAATTAGTATTTAAAGCGAAAAAAACTATAACGAGTTTTTAAGAATGGCAACTTATTAGAAAATAATTAGATTTAGTGAACCAATATCTAGAAACTTTTCTTTATATTTAATAACTTGCTATATATATTTATGTTCTGTTGTGACCTCAGGCGCGGTGCTTGTTTATCCGCGAGTTACTTTGTATGCATAGTTTGTGATTAGTAACCAGAAACTTCTTATATGTTTGCTACATAATTAGTTTAATTAACTTTAATGGTTATTAATAACTTCATTGAAAACGCAAAGTCTTTGTTTACAAATTAAATCGATGAAAAACATATACACAATATTACATTTACATAAAAAATACATACTCTTTAAATAAGTATATACTAATAAAATCTACAATTTATAATAAACTTTTGTTTATTATAAATTATAATAAACAAAAGTTAACTATAACAAAATTTCAAAAGTCAAAAGTTACTATAACAAAATTTTGACAATTTAAATAATATATATTTAAAAAATTTATTTATGTAAACAAATAATAATAGTTAATAGATTTAGGGCTATGCAGATGTGGCCCCAAGAATGAGCCATAGAGTTGATAATATATTCTTATAACAATCTATGCTAGAAATCTCAAAACGTAACAAATCATGAATAAAACAATTTCTACAACATTTCAACATAATACCCTAGAACTTTATTTGGCTTAGTCAGCGTATTTTTTGAACCAATAGAATTAGTTTGTTTGTTAATTTGGCGGAGTTTTAGAGTTCGCAAATGTTCTTTTTATTCTTCCGCACCAAGATGTTTTGAGAACATTCAAGTTTTTTATGTTTCCATGTATGTCCGTAAAACCAAAATTTATTGTTTCGTACATAAACTTAAATGTTCTCAAAACAACTAAAAAACCTGGCCAGTTTTTTGCAACTAAATATAATTTCCGTGGTCAGTATTCATAAGCGATCGCTCCCTCTTCCCGACCAAGCCTGCACATGTAGTTAAATATTTGATTAAATCCTTTAATAAATATTTAAGTAATAATAATATTCAAAATAAATTCAAAATATTAACACTTAAAGTTGTTTAAAATTGTTTTAGTATGCTTTTAGGCTGTTTGGGCTCTTGGAAATATTGCTGGTGATAGTGCTGAATTTAGAAATTATGTTACTGAATGTGGAATACTCGAGCCATTGCTTAAGTAAGTCATTTAACTAAAAGGTTATTATGTTACATTAAAGTTAATAAAAGTATTCCAAAAAAAATTCACATGAGTCTGACCTGCTTTACCCCAAAATTTTTTAATTAAATAGTTACCCAGGTATTGTGTAACCATTTAATTTAAAAGTTATGGAGTAAAGCAATGTTTATGAAAGTTTTTGAAATATTTCAAAATTTTTATAAACATTTATATATATAACAACAAAGTTAAGTGAATATAATGCTAGTTAACCATTATATTTGGCATTATATTTATCCATTATGTTTGCTTAACTCTGGTGTTGTATTGAGAAAAAATAAACTAATGTTTCAAACACTTTTATGTTATATATATATATATATATATATATATATATATATATATATATATATATATATATATATATATATATATATATATATATATATATATATATATATATATATATATATATATATATATATATATATATATATATATATATATATATATCTGACTAATCAATTTACAAACATGGTATACAAAAATAAAATTAAAAACGTTTCAAGAAAACAGTTGCTACAGTAACTGATATTATTTTATGCTCTTTGACAATGGCCAAATAAATTGTGTATAGTTTGACCATATATAGCCAAATAAATTATGTATAGTTTTGACCATATATCGCCAAAAAGGTTATGTATAGTTTGACCATGTATATATACATATATATATTAAAATTTTTACAGCATTAAGGGACAGGTACAATTAAAGAATGCAACTTTGTCAAATGACAAGCCAAGCAACAACAAGTTTTTGTTGATTGAACTTTGGATGGTAGCTCCTTTGAGCAGCAACCATGGTAGTAATTGTAGGAAAAAAAAGAGGCGCAACCATAGATAATGGTAGAATGGCTCAAGTTTGGCATATAAAGCAGGTCCAATTACATTTGCAATGTGCTTTCAGACCTTGTCTGAGATTAGGTGGGTTGTTATTTGTCAATATAGGAATGTCAACAGGGTGTTAACCAGGAATAAATTTGATACAGCATTTTTACAAATGTCAAAATATTTCCCAAACCTTTCCCTTCCCCCTCCCCTGAGATTAAAATGTGTTTTGGGAATGTGTGGGGTCCTCTTTTTATATATTTTCCTTCTACTCCACTGCAGCGCTGTATACATTGGTTGGACAGCGCCAAAAATAAAATAAAATACCATCATATTTTGAAGATAAATATGAAATCAACACAAAATTAGACGTAGTTTCACAACAACACGGCAAATTAAACTCCGATTTTCAAATATAGGGGGCATCCATAAAGTACGTACGCAGTAAAAACACTGATTTAGGACCCCCTTGTACGAACCTGTACGCTTTCAAAATTAACTCGATTTCTTTTTTTTTCTCCTCATTATTTATAAAGAAATAATTAAGAAAAACACAATTCTGATTTGTTACACATGTGAAATTCAATGTTTTAAAAAAAAATAAAATTATGTTTAGGAGAGATAGTCAAACCTCGCACGTACTCACTGTCTTTAACACTCCCTCCCCCCTCGTACGCATTTGTACGCTTTTGTGAAACTTCTCCCCTCCCCCATACCTGCGTACATATGTTATGGATGGCCCCATACATTAAGAATTATATATTTTTATATTATAAAATAATCAGCGTATTTTAACTATTATTAAGAACAATATATTTGATTTATTTTTAATCTTAATATATCATTGCCACTTTCATTTTAAGAGAATTCTTTTAAATATATATATATATTTTTCAATGGTGCGCATTAAATGGCAATTTTTAAAGTAATATAGCGATTTAAGTACAAAAATACAAAATCTCAGCAATAACAACAACAAATGTTGTTTAATTACACAAAAAAAAGTGATCACAAGCGCTTGCACGCTATTGTGGAAACAAAGAATACCAGCAATTATTTTTTCATTTATAGTCATAAAATGTTACTATTGACTATGGTTCATTCAAACATTTAAATTTGCTTTTACGTTTTAAATTCAAGCAAGCAGTGAATCCAGTTTTCTTGATTTTTAAATTTCTAGTACCAGCTTGTTGTAATAAAAAAAAACATTCTTGTTATTAAATGTATTTAATTTACTTTTAATAAGTACTTAATTTATGTTTTAAATAAAAGCAAGCAGTAAAGTATCAGTTTTTTGTACTTAACTTATATTTCAGAGGTGGTCTTTTAAAAAAGTTTATCGAGAAAAGATAGTAGATGAGTAAAAAATGATTTTAGTCAATGTTATCACGTAATTCAGTTGATATAAAATACCAAACAAAAAATGATAAACAATAACTAAAAGACTTTCTGTAATATCCGTAATTGATCAAAATTTCAAAAGTATCTAATGTAGGCAGCTTCTCAATATTTTTGTTAACAAATCACACTTGAAGTAGATTTTGCAGTAAGACTTTAGTAAGTAAGAATAAGTTATTTAACTTTTCAGCCAAAAAGGGCAAAACTTTGAAAAAAATGGTATTTATGGGTGTTAAACCAAACAAGTTTGTTATTTTTTTAGGTTGTATTCTATTTCTTGCTAACTTTTTCACATAATATTTGCTGTAGTTGGGATGCAATGCAAAAAATTATTTGCAAATTTTACAAGCAAGTTTTTGAGAAAATCCCTAAAATCGCTGAGAAAATTCCAATTATCAAGAATTTTTTTCTAAGAGGCATTTTTGTAGTTACACCAATAGCAGCGATTTTATTTCAAGCTTTACACTTTTTTTTTTTTTTTGAATTTTATTTAGGTGCCCTAAGAAGCCTTTACAGTCTTATCACAGCACCGTGGATTATCATTTAATAGAAAGTTCATTTCTCCTTCCTAAGTGATGTTGTAAAACTTGCCCTGAAGTGGGGTTCAAACCATGGATCCTTTATTTCTAAGACAAGTGCGCTACCACTGCGCACGACTGCTAATTAACAAATTAAAGTTTTTTATGTTATTTTTTTATTAGTTTTTTAAAACAATTAATTTTCAATAATTTTTAGAATTATTATTAAACTTTAATTTGGCAAACTTTATTTGGAGAATAGGATTTTTTCACCTTTAAATTGGAAAATTAATTTTTATGAGCATTTGGGAATACCGCATTTGACGGGGCCCTGCAGGGTAGTTTACACCCTGGTCAACAGTATCGTGTTGTTTACAGTAAATAACTTTTTTGTAGTGATCAGAGTAATGATTAGCTGCTTGTTGCTAAGCAATCAAAAAATGCTTTTTGTCAAGACAAGAGTATAAAATTGAGTTGTCAACAAATAGAGCCACTTTTAATGTAAGACTGTCAGAAAGATTGTTATTGTAGATACGAAACAATACAGGAGCATAGATAGAACATTGCAATTGTAACCATTCTTCATTTTCTGTAATCTTTAAAATTACTGGAAATGAAGATGAGTGGAAAAGAAGTGAAGAGTGGAGGATTTTGAGAATACTGCGGAAAGAACTGATTTAATATTCTCAAAACCTTTACATAAAAAAACAGAGAGATGTCTAAATAAACATATGTTTACTATTAAATTTAGATGACATCATATAATATCTTTTTATATTTATATAAATATGAAAAGATATTATATATATATATATATATAATATATATATATATATATATATATATATATATATATATATATATATATATATATATATATATATATATATATATATATATATATATATATAAAACATAACATGAATTTCAAATTAAAAAAAAAAACAGAATGTATGTATAAATATATTGCTAGATCTAGATGTGTAATTAGAAAGTCAGAGTGGTTTGTACTTTTTTTACGGTTTTTACGCTCATATTATTGAGATAAATTTTCTTTAATAAATATAAAAAGCACCAACTTACAAACTTATTTCGCAAAGTTGAATAATAAAACACACAACCATTACAGAGAGAAAATGAATCACAGTCTTTAAAACTTTTTTTTAAATTAAATTAAGCGCATAGGGAAACAGTTATAAAATATAAGCTTTTGTGAGTTGATCTTTCGGCTTGTTATTTTGTATATGATCTTTTGCAAAAAGATTTATATTTTGCCTCTGATCTTCATTTGTAGATGCCTTCATGTAGTCGTGTATAAGCTTGATGTTTCTTTCATGTAGTCTTGTATAAGCTTGATGTTTCTTTCATGTAGTCTTGTATAAGCTTGATGTTTCTTTTAGCACACTCGTTAGTAATAGAGAGATATTTAACAAATAAATAGAACTTTCAAAATCTTTCAGTATTCTCTCAAGATTTTACCCCACCATAAACTATTTGTTCAACTTTGCCTTTTTGAAACTCTAATAATTTCAAAAAGATACCAAGACTCTGGACCAACAAAGAAGAGATAGTGTTGTTTCAGAATCAAGAGCTGGAATATTTTGAGGATACCCAATCGCAGATGTAAAATAAGGAAATTTAAGTAGGTTATTCATTTTTATTTTTTCATTATCTTCAACATCATGATCTCCAATTGCTAACACAACTAGCTGAGGAGTTAGATACCGAAAATGTTGTCTTATTCTCTTTAGTTAAAGACTATCCTAACTGGTCATTGTATTGCTCTTGTATTTTAAGAATTGCCCTGAAAGCAGCAAGGTCATTTGTGGGTGCTTATGAAGATTGAGAGTATTTTAAAAACCATGATACTTAAAAAAATGGCAGTAAAAAAATTTCCATTCTGTACCTCATTTCCTTCCTTTTCTGTCATTATTTTAACAATTTTTGCAATTTCCAATGTAAGGAGGTAAAGCCTGTCTGCCATAAAACAAGCCTTATGACAAGCACAAGGTTGGTGGAATTTAAAATAAGTTACATTTCCACCAAGATTAAAAAAAAAAAACAAGCTGTCAAAGGTTCCTATAATCACTTCTTGCAAAAGTATTTTTGAGCAGAACTTTAGAATAGAAAGTAATGGCATCTTTTGCAAGAGTGTACAACACTGAATCAACTTGTAGAATATCCCAACTCATTTTTACAATATTATTTAAGGTGTTCACTTCTCTACAATCTTCGTTCCATTTTTTTTTAAACTTTAAATACAATGCTCTATGGGGGCCTTTTATCTTTCCTGTGAGAACTTCTATGAAGTGAGACATATGCACCTCATATATGTGATGCCTGCATAACAACCATATTAAAAGGAAGTTAAGCTTTGCGTTCAGTAATTAAATTGCTCTTGCATATTTCCCCCGTGTTACAACTGGTTGTATCACAGCAACAATCAAACAGTTGATTAACACACTCGTAATATTCTAATAATTTTATTCGCTCTATTGCCTGGCATTCTCCAGTACCATTTTTAGTTAGGTAATCCCTAACACTATATCGTCACGCTTTTGGTGAACAAACGCTCACAGCCAATCTGTCATAAACAATAGATATTTCAAGATCTTCTGAAATCTCTTTAACTAGTTTAGTGTCAAAATGTAGAACTAGTTTTTAACCTCTTAGTAAATCAATTAATTTCTTGAAGGACTGAATTGCCTGAAACTGTTTTCTGTGAACAGAAGACCTAGAGACAGTTCTTTATAATTACAATAAGATTTGAAATAGATGGCAGGCATAATTGTGGTCTGAGGTCATATTCCAATATTACATTTTGCTGCTAAAATTGATGTTCCTTTAATTAGTTCATCAGGAGTAAGCTCTATTATTATTTAGCCATTTTCTTTATCTCTATTTTCTCTCTTATCTAAAAGCGTTTAATAGATATAATCTATGAATCTCTTTTTGTTTTTGTTTTTTTATAGTTAGAAATCCGAGTCTCCTCTTTTCAGTTCTAGTTCTGTAAGTTGCATCATCTTTTTCCTCAATGAAAATTTTCCTTTCCTTCATCTGGTCCTTAAAGAATTTTAGATCAATTTCAACTCCTAGATCATTAGTTACTCTTATTTTCTGCTTAAATTTTTTGAAATATTTAATAATATAAAATTATTTAATTCTAAAAAAAAAATTCCTCTACTAAAAAATTATGTTTTGCATCATCTTTAAACTCAAGTGATTTCAATTTTAGCATTTTAGTGTGTTTTTTATTGAACTTCCCTAAATAAAATTAACTGTCCCTAAATAAAATTAAAAAAATAAAAACAATTATTTTATCAATAACAATTTCCAATAAGTTAACAAAAAACGAGTATAAACTGAAAAAATATTCATTATTTTAAAGGTTACTAATTACCTTACTTGAGCTCCCTTCTGAATATAATCTCCAAAGCCTGCTGTGACCCATACAGAAATAACTTCAGCAACAGCACAATTGGTCCCAAAATGATTAACACAAAGTCCTTCAAAACACACAAGTTCAAATCCAAGACGTTTTTGTGGATATGCAATGGGAAACTATGGCGGCCTGAATCTAGCTGTTTTCAGAGTTTAAGAATAGGTAATCTCAACAGATATTTTCTACAGAAGGCAGTTTGTTGACAATTTGTTTAATGGATAATTAAGAAGGTAAACAGTTCTTCTAGGAATAATAGAGCAGTTGTATTTTCTCTTTGCACCTTTATTTTCGTTTTTGAACATTCCATGTTAAAAACAAATAAAAGTTTATATTGTGAACACTTCTGCGCTTTTGAGTTAAAATTATTTAACAAGTAACATCTATTACAGTTTATTTCAGTTACAGAAGTTTATAAACATTCTTAAACTTATCTAATGAATCTTTCTGATTTTAACAACAATGCTTTTTTCATAACAATCATTACAAAAGCGAAAGCAATAAAAATACTGAAAATATTGTTATATCCAAATTTTCAAAATTTACATCTTGCATTGTAGGCTAGATGAACCATAACATATGGGTATTTTCTTTTTCTATGGAACAAATCCCAAACATGAAGGTTAAGTCTTTTTTTTTCTTTCTTTCTTTTTTTTTTTTTTTTTTTGGGACACCCTACTGGTCACAAACTCATTTCCAGCTGTTTTTTATTGTCTGTTTTTTATTGTCTAGATTTTGAATTGTCTATTGTGCTGTAAAATACATCTTTCACATTTCAATTCATCCAAGTTTTCTAGTTCCAGTGTTTTTTTTGTTCTTTGATCAAATTATTAAGTTAATATATCAATATTTTAGCAATCAATTTGAAAACATTTTTGCTAACTTATAATCAACTAAAAACTTTAAAGTTTAGTTTCCTAAATGTGCAAGTAAATGCAAAAAATATAAGTATTTGTAAATTTAGTTTATATTTAACTCTATCAATTTTAAATTTCTCTTTTGATTTTTCTTTTTATAAAAAAAATTCTTTTCAATTGAAAATTTTACTTTTTAGCCTTTTAAATACATCTTTGAAGCTTACAACTACAAGAAATGCAGTTTGGTGTTTGTCTAATTTATGCCGTGGGAAAAATCCCCCTCCAGACTTTAGCAAAGTATCTGTTGCTCTTCCAACGCTTGCTAAGTTAATTTTTCACCAAGATGCAGATGTGATTGCAGATACATGTTGGGCTTTGGCTTATTTATCAGATGGTCCTAATCAAAAGATTCAAGCTGTCATTAATGCAGGGGTCTGTAGAAGATTAGTTGAACTGTTGCAGTAAATATTCTTATATTTTGTTTTTTAATAAAAGTATTTTGTTTTAAAAAAAAATAGAGTTATTAAAAAAAAAATGTAAATGGTTAAAAATGAATGTTACCTAGGTCACCTAATCTTAATGATTTAAGTTGATAAAATTAAGATTACCTCAGCAAAAATCTTATAAAAATAATTTTGAAAATTAATTGAATTTAATTGTTTTTTTCCCCCAAATATTTGTTTTATTTTTTTATATATTAGGAAGGTTTATATTATTTTATAGTATTTTTAAATTTTTTTTTTTTTTTATTGATTTATTTAATTAGGAACAACTTATTTATAGCAATATAAGTGCAGAGTATACATACATTGATTCAGTCATAAATGAGTTGCATACATTGACTAATATATTAATAGGCACAGTGAAGTGTACATACACGCGGGCTGAGGCTTTTGAGTTAAACAGACAGTCCATCAATTTAAAGAAAAGTTAATTTAAGATTTTAAACTATTTTTGGTCTTCTTTTTTAACTTTTTTTAACCTGGTCATAAAGTATGCTTCTTGTGGGAAAAATTAAAGTGTAATCATTAAAGCTTTAAATTATTGTTTATATTGTATTTTAATGTGTTAATCTTTTAAAAATATTTAAAAAATGTTTTTTTTCCCTGACAAACTTTTGCATTAAAAAAAAAATAAACTCCAATTAATATCTGTTTTGTTTTTAAAAATTTTGAAGATTGCTTTGACCAATCATTTTTTAATCTTATTATTAGCACTTATCATATTAGCATTATTATTAATCTTATAATTAACAAACTTCTAATATCTCATCTTGAGTCTGTAACTACAGAGCATTGATCTTTTGTTTCTACTACTATTCATAATTTAGATGGAGTAAAACTCTTGACCTATCAAAGGCTTTCAATAAAGTGTAACGTGCTGGACTTGTACATGATGCTTTCTTTACATGAAGTATCTAAAGCAATCATCTTGCAATCATATATAGATATTGAAAAAATTGCATAGAACAGATATACAAGTTTTAATACAATTTTGATGAGGGGTTTGCAAGCATAGTTGACATAATTGATTTAGTTTGACTATCGGGTGGACATGGAAAAATCCAGTCAACTTTAAATTGAGATTTCTCTAAAACTACAAATACTTTTTATTTCTTTTATTTTTTTAATTAAATGTTACTTCCTTATTTTTAATTGTGTTGATAAACTTTTGTTTATAAATCCATGATTTGCAAAATGTTTTAGAAACAAATTGATATGCGTAAAAATGTTGTGAATTTTTTTTTTTGCAAAAATCTATCAAATTCATATTGCTTGATTGCTAAACGTACAAATGTCCCAAAATCTACAGTCATAGATATTATAAATAAGTTCAAGACTACTCAAAGCTTTGAAAGAAAACCTGGAAGTGGAAGAAAGAAAACTTTCCATTATTCCAAACTTTCCATTAAGGCAAAGGCAATTTTATGTTCAATAGCAAGAAATCCAAACCAGTCACAGCAAGATCTAGCAAGAAAATTCAAGATTTCACATTCTTATATCAAAAAAGTACTTAAAATGTTAGAATTAAAGCATTTCATTAGAAAAATACACTTAAGAGAAACTTAAATGGTGAAATTAAAGGAATTCGACGTGCAAAGAAGTTGGTTAAAATAATGACGGATAAAAGTATGTGCATAATTGGCGGCAAAACATATTGCAAGGCGGATTTTTCACAACTTCCTGGTCAACAATTTTACTATGAGAACAAAGATAAACCTGATGATGATCAATTTAAATATATTCAACAAGAAAAATTTGCATCCAAGTTTCTTGTGTGGCAGCAATTTGTAGCTGTGGTATGCAATTCTCTTGTTTTGTCACGAAGAAGACCTTGAATGTCAGTCTCTACTTCAAAGAATGCCTCCAAAAAAGACTTTTGCCATTTATGAAAAAATGGCAAAAGTCTCTTTTGACCAGATTTTGCTGCTTTTTACTATTATAAAAAAGTTCTACAGTGGCGCAAAGATAATAATGTAAAAATTGTTCCTTAAGATGCAAATCGTCCTGAAGAGCGCAAGATTGAAGATTTTTGGGCAATAGTTAAAGGAGTTTTTTGTAAGACAGGTGGAGTAATAAAAAATAAAAAGGACTTAAAAAAAGTAGATTAATCCCACCAATAAGGTGAAAAAAGAAAAAATCTGCGAAATAATGGCATCAACCCGTTATAAAATTTAATCTCTTGGCAAACAGCCCATCAAGTCCTTTGAAATTAAGTTAAAACTCTAATTGATGTAAACACGCTTAATAATAAAAAAAAATTGAGTTAAAAAGTATTTATGGTTTTAGAGAAATCTTAATTTAAAGTTGACCAGATTTTTCCGTGTCCACCCGATATTTTAGTCTTCTCTCATTATTTTTTACTCTGACCTTTATCAAAAAAAATCCAAACTATTGCAAAACTTACCTCTGCTAAGGTTGTTTTTTTTATCCCTTTTGTCATTTTCTTACTTTTGACTACATCTTTATTAATTGCTTATCCACCACTGTGTAGAGTACTATTGTCATATTTGTCGTATACTGATGATATCTTTTCACTTTGGATAAAAGTGTAAAGTGTATAAACCTTATAATGATGTGGCAATGAGTGTGCCTCTAGCAGGCACACTCATTGCCACATCATTATAATGTTTCACTTCTTTCAAATTTTTTCATATACGATCATGATTGTTGCTCAAATGAGCTACAATTTTTGTTCAACCTACCAAAATTTGTTTCATATAACATTCAGTAAAGTTGTACATTTTTGCTGTAACTGTTCCCCTTTGCTTAAGTTGATTTTAATTAGTCTGTTTTTATTAATACTATGTACAGTCTTATTGATCGTTTTTTTTTTCTTCCTGTGAATGTTAATGCTTTGGAATTCTCTTCCATTTTTAGGATTTGTCACTATATTAAGACAAGAATGGGTATATAAAAAGTACTATATATAGGAAGCCAACAGGTACAATAAGCCTTCTAGACTATGATTCTAATCACCTTTACCATTTGAAGAAAAGCATTATATATAGCCAAGCAATATGCAATCCAGTTATATCAGAGCAGGAGAATCTTTTTAAAAAATTGTTAACTTTAGCATGGACCTTCGTGTTAAAGGGTTACGCGGCGAAAGATGTAAATTTACTATTTACTGGGACTTTGCAATTTATTTTATTTAGTCAATTTAGGCCAGTTGTGTTTTAGCCATTTAACAACATTTCTTGTTTATGCTTTGAATGATATTTTGGACAGGTTCTTAAAGTGACAATACTGTTTTCAGTAGTTTTTTATATGTAATGTCAACTTAAATTCAGTTTCTAAGACATCTTTTGCTTTAGCTATACTGCACTAAAATTGCTTTTTCAGTTAGTTGCTTAGATTAAATATATATTTAAAAAGTATTTGATTAACAAGAGATTGTTCGTTTAATGCGTCTGTTGACTTCAATATCTATAAATACTCAAATTATATTGTTATTGTATTTTTTTATTAGACATGTTCAGGATAATGTTGTTTCTGCTGCCCTAAGAGCAGTTGGAAATATTGTTACTGGAGATGATACACAAACTCAGGTAAAAATATACTAAAATTGCTTTTTTTTCTTTGTTTAATTTTTAACATAACTGCCTAAGTACATAATTTAATATAGTTACTACGCTAGTTTATGCATATTTTACAAATTTAATTTTTACCTTTTGTTTTTACTGCATAATTGAAAATTTGAAAATAATTTGCAATTATTAAAAATTTTCTTAATTTTTTTTTTTATTTTTTGTTTTTGTATAGGTTATCCTAAATTGTAATGTTTTACCCAAATTTCTGACGTTACTTAGTAGCAATCGAGAAACAATTCGAAAAGAAGCATGCTGGGCTATTTCCAACATAACAGCTGGAAACAAGCATCAAATCCAGGTTAATTGTTTAATTTACCTCATTTTTAATTATTTGTTAATGCAAAAGGAAAAATAGTAAAACTGAAAATTAAAATCTTTTACAAACATCAAAAGGTTTCTTCATCATTTTTTAAAAACGTTTAGGCAATTATAGATGCAAATATTTTCCCTTCTTTGATAAACGTTCTCAGCAATTCTGAATTCAAAACTAGGAAGGAAGCGGCATGGGCTGTAACTAATGCCACTTCTGGTGGGTCAGCTCAGCAAATAGAGTATGGTTATGTTTATTTTATTTTATCTTTTTTTATTGTGTTAATAAATAATTTTAAACAGTTTTGACTCAATAGGTACATTGCAAATCAAGATGCCATTCATCCTCTTTGTGACTTATTATCTGTATTGGATTCCAAAGTCATAATGGTTGCATTAACAGGAATAGAAAATATTTTGCGCGCTGGTACTGAATTAAGTGGTTCTGGTGAATACAACAAGTTTGCTTTGCAAGTTGAGGAATGCTATGGTAACTTTTTAAAATATTTTGTCAGTGCGACCACTACTAAGTAGTTAAGAAAAAAAGTTTGACAAATCTTTGAATTTGTAAAACTTTTTTTCTTAACTACTTAGTAGTGGCTTTTTTTTTAATTTAAACTGTATTTAAACTTATATTTTTTTGAATTAAAATTTAGGATAGTAGTTTAACCAACCTATCATAATAGCTATTATAAGCCTCAATATTTATGTATAAAGGAATACATATATATTTATGTGTGTGTATATATGTATATATATATATATATATATATATATATATATATATATATATATATATATATATATATATATATATATATATATGGGCAATTCATGGTGCAAAATGAAAAAGTAGTCATATTTTATTCTATTTTTCTTCAACTTTTAGCGAATGAATATTGATGTAGACACATGAAAGTTTATTTAAAATATACCTAAAATTAATTAATTTATGCTACCAAAAGTTACGGTTTTTCTTGTTGTCGCATGATAAAAAAGGTATCATTGTAAAATGTTGTTATAACCATGAATTTATTTGCATAATCGGAATTAAATGATTGTGAAAATGGAGCTAACATGTTCAAATTGTTGTTGGTCAGATTTTATACTTTATAAAATATATATATTCTAAGAAAATAACAAATGAACTTTTGCAATTTTCATGTAACGTAAGTTAACAAAAACATGATAAAGTTTCGTTTGTTATGAAATTTAGTTAAAAAACTTAAGTTTTTTAATAATATATGCAAAAGAATATTAAATGTAACATTTAAAGTTTTAAATAATGATGCTTAGAGCACAATTTTATTT
The DNA here is from genome assembly GCF_022113875.1 of Hydra vulgaris. Taxonomy (NCBI): domain Eukaryota; kingdom Metazoa; phylum Cnidaria; class Hydrozoa; order Anthoathecata; family Hydridae; genus Hydra; species Hydra vulgaris. The sequence goes on along the minus strand of NC_061158.1, from coordinate 44,871,397 downwards.
TAAATTTAAGTACCGTAAATTAAAACTACAAACATTTTCTTAAGTTCTGGCGCTTTTCATTAACAAAATGAATTATGTCATTAAGTAATTATTATTTCGTTGACAAGGTTTTAACTGGAACTTTTTATATTAGGAGAATTTAGAAAAAAAATCTTTTATTTTTTTTAATGTTAATTAAAATTATTTATATTATTGCTTTTTTATTTGTTTATGTATTCTTACTTTATTTGACATAAATAAATAAATAAAAATAAGAATTATTTAAATTTTTATTTGTATTTAGACAATAGGAAAAAAAAATTAGTTTCCTATTCTCCTGATATAAAAAAATCAGTTAGAACTTTATTTATCTTTGTGAAAACAAGGCAATACGCATAAACTTAAAGAGTGTAAGCAAAAACTTTGACAAACCAAAGATTTTCATATTTAGACGACTCAAATTAGTATTAAAAAGTTGTAATATCAAAACACTTTTTCAAAGTTGCTCTTGGTCTTGCAGAAAAACTGTTTTCGATTTGATAACTTTTATAAATGTTATGAAAAGTCACTCAGGAAGAGTGCCACCAGTTTTTTAAAATTTCCTTTGTTAATTATTTTTAATGAATGAGTTCAATATCTTTGCAATTGTTTTGTTACGTAACTCTAACTCAAAATAATAGAAGTAAAATTCTGCGATAATAATCGTAAGGTATCGTAAGTGATGAACATAAATTAGATACATAGTATCAAAAAAAACAGTTTTTTTCCTTACCCGGTCACCTATGATAAAATTTTATATTTTTTTTAAATTGGCATAGAATTTATAACATCTTGTGAAAGTTTCTAATACAAACCGCTTTACTGAGTCACAGAAATCTGACCTTAAGATTGAAGCATTTTTTTTTACCTAATTTTCCGTGTAACGTAAGTTAAGTGGCATTTTTAGTAGTAAGTTCACCGTTATTCAGCCAGGCTCAAAATTTTTTAGCTTATTTTATTTTTTAGACTAACAGCTTTCATACAAAGTAGCTAAAAGTTTAATTAACTGTTTAAATAGGCAAAAATTTAATAAAGTTGTTGCGCGTGTAACGCAAGTTAAAAATGGAATTGGCCATATATATATATTAGGGAAGGCGAAGTTTCCCTAAATTCTAAACCTTGGTTATATTTATAAAAGTATTAGAGAAAGGCAATGTTATTTATATCATGTTTATAAATTCAAAGTTTTAACTTTGTGTTAAAAAAAAAACAAACTTATAAATGGGTTGAGAACATGAAAAATGACAAGAATAATGCATTAAACCTAGAATCATTATTGTCAAATGTTTAATTTCCTACTTTTTTTGAATGATTTTTTAATAAAATTCCGAAATTTCTTTATGTAACATTTATAAAAAGCATTACTTTTCTCAAATATTTTCAAAGAAATGCCTGAAGATTTAAACTTGCTCAAAATGCAAGTGCTATAGCATGCTTTTATATCTATGCACAGAATCAAACTTGTTTAATTCACAGGCGCTGTAGATGCTTTTTTATTATTATTATTATTTTTTTAAACATCACTTCCAACAAGGCTGCAAGCAACAAATATTAGAGTGGGAAGTTACTGAAAGAGAAAAGATGAAGCTTATAAAGCAAGATAACTGTTGACAGATGACTTTAAAGATTGCAAATTATATGAATCAGGAAAACAAGATGAAGGAAGCAAATTCTAAAGAAATGTTGTTTGAGGAAAAAAACTAGACAAAAAAGAATTTTTGGAGCTTTTAAGAACAGCGACAGTAAAAGGATGAGACTTAATTGAATGACCAGTAACACAAGAATGAATTTTAGATGTAGATGACACAAGAGTCACTATGTTTACAATTTTTCCACCTTGTCTAAAAGAAAAAGGGCGCCATTCGAAGATCCGCTCCAAATATAGCAACAGTATTCCATACTAAGATGGATAAGATTTTTGTAGAGATAAAGAATAGAATCAGCAGTTAGAAAGTGGCGAGCACGGTAAAGAGATGCAACCTTAGCAGATGCTAATTTTGCAATGGGTTTGATATATGGTTTCCAAGAAAGATCGGAAGTAAGATTTAATCCCAGAAGACGAAAGGTAGATGACTCATCGAGTTCATTACTGTTCATAAATATAGAAAGATCTAGATTAGTGCAATAACGATTACCTGAAATAAAGTTGAGTTTTATCTGAGTTAAAGTTCACCAGCCACTGAGAGCCTCATGCTGTAGCAGAAATGATATCCTTTTCAAGCTCAAATGCCCCTTCCAAGCAATCAGATAGTGTTGGCTTCTTATCTAGACAAAAATAAATGGTAGTATCATCAGCAAACAATGCCACCTTAGACGTGAGAATTTCTGGGAGATTGTTAATGTAAATTAAAAAAAGTATATGGTTCCCCAAGGATAGCTCCTTGAGGAACCCCTGAAGTTACAGGGTATGAAGAAGAGTGCTGTCCATCAAGGACAACTTTTATACTACGATTGGTATGGAAGGATTCAATAATATTAAAGATGTTACCTGATACACTGTTAAAAGAGAGTTTATGGAGCAGACCAACATGCCAAACCTTATCAAAGGCTTTAGAAACCTTGCTTATGGTAATACTATGTAAGAAGACTAATAATAAATTTTTAAAATCTTGCTTAAGCACTTGTTAAAAAGTGCTTAAGCAAGATAATGATTTTAAAAAATTCTTTTTCAATTTTTTTTTTTTTTTTTTCTTAATCTTACACTATTTTTTGTTTTTACTATTTTTTTTTCTTTGATATTGATAACTTTAAAAAAATTATGATAGATAACTTGAAAAAAAAAATTAATTACCAGTTGTTATTTTTCCCTTATATTTACCAGAAAGAAAAAAAAGTCATAACCAAAAATAAAATTTCTTGTTTGTTTTTTATTTTTATAAATAGTAAAATATGTTTAATACATGTCATGAGTTATACTTTTTAATTAACATATTTAATACATAACCATGGATTAATTGAATAATATTTGCTTAACCAGTTACTTAATTGATCAATACTCACCTAACCAGTTATTAAAAGTAATAAGTATTGCAGAAATATACATATGAACTTGTAAATATGAGTTTTATCCAGACAATAAATTTACTTGTGACTCATTTTTCCAAATCAAGAGCTATCTATTCCTTGAAATATGCTTTTGAACTAGTCAAAAAAAAAAAAATCTGTAATAGAGGCAAGCAATTTTATTATAGATTACTGTGCCAAGCCATTGTTCTATTGCAGAAAATGCATTGACGAACGAAATTGAAATCTGCATTAACTAGTAGTTATCTTGAGTGTCACACTTACAAAACTTACATGCTTGGAAAAAATACTGTGATATTTGGAAGTTCATGTCCTTTAGACATCGGTTACACAAATAAAATGTGTGAAAGGTTGCTTAGGAAAGTTAAGAAATTTCTACAAAAATTGCCCTCAACCTAGAGGCCAAATTTCTAAAAAATAGTAATAAATTTATATCAATCGTTTGTTATTGTAATAAAATAGTTTAGCGTTTAAACTTTGTGTTGAGTAAAACAATGGATAGTAGCAATTGAATAACACCTAATTTTTTTAAAATCTTTATTTTTTTAACAATAACGAGTTTGCGCAGATGATAAACAAACTAAAATAAAAATTGCTTTATTTCTATTTGTAATTTTTAACAAAACTATGTAGTTTGCGTAAGGCAGTTAAAAATTTAGTCAGTTTTAACATAACTGCCTAGAGTTTGTGCAGATTTTTGAATCAGAATATATATCAAAACATCTGGTGGTTCCCTCTTATAGTGTAAAATAACACTGGATTTTGAAAATTTTGAAAAACAAAAATCAAAAAGATAAGAATTGAATTTGCAAATACAATATGTATATATATATATATATATATATATATATATATATATATATATATATATATATATATATATATATATATATATATATATATATATATATATATATATATATATATATAAATCAAATCAAATCAAATCAAATATATTCTGAATAAAGTTGTTACATCAAGGATATTTACAAATAGTAATTTGTACTAATATAAAGTAAACACTTGTCAAACTAAATAAAAATAAGATGGAGATAGTAATAATAATAATTATAATACAAGTAGGAATAATAAAAGTAATAGTAGTGATTATAGCGATAAAAAAAAAAAAAATAGTAGTAGCGATTATAAAAAGAATATACTATAATAATAATAATAATAATAACAACAAAAATAATAACAACAACAATAACAATTACAATAATATTCATTATGATAAAAATATAGTAATAATAACAACAACAGTGATAAGAGAATACTATAGAAACATATCAGTTTATAATAATAAATTTAATAATTGATATTAAAATTAGTAATATATCACGATGGAAAAGGGAAAAAATGAAAGATGAATAGAAGCACTGCGTTAGGGTTATAAATAATAAGTTGTAAAAAGGTATAAGATTTATAAAGAGTATTTTTCTAAAAAATGGTTAAAGAGAGCAGTTTTAAATTTTGAGAATGATTTAAGAGATTTTAATTGGGAAGGGAGATTGTTCCAGTTTTGTATGCTTTTATGTTGTATGGATTTGTAGCCGTAATGAACAGTTCGGTATTTAGGTACAGATAATTTAAAGTTGAGAGCAGATCGTAGAATATATTTACAGTTTTCCATATAACTAAAAAATTTGATAAATGTAAGAGGTAAGTTATTATGATTTTGGTTCCAAACAAATAGACAATTTGATAGCTGAATAAGGTCACACAATTTAAGGACTTTAGATAAAAAATAGAGTATGCTACAGTTCGAATTAGTATGTTGAAAGTAAATTAATTTTAGAGCTTTGTTTTGGAGATAAGTTAGTCTTAAAAAAGCAAGCTGTTTAGATTTTCCCCAAACTTGGCAAGCATATTTGAGATGAGAGTGAAAAATAGCATGATATAAATTAAGCAAAGTTTCATGGTTAACAAAATGACGAATTTTAGCTAAAATACCATTCGATCTGCTTAATTTCAATGGTAAGTCTTTAAGATGCGATGCAAAAGATAAATTAGAGTCTATTTTGATTCCAAGAATTTAATAGAATAGATAAAACTGGATTTATTTTTTGGCCACTTAATCTGAAATTTAATTGCTTATTAATTTTTGTTTGAGCAGATTTAAATATAATAATTTCCGTTTTTTTAGAGTTAAGAGATAATTTATTGGAGCGGAACCATTGAACAACATTAGCTAGATCGTGATTCATATTTTTGTTAAGTTTTTTAAGTGATTTATTAATTAGGACTAAGTTGGTGTCATCCGCGAAGTGATAAGCAGTAGAAAATTTAAGAGAAACATTTAAATCATTGATAAAAATAAGAAAAAGTAATGGACCTAAAACCGAGCCTTGCGGAACACCATTAAAAGATTTAGCTAGTCCTGAGTTGATACCATTAATTGAAACAAATTGTGTTCTATTACAAATATAAGAGGAAAACCAGAGAAAAGGAATACCTCTTATACCGTAGTGTTTCAATTTTTCTAAGAGGATTGTGTGCTCAACTGTATCAAATGCTTTTCTTATGTCAATAAACACTCCACACACAAAGTGTTTATTATCGATGGCTTGTCTAATTTTCTCTGTTATTTCTATTAATGAATGAGTTTTTTTTTTTTTTTTTTTTTTTTTTAATTATTCACCTCACCAAGGCCCGTGGGGGCCACTACAGTCGAGGAGGCTACTCATTTTTTTTTGTTTTTTTTTTGTTGTAAATCGTGGTACAACCCTCTCTCAACTCTTTAACTCCGAAACACGAACCTTGACAAGCAAGGCCGCTGCGCGGAGAAATTAAGTTGAGCGCGGTACTTCCAGGGACATGGAGGGAGTCGAACTCCGAACCTCTCGCTTACAAAGCGAGCGCTCTTACCACTACACCACTACCGCATTTTAAGTTGTTGAGTGTTTGTTGCAAAAACCACACTGGTGTTTGTAAATAAATTTATGTTTTTCCAAAAAATGCTCGAGTCTTTGGAACATTGCTTTTTCAAATAGTTTACTTAAGTTAGAAAGAAGTGAAATAGGTCGATAATTGGAGTAGTCTAGATAAGAGCCCATTTTGTGTATAGGAATTACTTTGGCTACCTTAAAAGCTTCTGGAAAAATACCATTTTTGAAAGAATTATTCATCATATTACATAAAGGTTTGGAGATTATGTGAGATACCAGCTTTAGTAAAAATGTTGTCAGACTATTGGGACCAAGGTTTTTATTATTTTTAAGAGTATCTTTTATGAGATTCGCCACCTCATTTTCAGTCACGGGCTCAATGAAAAAAGAATTAATACTAGGTATTTTAAGAAAGTTGCCAAAAGCACATTTAGAGGGAACAGTATTTTTAAGTAGTTCGTTTTGAATAGTCGTAAAATGATCTGAGATGACATTTTCATTGATTTTGAGATTAAAAGACTTAGTAGAAGTAGATGGTTTGATGTTTATGATTTCCTTAATTCCTTTCCAGGTATTCTTTACATTATTGATGTTGTTATTGAAAAAAGATGCATAGTACAATTTTTTAGAATACCTTAACAAATTGCTAATTTTATTTCTGTATAACTTAAATTTAGTAAATAATATATTTTTTGTATTCACATTTTTTTATCTAGTAAATTTTTATAGAGTATGTTTTTATTAGAAATTGATTTAAGAATACAAGAAGTTATCCAGGGTTTAGATAGAAGTTTAATTTGTTTTCTTGTTAGTTCTTTGTAAGGAGCATATCGGTCTAATATTTTTTCGAATGTTTTAAGAAAAAAATTTATAGATTCGTTTATGTTATCATCGTCTTTTATGAGAAGCTCCCAGTTAATATTGGAAATTTCTTGGATAAAAGAATCAGAATCAAATTTTTTAAAGCTTATTTTAAACATTTTTACTTTTTTTTCAATGGGTGGGTTATTAGGAATACAGACGAATTATGCCATGTGGTCAGAGATTGAAATTGTAAGATTACCAGAGACTATATCAGTAGGAAATGAATTCATGAAGATGTTATCAATAAGGGTTTTAGTTTTTGCAGTTACACGTGTTGGAAGAATTATGGTTGGAAATAAGGAACGAGAGCACAAAGATTCAAAATAATTAGAAATGACATGTGATTCTCTATAATTCAATAAATCTATGTTGAAATCGCCCATTAGTACAATATTTTTTGCTTCATGACTTAACTTTTCAAGGAGAGGATTAAAATGGATAGATAAAAATTCAGTGATGTTTAAAGAGGTATGCCGATATATGCATCCAAAAATGGTATTACTTTTAAGTTTTAAGTATAAAGAGATAGATAGAGAGACCCGAATCGAATTTTGAAAAAAGAAATTTACTTTTGTTTCTATATTTAGATACTAACTCATTTAATAAGTTGATTGTTATCATTGGTATAAGATATTATGACTTTTCTTAAAAATATTGCATTGTTTTATCGTGGGATTGTAAGATCCAATGTTTTACAATTTTCTATTTAATTATCGGTTTTATTTTACTTTCTTTTAACCTCCATACTTCCTTATTCAAATCATTTTTTATATTTTTTGATATTATAAGAATTTGTATGTTGAGCGTATCTAAGTTTAGATGTGGTTATCACTAACTCCAAAATACACTTTTTTATTTTCGTCTGGAGTGCCTGGGTATAGTGTATAGTATAGGAGTGCCTGTTTTAATAAATAATATAAATAAATCCTATTTATTTATTATTGAGCACTCTTATACGTACTCTTATACGTACAAGAGTTTTCATATTTTGCAAATACAAGATATCATATAATATTATATATATGAGTGGGTCAGAAGCCAAGGGGTACAAGTGACAGTTTTACCAAAATTAAGTTAAGTATAGAATTTGATAGAAGAAGCAAACAAAATTGTTGGTGGCCAAGGGATACAAGTGAATCTCTGCCCTGTGCTGCTTTCTACTGGAAAAACATAACAACAGCTGAGTATATTTAACAAAAATACTTTAACTTTAAACAGCTGTATCTCAAAACTATGAAAATGTCACTTGTACCCCTTGGCTTCTGACCCACTCATATATATATATATATATATATATATATATATATATATATATATATATATATATATATATATATATAATATATATATATATATATATATATATATATATATATATATATATATATATATATATATATATATATATATATATATGTGTGTATATATATATGTATGTATATGTATATATATATATATATATATATATATATATATATATATATATATATATATATATATATATATATATATATATATATATATATATATACACACACACACATGTTACAAAATTATATAGAGTTATATTTATGTTGCTTAAGGTTTGGACAAAATTGAAGTGTTGCAACAACATGAAAACGAAGACATATATCAGAAATCGTACGAAATAGTAGAGACATTTTTCCGAGATGACGAGGATACAGACGATTTAAATATTCTCCCTAATTCATCTTGCGGCCAATTTTCATTTGGGGATGTAGTACCTTCTACCAATGGATTCTCTTTATAATGTTGATTGGTAATATGAAAATGACGAAGGATTCAAAAGAGGTTTAAATTCGTAGTTTGAAAACTAACTCGCAAATGAAAATACGCAACAAATATGAAATGCAGAATCTTTTTGCTAAATGATTTTGGAACCAGTTTTCAAACGCTTCATTTTATTCGTTTTTTTATAGAATGAGATATTTCCAAGAGTTTTGCTCTATACTCGCTATATTCATACAGCGAAGTTTTTATATTTATAAGAATAGTTGTGTTTCATTTTTATTAATAAAGATTATTTATTGTAAAGAATTCCTTGATACATAAAAAACAAAATAATATATTATTATTTACATTCGAGTTATTATTATTCAAAATCATTTATTTTAAAACTAGTCTACTTTGTGTTTAAATGTTTTGGAATGGCCAAAATGTCTTTTAAGCGAATACATATACAGCGCTGTTACAAAGTTTCCCATACAGAGTGGATTTTTTTTTTCATTTTGCTTTAATGATGTAGCACTTGGTGGCGCCATTTAAAGAATGAATTGTTGTTATTTATTTTTATGCACCTGGCGCCAATTTTAAATTGGTTATGATGTAAACTATGTATATTTATGTCAAATTTTCTACATTTTTTTCTGAATTTAAATAACAGGAGGTCAGTAAATTTTGCATTTAAGATTTACTAGCTATACATTTTAAACGTAGTAAAATATTAGGAAAAAGCATATAAATTCGGAATATTCTTAAAAAAATTTCATATTTATAGTTTGAAAAATTGAAAATTATTTATAGCGGGAGAGCGCTTTTGTTTCTGGTACATATCTGAACTAAATTATGTATAATTGTCCTCGGACATTCAAAATTTTTTTTAACAACCAATGGTATGTGTGTGTATCTATGAATATGTATGTGTGTAAGTATCATTATTTTTTTGTTGAAAATGTTATGCGATAATAATTAGTGGTAGACTAGGGAGCTATGACTGCATTGTTACGTGGGCATACTTTACATATATGTGTGTATGCTTGTGTGTGTATATATATGTAAAAATGTTGGTTTTCGGGTTGTCGTTTTTTATACATATGGTTTTTTTCCCGCCTACGTATTTTTTGACGTTTTACGTTGTAATGGTTTCGTTTACTGTTTTCGTCGTTATTACTATATTTTATTTAAAATCTGTTTTTTAATTGGTTAGCAACATTCGATCTATGGCGGCGTTATACATTGAATCGTTTTGTTGTTTTTATAATTTCATATATATTTCCACACTTTATTGGCTTGAGTTTAATTATCTATAAAGTATCAATTTATGGTTACTTATTTGTCCTGTTTTGTCTTTATAACATTTCTTTTACATGCGCGGTGTCTAAATTATTATTATTTTTTTATACTACACGCTTTATTATAGTAACTTTGTTTTTGTTCTGAACATCTGTTCAATATATATTTTTAATTATTTTATCCTTTCTCTTTTTCTAAATTTTTCCTTATTTCACTTGGGCTTGACAGCTTGGTCTAGTCCTTTGATGCATATTTTTGCATTTTTTAAAAATGTAATAAAAAAGCATATAAATTCTATTACACAAATTCTACATTCTATATTCTATATGCTAATACAAACTCTATTTTCTATATGCTAATGCGCTATTCCTAGGAATAGCACATAACTTGATCTTCGAGGAATAGCGCATAACTTGACATTTTGATGAAACATTAAGTATTTTATATAAATATTTAAAATAAATAAAGAAATAAACATAACTACATATTGATAATTTTTAAATTTAAAAAAAAAAAAAAATTTTTTGAGAGGATATTTTCCGGGGAGATTTTTTCTCGGGGGATTTTTTCCTAGAACCTTATTTTCACTATTTTTAAATTTCACCACTGTTCTTCAAGCTGATTTATTCAACATTTAATGAATTGATCTATATTCTATATGAAGCAGCCGTGGCGCAGTGGTAGCGCACTTGCTTCAGTCACGTAAGATTTCAAACCCCACCTCTGTGCAAGTTTTGCGACATCGTTAGGAAGGAGGCGTGAACTTCCTATTAAATGCTCTTCCGCGGTGCTCTGTGATAAGACGGTAAGGACTTCTTGGGGCACCTTAATCAACTTAATAAAAAAAAAAAAAAAAATTCTTGTTAACTTTTTAACGGTAACTTAACTAACGGTAACTTTTTAACGGTAACTTTTAACGGTAAATTAACGGTAAACAATAAATAAAGTATTACTTCATTAACAACCAATACGACGATGGTTCGCAAAAAAGTTCACATTTTACCAGTTCGCAGTTCGTCACATTCGCTACCTAGGTAGCGAATGTGACGAACTTTTTTGCGAACCATCGTCGTATTGGTTGTTAATGATGTAATGCTTTATTTATCGTTTACCGTTAAAAAGATAATTTAGCGGTATATTTCATAGACTTTGAAGCGAAAAATAAAAGGAAATTAAGTGAAACTAGACAAATGCAATATGAAAATATATATATATTTTTTTTAATATTTGATAGACTGCCTGCTCAAACCAAACCCTTAGTCGATGTAGCTGCACTCCGTTGCGAATCATGCTATTTGTCAGTCGATGTATCAGCACTCCATTGCGAGTCTGGCTATAAAATAGTCGATGTAGCAACAGACCGCGCATGTTTTACAGTTAAAAAAAAAAAAATTATTTTAAATAAAGCTAAAAAAAGGTAATCAAGAAATAGAGAGTTTTTTTATTATTATTTTTATCATAAAAAATAATGGTCTTTAAATTATAATGTTTTGGTTCGCAAAAAAGTTCGCATTTTACCGGTTCGCGGTTTGCAATTCGCATTTTACCGACAACCGAGGAATAGACATTTTGGTGAAAAATGAAGTATTTTATAAAACTATGTAAAATAAATAAATATAACTATTTTATTGATAATTTTTAGATTAAAAAAAATTTTGGGGGGCGATATTTTCCGGGGGGATTTTTTCTCAGGGGGATTTTTTCAGGAGTGATTTTTTCTCGGGGGAATTTTTTCTCGGGTGATTAATTCGGAGGGATTTTTTCCTCCTACCGAAAATAATAACACATAATGTGGTTTTGCATAGTTTATCTTACAATAATCATCACGAATGAATTATATATTTTTTTATATTTATAATATACTTTTTTTTTACTTACAAATATACTTGTTAAATATATATTTTTTAAATATTTCACTTTGTTAGAAAAAAAAAATTTTGCGAAAACTTTAAAGATTTGTTTGTTGTTGCGGTAACTTCAATGAAATATTTTTGATCATCTTTTTCACTGTGCAACGGTCCGAGATATTATAAAATAATACCTGGTGACAAATGCAAATAAAGATCGACCACGTAAAGGCCGTCCAAAAAAACACTACAAAATAGGAAGATATGATTCTGGTTCGTATCCCTGGGAAATCAGGGCTTAACGTCATCAGACATTAAGGTGACTATGAAAATAAAATTGAGATTATTCAAATTCAAATTTTTATTTATCGGGTTATAAATCAATCTATCAAGCAAGGGAAAAGCGCAACGATGGACGAGTGTGTATTTTTGTTATAGACTCATTTATTTTCAAAAAGATAGAAAACCTTAGGATAAATAATGCAGGTTGCGAGTCGTTAACTATTGAAATAATCAACCAAAAAGCTAAAAATACTTTCATTGCTGCTCTATACAGACCACCCAATGGCAATTTCGAACTATTTCAAAAACATCTGGAGCGCATATTATCTGACTCACGTAAAAACATTTACTTAACAGGTGACTTTAACATAAACCTTTTAAATATAAATTGCGATTCCAACGTCAGGCCTGACGTCGGAATCAAAACTTACAAAGCGCCTGCAGGCAATAATTGTAAATACACTTTTTCAGCACAGTGTTAAACCGCTAATAAACAAAACAACACGCGTATCTTCTTTAACTTGTTCAATAATTGACAATATTATAACTAATAACTACATGATTTGTAAAATCGAATGTGGTATCATAAAATCCGATATATATGACCATTTTCCAAATTTTCTGATAACCGATCGCTTAACCATTGAAGGTAATAATTCCTTTACCACCTCCGTCAGACAAATAAAAAAACATTTCTATAAAAAAATTTCGCGATTAGATACACGAAACCAATTGGGAACTCACAGCTGAGTGCAACGATGCGAATAATACTTACGGAACTTTTTATACGCATATTTTTTAAACATTATGAAAAAGCATTTTTAGAGACTAAGAAAATAATTCAGCGTAATTACGCCGAATTATTTTCTTTTTTAGAGACTAAGAAAATAATTCAGCGTAATTACACTGAATTATTTTCTTAGTCTCTAAAAATGCTTTTTCATATTGTTTAAAAAATATGCGTATAAAAAGATCCGTAAGTATTATTCGTAAGTATTATTTTTAATTTTTCCGTAAGTTTTAATTAATCCGTAAGTATTATTTTTAATTTTTCAAAAGAATTATTGTATTTTTTATATTTAGTTTCATTATTTAAATAATGAAACTAAATATAAAAAATACAATAATTCTTTTGAAAAATTAAAAACACAAATAAAAAAAACTATTACTCCAACCTGCTCGAAAATTCAATAGAAAATGGAAGAAAAAAAATGGGATATAATAAAAAAAAAGCTGGAAAATAAAACTAAACATAAACACTGTTTTTCCAAAGCGTTTACAAACTAAAATGAACACAGATGTTTTTGATAAAGACAAAATTGCTGATATGTTTAATGAATTCTTTATAAACGTTGGTAAAAATTTTGCCCATAAAATAATTCCGGGAAACAAAACTTTGTCTTTTTTTTAAAAAACACACTCAGTTATGAATGAGTTTGAAAGATCCTCGAATGAACTTCGAGCAGCCTTAAGTTTATTAAAAAACCAACAAAACTCTAGGCATCGACGAAATGTTTTGAAATCAGTATTTGATATTATTAAATCGCCTCTTTTAAAAATATTCAATTTATCCTTAAAAACTGGTGTTTTTCCTGATCATTTAAAAATAACAAGAGTACTCCCTATTTATAATAATGGCGACAAATCTTTAGCATCCAACTGTAGGCCTATATCAATCCTTTCTTGCTTTTCAAAGCTTCTTGAACGCATTATGTATAATAGATTATAAACTATCTTGAAATAAATAATATTTTGTATAGCAAACAGTTTGGTTTTCGCCATTCAGCATATCATGCAACAACTAAATTAGTCAATAAAATTTTGAATGGTTATAAAATTATGAATATACTCTAGTCTTGTTTATTGATTTAACTAAAGCATTTGATACAGTTGACCACAAGATCTTCCTACATAAGCTAGAGATTTATGGAGTAACAAACAGCAATCTAAAATAGTTCAGATGTTACTTAAATAACAGGAAACAAGTAGTGTCGTACAACTCAGTATGTACACGCTTACAAACAATTAGTTGTGGTGTACCCCAAGGCCCAATTCTTGGACCTTTACTGTTTTTACTCCATGTGAACGATATCTATTTAACTTACAACATTCTTAATTTTACTAGACTAGAGTATATTCATTCTCTTTTTGCTGATGATACGAATATTTTCTTTACTCACTCAAATATAAAAACAACATTTTCTACAGTTAATCGCGAGCAGCAAAACTTAAATGAGTGGTTCAAAGCTAATAAACTTTCCTTAAACATCCTAAAAACTAAATAAGTTTTATTTCACAAACCATTTAACTCTGTTTATTTACCACTTCAACTTCCCCAGCTTATGATCACAACATTAATATAGAAAATGAAATTTCGATATCATGCATAAAATAAAACTTACTTAAAAAATATATATTATTCGTTCATTCACAGTTATATCAACTATTGCAATATCGTTTGGGCAAGCACATACTCTTCAGTACTAAAAAAATATATGCGTTAAACAAAAGCAAGCGTGTCATATAGTATGCAATGCAAACAGTTATACCCACGTCAAACCATTATTCAGGGAAATTAGAGATCTAAATATTTATGAACTAAACCTCCTCCAAAATTTATTATTTATGTTTCAATCGCAAAACAACTTGCTACCAAAATATTTTGAAAACCAATTTTCCACCATTGATCACAAATACCCAACGAAGTACTCTTTTCAAAACTTTAAAATTCCGAAGACTTTTCTTAAAATAATCAACTTCTCTAGGTTATTTTAAGGACCGCCACACCTCTCCACAAAAGCGTTTATGTTTTAAAAAAGTGCACACCTAACCAGAAATAAAAATCTCTGTTATTGTACTATCTGCAAAGTAGTAAAATCAACAATACCTGAAACAAAAAGAACTAAACTTAAAGGTTCAGGAAAACTAAACCAAGAGTTAAGGAAAAACCATCCAAAAAAGTGTCTATAACTATATGTAATCAGTACTTTCAATCCATTGATTCGTTACGAGGTCATAATTGTACAAAGGTTTTTTGTTCAACAAATCTTTGTCAGATGATTGAAAACTCCTTGAATCAAAAAGCAGGAGAAAAATTAGCTGCAGATCAAATTAGAGAAAAATTTGAAGAACCAGAAACTGCATCCCTTAAAACAGGAAGGCGATCATTTACAGTTTCAAAAAGATCAATAAAGCCTACTGCAAAATGGAGTCACAAAAATTTTATGACCATTAAGGTTGATAGAAAGTTGTCTGGTTCTGATATGGATGTAATATCAAAAGCAATTCGGGTTAAGCATGGTCGAAAATCAATAGAAGCTGGGTTTAAAGAATTCATGGTATATAACAATGGTTCTTTAGTAGAGTACATCTCAGCAGTTGACCTTGATTTCTGTAATTTGGAAACTGAAACTTTAATTGTGCGACCTGTTGTTCTTGTTAAAGATGTGGAAAAACTCACCTGAAAAATGATTGAAAAAAGAAAACCAGACGCTTTTAATGTTAAGGTGAAAGTGTTTGTTGATGGCGGTGGAGGTTTCTTTAAGCTTGGAATTGGTACTATTTATGTGGCAAGTTATTTTAGTGATGATATCACCAAGAGATCAAACTATTCCGAGGGCATTTGTCAGAACCTAAAAAAAAATTTTTTTTTTTTAGGTTCTGACAAATGCCCTCGGAATAGTTTGATCTCATTACTCATAGGAAAAGCCCGTTGATCATACATTACTCATAGGAAAAGTCCCAAATATTCAGGAGAATTATGTGAAAAATATTCAGTTTAAAATATGCGCTGATTTGAAACTACTTAACTTAATTTTAGGACTTCAAAACCATAGTTCAAAGTATCCTTGTTGCTTCTGTAATAAGAGTACAGATTGTATTGATTGGCTTTACTCTAGAGGAGATAAACGAACCTTTGGATCAATTAGAGAGATAAATCTTGCTCGGAAACATGAAAGTAATTCAGACTCATCACTGAAAGAATTTTATAATTGCAAGAATCAACCACTCTTGCCAGGAGATGATAAAAATGAAGTTATGGAAGTATGCAATATACCCGATCTTCATCTCTATACAGAAACAATTAATCTATTATGGAATAACCTATCAACAAGATGAGGACCAGAAAATTGGGAAATATTCTTAGAAAGAAATTGCTTTGTCAGACAAAAACCTCACGGTGGAGAGTTTGAAAGAAACAATTGTAAGAAAATGATGATATTAACAAATAAGCTTAGAGATGTTCTTCCTGAAGATCTTAGGGGATTTTGTGATGCCTTTGATGCTTTTGATACTATAGCTTACTCGTGTTTTAGTAAGATACTCAGTATGGATTTTGAAAAATCCATACTGAGTATCTTACTAAAACACGAGATTCAGTGAGTTTTCCAGATACAAGCTTCGAAGTGATTTCCACAAAGAAACATACAAAAACGATCTATTACGTGTTGTACTTTCATAAATCGCGGAGAGAATTTGAGGCTTTATTATGTTCAGTCTATATCAGCTAACAAAATGTTTAAACTAAAATATTTTATTATTGATTTTGATAAGGTTTCTTTAATTTTTTGATCTGAAATATAATAAATGTTATTTTAAAAAATGTTATTTATTAAAGAGTAATCTTATTAGCTACTAGTTTATGCCTTAAATAAATTTTTCTACAAACTTCATTCTAAATCTGTTGTTTTTCTGTATATGTTAATTAGAGAAAAACACGCTTTTTTTTATATCACAATAAGCATCATTTAATTTCAGGACACACTTTTCAAATTTTGTGAAATACTTTTTTGTGTACACTATAATCATACCTTTCTAGAAAAACTTAATTTGGGCGTGTGCACTATTTTGAAACATTAACACTGTTGTGGGAAGGTGTGCCGCGGCTATGAAATGCGATCCTTAAGAGGAAATAAAAAACATGAAGTTATCAAATCTCTTTAAAGTAACAGTTAAACAGCACCTATTTAATTTAAGTGACGTCAAATAATTTTTCTTTTCTATACTCATCTATCAGATCGTTACGTACAAGGCTTTGTTTTTTTTTTACGTACAAGACTTAGTTTTTGGTTTATTTCTACTTATGAATTTTTAATGTCACGTTAACCTCACGTGAAACTTATTGCAAAGTTGCAAACGAAAGGGGCTTGATGATAAGACTGCAGTCTTCTACTTGCTCCTGTCATTATTTTAAATTTTTATTTATGTGTATACGTTTATAAATCTTATTTATAAATGTATACATATAAATATACTTGTATATATAAATGTATTAAAGTTAATTGTATGTAAAATAAATTGTGACAAAATACATTACAAAAAAAAAATAAAAAAAAATAATAAGAACAGGGAAGAGTGGAAGAGCGGAAGAGCTCTTGAAGAGTGGAAGAGCGTTTTATGGAGGAATGAAAACTCCATCACTCATCACTTTATCACTTGTGCAGCTAAAAGGGAAACTGTAAGGCGGCGTAAGGGGGAAAAATATATGCCAGAGTGCATCATACCAACAGTCAAGCATGGTTCCGTGTCAGTAATAATAGACATCTCTACAGGTGTGTAAACTCCATGTATCAATGTCAGTACATTACAGTACTGAAATAACAAATGATGCCGTCTGCCAAAAAAGCTTTTTTGTGTAAATCCTAATTTTATATATCAACAAGACAACGCTTTGCAAGGTTAGTGACAACATAACTTGAAGAGTTATGTAACTATAGTATGTGGCTACTGGTTTGATTCATTTCTATTGCTGGTTGTCTATTAATTGTTTTAAGGCATCCTTTCTTATTGAGTAATGTTATCCACTGATTGTACTTTGATTGGTTTAGTTCGCACAATTTTTAGTGGATGTGTATTTTTTTGTCCATTTTTTGGAACTGCAATCAATACCTTCTTTTTTACATTCTTCGTATCGAAACATTAATTTATCTTTAAGCTCTTTATTTGATGCATAGTTAATTATAAAATTCGTCACTTCATCCTCTGGGTTTTGTAATGTAAGAAAGAAAACAATCTTTTCTTATTTCACATTCTGATTTCACATTCTTATTTCACATTCTGAGAATTTCACATTCTGATTTGAGGCGCTGTAGGTCAAACTTTTTATTGCATTTTCTTCTTCTTGTAACAGAACAGAAGTTGTCACTTCTAAAATTTTTAGAAATAAACAGAGGTTCTTGTTGCAAACAGTCATGATAAACGTTCAGAAGATGTACAACATCTGCTGTGTTTGTAGTAAAGATGTTCATGTTTTTCTAAAGATTTAATAAAATACCTTTGATATTGATTTTTAAACTTTTTGTATTCTTTTTCTAAATTGTATTTTAAGTTTACTTAACCTATCTTTAAATGAAAGAGTAAAAGAAGTTTTTTCAAATATCCAGCCAGTAATTGCATTTAAACAACCACCCAATTTTTTAAGAATACCTCTGCAACCACCCAATCTTTTAAGAATACCTCTGCAAAGTTCCATTTAATCGCAAAGGAAATAGGAATTTTTAAAGGTAAAGATAATCATTGTTATATGTGCTAATTCTACCTTCAAGAAATTAAAACATTTACAACATCAAATGGTTCATATGTAACATAAAGAGTCATATAACTTGCAATGGTAAAAATGTAATATACTATTTAAAATGTCTATTTTGCAATATGAAAACTACATACACCGGAAAAACTAATAATTTAATCTTCGTACAAATGGACATATTTCTAGTTGTAGAACCGGACAATCAACGGATAGATTTAATAATCATGTTTATAATTATCAACGTGCACATAATACAATTATGGAACCTTTCTTCCAACATGGCCTACTTTATTTATACGGCCGGATATTTTACATTTTGAAGAAAAAAATAGAAGGCCAGTTTTTAAAATCGTAATGTTTCAAAAATTTAATACGTTTTGAACATTTTCAATATTATTTTACTTTCTACATTTAAAAAGTCCACAAAAGTTGTATTTATTCATAATTTTAGATATTAAACGAACATTTATTAAGAAATAAATAGTGTTTATTTTAGTATTAGTAAAAACGATGTAAGAAACAAGAACAGTTATAAAAAATATTTAAATGTTTCTCTTTTTTCATTTAAAAATAAAATAATTATATATAATTTATTAAATTTTCTCAAATTTTCTCTTTTTAAAAGATTTTACATGATCAACAGCTACTTCACTGGTAGAGATAACTCTTTTATTATTAAGAAAAATGTTAACAACAATTCTTCCAGCAAGTTTTATCCCAGTTTTCTCATGCATGGGACAAGAAAAAGTCTGAAAAGAGACATAAAAGTGGTTTAACAAATATTCTAAAGCTTGTCGTGCATGTAAACTAAATTTCTTTATTTTTTTATAAAAGTAGTCAATCATAGCAAAGGATGTGCAAACATAATCCAAAAGTGATGGTGAAGGAATAGTGAGACCACCCCTAGAAATAATTGTTAAATAAGTATGATCAGGATTGCTTTCATCAATATTGACACAACATAAAAATTCTTTACAACATGTACCAAAACGTTTTTTAAGTTTCTTTGCTATATAACCAGCAATATGAGCACCTACTTCCCTACTTTCTGGTGCAAGTGTCATGATTTCTGGAGTACACTGAGCTTCATCAATATCAAGAAGAAAGTTTTTCCAATCTGTTAAATTATTTTCTGACTCAGGCACTTTTAAACTATCATCGAAGTTAATACTTTCTTTAACTATACTTTTGATTTTTAATATTTTTTCAGAAATAGTGACATCTTTTAAACCTACCAAAAATCTTCCACCGCTCATTTGTCTATATTGTCCAAATCTCCTTTCAAATGGGTCACTTTGAAATCTCGCAGTTAAAACAAAGTGATATCCATCATTAAGCAAGTCCTCGATCAATGAGGCATGACTATTAAGTGTTCTTATTAGTGCTGCAGCTGTCTGAACAATTAAAGTAAACTTCTCACAGTTTGGTATCTTTTGTGATTGCCAAACTTCAATCCAATGTGCCATTTCCCGATGAAATTCAGGTTTTTTATCACCAGAAACGACTGCATTACCTAAAATATTACATGCTGAATACTGACATTTAGAATTTGATAAAACTCACCACTTGTTAAATAATGTAAGAAAATCTGCACTACTTTTAAGATCTGGAAAATATGAGTGAATCGCTGCTGATGTAGTTTCATCAAAAATTGCAAGTGCTAAAGAAACATTTTGTTTAAAATTGCCAGGATGTAACACTTTCATTGTTATTTTTGGTGCTTTACGCAAACCAGCATTAAGAGTGAGGTCTTTTTCATAAATATTGTGGAAGGTACTCCATTTAATTTCTCCCCCACATACAATTATAGGATCTTTAAATCCATTAAAGTTAAAATCTGGAAATAAAAATCTTTTGCAATTTAACAAATTATTTCTGATGTTTTTAATAAGATGTACAACATCAAAACAGAGGTAAATTTTTTTTAGATTGTAAATAAAAAACAAATCTTCAGCTTGTTGATTCGATGCACAAAGGATTTTTTTAAAACAAGAAGCATTAGCAGAATGGTTGTCACACACAATAACTCTAACATTAAATTCACATTCAGTTAAAATACGAAGACATTCAAAAATTTCTTCTTTCAACCATTCAGCATTGATTGTTTTTTCAGGAGACGTTTTGATCACATATGGAATGTTTTGTTTCAGGCCAACTATCATAAAACAAACTATTCCCTTATACATTTCTCCAGACTCATCACTACCAATCATCTCTCCAGCAAAATACTCCTCACATTTTTGCAAGTACATTTCATCAAAAATCAAGCAAATGTCTTGAGATATCTTACCTTCTAATTTTAAACGTTTTGCACAACTTAGAGCATCAATATTTCCACTAGTTATTTTTTTAAGTAATGATAATGATGGTAAAGGCAATTCTTCACGCAAAAGTTGGTATGACTGCATAGAAGTATATCGTAATATCAGTGAATACCTGATAATATTGGCTGAATAAATAGGTTTTTTCATATATTTAATTTGCTGTAATTCAGTCAATACAGATGAAAATTGTTCGGCTTGTGATTTAATGTAGGTAGGAAAATTATGAAGCATACTTTTACAAGATAAACGATAATCTCTTCCTTGACAAAACCACTGAGGTAATGGCAGAGGTGAACCTCTGTAAAATAATTTAACATGCATCTCATTTTTTACACAAATGCACTCTGTAACCTCTGGAATAGATAAAGTACTATGACTCAATTTGTAAAAAATTACATGATCATCATACTTCAAGAATGAAAAACCATCTGGAGCAAAACTTTCAGTAATATCGTTAAAGCTATTAATCAAATCATTAAATAAAAACTGTTCATATTGATCTGGCTGAAATATTCTTTTAGTTGGTGATTTTCTTAATGAATTTATAATATTTTTTTTCAAAATGTTTGATGCATATAACGGAAGAATTAGTAGGTGTCCAATCTTTTCTATTTACAAATTTAATCCAATATTTTTTTAACTCTTCATTTTTTGGAAACGAAAATACTACTGTAGATACTTCACCATAATTATGATAATTTTAACGACAATTTACGACGCAACATTTGTTACCCATCTTTTTGAACTTTCAAAGCTGCTTTCTTAAAAACACTCTTCCAGAAAACTGGCCTTCTATTTTTTTCTTCAAAATGTAAAATATCCGGCCGTATAAATAAAGTAGGCCATGCTTCCAACTATTTTTTTTATTTTTGGAACTCAAAACTGAAAAAAAATTAATTTCCAATGAGAAAACAGCTCCAAAAATAAAAACATGACACTTTTCATTAAAAATATTTAACTAAAATAATTTATATGTATAAATATATATATATATATATATATATATATATATATATATATATATATATATATATATATATATATATATATATATATATACATATTTTTTTATATCTGAATAGCATGATGTTTTTGTGAAAAAATGAAACGACAATCTTAAAAATCAAATTCTATTAAAACTAAAACTGTAGCATTTACATATAGTCTTTATATCATGCTTATAAGTAATTATAACAACAGCAAATTTAAATTGTTTTCGTCTGCACTTAACTGATACATACTTGTGAATTGCTTCATCATAGGAATGGTATCTCGTGATATCATATTCAATTAATTGAATTAAGAGGTTATTTAACCTTTTCATCCGTGTTGATCTATATTTATTTTTTATATATTCATCTATATTTATTATATCTATATTTATTTTTTATAAAAACCATTTTTGAAAAAGACTGTTCTGCTTCGCAGCTCGTTATAGGTACTGTTAGGTAAATTTTTAAACATTGTATAAAAATTTGGAAATATATCAATAAAGTTTTTTTCAAAAATTAGTGTCAACATTTTGAAAGCAGTAATACAATAATTTTGTTTGAAGTATACCATATATAAATAATGCTGAAATTGACTGCATTTACTAAATAGTACTTTTCCAATAATATTTTTATATAAGGACATAACGGAATCCATTAGTAAAAGTTCAATAACTGAAACTCTTTTGCCAAGTTTCATCAAAAATTTGAAATTATCACCAATATCTTTATATAAAACTTTTTTATCAAGTTCAGACCCCAATTTATCCAACAAAACATTAAATACCTCTTTACGAAACTTATCCGTTCCAGTAAAAATATATCTTCTTTTTTCTCTACTCAAATATATTTTGGTTCTTACTCTTTTATGCGTATCGCTAAAATTTTCTTCGACTTCTGGACTCATTTTGACTGCTTTGTTTGCATTTATTTCGGCTGGAATCTTTGCGTAAAGATTTTATATATAACTCCAGTAATGAAGTAAAGTGTATCCTTCACATATATCTAAACCTGGAGTTAGTAGTATTTTGTTAACTTTATTAAATCGCTTTAAGATTTTTTCGCCATATTACAGTTATGGCTGCAGTTTACCGCATCGTAAATCTTTTATATAAACCTTTTACCACGTTTATCAAATATATACTTAAGGGTATTGAGTATTTTTTGATAGCTAACTTTAACCGCATGAACTCATAATGAGAAGACTATATAGTGGTGCTTTTTTAGTGAAAGTGCCAGTGATGCTCTTTCTTTCAAAACTTTCCAACGGTGTGGGGATGCAGAGAAATAAGTGTAAATGTTTTGAATATTCCAAAAATATTTTATTGTTTCTATTACAACGTATACTGCCTCTACTCAAACAAAATTTAAAAAATGCGTAGCACAAGGGGCAAAAATCCACTAATGCATTCATTCTTTTTATTAGTGCTTGTAAGCCTGTATATTTTTCCATATATATTTGACGCGCTATCGTATGATTAACCACGGATGTTTTCAATAAAAAGATCTGCTTTATCGAAAAACTGAAATACTTTTGTGCTTTCGATTTGTAGAAAGGTTGTAAATAAAATATTTTCCGTGATAACAGTATTTTAATATTATTGCCAGCTGATCTGTATGAGCAATGTATAACGTGAAATCTGCAAAAAGGGTATATTTTGTATCAATGTTAATCTGCTCAGTAATTTGTTTTAAAACATTTTTTCTCATGATCTACCCTACCTCTTTATAATAAGATTTTTGGTTTAGCATTCGGTATCTACGTGGCCATTTGCAGTATGCTCTTCAGTTAGTTCTTAATCATCAGTTTTTTTACCTCTTCCAATGGTAATTTTTTTGAATGATTTACCACCTTTTTCTCTTCCAAACATGTAATTTTTTTGAATGATTTAATGATACTTACTTCGACAGCGTTGCATTGGAAAAAGCTGGTTATTTTTGAAAATTTTGAAAATGTTTTAACCTTTTGTGTTTTTATTTTTTGTTTTTGACTACCACTTCTTTTCTTTCCGGACATTTTTAATTATATTTATAATCCCCAAACCTCCCAAATAAATTTCCAATCAGCCTATCCAAAATCCATGACTCAATTATATCAAAACATGGCAGTACCAACACTAACCTACGATCTGAAACTTTGCAGAAACAATGACGTGATCATGCAAAAACTAGACATAACCGGAATGAGTACATAGTTTTTCAACTAAACATTGCAAAAAAACTATTTATATTCTTTATTTAAAATCCAAGACATATCAAAATAAATTGAACTTACTTTTTCATCATTTATTTAGACAACAACCCAACATATGACATTATTGAATTTCAACTGAAAAATTCCACAAGAAATCACTCTTTTGTAGGTGATTTCCAGAAAGTGTGTCATAATAATGAAATAAGCTTTAAGAGTGAAAAGAGTGCTTTCAACCACGTCTCTTTTTCATTTGTGCTTAATTCAATTGAAGCCATGAGACTAGTATCAATAGTGGTTTGTGGCAAAAGGGAACAGAATAACGTCAAAGAACAGAACAACAAAAACATTCTGATGATGTTTTGCATATGAAGCAAAAATCGTTGCTTTACTCTTGGAAAAGTCACGTCACTACCAGTATAATTGTCATTTTTTTCAAGCTGTTGACAAGCTTGTTTTTGTATTGTCTCCTTGATGACTTGCATAATAATTGTCAGAAAACTTTAAGTGAAAATTTTGGCTTATGATTTGACAATAATAGACGAAATCTCTGCTGTTATGAGAGCTAAAAAAATCAATAATGTCAGTGTAAAGCATAAGAATAAAAGGTATGACCAACGTATGACGGAATTATCAGAATGTAATTATAATGACCTGCAACTCACCGTTGTAGTTCATTATTATTACATTTTAAGTTTTTATCTGTTTAACAACTATTCTATAGTTCAAACAAAGTACTAAAAACAAAACTTGTATTTATTTTACTTACTTGAAATATGTTTGCGAACATCATTTAAACAGAGAAAATACATGCTGTTCTTTTTTGTAGCATTTTTTTTGTCTCAGGTTTTTGGTATAGAGCGTATTTTCCTTTTCAAATTTTTCAAAAAAAGGACTGCATGATTTAACGCAGAAGTATAAAATTGGCGCTTCTCAAAATTTAATTATGGTAAAAAATAGTTATCGTTCAACAAGATTTGCAGTCATTAGAACGAGAAATTATAAGTGATATAAAATTTGAGAGCATTTTCATTGTTTTTTTAAGTCACATTTGCGGCTAGGAGTGAGCGAAATCGGATATATGGTCCGTTTAGTTGAAACCGGATTTTAACAAACCGGACCGGATAACCGGTTTGGGGATAGAACTTGATAGAAACGTCAATAATTATTATTATTTTTTTAAGTAATAAATTGATGTAACAATGGAATCATTAATAAAGTCAATGGAATATGAGCAGACTTTTGAATAATGTTAAAAAATTTTGCATTTGAAAATCTTTTAGGACATAAAAAAAAGTGCTTCATAATTGAAAGCAGAATTAATTATAAAATGAAAAAAGCAAATGTTTTTTGCTAAAATCAGAATTCGGTTTTGCAAAAAAAAATAAAAAATAATTATTGATATTTTATTACAGCTATTTATTAGTTTAATGAATTGTTATTATTTATAATAATTTGATTTATTCTTTTTTAAATTACTATACTCAGGACTTTTGAAGCACATTCTGTAGCAATTAGAAGAAATATTTTTATAAATACTTATATATAAAATTTCTTTTTTTTTAAATATGATATTTTTATTTCAATTATAAATCAACCGTATTTATTATAAACACTTGATACAAAAATACAAATTCTAAAAGAAAAAATGCGACTCTTATGTATAAAATTAAGGAAGTCACATCTTTGCACTCTTAGAAAGAAAATTTTTTATAACAAAACAAAATCATTGAAATTACAAAGACTAAAAACAGTTTTTGTATTTACTTTCCAAAAGAAACTTTGTAAGTACTATTTCTTTAAAAACTTTATTTTAAATAACAAAAAATGCATTTCTCAAATTTAAGCGAAAAAAACTCCTTTCAAAAATAAAATCTTTTAAAAACTCAAACAATAAGAATCAAAACGATATAATCTATAAGTCAACGTAAGTCAACAATCTGAACATAATAAAAATTAAAAATGACTGAAAAGTCGTAAATATACAGAATAATCCAAAAAGTTAAAAATAGGAAAAAAAAAATAAACATTTCTTACAAACAGCAAAATAAAGCATCTTATTGAACCGAACTCGATAAAACGTGAAAAAATAGTATTTCAAATTTCTTTAATCAAAAAACTCAAATTATTCGAAACAGTCGAGCTTTATCTCAATAAATATATTTTAGAAACCAAGAAAATTATATTTATTTTATTAGACAAGAAGCCTTCCGAGACTGAAAGACCCGCCGTCAGAAATAACAGAAGGACTCCTTAAATAATCTATTAAATTGCCAGTATTAATTTTTCTTCGATACTTATTGAGATAAAGACCAACAGCTCTAAGAAAATTCACAATATCATTATTGACACAAATCCCTTTATGCGTAGATATAACTTAACGTTTTATTGGCAACGCATATTGAGAGAACCAGCCCCCATAGTGTCTACCTATATTGTAAGTTAAGTTACATCCAATGCATACAGAGAACTGTGTAAAGACAGCTCGATGAATACTGAGCTGAATATTTATACAAATGTATGAATATTTATACAAATGTGAAACAATGTTCATGTTTATTTAAATACATAAATTTAATATAATAGACAAGACAACAAACAATTATGAAGTATATATGGAGATTACATGTGTTATATACATGTAAAGTACAAACAAATAGTTTTTGTAATATACATTAAAATTGAAAAACACGATAACACCTCTCCAAAACAGAAAAATATTTTCAAATATATCATATAAAAAATAAAATAGAGAATTCCAAATATTTTTTATCTTTTTGTTTGAGTTTAAGAAAAATATAAATTATCATAAAAATCCAACAAAAATTAATGCAGATATACAAAAACAGAAGATTTATCGCCAAAACCAGCATGGCTGATAAAAACCTCATGTTTCATAAACATTTTTTATTTTACCTTACTTTGCTAAAAAAGAAAAACTTTTCTCAAAACTAAAACAAAGAAATAAAATTTGGAACAAACTTTACACAATGAATAAAAAGATGTTGTAAGGTTTTAAAGATCACGAACTTCTGTTGCGCGTGCCATGACCGTTTTTTAGATGATCTAAAATATACGCAAATCAAAAATTTTTTATGCTGTTTAAATATTACACTTTAAAAAATATTCTTAAAGTGCGTATCCTTTGATGGTCAAACTAATGATTGGCAATGGTTGCCAGACATGAACATTAATGTATAAATAAAATACACAGCATTAACTCGTTAAAGAACATTTGAACTGTAGAAACAGTTAAAAACATTTTATAAGGCAGTTCATAAATAAACATTTTTTTTATTTGTAAAACAATTTTTTGATAAACTTTAGGGGTCGTCCATAAATTACGTCACGCTCTTGGGGAGAAGGGGAGGGGTTAGTGGTTTGGTGACGACTCGTTTGGGACTTGATACTAAGGAGTTACGATGTTGTGACAAGTTACAATTGTGTGATGTAATTTATGGAAAACCCCTTATAACAATTTTTTGAATAAAAAACTTTTTATGGTTAAAATTTATTTTTTGAATTTTTTAAGACAAGTACAACTTGCAAGTAAGTCAACCATGACGGTAATTAACAAAAAATATTCTTTACCTATAAATTTTTATTTTACCTTTAACAAATTTCATTCCATTATTCAAATTTTTTTTGGAGTCAAGTTGAGGTTTACATGTATTGTCGTATTCTCTTGTATCGTCTAACTCTTTCAATTTTCCAGTAGCAATCCGATATGCAAGTCCCATTATCATATTAAACCACCAGAGATTTAAAGCATAAAGCAAAATCAACATGGCATTAAAAGGTATGTAGAACTTGTTATGTGATATAGTATTTACAGAGATGTAAGCAGTAGAAAATAACACAATTTGAGGATAGAGATACAATCGAAAATAAATCCTAAAATATAAATAACCATGTATTGCAGGTGATGAAATTTTTTTTATTATACGTTAAAATATATGTACAGTACCTAAAGAGTACTACAGTACCTGTTTCTACAGTACCTAAAGAGTACTACAGTACCTGTTTCTACAGTACCTGTTTCTACAGTACCTAAAGAGTACTACAGTACCTGTTTCTACAGTACCTAAAGAGTACTACAGTACCTGTTTCTACAGTACCTAAAGAGTACTACATTACCTGTTTCTACCTAAAGATGTTTCTATCATACCTAAAAGTTTTTCTTTTAGTTATGATAGAAACATCTAAAAATATTTTTACTCTTACTAAAGATATTTTTTCCATACCTAAAAATATTACTACTGTACCTAAATATATTCCTACTGTATCTAAAATTATTTCTGTAGCTAAAAATATTGCTACTTTACCTAAATATATTCTTATTGTATTTAAAAAATAAAAAGGTAAAAAAAATAAATAAAAGGTAACAAGTACTTTTTTAAAATAATTTATCCAAAAAATATTTTTAATTCCATAACTAATCTTTTTTAATATATGCACACAATGTATATGACCTCTTGTCAATGCTTATACAAGGAACATATACAAGCTGTTACAAATACAAAGAACAAATGCCATTGATGTAGAGCTCTTTAGATTTTGAATTTTCATTTTGAATCTTACATTGTACAAGCTGCTGCTTAGTGATCTGAACAAATAATAATCTGTTGGAGTTTGGGCTGATAGGGAAAACGAGGCAAGAATTCTCAGTTAAATTCTAAATTTTCCTGCTTTGGGAATGCAAGAGCAGACATTGACATTGGAGGATGTAAACTTTGTGTCTTGATTATTTTAAAAAAGACTTTTTGTAGAGCTGAGCATAACATATTGCTGCCATAATTGTAGTATTTGGTCGAAACTATTCCCAGTACATAATAATGTGCGTGCTCCACTAAACCAAAAACAACACTTTTTGGTATGCAGGTTGACACTTGGAGTTGGTTTTGGTGGTTGTTCCAACCCTAGCCACTGGAACACCCTGATGTGGTTTACATAGAGTATCCACTTCTCAACCCTAATATGACATAGTCTAACTAGTAAGAGATTTATGCTAGTGTCCACCTAGTGTAGTATCAGTTTGTGTAGTATCCAAACACCAAGCTTGGAGGTCTTCCCTAATTTGTACAAGTGGTATTCTATAGCACCATGAATGCATCCAAGTTCAGCAACTAGTTAATATAGAAAATGCAATGCAGAAATTTTAATTAAACTAATAAGACATATAACACCATATACTAAAACCATGGATAATTCTCAAAGCTTCTAAAACTTTCCAGGAATTTTAAGAAAAATTGCTCATTACTTTTTCATCAACCCAATAAAAAATATGTCTACTGCACCCAAAAATATTTTACTGTACTTAAAGAAAAAATATGTAACAAAAATAGAAATGTAAAACATACCACACTAAAATAAAAAAAACAAATCCAAAATTATTTATTGCTTCAAATATATGATTTTTTTTCTTCTTATTTATACAAACACCAAGTTTTGTTGCTTCAAGGATAACATCAGATGGATCATGTAGATACAAAACAATTAAACCTATGCAGTGGTATCTATATGACACAAAAAAAATATTATTTTTGTTATTGATACATTATTTAATGATGATTTAAAAATCATTTTTCTTTGAAATGAAAGAATAAAACCTTTTACCTCACTGAGTATGAAAAAAGAATAAGTGTCAAAGCAAGAACATGATGATAAAGCATTGCAATGGAATCTTTCTTCCAAACATCCATAAACACAGTTGCAAAAATTGAATGAATGTAATAACCACTTTGTATCAAATAAAGATATTTTATAGGATCTGGAATTTCCATTTCCTGATAAAATCCTAAAAGGTGAAACAAAATAATATTTATAAAATAATTGCTTCAATTAAAAAGCAATCTAAATATATACTAAAATAGTGTTCAAAATATTTGGTCAATTGCAACGTTCTTTTTAACAGTTTTTCTAGAAAAAGTTACAATTCTTAACAAATAAATATCAGAAAAACAGCAGTTATGATACAACAATTATTACATTATGATACAACAAACATTACAGTGTAACCTTGGTCATAAGAAATAGATATTTTGGTCACTCAGGCTGTAATATTGTGATTTTTTTAAATATTCGCTTTTTAAATATATATACTTTTGATATTTTAGTATTAAAAACAATCATAGGGTCAGGAACAGAGTGCACAAAATATCGAAACGCATTAAGATATTAATCCTTCATTTGATGTAGATGCATTATTTGTTTCTTTGTAAACTCGTATTCTTTTTGAAGACACAAATTTTATTAAAAATGTAGATTCCTTGGGGTTTGAGTTGCCTAGTAAAACAGTAAAAAAATACATTTTCTTGCGCAATTTTCGCTAAGAAATGCATATCTCAATGAGGCTTTGCAAGACACACAAAATCAAATGATTGCAATATTCCTTTAGGTTCAAGATTAAAAAATCCTGAACCATCTTTAATTCTTGATTTACCCTGATATGCACACAGATGAATTATTATTCAACCTTGTTACGTTCTAGATAATTCATAACACACTCTATCTACTAGACACAACAGCTAGCTTGTTTTAAAGCTAATAGCGATGCAGGAAAGTTTTCTTTAACAATCAACTAGAAAATTATCTAAATTTCTTGGCAATGAACCATGCAACCATGTTTTAGCATTTTATACAAACTCAGTTTATAATAGTTCTTTTATAAATTAAAATGATTTATTATCGATTGAATTTTCAATTGAGATAAAAAATATTAAGTGGTTACTTACTCAACACATTTTGTAGTAGAATTTGCAGCTTTTGGTTATGACAGCCAAAGATATTTATTTTTTGGAATATTTACAAAAAGTTTTAGAAATATTTACAAAGTTTAATTTATATTTTGCCATAAAAATACTTGTTTAGTAAAAAAAATCAATTCACAATTAACAGCAAATGAAGTTTTGTTTAAAATAGTTTGAAATTTGTAGTCTTTGCACAAATCAATCATCTAAAGAACCTTCTTTAAACTCATTATATAAACATCATTTCACAACTCACAAGATCCAGTTTGTTCACAAGATCTTTTTCATATGCAAAAGAATAACTACAAGTATATATTAACTCAAAAAGAATAAAAAATTTATCTGTACAAAAATGAAAAAGATATTTATTGAATATGAATGTTAATAGCCACAAATTTCATACTTGGAATAGTAACTTTTTAATTAATTGTCATAAAAGAATTAATCTTTAAAAAGGTTGTTTTTTTTTGTGTGTGAATAGTTGCTACTCAGGGGAGGGTAAATAATTTAATTGTCTTTATTAATGATACTGTTAAAAATAGTTAAAAAAAACTTTTAAATATGTTAAATCAGTAATTGTTCTTAAAATTATTAGTTAAGACCAAGTCCAAATTTTTTTCCTGGAGAATTGTACAACTAGTGGCATCAAAATGTTACAAAATTTTTTAAGAAACCCTTTGTATATGAAAGAGTTAGGAAACCCTAATTTATAGAGTTCCGCAAACCCGAGTTTTTATAACTTTAAATTTTAAAGGATTCTCTATAACTAACTTTCTATTATTAGCCTATTATTAACTTGCAGCAGGTTTAATATAAGGCCACTTCTTTTATTTATTAATAATAAAATTCAAGGAAGGGTTAATTACAATTGCAAACAAAGTTAATCACAACCTAATAACCCTTTGTGGCATTAACCTGTTTTGTA
>NC_061158.1:44712234-44834734 GCF_022113875.1 Hydra vulgaris | reverse complement strand
AATTTTAAGAAGCAGCTCATAGGTAAACAATAATCGCTAACAAACTTTGTGTACTCTGCAGTGGACTGGACATTAAAAAGTGCAAACAAAGAGTTAATCAAAGGAATACCGCAAGAGGCCAGACTATTTATTTCTATGACTATGGTGTAACTAACAAAACTAATAATAAAACGTTGTTAATTATCATAATCATTATATTTTCTACATGAGCTTTTGTATCTTAATATCTAAAAAACCCACAAAATGCTAATCAACAACCTTGCCTGCCAAATATATATCCAGTGCTTAAAGTTAGGCTAGATGCATTATACCATCACACCACCTTTTTATAAAGTGTAAGTAATTCTGCCACCTTTATATAAATCTCTTTAGGTAACAATAAATAGGTGAGATAATATATATATTTTTTTAATTAATCATTATTTTAAAATTAATTCACCTTCCCAATGTGAAGCCAATCTGTAACGTAATTCTGGGTATTTGATGTTGACTAAGTAATACTCCCAAATAAAAAATACTGCATAATAGAACGACTTGCAGCAGCTTTCATAAAATTTTTTCTCTTCTTTTGGAAAAAGATCAAGGTATTTCCAAATAGGCTACATAAAAAAAAAATTTTTCAAAAAATTCAAAAAAACATAAATGAAATACAAATAAAATCAAAAATTTTTATCAAATAAATTTTTTTTGGGCATATTTATTCTTTTATAGAAAGCTTTTAAGCAATTTTTATATGTAAAAGTAAACTTTTATTCAATAAAAAATATTAAAAACTAAGTTTCAAATAAACTACACAAAAATCTTTTTAAAAAAAGTTTTCGATACCACCTTTTTTTTACTCAATATTAGCATTTATTTTTTGTCAAATTTTGTGGTAAAAACCAGTTTTATAAATATTTGGGGTATCCCTATGAATACATGTCATGTTTTATGAACAAACATTCACACAATGTTTTATTTACATTTGTGATATCCTTATAAGAATGTTGTTTTATGAACAAGTATTTAAATAATACTTTTAAACATTTGAGTAAGCAAACAGGTACACCAAGCTTGGAAGGTTTATCTTTTTTGTTCAAGTGTTATTCTATAGTACCAAAAATCAAAGTTTACTTGCTAATCAGCACATAGTTAATTATAGATTAGCAGCTTTAAATGATAAACCCAACTTATCAGAAATTTATTTTTTACATAATTATATTGAATTAAAATTAGAATTTAAGGAATTTAAATAGCAACAAACAGGGTCGGATTGGCAAGGCGGGTTGGGGTCCCCCCTGGGCCCCTCTCTACCTCTGGGCCCTTAAAAAAGGTACCTCAAAAAAAAAATCCTTGATATGTAATATAGGAAAATTTTTATATATAAGGCAGTCCTGCATCTTTGTCTCCCCAGGCCCCTAAATCCCAGTCTGACCCTGGCAACAAACTAATTAATCTGAACCAGCATGGATTTGTTCCTTCAATAAGTTGTACAACTAACTTGTTGAAAACTTACAATTTTCTTACAAACTATCTAAATCTAAGGATACCGGTAAATATTATTTACTTTGATTTTCCCAAAGCATTGATGAAAAACTTTATTATTCTATTAATTGATTAAATGATAAGGTAATCAATTATTAAAATGGATTTGTGCTTTTCTGCCCATAGAACACAAAGAGTCATAAGAGATTCTACATCAAATTGGATACAGGTAACTAGCAGAGTACCTCAAGGCTCAGTGTTGGGACCCACACTACTTATTCTATACATTAATGATATGTTGGACAATATTACATGTCACTGCAAACTGTTTGCAGACGACACAAAGATTTACAGTTTTTAAAGAAAAAAAAAGAAAAAAAGTTGCTGTTTTTTAAAAAACAGACCAATTAAATTTACAATATACTGTTAATAAAATATGAGAATGAGCTAAAACACGGTCTATGACTTTCAACAAGGAAATCGTAATGTAATGCATTTTGGTCAAAATAACCAGAATTATAGTTACGAACTAATTAAACAACAAATGGAAACAATTAAAAAGAAAAAGGTCTTTAGTGTATTGTTTACAAAAAACCTTAGATGGAAGGAACATATTGAAACTGTAACTCATAAGCAAATCATTTTTTAGGATAATAAGGAAAACGTTTAAAAATAATAACAGAATCATAATAAGACAATGGTATCTATCTTTAGTAAGACCTCACTTGGAATAAGCAGTGCCTGTCTGGTGTCCATGACATTAAAACTATAGAAAGCATACAAACAGCAAAAAAAAATTATTAATGAGTTTAGAAATTACAGATATGAAGACCTGCTAAAAAAAACCATAGCTATAACCTTGTATTATCATTATAATAACCCAATAATATATATTTTTTAAATTTATTTATTTTATTCTTTTATTTAAAATTACAGAATCTTGATTTTTAAGATTAAAAAAAAAAAAAAGATTAGTAAGTACTGCTTTAAAAAAAAAAACTAGACCCATTAAACCCAGCATTAGAAATTTATCTGATCCTACTGTGTCACAAAGTTTTGAAATTTTTAATATATTTTTTGTAAAACTTTTGTGACTTTTATACAAAGTTAAAAAAAAAACTTTTTCTGCACTAACCTAAGAGTTTGAATTAAAGTAATAAAATCCTTCTCCTATCTTCCTTAAATGTAAAGTAATATAATCCTTTTCCTATCTTCCTTAAACGTAAAAGAAATAAAATCCTTCTCCATTTGAAGAACTGATTAGTTAGCAAACTGTTTGCCTAGAAACTCTATAACAAATTGCACCATCAACTCTATACTAATTTGATGAAAAAAATATTATAGATTATTGTATCAGTTAATAAAAGCATGTTGTAAAATGCTTATGTCTAAACCATATTGTTACAAAATAAAAAGATTCGACTTGTTTTTAATTAGTCAACTTTGAAAAATGTTATAGTCGATTTAATCGACTATGGACTTCCTACTAATCAACTAAGTCAATTTAGTCAAGTAAAAATCTTAAAATTCTTATATATTTTTGATTTATTTTTTTAATCAATTTAACTTTTAATCTTAAATTTTTGTTTGTTCATTTCATAAAAATAACATATACTATTTTGACTATTACCAAGTTTTTCGGTAATAGTTATAAATGTATAAGTCAATTTTATTCGACTAAGAGATCTGGAAAGCTTCCTATTTAAAACAAATATTTTCTATTTTAAAACCACATTTTCAACTTAGCCGAAAATAAACATTTTGCTTATACTTTTAATTTGAATCATCATGCTAATTAACATCAACTAAATTACAACCATATGCAACTTAAATAGCAAAAACACTATTCGATATAGTGTTGTTTTTTGTATCACAGTCCTGACCAGGAAGGCACGCCAAGGTAGTGTGATTTCACGCCATAATATGACCCAAATACAATTTGATTTTGAAAACTTGACCACAGCTGTTGATATGTTTTGAAAATTTGTATGCATTGTAAAAATGTGCTGAAAAATTAACTTAACTATGAAGAAACTTAAAAAAAACTTATTGTAAAAAAATAAAATACATCTTCGGAAAAAAAATAACAAAAAAATAAAATAAAAATAACTTAACTAAAATTAAAAAAAAAAATTAATACTTAACTAAAATAAATCATAAACTATAACAATAAGGTTATTTAAAATGGGTTTAAAATGAATAACTTTAAATCATTTATCTTTACTGTTTTTATAATATAATATTATGCGAAACCCTTTTAAAATAAAGTAAAAACTAACATCTAATGATTTTTTAATAAATGTACACATATAAAAGTTAAAAAAAAAAAGATTCTAAACTATTCGCAATATTGTAAAAAGAAAAAATAATTAAATCATTATTAAAAGTTGATATAACTTTTTTTTTATTTAAAGACATTTATACTATAAAAAATACATACATACATATATATATATATATATATATATATATATATATATATATATATATATATATATATATATATATATATACACATATATATATATATATATATATATATATACATATATATATATATATATATATATATATATATATATATATATATATATATATATATATATATATATATATATATATATATATATATATATATATATATATATATATATATATATATATATATATATATATATATGATATTCATTAATATTTTAATAATAAATGATTTGTTTCTTTATTTAAATGCATTTCAATAATATAAAACATAAGTAAATATCAAACTTATTTAATTCAAATAGCTTTTAAAAATATTTGTTTTTTTTTTTTCTTTTCAACAAAATCTTTCTTTTTTTTTATTTATAATTTTTTAATTTTCTTTATTTCAATTTCAAAAAAAATTTAATTGAATAATATAAATAAAAAATTGTCAAAACAAAATATTATTATATGAGTGGTCATAAAAAGGTTTGAAATCACACACCTTCCTAGCCAAGTCTGATATCATAACTTTTTTATTGTATAAAAAGTCCAAAAAATTTGTTTAAGGATAATATAAAAAATGGAATTTTGTTTATTATTTTTTTTTTTACAGGTTTTATTATTTTTTAAAAGATTGATTTCAGAAAATTATGACTTATTATAACTTATATTATACAGATTACTTACAACATAATCATAGCTAACAATATTAGTTAAAAACATCATTACAACTAAATTGTTTCAATATATCTTGTAGATAAATTTTACTTCAATGACTAATATGTGTAGTCACTGAAGTAAAATTTGGCAATTTGGAAGACTAATTTAAACTTGACTAATTTAATTTTCATACCTTGGTGATAATTCTAATAATTTTATGTTTTCCTTACTTACTTACAAACTGCAGCATTTTAAGTCTTGTCAACTTTTTAAATTTTACTAAAATTCAAAGAATGTTTTTACCTAATGTTTTTATTAAGAGTCATCCATAAAGTACATCATGCTAACTTTAACTTTTAAATTTAAGTATGATCATTTGCTCTCTTGTGCAGAGATTTTCATTCCAGATTTTAAATTTTAATTACTTTAAATATCTAAATGGAAGTCAATAATATCTGAAATCTATTTAAAAGTTATGAGAATTTAAATTTACTTTAAAATTTATGGATAAAATACATCACCCCGGTGAAAGTAGGTTCAAACCAAAAAAAATATCCTAAGGTCATGTGATTATTTTGGATCCGTACTGACCTCCTGTTTCAGAAAATAGCACCAATAAAGAGGTCCAAAAAAAAAAAGACATTATTGTAAACCGAACAAGTCAGTATTTTTCTTTGTATATCCATTAAGTAATTTATTCAATCATGAACTGTTTGATGACTATTACATATTTTAAAAGCTTTAAAATATTCACCATAGACAGAACTTTTATTTATTAATAATTTATATGTTCTCATATAAATTATGGCTACTAACATATTGTGCAAACATTTTCAAATAACTTTATTTCCTAATGTTTTAAAAAACAATACTGATGTATTGGTCAAGTTAATTTTCTTTATAAGGAGGATTAAAAATGATAGAATATTTATATTATTTAAAGCTATTTAATTATTTCCTATGACAAATGAAACCATATTAAAATTTTAATATTTAAATACATATGAACTACAAATATAAGATTAAAAATATGTATAAGTCTTCTAAAAATATAAAAGTCTCCTTTAAAAATAAATCATGAAATGTGTCTGTCTACTATTATAAACAATAACCAATCTTAGCAGTTTTGATTGATACAGTTTGCAACACCTTGGAACTTTGCATCCTTGCTCATTTTTGAAGTCATTATGAACAGATTCAAAAGCCTGTTTTGATCAAAAATCAAGACCTTTTCCAGGGTATTTGTCAGCCATTGATTCCAAAAAAGCTGTTACATGGATGACTAGAGCATGTACTTTTAGTGATATATTTTCGTTCAATACCATATATGCTTCCTTGTAGGAATTGATACGATTCTTGTAAGACATGTCCAAACTTAGACCAAAGCAAGTTTTCTTCACATTATTTAGTGCTTTCATTGTACTTATAATTTTTATCAGTTCATCTAGTACAACTTCGAAACTAGATTTGAGAATATTGTCTAATTTCCTATATTATCCAATAGCTTTGAACACTGTCCTCCCTTGAACTAGCCGCTGTGCAATCTTGGCCTAATAAATCCAATTGATTTATTCCACATATTCATGGAAATTAATGTTTCTGTTTTTAAAAGTATTTTATCACCTATGTTATACAAACGGCTTGTGTTTCCAGAAAATAAATGAAGCTCCATTGGAGGAAGAATTTCTGCAACAGATGTATCATCTGGTAGGTCTATCATAAGAGTTTAAACACAACTCTTTAATGGTACAGGCAAGAGTTTACTTTTTTTTCTGTGATTCTCACTAGGGATTGCAATCCCGCACACTTTTCAATCCCGCGGGATCTGCGCAGATTTTTTAATTTATGTGCGGATCCCGCGCGGGATTGGTAGATTTCTTACGCACGTTATAAAAGGCAAAATGATAATTGTATTTTTCTTTCAATTATTTCAGAAAAAATATACTCAACTTATTAAATTGATAAGATGAGGTAAATGAAACCAAAAACACAATTCATTTGTAAATCAATATAATTCTTAATTTAATGAACAAAAGGATAAGATAAAAATACGTAAAACATCTTTTAGCTTTACGTAGAGCGTCTTTTAGCTTTACTTATTTTTAAAAATAAGTATGAGAAAGTATCATTGTAAGAAATGCGCTCTTAACAAACAGACCCTACTTAAAGTATCATCACATAATCTACTCCTCAAAGGACTGCATATATAGCCAGCAGCTGAAAAAGCTCGCTCGGCCTCTACGCTTGTTGGTGATATGGTCATCAAGTAATTATGAGCTATATCTATAAACTTGCCTCTTACTCCGTTATTTTCATAGGCAGACATTTCCTGCTTCAATAATTTATCAAAGTCTAAAGAATCTAAACTTGGTATCTCCTTTACATTTTCTGTCCAACTTTTCTTGTCTTTCTGTATATGATTTTCCAATTCTTTTTTCAGCAATAGAATTGTAGGAGTAAGTATTTGGGAATTGTTAATAGATTCTACAGCTTCTTTTTCTTCGAGTTCATTTTCTTCATCTTTATTTCTTTCAATTGTATAAACTCTTGTCAATATTTTTTTTATTTCTTGACGCATAATGGTTCTCTTTGGCATTGAAAAAGTATTTTCATTTTTTTTAATTTCTTGTTCATATTTTTTAAGGTTTTTTTAAGTAAACCAGTAGTCCATTTAAATTCTTATTACGACGTTGTGTAAACCTCTCACATAGTGCCGCAGCTAAATCAATGCTCAAAAGTGATGATTGCTTTTGTAATTTATCTAACATAAATTTAAAAGTTGTTTCCGCAGTGTCAAGGTTCGATTCTCTCCTGCGTAATAGTTCGAGACCAAGTTTTAGTGGTGCCAGACATATAATTAAGTCATTAATTTGGGACCATTCTTCTTGGGTCAAACGAATTTCTGACCCAACATCAATTAAGGCTTTTTCAATACACACTTTTAGCCTATGAAATCTTTCTAACATATCGAACATACTGTTCCACCTAGTTTTACAATCAAGAATCAACTTAAGCTTTTTGCCGTGTTCATGTAGGATATACTTCTGTAAATATGTATCATTTTTGACAGGAGAGTTTTTAAATATTTTTACAACCTTTCTCACTTTTTTCATGAGATCTTTGTAATTGCTAACCAACTCAGCAGATGGTCGGTCCAAAATTATTGTCAAACCATATTCTTTATTTACAACTTCATCATCATCAGTGTTCTCATGTTCATCTTCTTCTTCGCATTTTTCATTTGTAGTAAACGATTTTTCGACTTCTCTGTTGTTTTTCTTGTATAAGATATCAATAACTGCAGGTTGTATTCCAGGAGCATAACATAGTTGATTATAGCAAGACATCATTTTACCGACTTTCACTATCACACTTGCTCCATCAGTGGTCATGGCGATAATGTCTTTTTGGAGGTTGATATTGAAGCTATTTAGCCTTCCTGCAACTAACTTGACGCAATATTCTGCATTACATGATCCATGGATTCAAATCAATCCAAGATTAAAGTGTTTTGCCTCCATATGTACATTTAAGTTAAGGTATCTCTGACTATTTTGTGATGTCCATTCGTCAAACGTTATTGAAAACTTTTGATTTTGCTTTTTTAGTGATATAAATTTTTGCATTATATCGGCTTTTACAGAATCTGAGAATTTTAATACCATCGATCTTATAGTATTAGGTGAAGTAGAGAGCCGGAAACCACTCTTTGAAAACAAATACCGCAAATTTGAAGATGTGCAAAAACTATTAAATGTAAAGCCATTTTAGCAACCATGCGCGATACCATTTTTTCCATAGAAAGTTCTTTTACAAAAAACGTGTCTATTGTTTTGACCTTTTTTGATAGAATTACCTCTTTGTCTTCGCAGTCGATGTATATTTAGACTCTAGTTCAACTGATTCATGCTGTTTTGAAGTTAAAACTCCGTCTTGTTATAAAACGTTTAAGTTTAAATCAGTTCCATGTTTAGTTTTTAAATGGATTAATAACCTTTTTGTTGATCTTTGACTAATTTTTAAAATAGCCGAACATAACATGCACTTCGCATTTTCTCCTTTACTACTTTTTTCACAACAATTCCATATAGTTTTAATTTGCGACATGCTTAGTAGGTACTTTTGTTTTAAAATCTTGATGTAAATAATTTTTGAAGTCTTTTTAAAAAGTAGTGCGCTTTTTATTAATCACGTTTTCAATTTAATGTTTTCAACATACTTATCAACAAAAATTTCAATATACTCATTAGCAAAAATTTCAACATAGTCATTAACAAAACAAAAAAATTTGAACGAGTTTCTCAGTATACATTTCATTGTGCACTTAATGACTATTTTATAAAATAATCATTAACAAAATAAAAATAAATTTGAACGAGTTTCTAAGTATACATTTTATTGTGCATTTAATGACTAGTAAACTTTTAAATGAATTTGTTATGCAAATACATTAAATACTTTAATTTGATATCTTTTTTGTCTTTGTTTATAGAATTGCTTTTTTTTATTTAAAAGCAATAATTTCAAAACTCTGCAAATCCTGCAGATCCCGCAAATCCCGCAGTAGTTTTTGCGGGATCTCGCATGCGCTAAAATAATGTGGGATCCCGCGGGATTGCAGGATCACGCAATGCGGGATTGCAATCCCTAATTCTCACACGCTTTTTTTACTTCTTTGCATTATCTCTAATCATACCAAGTGCTCTAGAAAAAAAGTAGATTAAAATCCCAAATTAAAAAAATATCCAGAATAATGTTTTAACTATAAAAATAAAAATTATAATGCCATACTAAATCCTAACTACCTTATACGGCCACAGGTTGTGAAATCCTGCATGTCTTGCTTTGAAAATTCACACCAATATTTAATATAATATATTACATTTTTAACATCAAAAACTGTATGAACCTACATAATACTATATTTTATAGGTTTTAACGTAAATTACTATTGTGCAAGTGGTTTTAGGTTAAATAATTATTATATACATACATACAGACATACCTCTAGACAGAGCCACCTCAAGATTATCCCTGCAAATTGAAATATTGCAAAAGTGAGGTAAACCGCGTCCTAATGTACATAGACATGTTTGACATACAGATATGGGTAGGGGAGGTAACAGAACTGATTCAGTGGATACTGATCTTCCTTTTTTCGATTTTTTACTGATCCTGCTTAGATAGTTTTCCTTGCAACAACAGAAAACTGCACACTCACATGTAGGCTGACTTCTTTTAATAATGGAAGTTCTTACTTCAGAAAAATCATATGGTACTGGAAGAGCTTTTGGTTCTTTTTTACCTTTTTCAATGAGTTCCAGAAATTTTCTGTCGCACAAACAGATACCATAAGGATAATGCCCCTTAGCCAAGTCTAAATTTGGGATAAAAAATCTTGAAATCTTCTATAGGTAGGGTCAGTTATTTCTCTAATTGTTTTGTCTTTCTCAAAGCACACAATGCAAACTTTTTTTCAGTTGTCTTCGTGGTTTAATGCCTGATTAGACATCATTGAAGTACGGGTGGTACAAAATATAGATTTTGCCAAATATATTAAGGAAATATAGAGTTTAATGGTTAACTTTGCATAGATTTCTTTTTACTGACTTTGATAGATTTCTTTAAATTTATTGTAAAGATAGTTAATAAATTAATTCCCTCTGGACAATTATTTCTAACACTCGTTTAGAATAATGATTAACGACTGCAATGCAAGCGTTTCCCTTCGGAAACCTATATGAAAAACTCTCTATAACAATTGCTAAACTGTTCCCTGAGGGAATAATTCCGTACAAGGAAGTTGAAATAACATTACAAGAAAACTATATTGTAATATATTAAAATATAACAATATTATATAATACATTTAATATAACATAATATAATGCTATAATGTAACCAGGCTTGGACAGGAATGGCGTGCGATCGCACTCTGTAACTGACCACGCTAATATTTTTATTTCTTTACAACTTGACCACGGCTATTTTGATGTTTTAACAATTTGAATGCAATAAAAAAAGTGTTACGTTATAAATATCTTTTAATCGTTGATCTTTTCTAAAGTTTTTTATTTTAAGCAAAGGCTTTAAATAAAACCATAAAATTAATTATAGTTATTGTTTGCATAAACGCTTGTGTAAATTAATAAAAAACGTTATAAATTATGTAGGCATTTATTTTTTATGATAAATTTAAATGTTAGGAAACTATTTTCTTATGTCTTCCTAAAACATTTTTAAACCATTATTTTTAGAAAGAATTTTTTTAAGTTACTTTAATTTGTGAATAAGTTCAAAAGCTTTTGTGACTACTAACTTTTACACATTTTATGTGAATTACACAAGAATATAAAATAACTTTATTTACTTATGTAAGCATGTATTTTGTTGATTTAATGAAAAAGTTTTAAAGCATTTTGTAATGTTCATACGATTAATTTTTATGATTAAACTTACAATTTTTAAAAATGTTTGAAATAAACATTTTATTTTTTGTAAACAATTTTTTTTTCAATTTCTTTAGAAATGAGTTTAAATCTTTTACAATAATTTTTAAATTCATCACGCGAAGTGCTAGTTAATAAAGTTGTAATGCTCAAATTAAAATTAAATTAAAATGCTTGTCAGGAGTTAATTTATTTAAATCGCAGGCGCATTTTATTATTATTTTTTTCTTCTATTTTTACAAATAAAAAAGTTCAAAACCTTTTTTTTAATTAGACTCACTAATTAAAGCATGAAATGAGTAAAAATTACTATTTTAAAAAGACTACGTTATTTTTTAAACAATTTTTTTTTTTTTGCGACTTTTTTGACAAAATAAATGTTTATACAATTTAAAAATATATAAAACACTTTTTAATAAATTCAATAAAATTTGTTCTTTTATTAAACCAATCATTCGTAGTAATTTGTTATTTAATTTAAAAACGTTTTGCGTAACTTTAAAGGGACTACCAAGCCCCGAGACATGTTGTGTTCATATTAAAGAGAATGTTAAAAAAAAAAACGTCTGAGCAAATTTT
This sequence comes from Hydra vulgaris, assembly GCF_022113875.1. Taxonomy (NCBI): domain Eukaryota; kingdom Metazoa; phylum Cnidaria; class Hydrozoa; order Anthoathecata; family Hydridae; genus Hydra; species Hydra vulgaris. The sequence continues at coordinate 44,823,119 of NC_061158.1, read as the reverse complement.
TTTTGATTAAAACCAATTAATAAATGTATACCAAGAAAAACAAATCTTGTTGTTTTAGTCGAAGCTTGTCTTCTCTGTTTTCTCTAGTATTTTGAGTATGTAAAATAAACGCAATTTTCCAGGCGCATTATACAGACTTGATAATTTATTCAAGCGCATTTAATTCATAGGAGTTTTAGTGTATGACGTCATAGATTTTTTTTTTGTTTGTTTAAAACACTGATTGTTATTTTTTACATACAATTTTCAAATCATATTCATTTTTAATTATATTTTAAAGGTCTAAAATGTGTTTGTAAAACAAAATTAAAAACAAAATAAAATTAAAAACAAAATAGTATTTTATTTGCGCGACTTTTTTTAAATAATCGTCTACACCACGTGTATTTTGATTTCTTTTGTTATAAGTTTTTCTTTCAAAATATTAGATAAAATAAATATTAAAAAAAAAATTATTAACGCATTTTTTCTCTGATTTTCAAAAATGTATTTTTTTGGTATTGAGGTGATCTTATTTCATTATTTATATTTCCATTATAACATCCAATATATATTATAGTGGGGGCTTAAAAATTAAAAAATTAATATATATTATTTTTTATTTTACAGACATACATGGAAACATAATTTCTTAAAACATCTTGCGGAAGAATAAAAAGAATATTTGCGAACACTAAAAACCCGCCAAATTTGCAAACAAACTAATTCTATTGGTTCAAAAAACACGCTGACTAAGCGAAATAAAGTTCTAGAGTATTCTGTTGAAATGTTTTAGGAATTGTATTATTTACGATTTGTTGCGTTTTGAGATATCTAGCATAAATTTTTTTAAGAATATATTATCAAATGAACTATTACTTTAATATTATGGCTCATTCTCGGAGCCACATCTGTGAAGCCGTAAAACTTTTAAACTATTATCATTTGTTTACAAAAATAAATGTTTTATAATATATATTTTTTAAATAGTCAAAATTTTGAAAGTTAATTACAAATTATATATTTTATTAGTATATTCTTAATTTTTGTATCTTTTCTTAGTGCTTGGTTTAACTAATTGTTCGTTAGATTTGTAATAAACTAACAAACAATTAATAAAATAAACTTTTAATAAAATAAGTAACTATAGTTATCTATTTGAGTAAAATTTAATAGTAAAATTTTTTTAAGAATTTCTAGAATATTTCCAATGACGTCATGCTCTAAAACTCCTATGAATTAAATGCGCTTGAATAAATTATCAAGTCTGTATAATGCGCCTGGAAAATTGCGTTTATTTTACATACTCAAAATACTAGAGAAAACGGAGAAGACGAGCTTCGACTAAAACAACAAGATTTGTTTTTCTTGGTATACATTTATTAATTAGTTTTAATCAAAAAAAATTTGCTTAGACGTTTTTTTTTAACATTCTCTTTAATATGAACACAACATGTCTCGGAAGTTGGTAGTCCCTTTAATGACGCTTAAAAAGATAAGTTTTAATAACGTTTATTTCATACCTAATTAAAAACATAACTAAAAGTTTCGCTTCGAGTTTAAGTTTTTATTTTCATTTTAGAGCTTATATAATTTTTTTTTCGCTATGAATTTGTTTTACGTTTCTTTTTTCGTTATGAATTTTTTTTTCGTTAGTTTTTTTTTTTTTTTGTTAGTTTTTTTTTAATTTTTTTTCTAGTTTAAGTTTAGCTTAGCGTTTCTACATTCAAAACATTTCTTAAATTTTTAACTCATCAAAATATATAAACATTGTTTATTAAACAATCGTGGTCAAGTTGTCAAAAAATAAAATCATTTGCGTGGTCAGCAATAGCGCTCAATCGCACGCCATTCCTGTCCAAGCCTGTGTAACAATATAATATAATACATTTACTATAATATTTAATATAATATATTATAATTTTATAATATAATATAATACATTTATATATATATATATATATATATATATATATATATATATATATATATATATATATATATATATATATATAATATATATATATATATATATATATATATATATATATATATATATATATATATATATATATATATATATAACAAATTATTAATAGTTTAATACATAAATAAAAAAAAAAATGTTGGAGAAAAACCAATATTATTTCTCTTTTCTAAAAACAAGAATACAAAACATCATATATTTGTTCATAAAAATATTTGACATATAAAAACCTATATTAAAATGTTTGCCCGTCTATTTTAAGTATTTTAAAGCTTTTAAAATGTGCAATAGTCATCAAACAATTCATGATTGAATAAAATGCTTAATGGATATACAAGGAAAAATACTGGCTTTTTCGGTTTACAAAAATGTCTTTTTTTTCTTGGACCTTGAACTTTTTTTTTAATAGTATTATTTTCTAAAAATAGGATCAAAAAAAGTATCACATGACCTTGGGACATTTTTTTTTTGTTTGAACCTACTTCCACCAGGGTTTGACATCATAGGTAAATTTACTTATAAACTAAATCAAAATAACCAATTACTATAACAACCAGTTAAATTACTACAGTTAAGTTACTCAACTAATATATATAGACAATATGTTCAAAGACATTTACTTGCCATAGAAATTTTTCTATTTCTATTTTATATGTTGTTAACATATTATAAGCTTCTAAATAATAACTATTTTAACAAGAAATTTCAAATAGAATATGAAAAATACCATACTTTTTTTTTCATTTCATTTGTAGCAAAATCAAGATTAAAAATTTTCTATAAATTTGCAAATTGTTTTTAGGAATTTATTTTAAAATTCTTTAATTCTAATTTGAAACTTGAAAATTCTTTTAAAAATTTTAAAAGAATTTTAAAAAGTTTTCAACGCTCATTTACAATAATTTTAAGTTAAAAAAAAAAAAAATCAAATTAATACTAAAGAATATAAAAATAATAAAAAATAATTAAAAGATATTTTTGCAAAAACAATAAAATGCAAAATATTTTGGAAAAAATTATTTCAAGCATTATTAGCCTTTATATTTATCCCTGAAACTAGTAGCTCATGAAGACAGAGTTAGATATGCAACAACAACAACAAAATTAATTTCTACACTCTGATGAATCAAAAACAAAAGAACTGCACCATAAAAGTAAACAAATCTTGGAAACTTAAAAAATTATCAAATAAAAAAAATAAAGATCACAACTTCTACCAATCAGACAAATACTCTTTAATATATCCAGGTAAGAAAGAGAATGTTTCAATTCAAGTTGATAGTAAAAGAAAAGCTATGGCACAGTGGTTAGAGTTCTAGCTCAGAACCAAGAGGTTCGTGTTTCAAAATCAGCTCTAGCTCAATAAGCGGCATTGTTAAGGAAGGAAGGGTGAAATATACGATTAAAAACAAACATTTTCAAAAAAAGCATTACAATAAATCAAATAATTTGGACTACTCTCGAAGTTGAAGAGATAATAGGAGAGGGGTGAAACAATTGAGAAGCATAAAGTTAATAGCTTTGGTTAGAATAGTGGAAGATTGAAAAAATTGCAATAATCAATTTATACAGTTGAGTATAAAGTTCCTTTGTAGGTTGTTTCATTACTGTATAATTTCTAAAGATTATGACTTTTATATGTCTATGCTACAAAATTTTTATTTTGCTTAATAGTAAAGCAGAATATCAATTCTGCTTTACTAATAAACAAAGGTAGAAGGAATAAAAATGTTCTTGTGATGAAAAGATTATGTATGAGTAAGAAAATAGAGGGGTAAGGTGAGCTTCAGTTAATAATTCTTTTTTGAATAAAAAATTTTTAAATTCTGAACTGTTTTATTATACAGTGCACAATTAAGTGTGATTGAATAAAAATTGCTTTTAAATCACCCTATCCATGAGTTTCCATGTTTTATCTAAAATCAATTTAAGTAAGTGTAATAGTCTAATTAGTAGGTAAAAATACAGTTTAAAAAATAGTGTTGATCCTATATTTTTGATGGTTCAAAAAAAAAAAAAAAGAAAAAAAGATGATGTAAGAATAAGAAAATTGTCCAAGATTTAAAAATGAAAATTCTTCTGAAATTTCATTTAAAAATATAAAGCTTTTAAGTCTAAATATAATGTTGCTTCACTAGGTTACATTTTTGAGAAAATCTTAGCGGCCATATTTTATGAACCACAAAAGGTTTTAAACTTTGTTTTTTAATATTAGAAAAGTGTTCTTTAATATAATACTATTGATCAATCTTTTGAAAATATTAAACCTTTTTTTTAAAAAAAAAAAAAAAACTGCATATTTTTATGTAATAATACAAACAACAGTAATAGTATTTTAGTATAACTATATTAACTTTAATAATAGTTATATAGTAATAATCTGTCAGCAAATTTTATCATAAATTAATTTTATAATAACTTTTATCATAAAATAAGGATATTGATTAATTTTGTTAAAAAGAAAAAAAATACAGAAATTAACTCACTTTGAGCAGACAAATGGTTACAACGTATCTATGCAGCGTAAATAGCACGGCAAACATTAAAATTGCTACAAAATCATTAGAAACCATTTGGTTTGCTTCTGATACATCAGATAAAAATGCATCGGTAATCTGTTCATATGGTCCAACAAGTGACCATTGTTTTTGCATCTGCTGCCACGAGAGCATGCCCATTTCAGCAAAAGTGTAATTTATAGAACTTGACATTTTGTTATATGTTAGCTATTCATAAGAAATAAAAAAACATTTGATATAACTATAACTATTTTCAAAAATAGGTGCAATCTGTAATTGTAAGCAATAAACTAATAACTACAAAACACATCAAAGCAAACAATTATCGGAATGCTCAAATGTGCTTTGTAAAGGGGTGCGGCAATAGATTTGATGTAGAAATCTGCACGGGATCGAAATTCATTCCCATACCAACCCGCAACATAAGTTTTTAAGCATTTATCACAACAATTTAAAAGCACTTTAATCTCCTTAACAAAGATCAAATGACTTTTTAAATGTCACAATGAACAAGAAGTGTGGGCTATAATTGTAATTATTTTTATTTATAGCTGTTACATATGTATATTTGCATTGAATACAAGTTCTATGTCTTATTATCTTCACTGTTTTATTATCTATTTCCATAACTTAAAACACATACATATACATATTTACATATACATTTAAATTGTCACCAAGTCATTGGGACCATTTGGTTTGCTAAGAAATAGAATAACAGTGGAAGTCTTCTGCATTTCAAGTTTTTACCAGTAATAATATTTTAAAGCGAGTATCACCTCCCCCCCCCCTCCCACCAAAAAAAAAATCTGATTTAGAAGAGAATATTGATTTAAAGAAAAATTTTTTTGATTCGTTCCGTCAATTTTTAATTCCAGAATTTATGTGAATACGTAATTCGCATCAAATTAAAACAGATGATTGGATTTTAAAAAATTAGTGTAACCTCATATCTCCTTAGTAAACATTTCCACCCCAATTGAAACTTTTAAATGATTATAACTTAAAATCTGTTAAATAGTAGAATAAAGCCTCTGCCTGTTTGGCTTGAGCCGCATAAGTGCCCTTTTAATGACGCACGCGAAATACAATTGACATCATTTGCAAGCGTTGAACTGCTAAACTGCGTACGTAAACAACTACGCAAAATACAAAAAAAGTCAAAGAAAATTCTAAATATTAAATAAAGATTTTATGGCTAAACAAAATATAATAAAGTATTTTTTATTTTCAAAATTTAAAATATTAAAATTAAAATGAAGGCAAAAAGCAAAATTAAAATGAAGACAAAACAAAATAAAAAATTTTTCTTTTTTTAGTTTATTCCTAAATTCCAAATATTGAAATAAGCATTAATGACTATTTGAATAATTTTAAAAGCTGATTTTATAGCTACCGGTTTTATGCTTTTTAACCGATTAAACTTTTTCAAAACTTTTATAGCTAAATATACTTTAAAATTCTAATAATTTAAAAATAATGAGAAGGAACAGTTTTATACAGAAAACATAATTCGTTTTAAAGAAAAAATATTATAAAAGCTTTTTTCAAATATAAACTTAATTAAAAGTTTTTGAAAGTAGCAAGGATATCCATATCGGAAGGAAGCTTGATATTCATCAATGAAAAATACATGAATTATAAACTTTTGGTGTTTGATTTGTATTAATTACTTGTTTCATGGACTTTTGGTGTTCGATTAAACGTTCAGGCTAATGGTTTAAATCGAAACGTAATTCGAACACCAAAATATCCAAAACAAAGTATTTTAATTCAATTTTGTTTTGTAATTGTTAAAAAATAAATATAATTTTTTATAAAGAAAAATTTAACAAAAAGTTTGAATATAATTTGAATAAAACTCTGCTAAAAATTAAATAACCTTGGCAACTCGGTTATAATAAAAGATTATTGCTTATTTGTAAAAGAATTTCTGTTTGCATCTTTGTTTTAATATAACTTTTATCGAATTGTCAAACGGAAATGTTTTTATAACAAAAATTTTGAAAATTTAAATCATAATCTTGTCCGGATAATCGTTATCTCATGAAGACAAAAACAATTTTTTTCAAAAAGCTTAGCTAAAAACGTATGTACTAATCCTTGTAATGTTAAAAAAAGCAAAGAGCGTTATTTTATTTACATGCAACATATTTCAGCTTAGAAAATATTTAGAAATTTACGGAATTCTAAAGTATTTTACTTTTAAAGCTGTTGCGAAGGCAATTATTTTTGATGTTTCAGATATGAAACGTTCAGGCATTATGCAAATCCAAAACTTAAGTATGTTCATGCTTATGTTCACTTAAGTACGTTCATGTCAAATGAGAATGTGAAACAAAAAATCGCGGAGATTGGAGGCTGAGAAAAAAAATATCCCAAAAAATTCGTTTTCCTTACCCAGAATGTAAAGGTTATAATAGTTATAAATAAATATATTTTTTTGGCTTTTTACTCTAAACTTTTAGTAATGTTGTAGCGTTCGAAAGTTAGGACCATGAGAAATTTTTGGGATATTTTTGTTTCCAGGTTCCAATCACCTCGATATTTTTCAAAACAAGTTCGCAGTTCGCACAATGTCTGAAAGGACACTTTTTGAAAGATAAAAAAATCCTGCCTACGTCACTGTTTTGATATTATCTTTTTCAGTAACTTGGCATGAATCATTAAGCCCGCATGAATTAATTTCTATTTGTTAACATATAAACAAGGTTGGTCAACCACAATAGTAATTTAAAAAGGCGAAAATCAAAATGCTTTTATGGTTAAATAAATTCTCATAACTAAACGAATTAGCAACATGTTATAATACTTTAAAACAGCTGTTAACAAACTATAAAACTCGTGTGTGGTCTCATAACATATTAAATATTATGTATAAATGTTATATTAACAATAAAAAATTAAGGTTTAAAATATTGTCTTAAAAAAGGTCCGAGAGGCGAGTTATCAAGGTAACACGTAATCTATAAAGTATATCCGGCTGTTTAAATGCAAGCTTAACATCTTCAAATTTGCATTTATAAGAACTTGCTGCAAAAGTTTAAGTAAGCGCAAACCTGAATACACGCCTTAACAGGCAATGTGCATCAAAAGGTTACAAAAGTTAAAGAATAAGCGCAAAGTTTCAAGTGCAAACCAATCATTTATAAGCATGCTGAATAGTAAATTGGATGATTAAGCGCTAAACCTGCTTATACAACGAATATGTTGAAACGAGATAATTAGACGCAAAGTTTAAAAGTCTTTAACAAAAGCCACTAAACTGAAAAAATTAAAAGTATTTGCAGTCAAATGCGCCTAAAAATTTTAATCATAGTATATTGGTGTTAGCAAAAAAACACTACATAAATCTTTTTTTAACATAAACTCATTTTTTTCAACTTTGTTGTATAGGCAGGTTTGGCGCTTAACAGTCCAGTTGTAGAACCTGGGATGAAGTGAAACAAATTTTTTGTGTATACTCGGTGGGAAATCGGCTAGCAAATAGCTAGCTATAATTGTTACAATAAAGACAGCAACTTGGCCACGAGGATCGCTAGCTTTTTTTAAGTTTGCAAAAAGCTATCGATATTTGTAATGATAAAGACAGCTATTTGGCTACGAGGACAGCTAGCTTAATAAGCTAAAGACTCACAGGCTATTGTAGCTACCGTCATATCGTAATAAAATCGCTATCAAAAAAATTTTGGTATGTAACTATCAACCAGCTATAGATTTGTAGATATTTTGTAGCTAGCTACAAAGCTACGATATGTAGCTAGCCACACATTGCTACAAAATCACAATGTTTAAAGTTCAATTATTCTCATAATTATAATAGAATCAACACTAAAAATCGAATTTTCTAAGAGGTTAGAGACATTAGTAAAGAATAAAATAAGAAAAAAAAATTGCTTTAAAATTGCTATAAAGCTAGCTAGTCCCTCATATTCAAGCTCATTTCCCACCGGGTATCTTTATGGAATAGCTTTATCACGGTCGTTTAAGAGCGGCAAGTTTTTATACGCAAGCGCATTAAAACTTTCAAAAGTTTAGATTTTAAACATGGCTACGGTCTATAGTTACGAAAATATTTATTTAATAACAACAATATATTTATAATTTTAGGTATTAATAAATATCTAAATCTTATTCCTTGAATAAAATTATTATTGGGATTAATCAGTTTATTGATAATAAAATAAAAATAAGAAGAAGAAAAATGTCTAAGTATATTAAAAAATGTTTTTTATGCAATCATTGTGTATTTGGCTTAAGCCTTATTTGTTTACTTCTTTGAAGCTCATTTAAAAAACTTCTGAGCGTTGAATCTTAAATTTTTTTTTTTTAATTTTAGTTTAATATGTTCCTATTTTGCTTCTTTTTTCTGCTTGTTAGATTCAATTTTTTGTAAATGTCAAAGTGTAACTTTACTAGGGTTGCCATCAGGGCCGGTGCAAAGGGGTTATGACACCCTAGGCAAAACTTCAAAGGTCGCACCCCTTTTACGTAAAAAAATCAAAATAAAATGCAAAATAAAGTGAAAACACCAGGTAAGTATTTATTTATTTAAAAATATCAAAACTGTACTTTGCGTGCCTTTTTCTGGGCAAAATCGATCACAAGGTCCTTCAGGTCCAGCTTGTCTGCAAGTTCGTGCTCAATGGAAAGAGTTGCCAACCCAACCAATCTGTCTTGGCACATGGATGATCGAATGTATGTCTTTATCAATTTTAGTTTGGAAAAACTACGCTCTCCACTAGCGACAGAAACAGGTAATGTCAGCAAAATACGAAGAGCAATACAAAGGTTGGGTAGACTGTCTTCCAAGTTTTGGCAAAGAATAAATCGAATAACATCTTGAGGAGACTTTGTTTCTTCAGAAAGTCGTCGTGCAATAGACTGTAGTTCGCCACACAAATCTGATGCAACTAAATCTCTGTTATCACCATGTTGTAAAGCAGATTCTAGTTTCATGCAACATTCCAATATTTCTTGTGAAGTTTTACTCTGTAGACCATGAATATGATATAAGAAACCAAATACAGATTCAATTGTTCTCATTTGTTCAAACCTTTCTTCAACCGACCTTATTGCTGTGTCAAGTATAGCAAAGAAAAAATTCACTTTGAAATTTTGTTTTGGATCTTGCACAGGCTCATCTTCAGCTTCATATGCAAATTGCTTTTTTCTCCGCCGTAATCGTGGTTCTGCCTCAAAGGTTGGTGGTATCTCCAAATCCTTAGCAATTTCAGCAGCATCCACTAGCATTCTTGCAAAATCTATGTCACTCCTACAGTCAACCAAATAGGCTTGTGTGTGTTGTAACTGTTGTACAGCAGCATGAATATCCAAATCTTTAGCTTGGAGCTGCTTACTTGTTATATTGATTTCAAAAAGTATGTTGTACCATACAACAATTGAAACCACGAACTTAAACTTTGTAACACTATTCGCAAGTGCTTTAGCATCACTGCGTGCAGTGCTTCCTGAGGATCCAGTTAGAGAAGTATCATCAGCTATTTCTAGCAGTGCATCATATATTTTACCAAGTTCATATCGCAAAAGCTTTATAGCATCTATTCTGCTTTCCCATCTTGTTTCACTTAGAGGTTTAACAGTTAACGTAGGTTGATGACTAGTGAAAACTACCCACCGATGTGTTGAAGACGAAAAATATACATACACACGTTGGACAATATCAAAAAAACTTGTAGCCATTAGACAACAATTTGCAGCATCATTAACAACCAAATTAAGAGTATGCGCGCTGCAAGGAACAAACAATGCTCGAGGATTAATGTTTAATATTTTCTTTTGAACACCATTATTTTTGCCTATATATTTGCGCCATTATCGTAGCCTTGGCCACGTAAATTATCAATAGGTAACTCCATTTCTTCTAGTTGTTGTATTATTGTTTCTGCCATATAGGCTCCAGTTGTTTTCTTTAAAGGTACAAAGCCTAAAAAATGTTCTTTGATACTAAACTCCTTTTTCAATGAATCAACTTTAACAAAACGAATAATTATTGTCATTTGCTCAACATGGCTACAGTCAGGAGTACCATCGAGAACTATTGAAAAATATTTCATTGCATTTGCTGTTTGTATGATTTCTTTCTTAATAGCATTTCCTAACAGTTGAATAAGTTCATTTTGTATATCTTTGCCAAGATAGTGTGTATGAAGCTCTTTATTTGATATCTTTCGTAGATGTTCGTTCATTAATGGATCAAAAATGGCTAAGTATTGCACAAATTTTAAAAAATTCCCGTTATTGGCACTGTACAATGTTTCATTTGTACCGCGAAAAGCTAGATTCTGTTCACCCAAAACTCTCACTAATGCTATTAAACGCTTTAGTATTTGCTGCCAATACTTTTCTTCATTCTTCATCTTGCGCAAAATTTCTGCATCTATTGTACTATCCCTCTGTAATCGCTGATGTAGTTCTTTCCACTTTTGATAGTTCTGCAAATGTTCAGGACTTTTCTCGTGGGAAGAAAGAATTGCCGCCATGTTTTTCCAGTCACTTGAACCTGTATGAGTTAGTGATAATATGCCAATTGCTTTCATACTGAACAGTTTGCAACAGAAACAAAACACTGAGTCTTTTAATACTGAATACAAGAGCCAGCTGCGACATAATTCTTCTCCATTAGGAAGTTTGTACGTACGTTGTACGTACATATTGCTCAATGAGCAAAAGCGTTGTTTTTTGTTAGCATATAAAAAAACTTATCAATTTTTAGGCGCCCCTAAACTTTGGCGCCCTAGGCGATTGCCTAGTTCGCCTATAGGGTGCACCGGCCCTGGTTGCCATAAGATAATCATCGAAAAAGAGTAGATTTTACAATGCGTGTTAATTGAATGGGGAGTGCCATTATTTAGCAAGGTAGTACCAGAGTGGACCCCTTTTAAGAAAATTAAATAAATAAAAACCTTTTTTTTTCAAAAAAAAATTAAAAAAAAAAAGGCATTTGTTTTTTTAGTGCTAATGGCTGGTTTTGTAATTAAATTTAACCTAATTAGTCGCAAAATGTTCACATTCAATTTTATTGTTGTCTTACAATTATCGAGTCTTGATAAGGGTTGTTAACCGGAGGATTTCGTGCAATTCCGGAAAAACAACATTCTTTCGTAAGGAGATTGAGAACGAGGAATTACATTTTTTCGTACCGAATGTTACAAAACATTTAAAATCGCCGATGTTCATTTCGCAAAAGCCACTTCCGTATTTAGCATTTTGCAAGTTGAGATACGAAACAAAACTATTTTGCAACATACGAAAGTAGCGGTCTCGGAAGTCGCACTTGCGAAACAAACATTTTCGCCAAACGACGTTTTGAAGTCTATAAAGAAAATTTGTTTGCCAGACTGATTTTAATTGTAAAAATTAACATCTTTAAATCCCAAAATGTTTATAATGAATTTTTATTTTCAGTATAATAACATATTAAATTTTTATGGTTTTATTTTTAGAAATATTGATAAAAAATAAAATTTCTTTCGAAACGAAAGTATTTCGGATCACAACATACGAAAGAATTCTTAACTGAAATAAACTTACGAAACGTGCCATAATAAATATATATAACGATGTTTTTTGAACTCATTACGTATAGTAAAAATAAGAATGATGGGTAGGAATATACATGTTTTGTTTTTTTTAAAGCGTATGAAATTTTTGAAACAGGTTCGAATATGCTTAAGCAAATAGCAAAAAGAGGCTCAAAAATATGCTTTAGCTTAAGCATATTTCTGATAAAATATACCTATTTCAATAATTTCTAAAAGTGTGCACGTTACTAAAGTTCTAGCAGATTTTAAAGGTATGTAGAGTCCTGTTTGAATACGCTTTTCGAAGTATAGATCTTAGAAAATATTGTTTTTTAATTTTAATAAGATATAAATTTAAGTATAAGATCGTATAGTTCAATCAGTTAGATACGTGATAATTCGCCGCAGAGATCCGGGTTCGCATCCCGCAGCCATTGTAACTTTTGTTCATCAAACTCTTTTTACTTAAGATAGCATTTTTTGACCTCCACGTTCTATATTACAGATCTTTCGTCACCTTCATAATAGTGACAACCTCTCTTCTGTTAGTTATTCTTTTAAGATTGAGTTCGTTGTGCTTAATTCTACACGTTTCCCTTACTTTACTAAGTTCTACTTAAATTATGATGAAATGTACGTAAAAGAACTTTTTCAAATAATGTAAATCATTTTGCTTTAAATCTTATGCTTTTTGCACTAGACATCTGTCCTAAACACTTTGTAATAATTTCTAGCTAACTCTGAGTCTAATATAATCATTTCTGAATATAATTTCCCTGAGGCTCCTACAGCCTATTGTGTTCCATTAAAAGTAACTAGTTTTCGAGTCCAGATATTAATTATAAGCAACTAAAGGTTCACATTACTATTCATTTTCCTGATATATAGAATCCTATTTGCATACGTATCTCTTTCTGTAAATTCTGTTTTATATAGTTTCTTAATTATATAATAAATAAATATTACTATTCACTTAGTTGAATGAACGTATCATTCAGTTAAGACATTTGGCCGCGGAGACCCAGGTTCACATCCCGCTGTTTCACATATATTTCTTCTCTTTTTACTCTTTCTGATATCATTTACCTTTAGAGAGATCTCTCGTTCTTTATAATAAAGTATTTAATTGTTTATCACACATCCTCTTTATACTTTTTAAAAAGAAAGGCATACTGTTTATTTGTTCATTGAGAGTCCAACTTAACGCGATTTTACTGTATATATATATATATATATATATATATATATATATATATATATATATATATATATATATATATATATATATATTAGGTATATTTGTATAAACATTTGAAGAATCATTTGACAACATTTTTTTATAATTTTATTATATATTATTTTATTTTATTTTATTTTTTTTAATGTTGATTTAGGTACCCCAAGAAGTCCTTACGGTCTTATCACAGAGCACCGCGGAAGAGCATTTAATAGGAAGTTCACGCCTCCTTCCTAACCGATGTCGCAAAACTTGCCCAGAGGTGGGTTTGAACCACGGATCTTACGTTTCTGAGGCAAGTGCGCTACCACTGCGCCACGGCTGCTTTTTTTTTTTTTTTTTTTTTTTTTTTTTTTTTTTTTTTTTAAACTGTTAACAGTTAATATCTTAAATATATCGTAACATAAAATCTTTTGCGTCTTTATCGTAACTGCACATTCCGGAATGCTTTTTCCGTAAGGAACTATTTCGTAAGTATTTTTACGAAATGATTTGTTTCGCAAATCATTTCGAAAATGATTTGCAAAAACAAATCATTTCGTAAACAGAAAAATATGATCCAGCTTGCAAATTTTGAATTTGGCTTCACAACCATTTCTCCCTTTTTAAGCTGGAAAACATTTTTTTGGACGACATTATTGATAGTAGCAATTCTTTTACTTTTTAAACTTCAAATTTAAATTCAAGGAATAATTTCTTGCGTAGTAGCGACCAAAATACTTTATAACCTCAATGTAATTTAACGGTCGCGACTTTCGTTTTTCCAAGTTTGGGTGCGCGCGCATTTTTTTAATATTGTGTAATGAACACGTGTTGTTTGAGTATTTTCAATAAATTGGTAGAATGACTAAAAAAAATTTACATTTAATAGTTTTTACATTTTCAGTTCTCTATATACTCAAATTTTAAATATTAAATTTGGAACTTTTACAAAAATTAAATAAAAACTTCCGAAAAGAAGAGATTTCATGTTTTTTTTGGAGACTTATTTTTTGTCTTAAGGTCCGGGGGTCTCCGGTCAAATCCGGAAATCTCCGGGCAAATCTGGAGATCTCCGGGCAAATCTGGAAATCTCCGGGGAAATCCGGAGAACTCTAAACTTTACTAACACTTGTTTTTAAAACCCTAGTTTTTATTTTTATTTTAAACACCTATCTATAACTACTGTACACACATATACATTTTTGAATATATACTATAATATAGTAAAGTATATATTATGTCATTTTATACTGTATAGTTTGAATAAATTTATGATGTAAAATTTATTATTAATTTATGATGTAAAATAAATTTACACATTTAAACAACAATAAAGATGTTATTTCGATATTTTTTTTTTTGCATTTTTTATTTTATTCTCCATTTTTAATGTTTTCGAGCTTAAAAATTCATAATTATTGTTTTTGTATTTATGTATCAAGCAAATATTTTGTATAACTAATAGTACTATGTATTGTACTATTAGTTATTACATATATTATTTATGTATATACTTATTATACTGTCGTCATAGTATGAACTTAATTACACAAAATATTTGCTTAATACATTCTTACATATATTATATGCAAGAATGTGTTACATGGAACAAAGTATATACAGCCTGAAATTTCTAATTAGGAGTGGTGCCTAAATAATGTTATTTAATGTAAACAGTTCAATTTTTCCCCCTCTATTTAGCAGAAACTGCTTTTTTTTTCCAGCATGCACTAGAAAACCTAATTTTTAAATGTATCTTAAAAAAGTTTTTGTGCTGGGGTGACGTGGGACAGAAAAAAATATATATTTATGCTTCGTTTCTTCCTCTTGCCATTTGATTATTTCGATTGGTGGAAGCTTTTGAACATTTTTATGTCAATTTGGAAATTTCATAAATTTCTATTTAATAATTTGTGTTAAAATGTTGTTTTAAATTTATTTGTCCCACTTCTACTCACACTTGCCTTACTTTACCCCAAAGGCACGGTTTCTCTAAAAGCAAAAATTTATATAATTAGTTATAATTGGAAACCTAAGGGAATTGCATCAGTGCCTAAAAAGAAGATTCATTCGTAAAAACTTATTTTGTTCAGTTTATACATCAAATAAAAAAGATATTGCAAAATCTTTTTTATTTGATGTATAAACTGATACAAATATATGTTTGTAAATATATATATATATATATATATATATATATATATATATATATATATAATATATATATATATATATATATATATATATATATATATATATATATATATATATATATATATATATATATATATATATACATGCATTCATACAGAGCCGTGGCTAGGCACCCCCAAACCCCCAATTAGGGGGGGGGGCAGTATTTTTAGGGGCCCTTTTTAAAAGTTAAAATATCTTTTAACTTTAAAAGGGCTTAAGTGAAGTAAAAAGATTTGCATTTTAACCATTATATTAACTAAGTTATGCATGCTAAAAAGTAAAAAAAGCAAAAGTCATTTTTACGCAAAAACAGTTTACACTCCCGAGTTCTTTTGTTTTGTTAGAAGTTTTTTGAGAAACCACTATAGCGGTTTGTCTGATGTTATTTTAGCGGTTTGTCTGATGTTATTTAGCGGTTTGTCTGATGTTACTAGCGCGCTAATGAGAAACCATTAAACAGCGTTTCGTCGGGAAATATATTTCAAAGTATGTCGCTTATTTTATGATTACAAGCGAATTTATTATTTTTAATTAGGTTATTTATTGATTAACTATAATTTGCTGGTAATTCAACTGTTTACCAATTCACCACGGTAAAGTTTATTTTATTACTATTATTTCTATTACTTATGTTTTATGCCTAGCAAAAAATATAATTATCTTTCATTCTTAGTTTTTTACAATATTTTGGAATTATTGGAATGAAAAAAGTGAAAAGTGGTGCCACTAAAAGAAGAGAAAAAGCTGCAGCCATGGAGAAAATCATGAAATACCCCAAGCTAACACATTTTTTAAAACCGGCAGTTCCGGCTAGCAGTGTTTTGATATCAACAAATAATTTTGATTGTGATTATTTGGGTACTAGACTAGAGTCAGATGGGTTAATCTATGACTCAAATGCAAAGTCAAATGTAAGTCATGGTTTAATCTGTGAATCAAATGCCACAACAAATCCACTAATATTTCTCAGTGATGATCCTTCTGATTGACCTGATAATGTTTCTGACGCTCAGAAGTGTGATGTTGTTAAACGAGGTTTAAAAAAGATTGAAATCGACTTTCCAAAAAATTCAGAAAGAAGACGATTTTCCATGAGTTATTATAACCGCAAAATGAAAAATGGAGAAATCTTTGAAAGATCATGGCTTATATATTCTTTAAATAGTGATAAAGTGTTTTGTTTCTGTTGCAAACTTTTTGGGATAGCTTCTTCACCATTTCGAAAAGGAATAAACACGTGGGAAGGCTTATCAAAAAAACTTAAAGAACACGAAACATGCAGTGCACATTTAAAATGCTTTGAACATTGGATGACATTACGAAAAGGTAACTGATATTTCATTTAACTTGTTTTGTTACTTTTTTTATTGCTAAAATATTAATTTTTTTTCAATTTTGACAATGCAGGCATAGCAAATCAAGCTACCATAGACGAGCAACAACAAAAGTTGCTTCATAAAGAGCGGGTATTTTGGAGATCTGTGTTGGAAAGGATACTGGACATTACGTTATTTCTTTCAGCAAGAAATCTTGCATTCCGTGGTTCAGACACGGCAATTGGTTCAAAGAGCAATGGAAATTTTCTTGGGGTGTTTGAATTACTGGCTAAGTACGATGTCGTCCTCAAGGAGCTTCTGTTAAGAATTCAGGACAAAAAAACAAACGCTCACTATTTGAGCAATGACACACAGAACGAGTTGATTAGATGTTTAGCGCAGGAGATTGAATCAGAAAACCTTTCTATGGTAAAAAAAGAAAAATACTATTCGGTTATTTTAGATTGCACGTCAGACGTTTCGCACAAAGAACAAATGACCATAATTTTAAGATCAGTGACATGTACTTCTAGAGTAGGTATTAACATTTCCGAAAATTTCTTTGGATATCTCACAGTAAATGATACCACTGGAAAAGGGCTTTTGGATGCCTTTTTAAATCAGGCAAAAAAATGGGATCTAAATATACTTGATTGTCGAAACCAATCTTATGATAATAGTGCTAACATGAAAGGAAAACTTAAAGGTGTTCAAGCCAGGCTTCTAGAAATGAACCCAAAGGCTATATATGTTCCATGTGCAAATCATTCACTGAATCTTGTTATTGTTGATGGTGCACTGTCATCTATCAGTGCAATATCTTTTTTTGGAGTTCTTACAAGATTGTATACCCTCTTTTCATCGTCTCCTCCTCGATGGGAAATTTTAAAATCGTGTGTGGAAATTTCTGTCAAACCACAATCAGATACAAGATGGGAAAGTAAAATAAACTGTGTTAAACCACTTCGCTATTATCTGAAAGAAATTTTAGAGGCACTCGACAGATTGGAAAAACATGCCTTTGAAAATAAAGATGGGGCAACAGCCACAGAAGTACGATCTCTGATTGAATATATTAGGACGTGGCCTTTCTTATTATCAATCATTATTTGGTATGACGTTTTATTTCAAATCAACAAATCAAGTAAACTTCTTCAGTCTTCTACAACCTCTCTTGACATATTGGCTAGTGAAATAAAAGCAACAAATACATTTCTTTATGAATATCGAGAGACTGGATTTAATGACGCACATATTAAAGCACAAGAAGTTGCAGAAGAATTGGGCATTGAAAAGGTTTTTCCAACAGTGCGCTTACGAAAAAAAAAAATGTATTCATACGAGTGTGCTGATGAAACTCGGCAACCTTAGCATCAGTATAAAGCAGATTTCTTTTTGCCACTCATTGACATGTCAATTGCATCAGTAAAGGAGCGTTTTGAACAGGTCAGTATCTTCACAAATCTTTTTGACTTTCTTTACCGGTCTGAGAGTCTTATCAAAGCCTGTAATGAAAATTCTCTTACTGTATTTTGCACAAATTTGCAAACGAAGCTCGGTGATATAGATTCTGAGGATTTGGAAATGGAGTTGAAACGATTTGTCATAGTTGTACAAGAGGACAAAAATACAAACCTGAAATCTACATATGACTTCCTTAACTACGTCTACAAAGAAGAGCTGCAGGAAACTTATCCTAATCTAGTTATTGCGTTACGCATCATTCTTACTTCTCCAGTAACTGTTGCAAGTGCAGAACGTAGCTTTAGCAAGTTAAAATTAATTAAAACTTTTTATAGGTCAGTATAAATACTCTTACTTCCTTATACGTAAACACATATAACTATATTTCTTTGTATCTTCATGTAGGTCAACAATGGTCGATGAACGTTTGTCTTCCCTAGCAATGCTGTCAATCAACAACGAGGTGGCAAGGAAATTAAGTTATGAAGGCTTAATAAATAAGTTTGCAAGTATGAAAACACGACGCAAACCTTGTTTTTGACTTGTGAATGCCTAATACATTCACAGTAGTCAAAGAAACTTTTTGTTTTAAACTCTTAATAAATATAACAATTATAAAATATACTTAATTAAATTAAAGGGTTAATTTTATTGTTTTTTTTCTTGTGAACGACTACTTAAAAATATGTTCGGTGCATTATAAAAGATACGCCTTGCGCTTTTTGAAAAAAAAAAAAGTGTCAGTTTAAACGCATTTAAAAAAACTTTGGGGCCCTAATGGAATGTTTGGGGGGGCCCTAAAGCCACTAGCCACGGCACTGCATACATACATATACATACATATATACACATATATATACATACATACATACATACATACATACATACATACATACATACATACATACATACATACATACATACATACATATATACAATATGTATATATATATATTAGGGTACGCCACTTAAAACAAAAATGAGCAAAGAAACTTCTAGCATCAATATTATAGTGCCAGTATATATAATAAACAATAATTAAAAAAAAAAATTGAAAAAATTTTTTTTCACCAGCGGGGAACTCGTTTTTTTAGGAAGATATCGTAAAAATTTAAAAATTTAAAAAAGTCATATCTCATTGAGATTAGTTCAATTTTGATGTTCTTTGTGTCTTACAAATAATTAAAAAGTGGTAACATGGTTGGCATTGAAAATTTAAGATTATATCAGGGCTGATGACGTCAGAGGATCAGGGGTCACGTGCCTTCCCCCAATCCCTCATGCACACTTTTGCTATAAAGGACTTTTTTTTTTTAATAAAAAGGTTTTGAAGTTTTTAGATTTAGTACACGATTTTTTTTGTATAAGCAACTTAGAATTTTGGTCAGAACTCGAGTTGCTTATTTTTTTAGCCAATTTCTATATCTTGAGTTGCTTAATGGTTGCTTAAGTTTCTTAGCCTAAATTTCAGTGTTTTTACGAATAAGAGACAAAATATGGTTTAACATCAAGTCTTTAACAGAAGAGTGCTCTTTACAACTAAAATCACTTAAATTCTAATTAAAAAAAAGATCACAAATGTTTCTCTCTTCTGCTGGATTTTTATTTTCTTCATCTCCACTTTCTTCGTCTTCTTGTCCATCTGATTTTTCTACTTGTCCGTCTGATTTTTCTACTTGTCCATCTAGTTTCTCGTCTTCTCCTTCTGATTCGTCAGGCAAAACATCAATAGGGTTATCCTTTACTTCGTCTTGAATAGGAGTCTCTGTGATTTCCACCAGGTTGCCAATGTCAACAGGGGGTGGAACAACATAAGCAGGCATGCCTTCAGGATTTATCTTATCGTCCTTGCTACCATCAGCCGTGATAAGACATCCTGTTTTTGCAAAGCTCCTATAAAGCATACGAAGAAATTTCTTGTCTTTGGATGTTTTACGGTAAGCTTCACCGACCCAAAGAGTTATCAAAATGCGGCGATCTTTTGCCGACAGTTTCCGATCATCGTTGCCAAGCCAGAGTTCGATGTTTTCATCATTTTCGAGCCAGATGTTTTGTTCTGCTTTAATATGTGATTTGAATGCTTTTGCTGGTCCGGCATCAACAGGTTGCCAAAAATGTGTCCCGTTGGGAACACTAAACCAGACAAAACCTTTATGTTGTTGCACTTCATTCAAAAACTCATCACTGACTTTGGCTGTTAGGTTATCGCAGAACAAAACATACTCATCCAGGTTAGCGACAACATTGTAGAGAGTGTTCTTCACCCATTTCACGGAAAACGCTGTATCTGCCCATGCATTTGGTTGCCTTATCTTGACTAATCCTTTTCCCTTTACCTCTGAAAATCAACGCCGGCTTCACCATTCCTTCAGGACTGAAACATATTTGAAGGGTAGCTTGTCGCTTATCAAGCCCACTGCCAGGTTAAACTACCCATACTCTATGGTCCCTTTGCTCCTTTCCCCTACTCATTGGAATTTCGTATGTTCGTTTGCTCTCGACTACAAACGGGAGTGGAATTTGATCTACATTGATTCTCTTTTTCTGTGGGAAACGTCCCCATTTTTTATCGTATGTGGAATTGCCACTTCCAGACTTAATCAACTTATCAGAATTGGGGTTTACTTCTTTACGTCAGCTTGGCGCTTACGTTGAACACACAGCATGCGGATCTTATTTTTCCTTAAGAAATGAGTGACTATTGGTTTTGGCAATCTGTCAGCATTCGGGCTTTGTTGTAGATGAATTTGATTTGTTCGGACATACAACCACTTAAAGTTAACTTTTAGCCCCTTTTTTCTTGCTTCGGAGAATTTGTCATAAAGTTTGTTAAACAAAGCTTTGTGTTTGTCGCCTCTTCGGCGTTTCCTGAATAACGCGTTTTTCTTTTTTTCGTTGTACTTGTTGTAGATTTCTTTTTCCTTTGATTTCCATCGCGTAATCATACTCTTATGAACGTTATACTTTTTTGCTACATCCCTACTTAACATACCATCGTATAAGTCATTTAGCGCATCCACCTTTTCTTTTAACGTATAGCTCTTCCGTTTGTCAGCAATTTTTGGTAATTCGTTAGCTTCAACATCAGTAACAAGCTTCTCTAAAACCGATTTCACAGTTTTTTCAATATTATCGTACTTGTTCTTTCCATCAATGATTTGATCCAAGCTCATTGATTTCGAGTCTTTGTCAGTTTGAGCAATATTCGTATGTGATAACTTATTTTTACACCAAAACTCGTGCATCGAAAGGGCTTGTGATGTTTTCAGTGATTTTTTGCAAACAATGCATTCAAACAAATTATCTTCTTTTTCCTTCGGCACTACATTTACCAACTCACCACGATGACAAATCTTTTTGGTAAAACCAAAGTTGAACAAATTTGTCTGCTTTCTCTTACTCATGATCTTAACAGCGTTGTCAACAACATACACAACAACAACACTACTGTGATTACTTTCTTTTGAAATCGTTTATCTAAAAGAAGTCATTACATTGCAGAGAAAAAAAATGCAATTTATGAGTTGCTTATGTTAACATTTGTTCAGAATTGAAGTTGCTTAATATTTTTTCACATCGAGTTCAGTTGCTTATAAACGAGTTGCTTATACAAAAAAAATCGTGTAGTTGATGATTGTGCCTCCCCCTAAACTCCCCTACCCCTCGCTTTTCCTCTAACTTTAAAAATCTCGTCCTCGGCCCTGTATATTTAGAAATGCAAAATTCTGAAAAGTTGTAGGTTATTTTTAAATAGTTATTTTTTATATTTATTACAATGCACAGAAGTGTGCATTATTGTCTATGTTTAATACATTACAAAATATTTAATACAGTACAAAATGTTTAATACAGTACAAAAGTGTACTTTGCATACAATGTACATAATGTACACTCCTGTACTTATGTACTTTTCTGCATGTACTCTGGAAAGAATACAATACATCACATTCTGAAATATTTTTGTATTTAAGTTTTCATTTATTCATACTAGCAATCAATAAAACTGGAAATAAATTACTTCTGTATGGTGCATTCTTCTAACTCATACATGAATTGACAGTGCAAAAGTACTTTACTTCCGGTTTGGTTGATTTCCAGTTTTGTTAATTGTTAGTATTTATTTAATATTAACAGGAAGAATGAGTGCTTCTAAAATTACTAGATTTAATTTGGATAAAAAAAGCCTTTTATTAGAGATATCCTGAGGAAGGGTCTTTTAATACAAAAATGTTTGCTCGTTGAAAAAGATATTGACAAGTATGTAATGAAAACACATAAAAGGACTGTCACATTTAAAGATTGCAGAAATATTGTTTATACGTACTTGTATTCACTAAGTCAAACCTTTTATTGTTTGTTTTATTTTTAAGGAGGCTGATTTCAACAGTGGACAAGATTGAATGCTCTTTTCAAGTTTCCTTTGGTATTAAACAAGATATCTTTGTACAGAAAATAAAACTAAAAAATAAAAAAACTGAAATAAGTTTAGTGATATTTCTAGAGGAAAAGCTTAAAGAAAAAAAAACTTGGTCACTATAAAAATATCAAATCACTTGTAAAGATACTAAAGAAATATTTAGACAGGTTTCTTTAGAAAAGAGGAAGCTGAAAAGAAAGTCAACTCTAGAAAAAAAAAATCAGAAAAAAAGAAGAGGGAGAAACTTTATAGAACAAAGTTAAGTCTTTTATAAGTGATGATAATTCAAATAAAATAGAAATGGACAGTGAACTTGCTTCAACTGATAACTGGAAACTAAATTTTATGTCTATTAGTAATAGTGCTGAAGCTTCTTTGAGATTTGATATTTCACCAGTTGCAACATTAACAGTAGTTTAAGCTTTTCTTTAAGATCTTATTAACACCTGGAATGTCCTATTTGGCTGTAGATCCTAAAAAAGTTGTTAAAGCTTGGAAAGCAGTAATGACTAAAGCAAAAACATTTAAAGAAATAAAAATTCATTTACAATCAATCAAAGGTATATTTGCTGATGGCAGAAAAGATTTTACCAGAGTTTTAAAGCACAACCCTGTAACAAACGATTTCATCAAAGAGTTGTGAAAGAAAAACACATTAGTGTTACCTCTGAACCTGACAGTCACTATATTACACATTTAATGTTAAACGTAATGCCTCCTAGTAAACTTGTTAAACAAGCAGCTATTGGACAATTTAATTGGATGGTTTCTTGGGGAGTACATAAAACTCTAGAAGTAATAGGAGGAGATTCAACAAACGCTGTAACTGGTTCAGAAAAAGAAGGAGTTTGTTTACAAATCTTGAACAATTGTTGGGTAGAAAGTGTTTCTGCTGTATTAGTGTGCTACATTGCAATGAGCTTCCTTTGAGGCACATTATTGTCATTCTGGATGGACCCACCAATTCAAAGGTTGGTTTCACTGGACCAATATGAATAGTATAGAAAGACTTGATACATTTGAACCTTTTGTGCAGTTGAAACCATTAATCCAGATCCCTAAAAAAATTATAAATTTAATGTCAACAGATTCATCTCTCTGCCATAAACTGATTATATGTTTGACTTCAGGCAAGGTTTGTCTTTACAAATATATATTCAGTTTTGCACACAAAAAAATTCTTCAACTGTTGGTTTCAGCAGTCATTCCATAACCAGTATTAACTTTAAAGTCTACTAAAAATACTGTATAAGCACTGCTTATATATTTTATAAATTATATTAAATTCAAAATCTTCTGGATCTTGCATAATATGATAACAGTTGAATAATGGTAATTCTCGTTGTTTTAGCTATGATGTATTAAAGGAAGCTATCCATCGATTTTTATTCTCTTGTAAATTATTTTAACTAAATACATTTTTGGTTTAGTTTTTATTTTTTTATGCTAAATGATTTAATTATAATATAGTTTACTCTGAAATAATTTAAGTTTAATGTTTTGTTATAAATTTAATAGTTTAATGTTTTGTTATAAAAAAAGAAGAGATGTTATCCAATAAAATCTGCATTCTAAAAACATCTAAAGTTTTTATTTAAAACCGAATATCATCAGTATATTAAAGTTTTTAAAATTAATTATATTAAAAATTTTTATAACAACAAAAAGGATAACGAGTATTTTATGGCAATTCAAATACAAAAAAAAAACACAGCATCAGTAAAGTCTTTTCCCAGTTCATCAAGTCCATGTTATTTTGATGCATGGTATCTTCTGTAAATAAAGAGTAATTTGATCCTTGGTATTTTTTGGTTTTGATCCATGGTATCCAATAGTATTTTATCTAAGAATATGTTTTATTCCAAAAGGTTATATTTATGTTCTTCAAACTTTGATATTGCACCTGCTCAAATGAACAAAACCCTACATTTGAAACAGCTGTAGGATAAAATTTTAATAAATATTTTCAATCTATTTGATTTCATAACCACATTTTGATATTAGACATGAAATGATTAGATAGTGACCATAGATATGATAACCACATTTGAAGTTCAAAATTGTTGTAATAAATGTTGGAATCAATAACATTTTTTGTCCTTGTTTCAAAAATAAGAGAAGATATAATCTCGAAAGTTAAAAACATTTATGAGCAGCAAAATGACCCATGCAAAAAACGATTTATTAATTAATGGTCTTTAGAAAGAAAGTTTAATTTTTTTATTTCACTCAATTTACACAAAATTATAAACTTAAATATTTTTGAACTTAATTAGATAGTAGTACAGATTAATAAAAGACTGGAGAAGGAATTTTAACTATGACTTAATTTCAATTTTAATTTTTTTGTTTATTGTGTGTATATCATGTAGAGTATTATTCTTAAATTATTAGGTTAATAAATAGCTATTTTGAAAAATAAAGCAAATTTTGTTGACTTACTACTAAATAACTTGTGCCCTAGGTTAGGTTCCCATTAATTTAGAAGTAATTTTAACTTGTATCTAAAATCAAGTTAACAATAGCCTATGACCCATTCGCTACCGCAGTGACTAACTCAGCCAACATTGACATACAGGTACCGTACGGGGCCCATACGGGTTGTCAACTGGGTTCCGTATGGGAAGACCAACGGTATCCCGCCGGGTCATGGCCGCGGTTTCCATATGGGGCCCATATGGGTGAGCATGCCGGGTATCCCGTGAGGGTCCCACGAGGTTTACCCATTGGAAATCTTGCAAAACTACGTTTAAATGTTTAAAATTTACAGAAAAAGCAAATTTATATATAACTTGATTGGTTTATTTTAAAAAAATAGTAATTAAAATTACACTGTCAAAATTAAGCAAACTTTTAAACGATTCTTTAATCATGTATTGAATGCTTTTACAGTTATCTCGGGAACTGGGAGCTTTTCCTCTTTACACAATATCTCGTTTCAATATGAGCTGTAAAAAAATTAAATTTAACTGTTAGTTTTAAATTTTATAGGTAACACATACATTATTTTTAATATGTTATAAAACTCTTACGATTTCTCCCATCACTCTTCAGATAAAAAATGTAATTTTCACCATCGAAGGTAGAAAAACATAACTTTTAATTTTATAATTGACATTTATTTCAACATTTTAAATAAAATAAATTATATAAAATTATTAAATAAATATAGTTTTATATTTATATTGTATAAAATTTGATATAGATTGTATATACTTTATATACAGTGCCTAGGCTACTAGATACAAGCCCCTCTCCCATTCAAAAAAAAAAAACCTGTCATTAGGGCCCCAAAATTCTTAAAAACTTTTTCCAATAAATAAAAAAAATCTAAATAAAAATACTAAATAAAAAAAAAATCTTTACATTTGTAAAAGGGCCCCTAAATTTGCAAATAAGCACACATACACACACACACACACACACACACAAAACTGTAAACAGAGTCTCAATGCAATGATTACTACCATCAAAATAAGGATTTTTGGTTAAACCATTCCCTTTAAACAACTGGCTCAGTGTATACTAGAAATAGTCTAAGTTCAGTTGCTTTCCATTTTTTAATATCTAATTAAGTCTGGTTTTCTAGAGAAATTTCTTGGAATGTAATGATATATCTGGAACAATCCGCCAGATAAAGTATTAACTGTAATCTGAGACAATTTACAACATTTGAGCAATTTAACCATAAGTTAATGAGTCTTCGCATATCCCTAAGCATACTAGATGCATAAAGTTCAAAGAAAACTTTGTCACCATGTCAAAATTTAATTCAATTTAACACACTACTAAGATGTTCAGAATGCTTTTGATGAAAAAAAAATCTGAATCAGCGCTTAAAATTAGTGAAATATGTGGGAGAATTTTCTTGCCACACCACTCTCCTTTCTAAACACAACACTCACATCAGCTATAACCATTGTGTCCCTTAATACACTTAACAAATGCTCTAGCTAGTGCATCACATATGATAACAGCAAGATTCATTTTAAACTCAATATTTTTATAGATAAAACCATCTTTTGCAAGAACTTTGAAATCTAACAAGAAATTATGTAGATAATTAAGGTGACCAACTATACTCATTTACTGAGTTTTGTACTATTTTTTACAAACCGTACTCTTTTCAAAAATTGTACTCTGAAAGTACTCATTTGTATAATTTTGTACTCATTTGTATTTCTAAAAAAATTTTTTATTATTATATTCTATTATTTCATTTCAATTTTATTAAATTTTTAAAATTTTTTTGACAATGATTTGAATTTCACATGCGCATATTGCTTGCCATTTCTGGCACTTCAGAGGACAGGGCAAACACCAGACATGATTTGACAGTGATTTGAATTTTGTGCGCACATATGGCTGCTTTTTTCAGCACAATTGAGAGGCCGTATTATGTACCTGGAGAGATAATTAGATATACAGACCTCTTTTTCTAACAAACTCAAAATTACATTTGTGAAAAGAGATGGATATATCTATCTGTCCAATATTTGTGTATGTAATCCCCAGGCTGATCTTTGATGTGCAGTATATACGGCATGCTTGACAGTCTTGATGCATGCGTAGTATGTACGGAAAAGTTTTTTTTATCCATTTATTTAGTTAAATAAATAGATAAAAAAACTTTGCCGTACATACTACGCATGCGCTTATGTTTAATTAACCATAAAATCAAAAATTACAAATTTAATTATAATTTACAAATTTAGGTTTGGGGTCACTCATATTAAAAACTAGCCAACGGAGCGACACCTTAGTAAAATAAAAAAATTAAAAAAAAAATTTTAAAACAAGGAAATAATAAAGAAAGTAAACTACATTAATATAAGTAATAAAAAAGGAACAACAATATTAAAAAAGTTGGAATTAGAACAAAAATATAAAGGAATAACGCTAAGAAAAATGAAAAAAAAAAAGAGAGAATGAACGGATAAGATAAGATGAGTGAGAAAATATGTAAGAGAAAACAAAAATTTAATCACATAAGTTCAGAAGGATAGAGTGACAGAAAACAAATTTTGCAGAAAAAAATAAAAAAGGCAAATTTAAATAAAAAAATATATACATACACTACTACATACAATATTAAAGGCTATATTAAAGCCTATAAACTGACCATTTTGGAAGATTCCAATCCCGGAATAAAAAATGAATTTTTAAAAGAAGTTAAAAATTTTTATAAAATTTGCTATGAATATATCGAAGAATGGATAGTGAACTTTAGAGCATTGAATTATTTCAAATGGACCCTTCTAAATAGTAAAATTGAATGGAAAGAAGTTTCTTCAGCAGTCGAATTTGTAATGAAGGAAGTAAAAGATATTGTTATGAATGACAATTTTTTCTTTGAAGAAATTCGAAGAGTAAATTTACACTTAAATGAAAAAAAATTGAAGAAATGGAACGATGAGAAAATAGAACTTGACAAAAGATGGGTAGAAATCTTTTGGCATTTTAGAGTAGAACATACCCCACATGAAAATTTAAAAGTTTTAATAGAAATTTCTTTATGTTGTCCAGGCACTAATGCTGCTGTTGAAAGGGTATTTTCACAAAGGAATGATTATTGGAGCAGGGAGAAGTTGCAACTTTCTGTAAAAACATTATCTGCTGTCTTAACAGTCAAATTTAATATGCAAAATGAAAGTTGTTTGGATGTGGCTACATTATTAGACGAACATCTTCATTTAGTAGAAAAAATCCACTCTGAATAAAAATATGTTTTTAAAAGAAAATAAAGTTTTTATCTTTTTTTCTTCTTTTTTTTTTCACCTATGAAATACTTGCAAAGTGTACTCTTTTTAAACAAAAAATAGTTGGTCCCCTTAAGATAATTAAAAATGGAATTAGATTTTTGGGCACCATTTTTTAAACAAATCTCTAAAAACCCAATTTGGGTCCCCTTATATTGTGAGTCCTAGGCCTAGGCTCTGATGCAACATTTATAAATAGCAACAACTTTTGACAAATTTTATTCAAAATTTTTTACATGTATGTTTAAATTTTGTCACTAATTTAGATTTTCATTAAATAAATTCCTATATGTTTTTATATAAAACATTTATGGAGTATTATCCTCTTTTACTATCAACTATCAAGCTGATTAAATTGACTTGATCAGCTTCAGCTTTAATCTGAAGCTAATGAGTTTAAAGATGAAGCTGAAATATCAGCTGCAACCCCTCTTTATAGTCAACATAGTTAATGTGATGTATATACATTATATTAATACATGTGTTTTTTTTTATACTTAAATACTTATTTTTTTTATTTTTTAATACATTTTTTTTAAAGACATGTTTTTTGATAATATTTAATACTTAGAAAATATTGACTTTTGCTGAATATTCTTTCAATAAAAATAATATTATCTTACATTACTCTAATCGAGGTAATAAACAAGGGTATTATTTACTCCAATCATTAGATTCGTCCCCCAAAGTTCATGTAATTCTATTATGCATAAGTCTCTCACTAATAATAAAAAGTTATTACCATCATTATTATAATTATATTTACTAACCTGTTATTACTAATATTTATCAAAAATATATTCTGGTTGTTGAAGTCACTTTTACTCATATGAGTATTCAAATATTGTCAACAGCCAGAGTGCACCATGCAGAAATATTCTTGAACATGCTGCAAAATACAAGATATACATAAAATACATATCATATAAGACCTATTACCTGGAACTTAACATTTTATCGTGTTTAACTTACTATAACTCAATTATGATAAATAAGCATATGGTTACAATCCATATAATAACATTACCTTTTTTTAGTTATTGCTATTTATGTTAAAGTTATCAAGTTAAAATAAAGTTTTATAACTAAAGTTTGAATGCAAAAGCTCATATCAATAAAATTTTTATCAGTATTATAAACATAAGTATTATATTACAAGTATTTACAAGTATAGATATTGTAAGTATAAGTTATTATTATGTATATTATGAAATTATTAATATTATTACAAGTGTACAATTTTATATCAAAGTCAAAAAAAATCAATGATTAAAAAATGAGGTTGATGCACAACAATAAAGTCATTATTTTTGCATTTACACATCTATTTATATCTTTATTTAAATATGAAGGTGGGTAAACTTCATTAACATCAGTCATTTTGCTTACATAAAATATAGAAAAACCAATGGAAAAGAGTGGATCTGTAAAAACAATTTAAAAGCTTTTAATTCCTTAAATACAACCTATCCATCACATTCCAATTGCCTGTTTGCTCTTTTTATATATTTCTGACTAAACCAATATTTTGATTAAACTCAAACCAGTTATTTCAATCACTAGCAGAAACAAAACATTATATTTTGATCATTTTAAAAATGCAAACAGTGTCTCAATGGAATATTTACTACATGTTTAATAGTTCCTGGAACATATGTTTAACAAATATGTTAAACTTTGTAAATTTATTTAAAAAAAAAAAAAAAAATTTAATTTTTTTATAATGGTAATAAATAAATGAAATTTTAAAACGTCTTTTTAATGGAGTTTCACAGCGAAAAAATACATCAAAAAAAAATTTCTCTTTAACTACAATATAAATATAATTATATAATAATATAATATATAAAATATAAATATATATTGTATATATATAATATATATATAATATAATATATAATATAATATATACAATATAAATATAAATTGTATATATATATAATATATACAATATAAAATTAATTATAAAATAATAAATATAAATATACAAAAAATATAATTCATAAAAGTCAAATTTTTAATTTTATTTCTTGCAAAATACAAATTATAAATGGCAACCATCGAGTAAATTTTGTTATAATTTTTTTAATTATCAGTTTAAACCTTATGTGCAACCTGTCAAATCCCTAGATTCTTCGGCCCTGATAAAAACGGTTAGCTATCTTTTGGATGATCCAAAAGTAGGTTTGCGATTTTGAAGAAAACACAGACCAAGAATGTTTTTGATTTGCGCTATTGCGCTATTGCGCATGCCAAATTTTTGTAAACCTACTTTTGGATCATCCAAATTAAACTTTTTTAGATAATGCTCAATATCGCTGATATACCAATTCATTTTTTACAAATTCTTAAATATTTTTGATAGTAGAGTGAAAGAAGACAGCTCTTCCATCGCTTTTAAACATTTTTTAAGTAATTTTTTTCTTTTATATTTTCGCCTTACTCTTTAGCAGTAAGTTTTTCGAATTTTTGTATATATAATATTTTTGTATATATAACATGTCAGTGACAGAAAGTTGCTGCAACTATTTGATACAGCCTTTTTTAATTTTATCTTTATATATAAGTTCAATTATATATTTATATCAAAACAAAATTTGGATTGTTTGTATATTTGTTTAACAAATACATATTTCTATTTTTCTAGTTTAAACTTTTTAACAAAATAAATTGTGTCAAATATCGGATTAAGTATTTATTATTTTCTGCTTTAGCAGTATTTATAGTCCTCTAGTCTTTGATATTTAAGTAAGATGTGTAGAAGTTTTTTAGTCCTTTTTTTTTCCAAACAAAAATTTTTATATTTGTCTAATAGTGACTAATTTAAATCAAAAAAAAAATATTTTGCAGATAAAATATTGAAAAGTTAAATAACTTTTTTTAAGAAATATTCTAGAGATAAAAACCAGATAAAACCCAAATGAGCAAATATACTTGATTTTATTACCGTCTGGAAACCAAAACACTTACCTGTCAAAATCCCGTTCCCGTAAGCCCAGACAAAAACCATACGGTACCCATCTGTCAATGTTTCACATATGTTTTACGATGATTTTACATATGTTGGACAAATGTAACTGTGCAAGCTGTTGTGCAAGCTGTTTTTAGTTGCGTTGGTACAAGTCTTTTATCCATATTGTTAAAACATGACATTTGATCCACGTTGCATTTGCATTAAAAAAAAAAAGCTGACATTTGCCACGGTAGCCATTCCAGGCAATTTTTTTATAATTAAAATATTCAAATTTAATTGATGTCATTGTATAAAAAATGAGGGGTCATTGGGATTTTGAAGTTAAGTGGATCAAAAGTTATTGACCTTTTTGTAGTGAAAAAACGGGTGATTTATTGACAAAAGGTATAGGGCTTAAGAATGGAAAATTTACTGCGAAATGGCACCGAAAATGAGAGTATTATTGACATTTGAATAACTTTTGAACCGATAATACATTTGACTTGAAATTTTCCATAGTGACCAATTAACTATAAATATATATTTTTTTAAATCTGTTGGGATTGACTAGAATCATCTATTTTACAGACCAAGGATTTTTACTAATTTATATATTTTGGGGTCATACTGACTTTTGAATAACCTTTGAGTCGTTATTACTTTTGTCTTGAAATTTTTCATTTTTTTAAATTTTTGATATTTTTGCACCATTATTACATTGACTTAAAATCTAGAATAGTGATCCAGTTTTTATTAAATCTGTCAGGATTATCCAGAATCATTTATTTTACAGACTAAAGGGTTTCTACTTATTTAATTGTGTTATGAAGAAAAAAAATTAGGGTTGCAATATTCATAAAGGAATCATGGAATTCAAAAAGTGCATCATTTGAAAATTATTGCATAATTTACAGAACTGTTAGTAAAATTATTCCAAAAATTACAGATCGGTCAGTAAATTACAAAAAAAGGGATAGATTTTGATAGGGGTACAAAACTATAATAAAATTAAATGCTATAATTTTTTTTGCATCTGTCGAAATTATCCAGAACTGTTAATTTTACAGACTGAAGTGTTTTTACTTATTTAACTAGTCTTTTAGAAAAAAATTCAGGTTATATTATAAAAACTCCACGCTAATGCATGAAGGATCGTGGAATCATGCATGAAGGATCGTGGAATCCAAATAATTTATCTGTTTAAAACTACTACTTAATTTACAAACCTATTAGTAAATCTATTAGTAAATTTACAAACTGATTAGTAAATCATTGCGTAAGGGCATTGAAATCTATCTGAATCACTGAATCATTTAGAATTACCTATTTAACAGAAAGAAGATTCTTTAATAAAGTTAAAATTTAAATTTGAATGAAAATAACTTACACCAATAGAACTTCCTGAAATTTTGAGCACTTACAACAGCAATAGCAGGTATAACAGCAGAAAATCAACCTAAAATTGTAATAAAATTATTATCAAAACGCAGATACACAATTTTTTGAAAATATTTGTTAATTCGTTTAAAAAATTAAAAAAATTATAAATTAACAATTAAAACTAAATAAATATAAAATAAGAAACTTACTCTTTGAGAATGTTTATGTAAACTATTGACAACACCTATGATAAAAAAATCAAAAACAACATTAAAACAAAAACAACATTAAAACAAAAAACTTATCTCTTTTAGTGAATGATTAGAAGTAGCAAGTTTCAGTAAGGAAACAAACTAATAATCATTTTTAACGATAGACACCAGCAAGAAGGTAAGCCAAGTTGTCTATCAACACAAAACATCACAACAATGACATCACAATCACAAAACATACAGACCCTGTAGCACTAAACGCTGAAAATTCACACTAGTGTTAATACCCATAAGCTGACAAAGTTAACTTCTATCCTAATTCTTTTACCATTTCTAACCAACATTAATGATCATCCTGAAAAGCTCACAGGTGAAAAGCAACATTAATGATCATCCTAAAAAACTCAAAGGTGGCTCTATTTGTCGATGACATAAGAAACATATGGACTTGAATCATCTCGATTTGGAGTTGACCTGTTAACTGTCATTACAGAAAGGTTTGAAATTATAATTACATTGAGGTGAGGCAAATTCTATTGCTCTGGATGACATGGTGTATCTGGCAAAGTCTTTAAATAGTCTCTGCAATCATGTTGATATTTCTATATTGATGAATGGCAACATTTTTTCTGTGTCTTCTACTTTACATCATCTCTGATTATCTTTTTGTACTGACCTCTCATGGAAACCTTATATACAAACTATTGCTAAGTTAGTATTTGTGTACGATAATATAATAATAAAATAAATAACAGCTTTTTACAATACTCTCAATTCATAATTCATAATTTGCAATCTTTTTAGTCGTCTGTTAATCGTTACAATCTTCATCTTTGGTCTTCCAGTAACTACCAACTCTAAAATTGGTTGCTTCCAGCCTTGTTGGAAATATAGATAGTTAAAATAAAAAGTTAATCTCACTTTTTCAAGCTCTGTTATTTAAACTTCTATTGTAGAAAAGTCTTTATAAAGTTACTGATGATTGTCTTCTTGAAACTCAAGTTTATGAATAGAATCTCCCAGTTTTCAATTCGGATCACCAACTAACTTTATTATCTGGTGATTTGATTAATTGCCTGATTTTTCCTGAATTAAACTCCCTTATTTTCAATATAGACAAATTGATAGAAGATGTAATGAATATAAAATTAAAAATTTCACTTAATTTCATATTTAGAATTTAAATAAGGTTATATTCGAATTCTAAATATGAAATTGAAAGTGAAATTTATCCTTCTAATCTAAGGATGTGAATAATTAATTTAAGGTCCTAAAATTAATTATTCACATCCTTAAATTGAACCTTTTATAACCTTTTTAAACCTAATTATAAAAATGTTGTTCTTTCCATCATTTTTGTTTGTTATTCAAAATAAAAAAACTTCTTATTCACATCCTTAATAAGAAATATTTCTTATTCACATCCTTAAATTAAATCTTAACAAGGATGTGATTAAAAAATAATCCTTATAATAAGGATTATTTCTTATTCACATCCTTAAACTATTTCTTATTCACATCATTAAATTAAATTTTAATAAGGATGTGAAAAAGAAATAATCCTTATAAAACCTTAACAAGGATTATTTCTTATTCACATCCTTATTAAGCCTTAATTTAAGGATGTTGTTAAGAAATAATCCTCAAATTAAAGATTATTTCTTATTCACATCCTTGATTTATTTCTTATTCACATCCTTAAATTAAGGCTTAATAAAGATTATTTCTTATTCACATCCTTAAATTATTTGTTACTCACTTAAATATTAACTAAATAGCACAGTTCATTTTATGAAAATAATATATAACTGCTTTAAATGATATAAAAATTTTTGTTCTTTCCATCATTTTTGTTTGTTGATTTTTTTTTACTGAATGAGAAACTTAAATATTAGCTAAATAATTGAGCTAATACTTAAGTTTTTAATTTAGTGAAAAAAAACACATCATCAAATTTCATAAAACAAATGCAAAAATTTATTTATAACTTAGGGGCTGTCCATTAATTACGTCAACAATTTTTTTGAAATTTTTACCTCTCCCCCTCCCCCTTGTCAACAGTTTGTCAAATTTCTAGAGACCCCATCCCTTACAACTACGTCAATTTTTAATTACTCCCCCCCCCCCTCTACTATACAAAGAAGCTACGCTAAAAACTCAGCCAAATTTTCCGTTATCTAAACAATTAAGCTCAAAAAAAAAAAATTGTTGACATCAACTTTAATTGACCTCCCCCCCTCTCCCTTGTCAACAATTGTCAAAAAAGTCCAGACCCCCTTCCCTCTATTTTTTTGACGTAATTAATGGACAACTCCTTAGACTAAGACTTAGTAAACAAACGCAAATATCAAAACAAAAAACGTGATAAAATACGCGAAAAAAAGAATATAATGCATACATTGTTTTAAAATAAATTTCCTAACCATCAAATTTTCAAGAATACATAAATAAATACTTGATTTAGAGAGAAGAAGGGCTATACTTGCTTTTTGGACAGGGAATCTTTTTAAAAAAAGTTTTTTTTTTAACTAAATCGACCTTAAAGATTTTAAACGTTAAAAACTAAAGAAAAAAATCTTTTGTATAAATTTGAAAAAGGTTCCCCTTTCCATTCGATTCTTCATCCTTTTTTTAATCTATATGGAAATTTTCATGCAAATTGGATGTGTTTTAGTACTTAGGAAATCTTACCTTCAAAAGCTACTTTTGTCCGTGGCAATTTTTTTTAGCAAAAGTGTTCTCAAGATATTGATAATATTTAGGTGAAGCCATATGAAGCATAGTACTTTTTATATATGGCTGGAAAGAGGTTGAGTAACACTAACTGATTCAAAAAAACCCCAAGGTGATTGCTGAAACGTACAAAAAGATATAAGAGAGTAAAGTTTATGAAAGTTCAGTGTTTTTGGTCAAACGTCAAATGTTTTTCGTTGCGCCGTGGAGTCGCTAGCGATGGTCTTACATACGTTGGTCCTATGTAAGTGTGCTAGCTTGGTTTTACTGTCTAATTTAGGTTTAATTTTAAAACGGAAATTAAATGACGTTTTTTATAGGTTCATAGATAATCGAAACTTTTTTGACTAACATTTTAGAATGCCATGGAATATTCAACATTTTTAGAATGCTATGGAATATCAGGAGTTGAAGAGTGCCATTTGTAATTTTGATGAAGTGATCTCTATTGTTCATTTCAGATAAAATTGAAGGAGGAGAGATATCAACATTTAACCATTTGATCATTTCCAAATATGAAGAAGCATGGAAATAGAGAGAAACCGAACTCTGAACGCGTTTTATAATCATGAAATAACTCCGTGCTTCTTTGACGCATTTCCAATTTTTCTTAATTCAAAACCATTAAAAGCAGTAAACTTTGATGATGAAATCAACAACTTTTATTAGACTTGTAGTCGGTTTTACGGTCGACATGTGTAACCAAAAAAAATGATTGACAAATGTAAGCCACCAGACATGATTGAGATTTTTGAAAGGAGTATTTGTGAAATACTTATTCGTTTCGACATCCAGATTTTAAAATCCTTGGGTAAAAGCATTGCATGCTTTAAGTAAGCATTTTTGATTTTTACTGAGATAATGAATGACTCATAAAGCATTTTAATGTTCACTTCATTTACACTGGCATAGTCAGCTATCGGTAGAGAATGAACATCAAAAGATAGTTGTCCACCAATAGTGTCTTTGAATGCGGTAGAACCGGATGTAATACCATCAAGTGCAGTAAAATTTGCTCATTTAAATGAAGCAAAAAAATACATGAAAAAAAAGATGTTTTTGCGTTTTTTTTTTTGCAAACTGGATTTCCCGTTATTTACAAGTTTTCTTCGTTTGGAATTGTTCCGTCTCTTTTTGGTCAGTCTGGCCAGAGTATATTTTACGATTACTCTTTTGATTGAGCCAAAATTCCCATTCCTTATGAGGAACTTTGATTGAACAATGGCAGCTTGACCTGTCCCTGATATCATGGTTAACACATTTGTAAGGACAAATGTCAAATCTTTATCAAAATTCTTTATCGAAAGAATTCAGATGGCACTGAAACGTAAAAAAAATTTCTTTTTTCATCAATATATTTCCTTAATCTTTTTGTTTCAGTTATCAATTTATTCAAGCATTTCAGAATGCAGTTATATGAAATTGTTGACAACCCCGCCCTCGACCATATGTTTAAGAAATCATCAGCCACTATTTTATTTACGTCTCTGACTAATGGTTCTACAGAGTCTATGGGTTGAAGATTTTTGCGAGTATGATATATAGTTTATCCTTAAAAGCTCTTGTTAGCAATCGGTTGGCCAAATACTGAGTGTTCAGTGTCTGGAAATTCACAAGGTTGGCCGAATACTGAGTGTTCTGGATTAGACAAACTTTTTCTTCGAGGTCATCATGCAATCTAAACAGAGTAAGAATAAAAAATCATTTGCAATCTACATTTAAAACAACATCAGCAGCAACAATAAGCAGCCGTGGCGCACTTGCCTCAGAAACGTAACAACGGTGGTTCAAACCCCACCTCTGGGCAAGTTTTGCGACATCGGTTGAGAAGGAAGCGTGAACTTCCTGTTAAATGCTCTTCTGCGATGCTCTGTGATAAGACTTCTTGGGGCACCTTAATCAACTTAAAAAAAAAAAAATGTCGCTAATACTTATAATTTTTTATTGTTCTGTTGTCATACCGAAGTCAAAATAGATAATAACAAGTAAGCGTTTGCAAAATGCATTTGTACAAGACTATAAGTTTAATAAAAGCCAATTAATAAAATTAATTAAAAGTATGTGTATATTAAAGGATTTTTATAAAAGAAATTAAAAAAAATGTTTAGTATGACACTCATTAATATTAGATTAAGAATATGTGTGTGAATATAATAATATTATTAATATATAATAATATTATTATATTCACACACATATTCTTGTTTGCACTTGTTAAAATGCTAAAAACTTTCAGGGAAAGTTGTTATTTAAATTTTTACAATGTACAAGCATTTGTAATAACTATTTGAAACTTACCTGAAGCACTTGTATAGAAAACAACAATATTTTAATTCTTATAAGTTTTTCTACTCTAAAATAAACAACATTCTCTGCAGCCATAATATAAACAGAATATACTATAATATAAGCAAGGTTCTTTATGTATCTTCTTCTATAAGTCGTAATGGTCAACGAATTACTCTTTAGGATCTACGTTTGTCTTTTTCAGGTGTTATTAATAACAATGGATTGATCGGACAAGCATCATTGACAAGATTTTCAGCTAGTGGAGGTTGATAAAGGGGAGGCTGGTTAGGAAAGTTTTCAAGATTGGTATTGGTAAGTCCATATTTCTCAGGTGTTAATGGTTTATAGGGGTAAGAAGGTTTATTAAAAGCATTCTCAGGTGAAGGTTCAATATTATTAAAGGCATTCTCTGGTGAAGGTTCAATATGATTTGTTTGATCAATGATCGGAGCAGAACTTGTTGGAGCTAAGTGTCTTAGGGAAACTGTGGTTTCTCTTCCATCTGAATACTTTATGTGAGCATATTGAGGATTAGCATCTATGAGTTGCACTTCGTCTACCAGTGGTTCATACTTATTATTACGTAAATATCTTTTCATTATTATTGGTCCAGGATGACTTAATCATGAAGTTAAAGTGCATCCAGAGGTTGTTTTACATTCTTTCATGAGGTGTCTCCATTGTTTTAGTATTTACAAAGGAACTTATAGAATGGAGAACGTCTGGCAATACTTTTTCCCAAGCTTTGATGGGTAAATTGTGTTGTCTAGTAGCAATCTCAATAGACTTCATTATGGTTCCATTATACTTTTCGGCTCATCCATTCCCTTGTAGATTATATGCTGTAGTATGACTTGTCGCAATACCTTTCTCTAGTAAGTATTGTTTTAATTCTTTACTAATGAAGGCTGAACCTCTATCGGAATGGATGTAACTTGGCAAACCAAAAACCGAGAATACTTGTGACAAACACTTAATTACAGTCTGAGTTGAAATATCAGGGCACGGGATTGCAAAAGGAAAACGAGAATACTCATCAATTATGGTTAAAAAATACTTGTTATTAGTTTCTGAAGGAAGAGGTCCTTTAAAATCTAAGTTCAAACGTTCCAGTGGTTGTGTCGCCTTTATCAAATTAGATTTTAGTGGTTTGTAGTATCTAGGCTTACATTCACAACATAGTTTGCACTGATTAGTTATTCGTTTAACATCATCAAGAAAGGTAATATACGGTTTTTAATAAAAGCATAAAACCTAGTTACGCCAGGATGACAGAGTGATTGATGAAGCTGAATTAAGTTGTTAGTGTTTATTGCTGAGCAATGTATTCTAGAAAAAGTGTCAGCTGGAATATTTAGTTTCCCTTCCCTGTAAACAATGTCGTAATTATAGCACGATAGTTCAATTTTCCATCGATAAATTTTATCATTTTTAATCTTTGATTTATGTTGCTTTTCGAAGATATAAGACACAGGTTGCTGATCGGTAAAAAATTTAAAATGGCGTCCAGTAAGGTAGTGTTTCCAATGCCTGACTGCTTCTATTATTGCGCAAGCTTCTTTCTCAATAGAGGAATGTTTGAGTTCAGATTTTTGAAGTAATCTTGAAAAGAAAGCTACAGGGCGGCCATTTTAGTTAAGAACTGCAGCTAAAGCAATGTCAGATGCGTCCGTTTCTACTTCAAATGGAACATTTTCGTCCACATAATCTGTCACAGCATTTGCAATGTCTTGTTTAAGTTGATTGAAATCATTTACACACTGATGATCTAATGGGTACTTGGTGTTTTTGGTAAGAGAAGCTATGTTGTCGGAAAAGTTTGGAATCCATTTAGAGTAGTATGAGAATAGTCCGATGATACGCTTCATGGATTTAGCATCACGAGGAGGAGGCATTTCTTTCATAGGTTGAAGACGACTGGGATCTGGTTTGAGCTTTCTTTCTTCTATAAGATAACCAAGAATGCAAACTTTATCTTGGGAAAAGCTACATTTATCATGGTTATAAGTAAGATTTATATTTTCAGGTGACTTGAGAAATTTTTCCAGATTAATATCATGCTCCTCTTGGGTTTTACCACATATTGTCGCATTATCTAGATAAGCATAAGTATGTAAAAGCCCTTCTTTTGCTATAAATTCGTTTACGGTACGTTGAAAACAAGCAACGCCATTTTCAATTCCAAAAGTCATTCGCTTAAATTGGAACAACCTCCCATTTGCTTCAAAAGCTGTAAATTTTCTATCACTTTTGGTAATTGGAATTTGATGGTAGGTTGATTTCAAATCAACTGTGCTAAATATTTTGTATTGAGCAATTTTGTTTACTAGATCATCAATCCTTGGTAATGGGTAAGCGTCTAGTTGAGTATACTTATTTATTGTTTGACTGTAGTCAATAACTAATCTTTTTTTAGAGCGTTCTCCTTTAGTTACAACTACCTGAGCTCTCCAGGGAGAATTTTAATGTTTGATAATGTCCTCTTTAAGCATACGTTGTACTTCCATTTCAATGAATAATTGGTCTTCTTTGCTATATCGACGAGATTTTGAAGCTATTGGTTTACAGTTAGGCGATAAATTGCCAAATAAACTAGGAGGAGATACATTCAACTTCGACAAACCACAAATTAATAGTGGGGGTCTTTTCCCTTCAAACTAAAGGGTTACAGCTTTGTGTTGTTTTTGAAAATCGAGACCCAGAATAACATCCACGCATAACTCATTTAAGATGTTAAGTTTTACTAGTTTATAATGCTCATTTTTTATTGAAATATTGACAAAAACTACTCCACAAATTGTACTAGATAAAGATGATGAAGCCATAGATACCTGTTTTTGGCTTTGTCTATGAACTGTTAGGTTTAGTTTTTGTACCAATCGAGGGTGAATAAAATTATCAGTGCTACCACTGTCAATGAGAGCATTTACAAATGAACCATTAACCAACATGCCAATTGTTGATTTAGTCAAAGGTGAAATGGAAGCAGAAATGTTCTTTAAATTAGTTTTATGTTCAAGGTAAACTAGTCAAGTGAGTGAAAGATTGTATGAGTTCAAAGGTTGATCAACAAGATTCATCCCTGCTGTTGTAAGTTTAGAAGATTTACATAACTTGGCAAAATGACCAACTTTCTCACATTTAAAACAAATCGACTCTCTAGCAGGACAAACAGCTTTAGCATGTATTTGATTCCCACAGTTCCAGCAATTTGAAACAAAATTTGAGTTATATTGCTTTGGCTTTTTTGTTATTGCAGCTACTGTTGTATCTGATGTATTATACTGGAGGTAATTTTCAGCATTTTTCTGCGCTGATTCCAAGGTTCTAGCTTTTGAAAATATTTCATCCAGACTTTTTGTACTGTTTTCTAGTAGTCGCTGTCTGACAACCTGTGAGTTTATCCCTGTTGTAAATGCATCTCTAATATATTCATCGCAATATTCAATAGCAGACACCTGTTTAAAGTTACATTCTTTTGCTAAAATTTTAAGAGCGTGTAAATACTCATCAAAACTTTCTCTTGGCTGTTGCTTACGAGTTGCCAAGAGGTGTCGTGCATAAACCTCATTTGATGGTTTTATGTACACCGATTGTAAAGCTTGTATTGATGCTTCAAAATTTGAACATTTGCTTATTATTTAATAAACATCGGGTAAAACAAAATTAGTCAGGATTTTTAACTTATTGAGTTCTTGAGGGAGTTCATCAAGATAATATTCAAATGTTCTGAGCCAATGTTTAAATAATTTTGTTGCAGAAGGTGAGTTTGGTAATGTATCCAAGCGAGAAGGTCTTAGAGCTCTATCCATATTTTATTTTGATAAGAGTAGAAAATTGAAACACTTGTATAAAGAACAACAATATTTTAATTCTTATAAGTTTTTCTACTCTAAAATAAACAAAGTTAAAAAAAGCTTTAAAAATACATAGTAGTTGTTTTTTAATTGACACTTTTTACGTTTTTTTGTTGCAAGAGTAAAAATTACCAAGATTAATTATTTACATTATTCTGGGCAATATGGGTTTCTTTTTTTTTCTTTGTAGGTGGATTCAGATCCGTCATGGTAATCTGAAGTATGACTGGGCTGGCTTGGCGTAGTTTTATAGATAAATACTGTTCAATTAAAACAAAAGATTTGACCTTGCGACACGAACAGAACAGATTCACGCATTACACCTATACACTTACAGCCGCCTATACAGCCTGTTATATCATTTTGCATGATTTTTGTTATCTATAGATATATTATCTTTGTTTAAACTTATCCTTATTTAGATAATATCTTTTATAAATTAAATAGTCTATTGGTTGAAACATTTATGTATGTATAGTGTTTATAAAAATGATAAATTTTTTTCAGAAAGATTATGTTTGCAACTACTTCGAGCACAATGCCATAGCAACAGAAAATATCATAGTAACAGTTGTCATCTTCTTGCTTCTTTCTTTACGAATTCTTAAATTGATGATAACTATTTAATCAGGGTATTTACAGATTTATTGATAGTCTTACTTTTCTGTTTAACATATAGATTAGTCTTGCCACTCCCACAAACTCCAGTCGAAAAGTTCAAACTGAATCTTGGGTCAACAAAGTCTGTGAGCAGTCGAATAAACAAACTATTTTTCCCTTAAGATAAAAATCTCTAAAGAAGTAACAGAAATAGACTCCCGTTTTATATTTTCTAAATGATGTTTTGCTCTTTGTAAGCTCATTTCGAAACAAAATGTTTTTGTTCATTATTTTTTGCATTAACGGGTGACAACTAAAAAACGAGGCTGGATTTAAAGACAGATATCTCTTTAAAGAAAAAGATTCTCAATTAAACTACTTCTTCTGACTTAATCAACTAGGTCTGGTATAGACTGAGCTAGTCTTTGTATGAGCTCAATATCAATTTTATTAAGGCAATACTTGATTCTAGAACGTAATTTTTTAAGATTTTCTGCATGCTAATTATTTTTGCAGACAAAGCAGTTCAAAATATTCCAAAATTTTCGATAGGGCGACATTCTGGCAAGTTTTCAGGGTTATTAACTTTCTCAGCATAATGCACGTTTTCCTTGTTTAGATACATAATTACTGTTTTTGCATAGTGAGATGATGGTAAATCTGGCCAGAATACATATGCACCATCTGAATGATACTTATTGATGAATGGAATAAGTCTCTTCTTAATAAATTTGTTTAAATAGATTTTTTGATTTACAGCCAGTCCACTTGGTACAAAATAAGGTTGAGAAAATCCATTTTCAGAAAAAGCAATCCATAGAAACAATTTCTTTTGAAACTTTTGTTTTGTTTGGTATTTAACTGTAGATGGAGTAGATTTTTTATCACTAATATAAAATAAGTCAGGAGCGTTGTGGAATCGTCATTTTTTTTCTTGATTTAATATTTGTTCTTTTTTTTAATTTTTTACTTATGTGTTGCTGAGTTTAAGGAGATATATGTCTTTAAATTTAGTTTCTTTTTTTAGTTGTCACCAGTTATACTATTTTAATTTTATCAATCAATATTCTAACAAAATGTCTAATTTAAACAAATTATCAGACAATTGACAAAGACTATCCAGTCTTTGTCAATATAACGAATCTAGACTATCCAGCGGGCACAAGTGTCCGTGGGACGTCTATACTACGACTTATGGACGTTACGAATCCGTAGTCTTCAGCGGGCACATTCTTGCTTAGGACGTCTATACAATGTCTTATGAACATCCAAGTCTGAATGACATTTTTAAGACGTCCAGCGGACATTTATTGCCCGTTGGATAATTTGTCTGAATTTTGAAGTTTTTTGTGCCGATCTTTTTAATGTTAGATTTCAAATTTCATATATTGATGTTTTTGGTGCTTAGAAAAAAGCTTTCCATGGCAGTGGTTTTCATTTTAACAACTTTCGAATATTTTTCAATTTCTTCTGTTTTATAAATAATTCCACACAGTGGAAGGCATTTTGAAGGGTTTTTTATCTATTAAAGTTACTTAAAAATTATCTGTAACAAAATTAAAAATTTCATTTCTTAAATTATCAAGACTTTGTTCAAATTACATGTAAACAAAAATTAAAGTTTAAAAAAAAAATAACGT
Organism: Hydra vulgaris; assembly: GCF_022113875.1. Lineage (NCBI taxonomy): Eukaryota > Metazoa > Cnidaria > Hydrozoa > Anthoathecata > Hydridae > Hydra > Hydra vulgaris. Next base: position 44,779,055 of record NC_061158.1, on the reverse strand, counting down.
ATGTGCTGGCTTATGTATATTATAAAAATGAGTGGACCAAGTACAGATCCTTGTGAAACACCACATATTGCATTCATTAATATATAAGAAATAGAATCTTTATTCTAAACAAACAGCTTTCGGTAAGTAAGATATAATTAAAAACTTTTAAACTATAACTGGATTTTATCTTTAATAATATATATGAAATTAGTTTTTTTAACAGGATTTGATGATTGACGATATTAAATGCTTTAGACAAATCAATAAATACTCTTAATGTAAAGCAAGAGCCTTTAAAAGAGTCAGTTATATTGCGCCTAATAAAGAATATCTAATATTACGATACTATAAAAGATATTTTGTAAAGAATATCTTTTATAGTATCGTAAGAATCAATCACATTATTGGTGTTAATATCATCATATTCAGTTGCTTTATTTTGTTTTTAATGACTGAAAATCAAATTCTTTAAAAATTATCTCAGTAAAAATTAGATTAGAGTTTTTATCTTTAATAGATGAAATATTTATTTTAAATGTATGAATTATTTTTGCTTAATTGTCCCGATGATATTGAAAAGCTTGTTCATTTCAAATGAGAGGCGCTAAGATAATAAGGACGCCAGAGGACAAATCACAAAAAACAATTTAAAAAAAATGTTTTTGTTGATTAGAAATAAAAGGAATTTACTTGTTTATTTGTATAGCAATTAACTGTGCTTTATTTATATTACCAAAGAGTTTTAAATAATGGATCTATTTTCTTTGGTTGGTGGAAACCAACCAGATATAAAGACTTGTTTTATATATATATATATATATATATATATATATATATATATATATATATATATATATATATATTAATTGTCTACTTCAATATCGTCTATAGACGGTTGTCGGTAAAACGCGAACTGCGAACCAATAAAATGCGAACTTTTTTGCGAACCAAAACATTATATTTTAAAGACCATTATTGTTATGATAAAAATAATAATAAAAAAACTCTCCAATTCTTAATTATCTATTTTACAGCTTTATTTAAAATAAAATTTTAATTTTCAACTGTAAAACATGCGTAGAGTGTTGCTACATCGACTATCTTATAGCCTGACTCGTAACGGAATGCTGCTACATCGACTATCTTATAGACTGACTGCTATCTGACTATCTTATAGCCTGACTGCTAGAGCTGCTAAATCGACTGAGGGTTTGGTTTGAGCAGACAGTCTATCAAATAATTCAAAAAAAAAATTATTGTATTGTATTTTCTTAAGTTTTACTTAGTTTCCTTTTATTTATTTTTAATTAATTTTTTCGCTTAAAAGTCCTTAAAATATACCGTTAAATGAATTATTTAACGGAAATAAACATTACATCATTAACAACCAATAGGACGGTGGTTCGCAAAAAAGTTCGCATTTTACCGGTTCGCAGTTCGCGATTCGCAGTTCGCATTTTACCTAGTACCTCTATAGACGATATTGAAGTAGACAATAAAAAAAACTTGTTATATATATATATATATATATATATATATATATACATATATATATATATATATATATATTTAACAATAAAATGTTTAACGATATTTTTAACAATAAAATGTTTTTCTTATCCGAAAAGCATTTTATTGTTAAAAATAAACTTAGTCCGTTTATTTCAGAAAAAAATAAATATATCTCATAAATACTTTTTATTATTATTCTGAAAGAAAATTTAATCACGATTTTAAATAGCAAAATAAAAAAAAACTAAATTAACTTTATTTGGTAAGATTTAACGACTCCCTAGGGTGCGTTAAAACCTCAAAGTAAGTCAAAGATCACACCTACCCTCAAAAAAGGAAACAAATTCAAGGTTTATAACTACAAGCCAGTGTCTCTCACCTATATCGTGCTAGGTGGTGAAGAGAATTATTATAGATAAGATCATAAAACACGGTGCACAGTCAATTATCAAAGTCTCAACATGGGTTTGTACATCGCAATGGCCGCTTACAAACATGATTAAATCCCGAAACATTTTAACGGAAGCAATTTGATGTGAATACCTGGTTAACATAACTTTTACCAACATTCCCAAAACATGCAACACAGTGTCACACAATAGCTTTTTCACAAGATTTATGTCTATGGCATTTGAAACCAGCTGTTAAACTGGATCACTGGTTAGCTAATAGACGTCCGAGTGGAAAAGGTGACAAGAGGATGAGTTCTTGCATTACTGCTATTTATGTCATTCATCAAAGACTTACCAGACTGCATTTATAACCATACCAAGTTAAATGTCGATGATGGCAAGATTGTATGAGTTATTGATGTCAATCAATTTTCCTCAATTTATGAAAAACTGCAAGCGGACATCGACAACGCTGTAAAACAGTCGCACAGATGTTTTGTGAAGTTAAATGTCGAGATGTGCAAAGTAATACAAGTTGGTTGTCACAAAAACTAATTAATAATACCATGGCTGACAATGACAGTAACGGATGCAATCAAGTTCAAACATGCATTAAACATTTATTACTAATATCAGGGCCGTCAAGAGCTTTCATGACACCCGGGGCGTAGCACCCTCTATAAGCATGCACATTTTTAAATTAAAAGCGTTTAAAATTATACAAGTTAAAGACTTATTGTTTTTATTTTTAACTTTACATTAATTTTCAAGAAAGTCTAGATCTAATTTGGATTATATAACATCTAAGTTAAATAAAACACTTGTGGAACACATTCAGTGAAAAGGAGGAATAAACAGGTTCTTTGAAATTGATATTGAAAACACTCATTTTTTCTTTTTTACTAACAAAAGTTATTATTATTATGTCATCTTACAACTGAGTTGTATTTAATTCATTTTCAACATATATGTTGGATAGATGCTCTTGTTCTATAGCAGCCCCACAATCATATTTTTAAATCAATTTTATTTTAGTTAAAAATGTTCATCTTCTGCAACAGGTGCAATCATTGGGTTGAAAATTTAAATTAGAATGCTTATAGATTACAAAATATGCTATAGATTCTTTGAGTATATTTGGTTGAGAAAGCATAAAGTGTTTCCACAAGTGAAAAATGAAGAAGACTTTAAACTATTTGGATGCTAAGTATCTTCCATAAAGTTTTCTTCAGTTTCACAAGAACTAATTTTTACCGGTTCATGATCTTATAACCAATTGAATGAAATTTCTAACAAAACAGCTTACACAATCATAATTTTAAATTGAATTTATTGAATGAAATGCAAAGCACAACGTTAATTTAGTTCAAGCTTAAGTTTCGGGAACTCATGTAAAAAAATGCATATCCAGGTTCATTGCCAAAAAATTCCTAGATTTCTATTAATTATAATAATTAATGAAACTTTTAAATAAAAAAATTAACATTGATGAAGGAAAGCAATACCTTTCAATCGTCAGCATATAAAAGGTTTTTATATGCTGACAATTAATATTGCTCTAACCAAAATAACATCATGAAAAACTCGCAATTTTTTTTTTTTTTTCTTTATTTTCAAACAACATCTTCACTTGTAATTTTCTTTTTTATATATTTGTATATATCTTAGATATTGTTATTATTTTTTTTTTTATTAATTTTTTCTTATGTGTTATATAGAACAAACTAAAAAAAGAAAAGGAAGAAAGAAAGGAAAAAGAAAGTTTCAGAAAAAATTAACAATATAAAACGATATTACACTTTGTTGGACAAGATTGATTTGAGAAAGTATGACCAGATTTGCACACAAAACTCTTGATATGGTTTAATGTACAGTTGGTGTACTTTTTTCCACAGCTGAAAATCTCCGACATTGAAATGACTACTTGAGACAACCAAGCCTTTAATTGCTAACCCAAGCTGCTGCATTTACTTTAACTTTGAGGTTGTTTGATATAAGTCAGGGCCAAGTACAAATCAATTTTTCCTTCATCAATTCTTGCTTTACAACCTTTTGGACACTAGACGTTGCATCAAGCATCATAAAAGTACTTTTGTACGTTTGTACAAAAGTACTTTTATGATGCTAGATGCAAGGTCTTGTATTAAAAACTTTTGGACAATAAACGTTCGGTTCAAATTGCCTATATAAAACTATATATGTTTATATAAAATGTTTATATAAAACATATAAACATATAAACTATATGTTTATATAAAACTAATTACAAAACAACCGCGGGAAATTAATGCTGTTCTATAGCCGTTGCTTTAGCTTCAACCAAAACATTGACCCATATTGAGCAGATGACTCTATCAATGATAAAACAGATTTTTATGCAAAGTGAATGATAATTGCAAAATTGCCATGAACCTGGTTATGAATTTTTTTCCATAGGTTCTCCAGACTTAAGTTTGAACTAAATTAACGTTGTGCTTTGCATTTCATTCAATAAATTCAATTTAGAATTGGGAATGTGTAACCTGTTTCGTTAAAAATTTCATTCATCTGGTTATAAGATCAAGAACCAGTAAAAATTAGGTCTTGTGAAATTAAAGACAACATAATGGGAAGATACTTCGCATCCGAAGAGTTTAAGGTCTTCTTCATTTTTCTCTTGTGGAAACACTTTTAGCTTTTTCAACTAAATATACTCAAAGATTCTATAGCATCTTTATTAATTTATGTGCATTCTAATTTAAATTTTTAACCAAATGATTGTACCTGTTGCAGAAGATAAACGATTTTTAAGTAAATTGAAATTGATTCAAAAACATGATTGTGGGGCCGCTATAGTACGAAAGCATCAGTCGGACATGCACAGGGCCGCCGAGAGCTGTCACGCCGCCTGGGACTGCAATCCTGATTGGCGCCCTTATTCATCAAATTTTCCCTATATTATATATGAAGGACCTTTTTGTTTTTATTTAGGTGCCTACATTTCATTTGGCGCCACCGGGACAGTTTGTCCCGGTGACCCCATCCCTTTTGGCGGCCCTGGACAAACATGTTGAAAATGAGTTAAATACAACTCAGTTGTAAGACGATATAATAATAATAACTTTTTCTAGTAAAAAAAGAAAAATAAGAGTGTTTTTAATATTAATTTCAAAAAACCTGTTATTAACCCTAATTACTGAAGATGTTGCACAAGTGTTTTATTTACTTTTAATAAACTTGGTAAAAGGTTTTAAAATAGTTATCATAGATTATGTTAATATCATCATTAAGGTTAACAACAAAGTTAACCCAGTCTATAAGTGGTAATTGTTCTCTGAAAGTGATCATTTTTTTCTAAAAAATTTTAATAAAAAAGTCAAACGGACCATGTCAAGCTTTCCTTCGTTTCGAAATGCTTTGGTAGGTTACAAAATGTACTGTAATTTTACATACTACTCTTGAACAGGCTTAAATGTTCTGAACCTTCTATAAAATGATATGGAACATTTTAGAACCTTATGCAATGAAATGGAACATTCCTAAGTATTTTGTAGTTCTGTTTAGAACCTTACAGAATGTACTGGATTCTTCCTTCAACTTTAGGCAATTCTTTCATCTTGGCAACAACTTGGCAGCATTTAGGCAATCCCTTCAACTTTAGGCAATAGTTTTTGTATAATAAAAGCAATATGTTTTCGGCGGTTTATAAGCTAATAATAATATGTGCAATATCATTACCTTTAATATTAATTAATATTATTTTTATTATTATCATTACTATTCTTATAATTATAATTAATTATATATAAAGATCTGTATTTTTGGTGTTTACTTAAGATTAGTAGAATTACTATTCCTAAATATCCATGAAATTATTTTTCAGAATATATATATGATTGATTTTTTTAAATGTGTTGGGGGTAGGTGGGTGTGGGGAGACGTTAAAGTTGTGCTAGAAAAACAAAAAGTCACGTAGCTCATCACAGGGGTAATATTTACTAGAAATGTTTTGGTCGTCGATATTCTGAGCAATTTTGTATATTTGGAACAATCCTATAAATCTTTTTACACATTTTTTAAAATAACCAGATATCACCTAACACTTTTATTTAAATCCCTTGTTTATACGCGCTTAGCATTTGGCGTAGTTGTTTAGAATCTTTTAAAGAATTATGCAACGTACAAGACAATGTTCAAAATAGAATGACAAAAAAAAAAACTAACAAAAACAAACCTAAAAAGTCTTAAACGTTATGAAATAAACTTGGCAATAAATATACCGACAATAAAAACTAGATGAAAAAGATTTAAGACAGTAAAAAACTTGAATAAAACTAACTTTCGCTCACGGTTAAAACTCTAAAATAGTAAATAAAGTTACATCTCTTATTCTATTCTAATACTTATATTTACCGACTGTAAATATTGGTTTTTGTATTTTATTTGATTAATTTATATTATGTAACTTAAAAAAGTCGTAGTAAATAGAATACACTAAGCAGTTAATATCACTAATTTAGAAATCATTTTTAAAATTTCCCACTTTAAGTTACTGTAGGTGCATTTTTGTCTATTGCATTATTTCAATACTTTGAAAATTTCTTTCTTCCATTAACAAATCTAAGATCTTTATCATATGCTTTTGCACCATTCTGTTGTGAAAATGTCAGAAATTAAAATAGATAATTCTCGTAATATAAAAATCGGTAAACTAGTCGTCATTAACCGTAGAACATCCATTTAACACTTCTGTAGGCTTTTTATTTCTTGATAACATAAAACTGTTTTTGCATATTAAATATGTACAACAAGTATATTCCACTCATGGAATATATTTTTTATACAAACTACTTTTAAATGCAGTTTGCATAAAAAATAAACTATTTACTATTTACTTTAAACCTAAAGCAGCTCAATTTACTGCCATTTTCTAAGAAAACTAGAAAATGTTCAAAAGTGATATCTTTAAAACGCACTCATAGAGTAATGCTAATAGAGTAAGAAAAAAGTTTTAAATTTTTATTTTCTAAATATTTATAGTTCTTGAGTTATGATCGGTCAAACTTTTGACCTTTTAACACTTGGAAAGTCATTTTTGGGATTTCGGTATTTTTAAACCAAATTTAAAGGCAATGAGACATCTGCATCCCAAGTTTTTTTTTTATATTAGAGAAGTATAGGAAAAACTTTCAAAAAAAAAAAAACCTGAGGGAAACCCTTCCTTAGTCTAAAAATTATAAGCTAAAATCACACATTCTTGAATTTGGGGCCTACTTTAAATACATTTATCTCAAAACATAAAAGGTTTCCACAAAGGATTTTACTGTTTTTGGAAAAGGTATCCCATTGCAATTTTAATGGTTTTAAAAAGTTTTAAAAGGGGTTTTGCTTATAAAAATATTTATGAGTCATCAAACTGTAAAAAAATGTTTTAACTAGTATTCAAAAATCAACCATTAAAAAAAAGTATAATTATGAGAAAGCTCTCAAGATTGAATGTATAGATTTTTATTTCGCAATCTTTTGCAATCTTTAAAAAACATAACATAGCAATCTTTAAAAAAATTAGGGTGTAATATCACATTATTGAAATAACGTTACGTCAAAATGATGCTAAATCTGTTTTGTTTTTTTAATTTACACAAATTATAGACATGTAAACACTGTTAGCCTGATGTTTATTGAACAGTTATAATTATTTGTAGGTATTGTTTCTTTATTTAAAGTTATTTAGTTTTGTTTATTGAAAATTTTGTTAATTACTTCTGAGTTTTTCAGATGAGAGTACCCTATTCTATTGCCGGTGTAGGATCGAGTTCAAACTAAAAGTACTGCCACTATCAAAAATTGAGTTGAAAATACAACTGATTTTGATTTTGAGCTTAAAGAAATTTATTAGAGCTAGGTCTACTAGTGTTTAGTAGTACTAGATCTACTGGTAACAAGTTTACTAAGCTACAACTTACTAGTAACAGAAGCAAGCTACATCAGCCCTTTTCAGAATAAAGAAATATCTAATCTCAAAAATGGAAAAAAAAAGAGCCAAAAGTTGAAAAGAAACAAGGCACAGCTAATATATTCTTAATAAGGTTTTTTAGAACCGTTTTCCTTAATCCGAGTAAAGATTTTATCTCAAATGTATTATATAAAAGTTTGGAAACTTAAGACAATCATACGATACCTAAATATCTAAAAAAGTTTGTTGAAATTTATAAAGAAAGTGACTCTACCGGTAAGTTTTAAAATGAGACGTTTGAGTATATATATATATATATATATATATATATATATATATATATATATATATATATATATATATATATATATATATATATATATATATATATATATATATATATTGAGTGTCCCATCCGCCCCTTATTCTAAAAAAGATCTGTCCATATTCTTAAAACTCTCTATTGGTTCTCACAAGGAACTCGGTTAAATTTTTTCAATATGGCGTAAACTAGTAACTAAAACAGCCACTGAAGTTGTTGGTAAACTTGAAGAAATATTCTCCGCCGGTATGTCTTCTAATGGACAACGAATTTCGGTCCAACACGTTAACAAGCTTTGCTGAAGAATGGAATGTTAATTTAGCTCATCGAGCTCAAGGTAATGGTATAGTTTAACGCATACACAGAACGATAAAAAGAACAGTTGCTCGCTCACATTGTTCAATCGCTCTGGCAATCTTGCTGTACAACGAGACAATATCATCAAATTGTAATGAAAGTCCATCCGAGCAATTCAAGAAAAAACCAACTTATTTCATCCCAGGTATCGATACTCGGAGGAAAACAGACAAGAAAGGCGTAAATACAAAATTCAAAGAGGGAGACAAGGTGTGGGTAATGCCAATTCAAGAAACAAAATGTGACCAATCGTGGATACCAGGTTGGTCACATTTTCACAGCCGCCGTATAGGACTACAGAGTTCAAAATGATTCTCAAGAACATGTGCTGCAAGTAACACGCTCCGGACAAACAGTAAGGCCCCCACAAAGATTAGACTTAATTTTAGAGTTAATTAGAGTTTTTAGAGTTTTAGAATTTTATAGTTAATTAAAGTTAACTAGAATTTTAGAGTTAATTAGAGTTAATTCACCAAGAAGGCGTGTTCTCTTTTTATGTTGGTGAATTATACATGTTAAAAATCACGTAGATACGTGTTAAAAGTCACGCGTTATTTCAATTGTAATTAAAAGTATTCTCATGGGACTTTTTTTTTATTTTATATATATAGAGACGATTTTTGTATAGAGTTAGTGAGGTTATATATATAAATATATATATATATATATATATATATATATATATATATATATAATATATATATATATATATATATATATATATATATAAATTAGTAAAAAATCACTTAACAAAATTTTAATTTCATTTAACACTGTTTTTCATCCATCAGAAATGAATGATCAAATTAATCAAACTTCAATTTATACCAAAAATTGAAGTTTTATTAATTTGATCATGTATTTCTGATGTCTTATATGTATATATATATATATATATATATATATATATATATATATATATATATATATATATATATATATATATATATATATGTATATATATATATATATATATATATATATATATATATATACATATACTATATATATATATATATATATATATATATATATATATATATATATATATATATATATATATATATATATATATATATATATATATATATCAATAGATACCTGCAGGTATACCTAAAAAAATTAAAGAATTCAGAAAAATTAAAGCCACTGAATTTCCCCTTCTGAAAATCCTCCTAACTTTAAATACAATATTTTCGAACATTACAACTTAAAAGTAGAATTTAAAAATATTTATTTTATTTAAAAATTTTTTAGGTAAAAAAGAACTGAAATGATTTCAAGATGATTTGTTTAGATTTAACCTTTCCGCTCCGAAGTACGCTATTTGGCGCTATCGCTAGATCCGAAGTATGTTTTACACAAAATCTCATAAACATTACGTTCAGTTGTATTTCTGAATTAAAATTATGAACATATGATCCACAACAGTCCGGAAAAACAAAAAAAATGAAGATTATGAAGGTGATTAGTGGCATTAATGTCTATAAAAAGCGGTAAGCGAAAGATATTATGACTCAAAATGAGGTTTTGATTTTTTTTTAAAACAAAGACAAGATATATTACTGGTTTGTGGAGAAATGTAGGAGAGTGCTGCTACATCGATTGATCTATACCTGTCTTAACCCGAGCCCTCATTCGATATGGCAACATTCCCTTGCATGTTATCCATAAATTAGTCAATGTAGAAGCACTCTCCTACATTTCTCCCCAATTCAGTAATATATCTGGTCTTCGTTTTTTGAAAAATCAAAACATCATTTTTAGTCGTAGTATCTTTCGCTCACCATAAAAAGCGAAGTTACAAAAAGTTTATTGAAAATATTGTTGTATTACATAAATCAATATGTTTTACTATAGAACATATATTAGTAATGTACAGTTTGAGGAGAAGGATGGTTTTCCTCCTTCCCCTCAACCAACGTAAAAAAGAAAACTCATAGAAATGATATTTTCAACATTTTCACGTGTAATTATTAAAAAGAGAAAGCACAATACAGAATTGTTTTACCAGATTGCACGAGTATCTATTTGCACGAGTATTCATTTTCTCGAGTTTACATGTATTCAGTTGCACGAGTATACATTTTCTCATTTAAATGATCATATTTAACCGATCAACCTAATGAAAAACAAACAAAAATTAATTTATGTCTTGGCTTTTAGTAAATGATTTGAATTTTAAGTTCCAATGCAACTAAATAAATCATTTTTAACAATAGACACCATGTGAAGGTAAGCCAGAGCCGTCTATCTTTTTTTTTGCAAGCCACAAAACTTGCTATACCTATTTGCAAGCCACAAAACTTGCGGTTTTTGATTCTCCTTTTACAGCACTTGGAGAGATAACAAAACACAAAAGTATTAAATAGATTATGTAAATAGAAATAAAAAGAACTCAATAATTAATCCGAGACATTCCAGATTCATAAATTTACTATTTGAAGGTGGTGCAGATGGTACTAAAAGTAAAATTTGTTTTTAAATAAAAAATAAAAACTGGCAATAAATGCATTCATAGTCTAAAAAGTAACAATTTTTAAACTTACTTGACGTAATAGATGAAGATGTAACTATAAAAAGAAAGTTTTCATCAAAAACCAGTTGATAAGAAATGCAATTGCAAAAAAGAAAATTCAAAAAAGAATATGCAATTGATAAGAAATGCATACACATGTTAAAAGAAAAAAGTTTTTGAAACTTACCAGGCTTAAAATTCAAATCATTTACTAAAAGCCAAGACATAAATTAATTTTTGTTTGTTTTTTAACAAAAAATCAATATTGCAAATAACGAGAAATCCATACACATATTAAATTTAATATTTTTTTAAATTACTAGTTGCAGCAGCTGACTAAGGAACTAAAGTTAAACATATTGTAAAATTTGCACATTAAAAATTAAGAGTTATGTTATTTACTAGGTGTAGCACATGAGGTAGATACTAAAATTAAAAAAATTAATTCTGCAGCAAATGGGAAATCCATACACGACAAGTAATAATTAAATAAGTAGGAAATACATATATTTATTTATATTTCTTTAATGGTTAATTAAAGTTATGCTATAATAACTTACCAGCTGAAGTCTGTGCAAATTGGCCTAAAGATAACAAAAAAGTAAACAATAAAAATAACAGTTATCAAATCAGTTATGCTATACGTGCAAGAACCTTTCTAAAAAAAAATAAAAGTAATAAAAAAAAATAATAAAAAGCATAAATTATATTACTGTATTTTAAAATTATATTACTGTATATTAGAAAAACACTAACAAGATTTAGTACTTTTATAAGAATAAACTTGTTATTGTAAAAGTATCTTTATATTTTTACAAAAATAAGCTTATTAATAATAAGCTTATTCATGTAAAAATATCAATAATAATATTATTTTAAAATATCAATAAAATCATATTATTATTCTAAAAAAATAATAATGTTATTCTAAAAATATTAATAATAATATTATTTTAAAAATATTTTGTCAAAAACTGTATTGGCTTAAGCCAATAAAGTTTTACTTTAAAGTATAATGTCATTTGTGTATTTTTTTATATATATATATATATGGTGTATTAACAACATTGGCATCTGATACTATTAGTTAATAAAATATTCCAAAGTAACAGTTTAATCTTAAATCCTAATCTTTTTTAATATATACTGTCATTGGTATAACTTATACCAAAGATTAAGGTTTTTAAATTTATACTATAAGTTTATAAACCTTAATCTTTGTTTACATATCATGTAATACTATTACATGATATGTAAACAAAGATTAAGGTTTTTAAACTTATAACTTTTTTAAGAAACAAAACAATAATGATAAGTTTAAAAACCTTAATCTTTGTTTACATCATGATGATGTAAACAAAGATTAAGGTTTTTAAACTTATCATTATTGTTTTGTTTTTTAAAAAAGTTATTATTACCATGAAAAACAAATTAACTTACTTTTTGAAGTCTTCTTTATCATGACTTTTACCATTTTTATTTATTAAAATAGTCTAATATTAAAAATTAAATAATGCAATGTAGTAATAATTTTTTTGTTTACCATTCGTCACCCCCCTATCCTCCCCGTATTTCTCTTACCGATAAAACGAAATCGAAATCGGTCCTTTTCAGCGATGAATCAAAATTTAATGTGTTTTCATCAGATGGAAGAGTTAAAGTTTGGAGAAAACCAAATGAAGCATTTAAAAAACAAAACTTGTGTCCAACGGTGAAGCATGGCGGAGGAAGTGTTTTAGTGTGGGGGTGTATGAGTGCTTCAGGTGTAGGAAACTTGGTTTTCATTGATGGAAATATGGATCAAAATGTGTATTTAAACATTCTAAAAAATAATCTGGAAGAAAGTGCCCACAACTTGGGACTTACTAGGTCATTTACTTTTCAGCAAGATAACGATCCAAAACATACTGCCAAACGTGTCAAGGAATGGCTTATATTTAAAATAGCTAAGCAACTTCATACACCCCCACAATCTCCAGATTTGAATCCTATTGAACATCTGTGGGATGAATTGGGTAGAAGAATTAGGACCCACGATGTGAGGAATCAACAACAACTCCAATTAGTAATTATGAAAGAGTGGGGCTTAATCACTCCAGAAATTACTAAAAAATTAGTTTGTTCAATGAAAAACAGACTACACGAAATAATAAAAGCTCGTGGTGGAAACACAAGTTATTAAAACACTAATAAATTGAGTTCGTATGACAATTTTATTTGATTTTTGTAAAGTGGATGAAAACTTTTTTGAGACAAAGATGTCTATCTTTTATTCCAAAATGCTGTATTTTATTTGTAACTCATTACTTTAAAAAACTTTTTTTGTACAATATTTCTTAAATGTTTAAATGATATAATTTAGTTTATATCATGCTTGCATCTTTGCTGAATAAAAAGTTATTGCATTTTTAAAATGTGCAAGATAAGTGGATGAAAACTTTTTTGACACAGTGTATATATATATATATATATATATATATATATATATATATATATATATATATATATATATATATATATATATATATATATATATATATATGTATATATATATGTATATATATATATATATATATATATATATATATATATATATATATATATATATATCAATATATATATCAATATATATATATATATATATATATATATATATATATATATATATATATATATATATATATATATATACATATATATATAAATTAGTATAAATCAAATAAAATTTTATTTTTAATGTTTTCTCAAAAAAGACTCTTGAGAAGGTGATTTCTACTAATTTATTATTGCTCTTTATATTAGGAAAATTAGGCACTCTACATATATAAATATATATATATATATATATATATATATATATATATATATATATATATATATATATATATATATATTGATGGCATTATGCACAGAAGTGTTAAGTGCTAAACTAAAAATGCAAATGTGGCAAAGACACTTAAGCATTTGTGCATACAATTTTTGTTTTTGTTTTTGTACTTGACACATAATGTCAATTAGTAGACTCATAACAATTTATCATACACTGACCATATTCGGACAGAATAATCTTTGAATAATACAACAGTTTTTGTGTTCTCAGCTCAATTCGACCAAATGTTGTACTTAACACTTCTGTGCATAATGCCATCGATATATATCTATCTAGTTGTGTCAATGAATTTAAATCATTGGTATATATCTATCTAGTTGTGGCAATGAATTTAAAAAAAGGTTAAATGATTTTTGACCCTTGATAATCTAGAATTAGAGAAAAGTTTATGTGTTAACACAAGAATTTCCAATAAAATATATCAATTAGGTTTTTAATTTTGTTAGACTTGACTTTATAGAAAAGCAATTAAAGAAATAAATTTTCTAGATACAATGTTAAACTTCAAAAATAATCAGCAAAATATTTGTAATATTAATTTATAAATGCTAAATAATTTGTCATTTTCCGAATTTTTTAAACAAGCAAAATATTTTTTTACAAAGATTTGAAAAAACCTTTTTTAAAATATATTTTAATTTAATATTTTTAATTAGCAATTTAATAAAAATCTCACTCAAAGTATATCCAGTCTAAAATGATTCTGATATCATAAACAGTAAAGTAATTTCAGAATTTTGAAGCTAGTGAAATAAAGCTAACACTTAATATTCATAATAGTTAAATGTTTAAAAACATCAAACTTAAATACATATGCTTATATGACCAATATCGCACTATGGTCCTAAACTTAATACACAACATAAAAAGTAAAGGTAACTTGAAAAATTTACTCACCGTTAATAAAAATTACTTCTTATTAGTCATGAATAGTAAAATCCAATCATTGAAAAAATATTTTCCTTCCCAGAATGTCAAAGAGCAAAATTGTTCTACCAAATTGCAAGTTTTTGTGTCAAAGAACAAAAAATCAATCAACATTAGTATTGATTTTTGATCTATTGACACAACACAATAAACCATTTTACAAACATCTGGAAAAAAAAGTGAAGATAATTAAATAACTTATTATATAGCATATATAAATATATATATGCATATATATATATATATATATATATATATATATATATATATATATATATATATATATATATATATATATATATATATGTGTGACTTTAATGCTTCCAGAATAATATATATATATATATATATATATATATATATATATATATATATATATATATATATATATATATATATATATATATATATATATATATAATAATAGATTAGAATAATAGAATTAGATTAGAATAATAGATTTGTGTATTAGAAGAGCCATAAAATATATTCTTTCTCTAATTTTCAGCCAATGTTTTTAAGTATATGATATATATTATTATGTGTAATATGTAATTTACTTTGATGTATATTATTACAATATATATCAAAGTATATTATATTTTGACAATTTTAAAATATATTTAACAAAATAGATGTTAATGCTTAATGTTCTTAAAAGAACAGAGCAAGTATAAAAATCTACTATGCAAAACTAAAGTAGTTATGAATATGTTAATATATATATATATAAGATAATATATATGTGTATATATATATATATATATATATATATATATATATATATATATATATATATATATATATATATAAATATATATATATATATATATATATATATATATATATGTATAAATATATATATATATATATATATTATATATATATATATCAATATATATATATATATATATATATATATATATATATATATATATATATATATATATATATATATATATATATATATATATATATATATATATATATATATATATAACTTTTTTAGCTATGTAAAATAGATTTCTAAAACTAAATAATCTTTTCTTAACAGATTAGAAAAATGATTAATACAAAAAACTTTCAAATACTATATAATTTAAATCTCAAAACCAGTCTTCAGTTCAAACTCTTAAAGAGAGTAATGTTAAAAAAAGTTTTGTTTATCTTTCTGTGCACCTTCAGCGGGTCGTTGATACGAGTTTCAACATAAAACGGCAAAACAATGGAAACGGCCTTTATTTCCAGACTATTTATTCTTATGACTATGGTGTAGCACATGAGGTAGATACTAAAATTAAAAAAATTAATTCTGCAGCAAATGGGAAATCCATACACGACAAGTAATAATTAAATAAGTAGGAAATACATATATTTATTTATATTTCTTTAATGGTTAATTAAAGTTATGCTATAATAACTTACCAGCTGAAGTCTGTGCAAATTGGCCTAAAGATAACAAAAAAGTAAACAATAAAAATAACAGTTATCAAATCAGTTATGCTATACGTGCAAGAACCTTTCTAAAAAAAAATAAAAGTAATAAAAAAAAATAATAAAAAGCATAAATTATATTACTGTATTTTAAAATTATATTACTGTATATTAGAAAAACACTAACAAGATTTAGTACTTTTATAAGAATAAACTTGTTATTGTAAAAGTATCTTTATATTTTTACAAAAATAAGCTTATTAATAATAAGCTTATTCATGTAAAAATATCAATAATAATATTATTTTAAAATATCAATAAAATCATATTATTATTCTAAAAAAATAATAATGTTATTCTAAAAATATTAATAATAATATTATTTTAAAAATATTTTGTCAAAAACTGTATTGGCTTAAGCCAATAAAGTTTTACTTTAAAGTATAATGTCATTTGTGTATTTTTTTATATATATATATATATGGTGTATTAACAACATTGGCATCTGATACTATTAGTTAATAAAATATTCCAAAGTAACAGTTTAATCTTAAATCCTAATCTTTTTTAATATATACTGTCATTGGTATAACTTATACCAAAGATTAAGGTTTTTAAATTTATACTATAAGTTTATAAACCTTAATCTTTGTTTACATATCATGTAATACTATTACATGATATGTAAACAAAGATTAAGGTTTTTAAACTTATAACTTTTTTAAGAAACAAAACAATAATGATAAGTTTAAAAACCTTAATCTTTGTTTACATCATGATGATGTAAACAAAGATTAAGGTTTTTAAACTTATCATTATTGTTTTGTTTTTTAAAAAAGTTATTATTACCATGAAAAACAAATTAACTTACTTTTTGAAGTCTTCTTTATCATGACTTTTACCATTTTTATTTATTAAAATAGTCTAATATTAAAAATTAAATAATGCAATGTAGTAATAATTTTTTTGTTTACCATTCGTCACCCCCCTATCCTCCCCGTATTTCTCTTACCGATAAAACGAAAACAAAAAAAACCGAATTTAGGTACCAAAAGTCCTACACTTCTTATACTATTTGCTCCCTAATATTTTTGACTTAAACTTGGCATGTACAAAGAAAATGCATGCAAAAAAGTGCCTGAATAACAAAAAAAAGCGGAAATTTTATTCCTTCGATAACAACTTAATGTGAGAACATCAACAAAATTTTTATGAAAGTGTTTAGAAAAACTAACCATAAAAAAGTTTAGTGGTTATACATAAAAGTACTATAAAAATCAAGCCTAACCTTTCTTCTTTCCAAATATAATTTTTTTTATACATGTTTCAATAAAAAAACACCACTAAAAACGTTTGTGTAACCCTACCTCAAAAAAGCAGTATATTTAATAAAGCACCTCTTAACATATCTGCTCACTATTATTTTTCGTTGAAATTTGGCACGTAAATAGAAAATACATGTATAAAGGTGGCTGAACAATCAAAAAAGCGGAAACTTCATGCCTTCAACTACAAATTTATGTGAAAACATCAACCAAATATTCAGGAGCAAAATAATCCGTTAAAAAAATCAGCTTCTTTTCTTTCTTTCCAAAAAGTATCTATGTGTATATATGTTTCTAAAAAGAAACTCCACAAAACTACGTCTACCCCACGCTGCCAAAAAAAAAGTGAAAAAAACGAGTCACAAAATTTTAGCACAAAAATCGGTTCCGTAAATGACGATATGCGTGTACCTAATTATATGTAAGTGAACTTACATATGAGTCTCTAACTTGAAAAAGGGGACATGTCCTGCAAAAATTCACATAACATATCCCCTTTTTCAAGTTAGGCTAACTTGTTTTAATAAAAAATAACATTACCATGGAAAATTAAATTCTAATTTAAACTTTTGAAATGTATAAAAATATTAAATGAGCAATAAATATAATTAAGCAGAATATCCCAGTAAGCACAGAACGTTTTTAAAACGTTTAAAAAGCCTATGAAAACGTTTTTTAACGTTTTTTAAACGTTTTAAAAATGATCTGTGCTTACTGGGATATGAATCGCTAACTATTAGCGATTCATATATTCTCCTTATTTACATTTATTTCTCATTTAATATTTCTATACATTTCAAAAGTTTGAACTAGAATTTAATTTTCCATGGTAATGTTATTTTTTATTAAAACAAATTATTGCCATTATCTTTAAATTATTGCTCTGAGATATTTTTAAAAACTTCAATGTTTTTTTTTTTATTTATTTCTGCTAAATAACTAAAAATTAAGTTAAGTTTTGAACTTATATTCATTTATTTCCAAAAAGTTATTTAACTGTGTTTTTTCTGAAATAAAATATTTTAAATAACAGAATTTTTTTTTCTAAATGTAAAATATTTTTACAATTTTTATACAGATAATCTTCTTGGTGGCCGCGACTTCTGATTTCGAAAGCTATCAAGGGTAATTTCTGATTAGCTAGTCATCTTTATGTCATTTTATTTTGGAAAAATGTAATTACTGTTCGTATAATGTTACGCTAATTGTGGGTTATTATTATTGCTTTTGGTATGATTATATGTAATATAAACATCAACATTATTTTACTTCTATTCATATCACTATTACTTATTGTTATTGTTTAATATTAAATTTAATATTTATCTATATTATTATTACTATTAATATTGTTATTATTATATTAATATAAATATAATTGCTCGCATTGCTTACCTTGTTATAACTATTTTAATATTGTTATTGCTATTACTATATAATTGGTTTTCACTTAAATTAGTATTAGTATTATTTCTAAATATCCATGTGTATGTTGCATACATACACATATATGACATATGTGTGTGTTTTCTTTTAAGCAATTGCAAGTTTCCAAATACATGCAATGTAAAGTAAGTAAAGAAAACAATACTTTTCAATTAGTAAATTTAGTATTATTAATTAGTTTTATTTTTTACATTTTTTATCCTTATTTTAATTGATCTAAGTATAGAATTTTAATTTATTAACCTGGGTTATTAGATTTCCAGTTTAAAGAGTTGATAGAGTTGCAGCATTTTTAGAGAAATATTGATGTTTCACTAATGTGCTATTAGTAAGATTTTTTTTTTTTCATTTGTGATTTCATATATTTATTGGATAAAATGTAATAGCGTTTCAAAATCACAAATCCTTTTTTAAGTGAGAAGGTATTTTCAAAACTGCCATGTCCTCTAATGGGTTATTCTATAAGTTTTCTCTGCTTTATAAAGTTGTATACTTTTTTTATTATTATTATTTAATTTAGATTGTTGGCGACATAGCTCATGTATTAAAGTCTTCTGTCATAGTTGACTCAGCAAGAATGAAGACATTGATACACTTTTGCATTAGGGAATACACAAGTTAGCAGTTCTTCGCCCACTTCCACCCAAATACAGGTAAGTATGCATGCATACACAACCCTCATAATAGGAAAACTAATTTTGAGGGTTGTGTATGCAAGTGAGTAATAAATTTTCGACCTTAAACTGTTTTAGGTTGGCATCAGATTACAATCGGCAAAAATAAAGCCATTTTTACAAAGGTTTTACTATAAAAGATAAAAACGAGGTCAGCAAAAAATTGCCAACCTCAGGCATTTTTATTTTTTTACTTGGTTAGGGTTAGAGTTAGGTACAATAATGTATTGAAATCAATTAATAATTAAATAAGGAATGTGTTTTTAGATACTAAAGTTAAACACTTAATAAAGTACTTGCTGCAATTACTTTCAAAAGACTAAAACTGGACATATTGTTTTAGAAAAAGCTGTAAGTTTGTATGATTTTTTGAAAACACTTATATATATATATATATATATATATATATATATATATATATATATATATATATATATATATATATATATATATATATATATATATATATATATATATATATATATATATATATATATATATATATATATATATATAACCTCACTAACTCTATACAAAAATCGTCTCTATATATATAAAACAAAAAAAAAGTCCCCAAAAAAAAATTAATAAACTACAATTATTAGGGAAAAACTTATATATTTTACAAATATTATATCCCCTCCCTCCTTTAAAAGAACTATAGGCTATAGTTCTTGAAGTTGGGGGCTTTTCCCATGCTATGCTTTGGGCCTCTCCCTAAAATGCTTCTAAAATGGGTATTTAAAAAAGAAAAAGGACCTCAATATGTAATATGGGCCCCCTAAAAATTGTGGTTACGGCTCTGATATATATATATATATATATATATATATATATATATATATATATATATATATATATATATATATATATATATATATATATATATATATATATACATAAAAATTTTGAGTTTGTAAAATTTATTTTCAGATTTAAAAAATCCTTATCTGTACGTAACAGACGACATACAAAAAAGCTTTCAGATTATTTAAAAATCATTAAAATGGAGAGCCATCGGTACTATGGAGACAAAGTGATTATTATGTGTGGCAAAAGATTACTTTATGAAGTTTTTCATTTTCTGAATTCGTGATGGAACTTACTGGAATACACTTGTCATGGACACAATAAAACATTCCAAATAACAAATTGTTCTTCGGAATGTTTTATTATTGTTCATGCGCTACAAACATGAACAATAATAAAACATTCCAAAGAACAATTTGTTATTTCAACGATTAGATTTGTTATTTAAATGTATAAATGCTTTTTGAATATTCTTATTATATATCATCCTAATTTCAAAATAATGTTTCATTTTTTCCATAGAAAAAGTACTTTTGTAATATTACAGGAGAAATATTATTGAAACAAAAAAATAGAATCTTATTTTAAATAAAAATAATATTGAAACTAGTAAAAAATAATTTTTTTTTAAGGAGTATAAATTCTTGAAACAAGAAAAAAATACATAATTTTAAGAATATAAGTTCTTGAAATAAGAAAATCTTATTTTAAGAAAATAAATTCTTGAAACAAGAAAAAAAAGTTTTTGTTTTAAGAATAAAAATTCTTAAAACAAGAAAAAAAGTTCTTATATTAAGAATAAAAATTCTTAAAGCAAGAAAAAAAATTCCTATATTAAGAATAAAAATTCTTGAAACAAGAAAAAATTCTTGTTTTAAGAATAAGAATTCTTGAAACAAGAAAAATATTCTTGTTTTAAGAATTAAAATTCTTGAAGCAAGAAAAAAATTCTTGTTTTAAAAATAAAAATTCTTGAAACAAGAAAAAAAATCTTGTTTTAAGAATAAAAATTCTTGAAACAAGAAAAAAAATATATTTAAGAAAGAAAATTCTTAAAACAAGAAATGAAAATCTTATTTTTAAGAATAAAAATTCTTGAAACAAGAAAAAATATTCTTACGTGGCGGACAAGTCATTTTTTTCTTGTTTTAAGACTTTTTTTTGCTTAAAACAAGAATTTTGGATTTTGCTGTGCGGGTGTTTGTATTCCAAATCGAACTTTTTTATACTTTTTCCTTATATATCCTAGCTTTCTGGATCCGTAAAATACGAGTCTTTACCAAACCTACCATTTCTATACATACCTATTCCATACCGATTATTTCTATACCTATTCTTTATTTACTTCAATACTTTTTAGTAAAATAATTATGTTCTGAAAAAAACTTTAAGAGCAAAAAAATTAACATGCACGCCTTTTCCGCATACGTGGAGCTTATAAGAGACTTATAATTAGGTTTCTAAATGCATTTCATTGATAGCTTAGTGGTTAAGTGCGCTGTCATCAGTGTTGTTTTGGGGGATTTAAGACCTCTTCTTTGCGTAAAAAATTTTGAAATTTTTTTAATCTTGCTAATATATTTATAGCAAAAAAATAATAATATAGCAAAAAAGATTTCTAAAATTTAAAACAAAACTTTAAAGTTTTCTCATTTTATAGAAATACGCGACTATTCCATAAAATCAGGGTTGCCAGGTCTTTTTTCGGGCACAAGCCAAAAATGAAACAAAAATAAACCAGAAATAAACCAGGCCTATAGAAAAAAGAAAAAAAACATAATTTTTTGTTTTAAAGCCTTGTTTATAATTTATATTTTGAAAAAAATGCTTTTTTATCCAAAAGTTCATCCTTGCATGCAAGGCTTGGTTTGATTTTTTCTTAGTCTGATTTTTATGCAGATGACCTGTGAGAAGACTCAACAAAATAGTTAGAAACAGAACACATAGACAGCCATTGCAGTGAGCATCTATATTGCAGAAATCTAATTCTCCGGAAACTTCTAAATGGTCTCACGAAGCAGTTTAAAATTCAGCGGCGTCTTTAGAAACTTATTTTTCTTAAAAGTTTTTAGACTCGCTCTATGATGCAATGTCAATTAATTTATGATTGATGACGATCTCTGTAATGATTTTCAGTTTCTTCACTTTTTTCATTCATAAGATAAAATTGTAGATTTGAAATGGCCTTTTCAACTTGGGAAACATCATTCATTACAGGTAAATTTTTCTCAAAAAATATCATTTTGAATATAAGAATTTTTTAATATTTTTGGCAATTAAGGGATAAAATTAACATTTTAATTACATTAAAAGTAAAAGTTTTTAACGTTTTAAGATTTTTATGTAAGCATTTCTTCCATTTATTTTAAACTTGATTGATCTTCTATAAAATGAAAAAATGGAAATGTTTTACTCAAATTAACCTTTTTCATGAAACAGAAACTTAATTAAATTGAATTTTTTATTAAATAAACCAGAATTAAACCACATTTAAAAAAAAATACCAAAAAAACAAAAAAAGACCAAAATCTTTAAGATAAACCAGATTTAAACCAGATTTTCTGAAATAAACCAAAACAAAAGTTCCAAGCCAAACGATAAAAAAACAAACCAGATTTGAGAAATCTGGCTTTAAAAAACACCAGATGGCAACCCTGCTTATAATGCCTGCAAACTCAACATATCCTAAAGACGCTTACACTTACAGGCGTTTGTGCGTAACGCTATACAAATGGAACTAAGAAGATCTTAGACCACTAAAACATAGTCATTAAAAAAAAGTTAATGATTACAAACTAAAGAATAATATTAAACGCTAATCTAAAAGTTAAGCGAAAAAAATTTTGCGCATTGACGTCGGTTTGTGGCAAAAAAAACGTTTATGCGTCAAGTTTCTTTTGCATTTGTTTTATACTTTTTGATTAATTTTAATTTTTTTGCATACAAATGCTAAAAATACATAAAATTGGTACATATATATCAATTCACGGATAATAGATTGTATTTATTTATTACAATAGTAATAAATAAATAGTTTTTGTCTTTATTAGAATATATATTCTAATAAAGATATACTTTCCCGTAAAAATATACTCCATATATCCTTATAGAAGCAGTTTTATAAAAAATTTAAATAAAACCTTTTCTCTAGTTTGTTTTTCTAGTTTTTTGCCATAAAGTGACGTCACATGCGCAAATAAATTGTGGCTTCTACGATGTTGTTTTATTTTGTATATTATTTGGTTTAAAATTTTATCTAGACTTTTTAACATTTTATCTTGGTTTTTAAATATTTTTGCATAGAGGTGTATTATTATTTCACTACATACATTGTATTTTTATTAAAAGTTAACCATATATTGTAAAGGGCTTCATGACAAGATCCTCATGATCTTCGAGAAGTCCTGTCGTTACTAATGTAAATTTACGAAAAAGCCTCGTCTATCATTTTTAACGGTCTTTAACGATTTTTAACGGTCTTTAACGGTTTTTAACGAAGCAGATAACGTAGTTTAAGTAATCAGAAATTATCAAGAGAGGGGCATATCTAAAATTGATGTTTCAAATTTTCCATTTGGATGAGGCTATGTTTCGAGTTTTTTCAATCTTGTCAAATTTTTAAAATATAATTTCTTACATACAAAAAATCAAAATAAAACAGCTTGACCAAAATAGACTTGTAATTATTAGAAAAGTTTACTTATGTTACATACGATCCTGAATAAAACATTATATAAGTGGATTTTTACATTTTATAAACAATATACTTAAACAAATAACATATATATACATATATATATGTATATATATATATATATATATATATATATATATATATATATATATATATATATATATATATATATATATATATATATATATATATATATATTAATATTAGGAAGTTCATTTTGTCATAATTTGTAATATAATTTTTAATTGGTTTGTAACAAGTTTATTTGTCCGTTAATTTTTTCTCTGTATTGTCTTCAGTTTTTAAATTTATTTACCAGAGTTTTAATTGTAAATTAAATCTTTTGAAAATGTAGTCAGACTACGAAACATGTCAAGAATAAAAAATATTGTGATTTTTATTAAAATTTTTACAAATTTATTGCTAATGCGATGTTCGAAGTAGATATATATATATATATATATATATATATATATATATATATATATATATATATATATATATATATATATATATATATATATATATATATACTTTTTTTATTCATATATTTGCCGTACATATAACATTTACAAGTTTCGTAAATTAATATTTACAAGTCTCGTGAGTCAAAATATATATAGTAAAATTTATAATTAAATAGTACAGGCCGGACTTCAAGAAGATCGTAATGATCTTATCACGAAGCCCTTACAATGTGTTTGATATATTATTATGATTATGTTAAATATATATATAAATATAAATATATATAAAATATATAAATATAATTATATATTAAGTACAACTATGTTTATATATTCTTTAAATTTAGCTCATAATAAAAAATAAACTCAAAATAAGCTCAGTATAAAATATTAGACATAACTAGCAGCATAATAACTAAACTTGATAAGAAAAAATCAAGTGTTTTTTTTGTGTGTAATAAACACATTTTGATATATTGTTTGAGAAATTTGAGAAGAAAAAAAAAAAAGATTCATTTAGATAATACACATAAACGAGTCAGTTCACTTTGTAGTTGATATATATGTATTTTAATTTATAGTCTTAAAAGAATTCTGAGTATCTGTTTAGATTCAGTATCAGATTTTTTAACTTTTTTTTCAAGAAATTTTGATTGCAAATTGAATCTAGATTGCAGATTGATTTATTTTTAGTTACTAGTTTGTTGTATAAATAAGGACCCCGATATGAAATTGAGAACTGGGAAAGTTTTGTTTTTTTGAAAGGTGTAATAAAGTTTCCTTTTTCTCTTGTGTTATATTTATTAACGTTATTTATAAAAAAGTTATTTAAAAAATGGTTTGGTACTTGACCTAATTTAAATTTTAGCATAAACAGTATATTTTGGTAAATATTAATTTGATAAATATTAAGCACATTCATTTCTTTAAATAAGGGTTCAGCGTGTGTAAATTTGTCTTTATGGTAGATAAGTCTAACAGCATGTTTCTGACGTCGATATAAAGTTTTCAATTTGGTTATATGCGTACTCGCCCAAGCTATATTCGCATATATGAGGTAGCTGTGTATAAAAGAGAAATATATAAGTTTTAAATTACTTTGCGACAGCATAGGTTTTGCTTTATAAAGTAGACCTATGTTTTTTGATATTTTAGTGTTTAAAGCATTTATGTGACTTTTCCAAGATAAATTTTCATCAATTATAACTCCTAAAAATTTAGTTTCGTGAGTTCTCTCAATTACTATATTTTCTATTTTTAGAGAGGGTAGAATATTTGGTAGTGTGTTTCTTTGTTGGTTTGAGTGAAATAAAGTGTATTTTGTTTTTTCTATGTTTAGCGATAACTTATTTGTTTTAAACCATATATTTAATTTTTGGAGTTCTATGTTTACATTATCATACAGATCCTTGATGTTTGTCGAAGAGTAAAATAAATTTGTATCGTCTGCAAACATTATAAATTCAAGTTTGCTAGAAACTTTTGGAAGGTCGTTTATATAGATTAGGAACAAAAGAGGAGCAAGAATCGAACCTTGAGGAACACCACAAGTTAATTTTAATAATTTACTGTGGTAATTATCATCTGTAATAACACATTGTTGTCTGTTATACAGGTAACTTTTAAACCACTGCAGTGTATGGTTTTTTAATCCGTATTTTTCCAACTTTTTTAGTAGGATTTCATGATTTATTGTGTCGAACGCTTTTGACAAGTCTACAAAGACTCCTAATACGAACTTCTTTTCATAGATTGATTCACTAATTCTATTGACGAGGTCTACGATAGCATGCTCTGTCGAGTGCTGAGTTTGAAAACCATATTGGTTTTCATTCAGGATTTTGTTTGTGGTTAGGTATTTATATAAACGATTGTAGATTATTCGTTCGAGCAGTTTTGAGAATACGGGAAGGATTGATATTGGTCTGTAATTATTTAAGAAAGATGTATCTCCGGATTTATAGATAGGAATAATTTTAGCTATTTTTAAATAGTCGGGTACAATTCCTGTAATTATTGAAGAGTTAAATATTTGAAAAATGGGTTTACTTATTTCTGGGAAGACATTCAAAATAATATTGGCTGGGATATTGTCGATACCTGGACCTTTGTTAATTTTTAATGTTTTAATTGCTGTTTCAAGTTCTTCGTATTCTAGTTCTTTAAAAGCTAGGGAGCAACGAGAGTCCTCGATGTAATTCTCAAATGAATTGTTTGTAGGTTGAATTTTAGAGGCGAGTTTGGAACCTATACTTGCAAAGTATTTGTTAAATTTTTCAGAGATAATTTTTTTATTATTAAACTCTTTTTCACTTATGAGAACTTTTGGAGGTAGTTGGTTCGAGTTTTTTTTTATCTTTACCAATTATTTCTTTTATAATATCCCAGATTTTTTTATTATCTCCTTTAAATTTTTGTATTTGCTTTGAAAAATATAGTTTTTTGGATTTTAATTTTATTTTTTCAAATAGATTTTTATATTGCTTATACTTAGACAAATTAAAATGGTTTCTATTTTTTAGATATTTTATGTAGAGTTTTTGTTTTTGTTTTGACGATTTTCTTATTCCTTGGGTAATCCATGGAGTGGTTAGGTATTTTGCTTTAATTTCTTTTTCGACCTTTGGAAAATGTTTATTGTAGAGATTTAGGAAAATATTTATAAAATTATTGTAAGCGGAATTTGTGTGTCCGAGGTTACATTCATGATATATTTTTGACCAATTTACTACCGTGAGTCTTTTAGTTTTTGGGTCGAGAATTTATTTATGCTTCTTTTGATGATTTTTATTTTCAAGTTATTGACACGTGTTGCTTGTTGTGATAGTGAGAAGTAAATTGGGAAGTGGTCAGATATATCCGTTTTAATTATTCCTACTTTTAAGGATGGATCTTGAATTGAATTTGTCAATATATTGTCAATAGCTGTAATTGAGGTGGGAGTTACCCGGGTGGGTTTGTTTATAATTGGGAAAATGTAATGTTGTATCATATCATCGAAAAAAATTTTGGTATTAGCGTGTTCATGATAGCTTAGGTAATTTATGTTCATGTCACCAATACAGAATAGCTTTTTATGTTCAACATTGCTTGTTGTATATATTTGTTTCATAAAACTTGAAAACATTATAATATCTCCATCGGGCGGTCTATAACAAGAGGATATTAAGAGATTTTTTGTAGTATCATTAATGACTTCAACTGTAAAGACCTCACTATTTGAATCAGAAATAGAAAGATCATTTCTAATTTTTGTGTTTAAGTCATTATGGATGTAGGTTATTATTCCACCTCCTCTTTTGTTAGCTTTTCTTTCATAAGAAATAAGATTATAATTAGGGATTAGGAGGTTTGAATTTGTATAAGAATTTTCGTCAGAACACCAAGTTTCTGTAAGACAAATCATGCTAAAGGAATATTTGCATTCGAAAAGGAAAATTTTTAACTTATCGATATTTGTATTTAAGCTCCTAATGTTTATGTGTATTACCGTAAACTCGTCTATATTGTTATGAAGTTCAGCTTTAAAAGTTTTAGTATCAAAGTATGGAGAGTCAGGTCCATTAAAAATAAATAAATCGTCGTCGTATAAATTATTCGCAAAGATATTATTTTGAGTTTTAAAAAAGTCAAAACGCAACTTATCAAAATCTTTTGTTATAAAATCATTAGCCATGACGAAAAAAGAATTAAATCAATTTTTTTTTTTTTTAATAGAATTCGATTTGAGTAAAGTTATTTTTGAAAGCGCGTATTTTTAAAATCTCGACTAAAAATTTTATCGTACTTTAAGATAAGCGTATTTACCTTCGCTGCGTAATTTTTTCACTTCTTCCCAAAGCTTCCTTCGATGTTCGATAGTTTCTTGGGCAAAATCTTCGTTTATGTAAATGCCAGTTCCTTTAAGATGAGTTAATGAGTTGAGTATTTTGTTTTTGTCGTGAAAGTTCAGGAGTTTTAAAACTATTGTTCTTGGTTTATTATCTTTTTTTTGACCGATGCGATGTGCTCTTTCTATAACGACTTCCTTTGATATTTTTAATTGATTATTAAAGAATTTTTTTACCTCTTTTTCACAATCATCCCAGCTTTCTCCTGGAGACTCTTTTAGTCCATCTATTCTTAGATTATTTCTTCTGGAACGATTTTCCAAGTCTATTGACTTTTTATATAATGTATTTATTTGATTGTCATAATATTTTTTTAAGTGTGAAATGTTTTCTAAAGTTTTATTCTCTTGAAAACTGAGGCTGTCCTTTATTTCGTTCAGGTCTTTTTCGATATTCTTTATTTTCGACTTGTTGTTGTTGTTGTCTTTCTCTATTGTGTCTAGTCTATCAGTTATAATTTTGAGGTTTGCACTCATTATTAAAGTAAATGATTTTTCTTGCTCTTTAAGTAGTCGTTCAGTTTCTTTAAGAATACTTTTTTTGTGTTCCTCGAGTTGTTTTGTGATAATTTTTTCGATGCTTTTCATTGAAATATCCATTTTTATGTAAATTTTATCGCTAATAAAAAACACGTCTTGTTTCCGCAAAATCTCCGCGAAATGTCGCGGAGATATATATATATAATATATAAAAATATATATATATATATATATATATATATATATATATATATATACACATGTATTTGTATAGATTTCGATATATAGAATATATTCGAGGTTAAGTATTTTGATGTAATAATACGAAGTCTCTTGTACGTAATACAGTGCAAAATATTACTGAATAATAGAGCTATATATAATTATATTTAGATGAATAAAAACAACTGATCAGCGGGACTTAAAGTTTCATGCCCGAAGGCAATCATCAGCCGTTAATACAAACAAAAAACGTAAACAAACCGTTACAAAAACGTAAAAATTACTGTAGAATGACATTATAAACAAATCTAATCTGACATTATAAACAAATCTACGTAAAAAACAAATCAAAAAACAAAAAACAAAAAGCCGTTATAGTTTATTAGTCCCCTGTGTCAAATAAATTATAGGAATTTTTTTGTCGACACTGAGATACGATTTCGTTTTTTTTATTCAGTAGGTTTTTTCCATTATGCAATAAAATTACATATTTTTCGTAGAGACAAAGGTGGCATATTTTTGTTGCTAGATTGTAAGGTTTACAACGTTTGACAATTTTCCATTCTATAATGGGCTTTATGTTTTGGTGTTTTAAACTCCATATTTCCTTAGATAGTTCTGTGTCATTTCTATATTTAACTGATGCATAAACTTTTTTTGAATCAATGGCAAAGTACGCAAAATGTTTTAGACTGGTTTAAAAAAATCACCAATAAGCACTTATACTAATTCCTAGTTTTTGATGTTAACGATTTTTAACCTTCCATAAAGGAAAGCATCCTCGACAATGCTATGAATTTTGCTGACCATCATATCGTTATCAAAAGCGAAGACAAAGCATTAATAAAGCATGCAAGAAAATCTTCTACAACGATTATCTTCTACAACGATGAAGCATGGATTAAAAAAAGAGGTGGGTTGTTCCATGTAACAATGGGGGCATTTGATGGTGCTGAAGTTTGCGAATTAATAGGTATTTTCATACTGTATCAAATTTCACAACATAATAAAGAAGATTTCGGCTTATATCTTGACGACGGTCTTGCTGTATTCAAGAACAAAAACGGTCAGCAAATGGAAAAAATTAAAAAGCACATAACACTCATTTAAAAAAAAAAACGATCTTCAAATCACCATTCAATCTAATTTAAAAATTGTTAACTACCTCGATGTTACGTTAAATCTAAGTAACGATACGTTTCAACCATATTTTAAACCTGATAATCAAATAAGGTAAATCCACTTTAATTCTAACCACCCTCCAAGCATAATAAAAGCAATCCCTCGCAATATCGAACAAAGATTATCTTCCATGTCAATTAATGAAAATTTGGGATACAAATTGAACCTTACCTACCAACCACAAATAATCTCAAGTTAAAATCAACAAAAAAAGCAACGTAAACGTAATATTATTTGGTATAACCCTCCGTTCAGCTTAAACGTCAAAACAAAAATCGGAAACCGTTTTCTAGCCCTTATTGACTTACATGTTCCAGCCGGTCACAAGCTACATAAAATATTCAACCAAAATTCTATTAAGATTAGCTACAGTTGCATGCCTAACCTAAAATCTATCATAAATTCGCATAATTTCAAAATTTTACACAACAAAAATCAATTAAAAACCAACCAATGTAACTGCGTAGATAAAGCATTTTGCCCTTTGAACAATCAATGTTTATCTAACAATATTGTCTATCAAGCAACCGTAAGTTCCAGTCATCATGATCGTAATAAAAAAGTATATTTTGGCATTATCAGTGTCGACATTCAAAAAAATTCCTTTTATTTTTATTTGACACAGGGGACTAATAAACTATAACGGCTTTTTGTTTTTTGTTTTTTTATTTGTTTTTTACGTAGATTTGTTTATAACGTCAAATGTCATTCTACAGTAATTTTTACGTTTTTGTAACGGTTTGTTTACGTTTTTTGTTTGTATTAACGGCTGATGATTGCCTTCGGGCATGAAACTTTAAGTCCCGCTAATCAGTTGTTTTTATTCATCTAAATATAATTATATATATATATATATATATATATATATATATATATATATATATATATATATATATATATATATATATATATATATATATATATATATATATATATATATATATATATATATATATATATATATATATATATATATATATATAGAGAGAGAGAGAGAGAGAGAGAGAGAGATATTGTGGTTTATCCTCCTCCGGCTAGCTGCCATACAGAGGCCACATTACCAAGGCCCGCAAAGACAAGTTCGGCTCCCCAACAAGTATCTCAACTATGACACACGCAAAAAAATTTTTCTCCCGGTGATGTTTTTTTGATGTTAGCTTTTTTAACATCTTTTCGTTTGTAACAATGTATAATATCGTTACATATGTTTGTATATAATCTCTATAAAACTTCAAAAGTATTTTGTATTTTAAAATAATCGAAAAAAAAAAAAAAAAAAAAAAGTCGCCAGTGGTAGGAAATGAACCCCGGCTTACTTATTTAGAAGCTAGGCGCTCTATCCACTCGGCCACACTGGCACTTTGTAAAGCCATGATTTTTAAAACTATATAATAATTTTTTTAA
Source organism: Hydra vulgaris (assembly GCF_022113875.1). Taxonomy (NCBI): domain Eukaryota; kingdom Metazoa; phylum Cnidaria; class Hydrozoa; order Anthoathecata; family Hydridae; genus Hydra; species Hydra vulgaris. The sequence goes on along the minus strand of NC_061158.1, from coordinate 44,747,193 downwards.
CGAAAAAAAATTTTAAAGATCAAAATTAAAGAGAGCTTGACGCAATGCAACTTTCAAGTGAAAATCAAACTGTAAAACTTGATAAATATTCCAGTATGATTCAACATATGTTTTAACATTACTTAATTTAAAGTTTACGTACGTTAGATATTTGCATACACGTTCATTTACGTTTTCTTATAAAACAAAGTGCTGCGGACTCTTGCCATTACCTCGATTCGCCAAAGGTTCCGTGTCAAACAGGCTCAAAAGCGCTATTAAGTTCAGTATTATTCATTAGATGATACAGGTATTACAGTTTAGGCAGAAACAACTATAAAGAGTTTATGATTGTTGACAATTGTTAATAAATACTGTCTATCTATTAGTTATTAGACATTATTATAGTTATTAGATCTATATATTATTAGACAATTATTATTATTAGTTATTAGCTGTTTATAGCTTTCTCTTCTTTGACTATAATACGTCTTTTAACAGTTGACAAGATGGTTTTGTTCACCATACTTATGTGGAAAAAGCCCTCTTGTATTTATGGTCTATAATAGTTTAATTAGGAGAAGGCATGATTACTGACTTGTGAATAGGAAATGAGACTGACTAGTGAATACAAAATAACTAATTCACATTCCTATATTAAATTAAGAGACTATGTTTGCGTCAAGTAAACTATATTTTATGTTAAGCAAGTTGGCATAACTGCAAGACTTACAAGTAAAGAATAAGAAAATGCCTTGAACAATGTATGACTAAATGTACAAAGAATAAAAAATGCATCGTATGAAAATCAATTAGAATGTTGAATTCAACATGAATGACTAAACCCTTTTCCAGGCTGATAAGTAATCTTCATTCATGAATGAAGATTACTTATCAGCCTGGAAAAGGGTTTAGTCATTCAGTTCCTTTTTTAATTCCAACTGATACAATTAAAACAATAAAATATTTAGCTTCGGCTGATATTAGAAGTCAGATTTATATTAAGAAGGATATTAGAAGTTTCAGCAAAAAACCTATTTTTTTCCTAGTACCCAACTCTAACAAAAATTCCTTCAGATAACCATCAGCTTTTTTTAAAGGCAAAGCATCTTGAAGCTTTTGATCAAAACTCCTGTACGTATAAATATATTTTGATTTGTTTGAATAGTTTTTAAAAAAGCAATTTTAATTTTTTTTTTTATGTATTTTTATAAGAAATATTGTTACGAGAAAAACAAGAGAAGCCAATAAATTTACTAAAGTTTTTTTAACAAGATTTAAAAATTTAAAAGTAGCGCTGCAAGCAGTTTAAATGAAGCAGGTATCTTATTAACTATTTTATTTTTCTGGCATATTTTTTATTTGTTATAAAAAAATAAAATTTATTTGCACCTTAAATTATTTTTTTATACTGATTATTTTTATTTGGTATTTAAATAACTTTTATTAATATTCTGTGCACAAGTTTCATAAAAAATAAATGAAAACATTTTCTACTAAATACGTAAGCAGTTTAAGCAAATCGAAATTCGAATTTAAAACTAATGATAATCAAATAAATCAAAGTGAAGAAAGTCTCAGGTATAAGTTTTATTGCAAATTATGCACAAGGTGGACTGATTCTATATTTATATTACAACTTACTTCATTTAAGAGATTTTTTAATTTTAATGATCACATTAGAATAAAAAAAAAAAAAAGTTTAATATATAAAGTAACATTAATTTTGAAAGTTTATGTTTGATTCAATAGCACCTAAAACGGATGTCTATGCCCTCATTCCTACAATACAAGAGTAGAAAAAAATAACCTACATAATAATCAAATGGATGACCTTATTTAGTAGCTTATATTGGCTCCCCACTTTTTAATTTAGCTCCGCTGCCGCTGTTTAGCTCATATTTGTATGATATAAAAAACTATAAATCACTTGTTTTCATATTTCTTTTGCTTAACCTGTTATAATAATTCTTCCATATGCACTGAAGCAATATTACTTATATATGCATTCTAAGCAAAAACGTAAATAGTTATTTTCTATATAACTATTGAGCAATTTTTGACAATTTAACTTTTAATAAATGTGTTTTAAATTTTCAGTTTTCATTTTATTGTATTTAGGCATAAGGAGATTTCGGGGCATTTTAATAAACTTAGACATATGTGAAAACTTAGGTCGGAAGTATATTCAATTTAGTAATAAAAGTGAGAGCATTTATTTAGAGTTTTCTGAAGTATGTTAGTTTAATCACAGGGTATCCAAGTAAGTGCATGTTAGATAAATGAAAATTTTGAATGTTTTATTTAAAATTGAAAGTTTTATATTAAAAGATTTATCTTTTTAATACAAAATTATGATTAAATTTCATCAATTAAGGTGAAATAAAACAAAAAGTAAAGGGTAGATGTTAAAACATTTAATAAACTTTTTTTAATTTTATATCACTTGTAACAAGGTGCTGTTTTATTTTTATTTTATTTTCGATTTGAGTAAAAATCTTTGAATCTTTATTACACCACGTATCTTTTCTTTTCAGATCGACAAGAAATGATTAAGTTAGGATCAAAATACGGGTTTGACCCAGATACTGTTGAAAAAAAAATCATTAAGTTAATGATTTTGTTTTTAACAGTATCTGGATCAAACCCGTAACCTGGGCCAAACTATCTTTTTGTTCTTCCGTTAATGATTAACGAAAGAACAAAAAGATGCGAATCTTTTCCGAAGACCAAACAACATTCAAATGTAATTTAAAACAATTCGAAATAAAATTTAAACTTTGAAGTAATGTTTTTCAATTAACTTTTTACCGTAAGTTTTCATTTAAAAAACTTTTTAAGTAATTTCCTGGAGCACCGCGATACCCGTGATAAAAACACACACAATTCTACTACTACTACTATACTTTTTTTTACATTGGCCTATGTATTTATAAGAATTGTTATTCGACTTTTAATAAAAAAAATTTCATCGAAAACGTTAATTTAAGAAAGTTAAGAAATATGTAATTCCCAATTGAACAAGAAGCCATTTCATTAGTTTTCAAAAAAAAAATATTCAAAATTTATGTTAGACTGATTTTTGTAGTATCGACTTTCCGCTATATATATACATACATACATATATATATATATATATATATATATATATATATATATATATATATATATATATATATATATATATATATATATATATATATATATATATATATATATATATATATTATATATATATATATATATATATATATATATATATATATATATATATCCCTTGAAATTTTACCCAAATCTTAAAATAATTATAATTTCGAATTTTATTATTTAAAAGTAGAAGAAATCAGACGAAGAAATCAAGTTTTTTCCGTAAAAAGCAAAGAAATAAATTTGATCTCAATTTAAGATTTTTTTACAATGTATACAAGTGCTTTAAAGTAATTTTTTAGCTACATTTTTGTTTTTGTATAGATTTTATATTAATTTTAAGATTAAAATAAAAAAAAGTATCAATTATCTTTTAATTATATTTTAAGATTAAATCAATTATATTTTAAGATTAAAATAAAAAAAAGTATCAATTATCTTTTAATTATATTTTAAGATTAAAATAAAAAAAAGTATCAAAAATCTTTAAAGAAAGCCAATTAGACAAGATACCTTAGTGGACTTGACTTTACGGTAATTTATGCAAATTTCAAAGTAACGGTTAGTTCACTTGACGACAACTTCAGGTCAACAAGTTAGGAAGACTTCAAACACGTCCATTACCGACGTTTTGAATTTTAGTCTTTCTTATTGGAATTTTAAAAGAAAATTTAAATCGGAGTTTTACTACGTTGACATATTTATATAAAGTACTATAAAAAATAACTGGCATAAGCTGAGCTGGAAAAGACCTGGTATAATTAGCCAAAGCAACAATTTATTGCACCTTATACTTTCATTTTATAATTTTAATGAACTTCTAAATTGTATAGGTATCGATATACTTCCGTACTGTGGACGATGAGTTTCAAATTAATGAGTATTTTTGTGGATTTTATTTGGTAACTATAGCTAAAAGCAAGGGTCAGTTTTTTATTATGAAAAACGTCCTTCTTCGTTCCAACTTCGTTCTTCGTTCCAAGGTTCGAGAGCAGTTGGGAACAATGCTATGATTGAGCTGCTGCATTTCTTCTGAAACAGCTGGCTTACAAAAACTTGTTCTTTAACAAGAAAACAGAGCCCTTTATCTTCAATGCAGAGCTCTTAGTTTCAATTATTTAAAGATTCTTTGCGTACAGTCAGGTTTTAAAACACTTTTTGATGCGGCAACTAAATCTGCTAAAACGATGGATTTAGACTAACTAGCTCTGCGCATGAAGAAGAAAGTACCTACAAGATTTAAAGTCGGCTTCAGGGATACTTATTACCAATCAAAATGAGGTCTACAACCAGTTATACTTTTCCAGTATAAATGCAGTTTTAGTCGGCCTCACCGATTGACAACAGTTGTTAAATGACGGCCTCGTCATTTAACAACAGTTGAAGAGTTTGTGATTGGATCAAATAAAACTGAATGCAGTATCGACTACATAAAAAACTTCTACGCAAAGACAATTTTCCTAATTACCAAAGAACGAGCTTCACGGGTACCTCTTCATTGACAAGGCTAATAGAAAAAAAAGTTAAATTAAAAGATTTTCAATCAGTTCTAGATTTCATCTGCGCTAAAGAAAAAAATGGATTGAAAAGCATTGCCTCGGAAATTGTTTAAAAAAAATAGTTTTGTTCCAGCCAGTGACAATTTGTCTCTGGCTGGACCAGAACCATCATTTAGTAGTCTGCGTAGACCAAAAACTTTTCTTCAATCGACAATGAGCTAGGAAAGGCTGAACGCTGTTTCTATAATGGATACCTATAAAAAAATTACCTGTGTCTTAAAATAGATTTTTCGTTAGAAATGTTTATTGAAAAAAACAAAATGCGCCGTAGAATGTTTTATTTGGAAACCAAGTAAAATTCCATCTCTACTTGTTTTACTTTAATTTCGTGATGCTTGTTAACCATAATCAAAAGTTGTTATTTTTTTATTTCTATATCAAAAATAATATACACTGGATAGTAGATATACATTGATCAAAAAAATCGAATCTTTAACTTTTTGCCCCTTTGGAAGTTTGAGTACTCTACACCCATGTATATATATATATATATATATATATATATATATATATATATATATATATATATATATATATATATATATATATATATATATATATACATATATACTTTTTTAAGAACTTGAAATTTTTGTCTTTTGTCTTATTCTGCCCTTTAGTGCCCGGCAGCTATGCAAAACATTCGTTAATTTATTACTTATAAGTTGTTGAATAATTAAACGGATTAGCCGTAATTTTCAGCCAATCCTTTTAATTATTCAATAACTAATATTAGGCAAATATATTAATAATTAAAAAGATTGTTTGTAATTAAAGCCGATTCTCTTAATTATTCCACAATTAACCATTAAAGTTAGATAAATTTAAAAAATATATAATAATTATAAAAGCTTTTAATATCTTAACGGTTTTATTTTATAACTTTAGATTGCTTCGTAATGGTTTAGTAATTGCTCAAAAAGTTATTCAAATAGTGTAAGATGAAGTGTCGTGATGCGCGCCGCCCACAACAGAATTTGAAGTCAAAAATTTTATTTCAATCGTTTTTCCAAGTCTCCAGTACAGTCAGTGTCTGCGGCGCCCACAATTAGCACCCAACGTTATTGGTAACTGCTGAAAAAGTAAACTATGTAAACACTTAAATTTAGTTATTTAGCTTCAGTTAATCCTTATCTGTCAGATAGACAAGCTTGGTTGTATTTTGTCATTAAATTGTCTGACAAGCAAATATTTTTTTATTTGGTTATTAACTAGTTAAAAAATCTGACTTAATAGATTTTCTTAGAAATTTAAATGGTTTTAAATTACGTTCAGGTAAACGGAGGAATAAATTAAATTGACAGCAAATTTAGTAAACGTTTCAGTATTTTTTATATTTATTTTTATATTATATTGCTTAAATATTCAAAATATAAAAGTATAAACTTCAAAAGTCTAAAATGTGGTAATTTCTTTTTGGTGTTTTACAGAAAAATCTCAGTGAGTAATTTCTATGAATGAATTACTCTTGTAAAAAACATGTAGTGAAAAGATGAAAGGTTATTACTTTGATTAATTACTCTAATTTTAAAATTGCTTTTTTGATAATCATCAAGCTATATTCAATTTTAATTAATTTTGCTTCATCTTTTTAAAAAATTTATCGAATGTAATTTTTTTTTGGCTACATTTTTTAGCATTTTTGACTTTAATCCTGTTAATCTAATCATTTTTAAAAATGGAATGTAACGAGTCTTCCGATCATTTTCATCTCCAGCCTCATGTTGATTCAAATGCACATAAGTCAATAAGCATTCTAGAAGCTCCACCTCTTGATGTCAAAGAAAGTAATTTTATAAGCAGTATATTAGTAAGACGAAATCGTGAAAGTTTATCAACAAAAGACCTCCATAAGCTTAAGGAAATAACTAGAAAAAACATACCACCGTTTCAACGGTCTCACTTTTGGATAATGTTTAGTGGAGGACTTGAAGTTAAGAAAATTACGCCAAATTTGTATAAAGATGTTTGTGATGATTTACTGAAAGATAGTAAGTTTTGAGTGTCTTTTTTAGTTCAAGGAAAAAGTTAGCTTTCTTTATTAATTATATATTTTGATGATTTGTTTTAATGTGTGGTATGTAAATATTTATAGTTTAAATATTACTAAATTGTATAATTTTGTAGGTAGATATGGTTTATATATATATATATATATATATATATATATATATATATATATATATATATATATATATATATATATATATATATATATATATATATATATATATATATATATATATATATATATGTATATATATATATATATATATATGTATATGTATATATATATAATTTAATTTTATATAAGGCATGTACCAGAAAAAATCTACACATATTCTAATGTAGTGTTAACGGAAACTGTGCATTAACTAATTGTTTTAAAATGTCATTGCATTGATATTATTCAAAATTTAAAAAACTCTGTTATCGAAACAATTAGTTTTAATTGAAATGTCATCAAATCAAGATAAGAAGCAAGAAAAAATTTTACATTTTCTGATTGAAAATCCATCAATATCAAACAAAACAATTTCTTAAAAATTGCAGATTGCTTTTAGAACATTGCAGAGCTTTATGAAACAATTTAATGACAATCAAACAGAAATCAGGAAGTGGGAAAAAAAAGTTTTTGTTTAACGAAATCTTGTTAAAAAAATATTATTCAGCAATTAATCACAAGAATTTTGTAAATAATATGGGACAATTATAAGACTGCCATCTACCAAATTTAAACACTGCTATCCACCAAATTGTCTCAAATTACGTCCTATCGAAAGATATTGGGCTATTGTCAAAGGAAAACTAAGGTTCAATGTAATAGTAGCTAAAAACATTCAAGAATTTAAAAATAAATGGATTACCAAGAAAGTCCAGCCAAAAACTGTGCAATAGCTGATGTCAAATATAAAAAATAAACAGATTACCAAGAAAGTCCAGCCAAAGACTATACAAAAGCTGATGTCAAATATAAAATGCAAAGTGCATGTGTTCTCGTGTACATAACTTCACAAACTTACTTAAGTAAAATTTTAATATATGTACTTTCAAAATTTATATAACATTCAATATCGAAATAGAATAGTTGACTTATTATTAATTAAAGTATCTGCGCAGATTTTTTCTGCTACATGTCTTATATAATAAAAATTTTCAATGAGTTCTAAATCATTTATGGAGTTGACAAAAAAGTGGCTCTTATTTTAACCTAAAGAAGTGTAAGATTATGTACATTAGAAAAAAATCCATAGATACAATTGAATCAGTGTCTTTAAAAGGGAGGATTTGCTGAAAATTCTTTAGGCAAATCTGCCCTTTTATAAAACACTGATTCTATTATAAAATGACTGATATAGATACAGGCGCTAATACAATTTTATCAAAAACAAAAAGTGAATTTGTTCTTAGTGTGATTTTATCAGAAGATTTACAATGGGAACAGCGCGTTAAAATGATAGCAGTTAAAGTAAACAAAAAATTTGGTCTAATAAAATACAGTTTTAAAAACCGCAACCTAAATTCAATAAGACTATTGTATACATTGCTGGTTTGTTCCCTTAATATGCTTCTTTAGTCCGGAATTCATACTATGATAAAGATGTAAAACAAATAGAACAAGTTCAGAGGAGAGCCTCAAGAATTAAAATCAAAGGAGACAAAAACATGAGGGAAGATTAGATATTTTTAAATTAATATTATTAGAAGATGGGCATCATCGGAGCAACATAATTCAGTTTTTAAATTTTACAAAAGTATAGACAAAATTAATTAACTTCATCCAAAAGAAAAAGCGATTTCAGTAAACACCTCATGGACACGAGGACCAAAACGGTTTATAAAAAATACCTCACAGACACAAGGGCCAAAACGATTACAGAAAATACCTCACGGATACAAGGACCAAAAAAAAGGAGAAAAAAAATGACCAAAAGATCTTTCTAAGCGGTGTTTCAAGCACAGCAATGTGCACTTTTTTTACCCCATGAACAATTAACTCATGGAAATAATATTTGAGTAATTAGTGTATATAATTGTATTATATATAAACTATTAATGTGTTGCGTCAGAAGGAATGTTGTGGGCGCGTCGCATATTATATTGTATATAACATTTATACTGTTTATTATACCCTCGGGGGTATTTGGAATGTATATATATTGAGTAAAGATATTCTGAAAGACAGAAAGAAAAAACAAATATATATTTATTATTACAAGCTATTTTGGCAATGAGTATCAATATAAAGTTTGCGGATTTGGTGTCACAGTACGATGGTTCAAGTGATTTTTCAGAATGGATACGGAAATTGGAACTGGTAGCAAAACTTCAAAAAGTTGACGAGCTTCATGTGGTGCTCCCCTTATTTCTTTCTGGCGGGGGGTCTGCCGTTTATCAAGGTCTAAGTGATGAGATAAAAGAAGACTACACTGAAGTAAAAACTGCACTGACTACTGCCTTCTCTGCTTCTCCACCAACAGCAAACGAAGAGTTCGTTAATTGCCGTTTTAAAGAGAACGAGTCTGTTGACGTATATCTCTCAGAATTAACAAGACTGAGCAAGCTAATATCATGTCACATAAGTAAAGAGTGGATAAGGTGCGCATATATTCTTGGATTACCTGACAAAGCAAGAAAACAGCTGCAAACTGCATGCTCAATATCGACAATGTTGCTGTCCCAGAGTCGCTTCCCACAAAATTTAAAACTGCCAACTCTCTGCATATATGTCAATGGAAGAAAAATAAAAGTATTGTTGGATACTGGATGCTCCAAATCAAATTTAAGTCGGGATATTGTAAACATAAAAAATGTCAAACATGCAAGTGAAAAGGAAAGGTTGTTATGGTGAATGGAAAGTCAATTGTTGTTGATCTTTCTATAAATTTGATTGCACTCTTTTAGATGTTCTCTGATCAAATTGACCATGCCCTCTCTCTTTACCCCTCTGCCAATATTGTTGTTGTTGGTGATTTTAATGCCCATCACACTGAATGGCTTGGCTCTAACACCACTGATCCTGCTGGCACTAAAGCCTTTAACTTCTGCGTTTCTCAATCTCTTACTCAGATAGTTAACTTTGTGACTCGTTTTCCTTACAACCCTAATCATTTACCTTCACTCCTTGACTTATGTCTTGTCTCTGACCCTAGCTTATGTTCAGTTTCTCCCTTTTCTCCCTTAGGTGGTTCTGACCATGCAATGATCTCTATAAATCTTTCTTCTCGTACTTCTTTTTTGGGCTCACCTTATCATCGCACCACCTACTACTACCCTAAAGCTGACTGGGATTCCTTTCGTAATTTTCTTTGTGATGGTCCTTGGGCTTATGTTTTTTCTTTCTCAGCTGACAAATGCGCCTCCTACATAACCTCCTGGATTCAGGCTGGAATGGAAGCTATTATTCCTTCGCGTCGGTTTCAAGTCAAGCCTCATTCTACTCCATGGTTTTCTCCTTCTTGTGCGGCTGCTATATCCAATCGTAATCATTTTTTTCATCTTTTTCAAAAGAACAACTCTCTTGAGAACAAACGGCTATTTATTATTGCAAGAAATCGATGTAAAAAGGTGCTTTCTGATGCTAAACTCCATTATTCTCAGTTCACTAAATCTCGCATCTTATCACAGAAGTTAGGCTCTAAAGACTTTTGGAAAATCTTCAACAGCATTGTTAACAAGGGTAGATATAACATTTCATCTCTCATTCATGGGACTGATCTTATTACCTCTCCCAAGAATAAGGCAGAACTATTTGCAAAGAACTTTTCTTCTAATTCCACTCTTGAATCTTATGGACATTCTCTTCCTTCCATTCCAGTCAAACAGGTTGACCCATTGTTAGACATTCAAATCACTCCGGCTTCTGTTGCTAAAGTCATATATCAATTAAACTCGTCTACAGCTTGTGGTCCAGACAACATTCCTGTCACAGTCTTGTAGAATTGTTCTCCAGAACTTTCTTCAATTCTCTCTAAACTATTTAACAAGTGTTTGACTGAGTCTTGTTTTCCTGCTTGTTGGAAAACGGCATCTGTGGTTCCAATATTCAAAAACTCTGGAGAAAATTCCGACCCCTCCAATTATCGTCCGATCAGTCTTCTTTCTGTTATTAGCAAGGTCTTTGAGTCTTTGATCAACAAATTCCTCACATCTCATCTTGAGTCAAATAAACTGCTGTCAGACAATCAATACGGTTTTCGATCCTCTCGCTCTACGGCCGACTTGCTAACTGCTGTAACTGAAAGATTTTATTGTGCATTAGATGGAGGCGGTGAGGCTAGGGCTATTGCTCTCGACATATCTAAAGCTTTCGACAAAGTTTGGCATGCTGGTCTTCTCCATAAGCTTGCTTCATATGGTGTTTCTGGGAAAGTTTTTGAGATTATCAAATCATTTCTTTCTAACCGGTTTATTAATGTCATCCTTGAAGGCCAACACTCTTCTTTATTTCCAGTAACTTCTGGGGTTCCCCAAGGTTCCATCCTGTGCCCTGTTTTGTTTCTTATCTACATAAACAATCTTCCTGACAACCTTTCATCTAAAGTAGCTCTTTTTGCTGATGACTCAACTTTATACTCCTGTCTTGACAAAAGTCTTCTCTTTTGGATCGCCTAGAACAAGCAGCTGATCTTGAATCTGATCTCACTTCAGTAATAGATTGGGGTTCACAGTGGCTTGTGAATTTCAACTCTAAAAAAACCCAGTTGCTTACTGCAAACAACTACCGTAATATGGTCAACATTCCTATATTAATGAATGGCAATCCTCTTACTGAGTCGTCCTTTTTACGTTTTCTTGGATTATCCCTTACTACTGACCTTTCATGGAAACCATATATACAATCGATTGCTAAATTAGCTTCTGCTAAGGTTGCTTCTCTTTATCGTGCTCGCCATTTCCTTACTTCTGATTCCATTCTCTACCTCTAGAAATCTCTTATTCGTCCCTGTATGGAATACTGTTGTCATATTTGGGCTGGTTCTTCTAACGATTCACTTTCTCTTCTCACAAGGTCCAAAAAGGCATTGTAAATGTTGTCGGACCTGGACTATCTGCTAAGCTTGAACCTTTTTCCCATCGTCGTAAAGTTGCATCTCTTTCTCTTTTCTACAGATACTATCATGGTCACTGCTCAAAGGAGTTATCATCTCTAGTTCCATCAACTAAAATTCATTCTCGTTTTACTTGTCATTCAGCTAAGTCTTATTCGTTTACTGTATCTGTCCCTGCATGCTCTAAAAACTTTTATTCATCTAGTTTTTTTCCCCGCACTTCAATCCTTTGGAACTCTCTCCCATCTTCATGTTTTCCTAACTCATACAACCTTCAACTTTTCAAGTCTTCTGTCAACCGTTTCCTTGCTCTATAACTCTGTTCTTTTTTTTCCTAGTAACTCCCGACTTGATAGTGGTTGCTTGCAGCCTTGTTGGGAGTGAATGCAAATAAAAAAAAAAAAAATGATACCACTATCGATTTGGAATACCTGGTTGCTGACATTGTTCCCGAATATCAAATGCTACTTGGTATGGACGCAATACGACTGCTCGGAGGTGTCCAAATTGGGAAAGATGGCAAAACCATAAACTTCAATATGGAGCAACTAACTATCTGCGCTACTGCAGTCTCTCAAGAAAAAACAAATGAAGCGTCCTCGTCTACTATACAAAAGCTGATTGATAAAGACTTCGTAGCAGAATTCAAAAATTGCAGTTGGTGCGTGTCTTGGAAATGGCTGATGGAACCACCAACTTTAACAAACAAAATTCCAAACTATCATATCTCTGAAGATGTTAAAAGTGAATGCGCAATGGAAATAAGTGAATGGATAGCACAGGGATGGCTGAAACCGTTTGAAGAGAAAAACTTCACAACTGGAGAAAGTTGGGAGAATATCTTGAGATAATCTATATATATATATATATATATATATATATATATATATATATATATATATATATATATATATATATATATATATATATATATATATATATATATATATATATATATATATATATATATATAAGAAAGCGTACCTGCAGATTTGTGTTTACGAAACATTATGGAAATATCAAGTTGTGGAATATGAAGGGCAGCGATACTGTCTAAAAGATTAGGTTTTGGTTTAAATGTGGCGCCCAGAATAATGACAAAAATCTTAAAAAAGGTATTATTCTTAGTCAAAGTTGTCGAGTCTGGGACAGATTCATTTATTGATGACATCATTGTCAATAATAACGTAGTGTCAAGTTGCAGAGTTCAAAAACTCTTGAAAAAATATGGCTTGGATTCTAAGCTGCCAGAAAAACTTGTCGGTGGCCGTGTTCTTGGATTGCGAGTGTACAAACAATGCAACCAAGTCCATTGCAAGCGTGACAACATACCCAAAGTTCCTGAAGGAAAAACGACACGTCGGCAAATCTTTTCTTGGTGCGGACAGCTGATCAGACATTTTCCAATAGCAAATTAGTTGCGCCCTTCGTGCAGCTATCTAAAAAGGGTTTCGAGTAGTTGTGGATGGGACTCTTCGATGAGCGATCGTGTTGTCAAATTAGTAAGCAGTTTAAATGAAAGACTTACAAAGGAAGATCCCGTTCATGGGTCATGGAACGTAAAAAACACTTCTGAAGCAATAGTGCGATGCAAGCAGTTTAGCTGTTGGCATAGTTCTGGAAGTGGCTGGGGAATAGTAGAAGACTGTTCGTGGCTGAGAAAACAAGATGATGCAGCTCACATTAATCTCGCAGAGTTAAAAGCTGTGATAAAAGGAATTAATCTAGCAACAAAATGGGGATTCGAATGTATTACCATAAAGTGTGACTCGGCTACTGTTGTTGGCTGGTTGAAATCCTTAATTATCAGTGACAAACCCATTTGAGTACACGGTCTTGGAGAACCACTTATCCGTTGCCGGTTGTCGTTAATTTAAGACCTTGTGAAGGAGTGCGGTATGCAATTAAAACTTTTCCTGGTTAAGTCAGCATAAAATAAAGTCGATGCTCTTACAATGGTACCACAGCATTCAAACCATTCTGCAATGACAGCAAATGTCGCACCGCCTGATGTGAAGTCGTTTCATAATTTTCATTACTTTGGAGTGAATCGAACACTTTATCTGATGAAACAGACATATTCGAAAGAAAAAACTTGTAGAAAATACATTGAATCATTTGTAAAAAATTTGTTTATCGGTGGATCCTGCGCTAATTAGATGGGAAAAAGGAAGTCTTGAAGTTGGAAAGAGCCGGAACTGTTTAGCTATTGACGTTACCCACTATAAATCAGAGATTTATTTGTCTATCATTGACTGTGGCAAAAGGAGCATTTGGAGGAAGCTACAGAGCGAGAAAGAAGCAACAGTGTGTTTCCATCTAGAAGAAATATTCAAAGAAAGAGGACCTCCGTGGCAAGTTCTTCTTGACAACAGCAAGACCTTTCGCTCAAAACTCGTTGGTGAATTATGCGCAAAATGGGGAGTGTCCATCCTGTTTCGTTGTGCTCACAGGCCATCTGGAAATGGAATTGTTGAACGTCATCATCGCACAATCAAGCACATGGCAGCAAGAAGTTGCAAAGATCCGTTAAAAATGGTTTATTGGTATAATGTGGCTCCTAGAAAAAATGAGGAGGAAACATCGCTCCCCTACAAAGCTATATTTTCCTATGAGTGGAAACCACACACAATTTTTGCCAAAACTAACGAGGAAGTTCTTCACAACTATACACAAGGACAAAAAGTATTTGTAAAATCACCTTATTCAAAATGTACTAGTGAATGAAATAGAGGAAGAGTCTCAGATAATGGATGAGGAGTTTCGGTAGAAATTAATGGATTGCCGAGACACATGTTGGACGTCTGTCCAGCTCCCATTGTAGCTGACTTCTCTACGAGAGAACCGGAAGAACTCACCGCGAGCAATCTGAATCTCAGAAGATCGAGGCATCTGCGGAAGTTAACGAATAAGTATACGGGCTTTGTGACTTAGAGATCAAGGGGTGTTGTAATAAGTGTAAATAATTGTATTATATATAAACTATTAATGTGTTGCGTCAGAAGGAATGTTATTGGCACGTCGCATATTATATTGTATATAACGTTTATACTGTTTATTATACCCTCGGGGGTATTTGCAAATGTATATATATTGAGTAAAGATATTCAGAAAGACAGGAAGAAAAACCAAATCTGATAATATGAATACGCTAATTTAATATTATTATTAGTCGAGTTACGTCATTTTCTAGGCTTTTCTATATTAAAGTAGTTTCTAGGCTTTTCTATACGCGTTTTTTTTTTTTAATTTTATTTACTAACAACGCGTATTACGGGTTGCTTACTGCTAGTATATATTTATTATTACAGTTAGCAAAAAATTGCCGACCTCAAACACTATTAACAGTGTGTCAAGAAAGGTTTGACACAATGGTTTTACCATTATTTCAAACCTTTTTTGCTGACCTGATGTCAACCTCTAACAGTTTCATGTTGGTAAAATGTCAAACTCATTTTTTTCTTATTCTGAGGGTTATATATATATATATATATATATATATATATATATATATATATATATATATATATATATATATATATATATATATATATATATATATATATATATATATATATATATATATATGTATATATATATATATATATTTATATATATATATATATATATATATATATATATATATATATATATATATATATATATATATATATATATATATATATATATATATATATATATACATATAATGCTGAACTTAATAGTAATAGTACCCTTTCGAGTGTGTTTGACACAGAATTCTTGGCAGCATTGCAACTGAGGTAATTGCGAAAAAGAGTTGCAGCGCATTTTTAGTATTTTGTTTGTTAAATAGTTTTAAAATCTTCTGACAACACGACTGTGTGGCGGAGTGGATAGCTTGCAGAGATTCTGAAGCAAAATGCTACTTCCAGTAGTAGGTTCAAACCTTACCACTGAAACACTTTTTTTAGATTTTTTTTGATTTTTCAAAAATACAAAATAAAACACTTTTGAAGTTTTACAGATACTATATACATAACAAAGTAAAGATATTATACACTGTAACAAACAAAAGGAAGAGAATTTTTAAAAAAGCTTAAAATTTCTCAAAGCATCAAACACCCGTAGAAATTTATTGCGTATATGTCAACATAGTCATGTTATTAATGTGTTCAGATAATTAGTCCTGATATCCTGATAACCTGCGGATTATCTGAAAAAAAATTATGTTCTGAAACTTAATAAAGAAAAAAATTAATAAGCCCGTCCTGTTACTTCAGTAGGTACTGCTGTAGAAGCAAAAAACAAATAAACAAAAAAAACAACAACAAATGCCATCTAAGTTAGAGATTCTTATATTAAGTCTTTACGCAATCAATAAAATCTCTACATCAAAGGCATTTCATTCAATTAAGAATTTTTCAAAAATAAATTAACGGGCTAAGGGATTGTCTATAACTTATGGAATGCAAAATATATTTTAAAAATATAAGTAGGAGATATTAAGCTCTTTTGCATGGCGATTTTCATTAAACTTAATGAACTATTTTAATTTTTTATTTAGGTTAAGATTCTGTGAGGCAAAACTTTTTTTTTTGTTTATTGTGAAATTTTGCAATATGTAATTTATAGACTATCCCTAAGCAGGCTCAGGGAGGAATAGCGTGCATTCACAAACCTTAACTGAACACCCTTATAATTTTTTTTCTTTACAATTTGACTGCATCTTTTGATGTTTTAACAATTTAAATGTAAGAAAAAATTTATTATCTTGTGATAATTTTTTTCTTTAATTGTTGATCTTTTTTTACACAAAGGCTTTAAACAAAATAAAAAATTAATTGTAATGATAGTTTAAAATTAAACACAATTTGTGTAAATAAAGTTTTATATTAAAATTTTTTTTAAATAGGCATGTATTTTTTATGATAAATTTAAATGTTTGAAACTATTTTTCCATGTCTTTCTAAAAAATTTTCAAAAGATTATTTTTTTAAGTTACTTTAAATAATGAATAAGTTAAATTAAATCTTCCCATTCCAATGGAATGATTTAATTGCTAGAAACGTTTTGCGTAACTTAAATAAACAAAAGACAACTCATACCCTTAAAAATTTTTTCAAAGCGCAATAAATGACGCTTGTTATGTGTATATTCTAAAAACGTTGTGTTTTGAACGGAATAGTTTGCTTTAACAAGCTTTTGTTATTAAAATTATAACTTTTATTAATTATAAATTAATTAAAATTAGAATTTTATTTGAGAAAAAGAAAAGTTTAAGTTTGTGTAAATGTTTGCTAAAAAAGTTATAAAAGTTCTATTAGTGTTAGCAATGAAAAAACAGCAAATATGTTTTAATGAAAAGAAATGGTTATTTCATTGTTTTAATGTTTTAATGATGCAAAAACATTATGAATTTATATTTTATTTAAACGAATGAAACAATGAAAAAAATGAAAGCTTATGAACTTCTTTCAAATAAATTTGATGTAATAATAATAAAAAATTTACTGTAGCATTAAGTTAAAGATGAAGACAATAACAAAGAAAATAAAAGATAAATTTATTCTTTAAAACAAGATCATTAAGAACTAGGTGGAAAAAAAACACAATCAGATGTGATCAAATAATAAATAAATAAGTTGAAAGAATTTTTAACGTTTTGTCAGGCAGTGCGCTGCTAAATAATAATTTTAAAATATTTATCGTCTAAAGAACGCTGTATAACAAATTAAAACTTAATAAAATTTTGTGAAACACTCATATCCAAAAATAAAAGATCGATCCTGATAACTTAATGACGAGCGTGATTTTGCGCGCTCGTCATTATGTTAAAAAAATATTTGAGTTTTATGGACGCGAAACATTGCGCTAGACAATTTTCTTCATGCCAAGGCCTGTTAACGTTACAAACATATGTTTGTAACAATTATAAAATCAAATTTTGTATTTAATAAACAATTTTGAATAAACAGATAGCTTGTGCAAAAGTCAAAAGCACTCGTAAAAAGCTGTTTAGAGGAGCAGCTTGCATCACCCATGTTCCTTTTAGGAGAGCTTTTCTCTGCTCTTGCACACATTTACTCCCGCCAAGGCCTATATATATATATATATATTGGCCTTGGTATATATATATATATATATATATATATATATATATATATATATATATATATATATATATATATATATATATATATATATATATATATATATATATATATATATATATATATATACATATATACATATATATGTATGTATATACTGTAGTCTTCAAGCTGTCACAGAAGAGAGATCACAATCAAATTTGATTGTCTGTTATAAGTGATCAAAATGTAATTTCTTTTTATCAAGACCAGAATAAATGTGTTATCAGCAAATAGAGTCGTTTTAGAAGTGAGATCAGAAAAATTGTTAATATTAATGAGAAACATCATGGAACCAAAGATAGAATCTTTAGGTATCCCAGAAGTTACTAGAAATAAAGAAGAGTGTTATCCATGAAAGACAACTTCAATACTGCAATTAGAATTTTCAAAACTATTTCAGATATGCCATATAAAGTGAATTTACAGAGAAAAACAACATGCCAAACTCAGTTTAAAAGACATCTTATATGAATGTTTAAAGTTCTTGCATCAAACTACAAAGTTTTAGCCAAGTTTTAAGCATTTATAAAGTCAGATGCAGTTGTGGAAAATCTTGATTAGGCTAATTTAATATACAAAAAAAAAAACTGAGGTTTTTTTTTAAAAGTTTGTTTGCATTGCTAATCTCATCAGTTGAGAAAATTAAAAACAAATGAATTCATTTGTTTAAAAACAACTTTAGTTTTAATTTTTGTGTTATTTATAGGAGTGATACCTGCAAGTGCCAGATAAAGATTCAGCAGTGTACTTATGCTTGATTTCAGTGTACTTATGCTTGATTTCGCTTATGATTATCTAATATAATATTGTATTAAGTATTGTTTTAAAAATCTATTTGTGAATTGGTGAATAAAATACTTTTCGAA
Organism: Hydra vulgaris; assembly: GCF_022113875.1. NCBI lineage: Eukaryota > Metazoa > Cnidaria > Hydrozoa > Anthoathecata > Hydridae > Hydra > Hydra vulgaris. Next base: position 44,728,456 of record NC_061158.1, on the reverse strand, counting down.
CCTATTAAATTCTATCTATTAATAATAAAATGGATACTTCAGTGAATGTGAAATTTTCAAATCCAACTTGCCACCATCTACTAAAAAATTAGGAATAGGAAATGATTTCATATTCCAGCAGGGTAACAATCCAAAATATACATCTAAGAAAACAAAACTATATTTTGATACAAATAACCTTAAAAGAAACTATAATGAGTGCATAGAATAACAGAAGAGACCCAAAATTTGTTCAAATCAATTGTCTACCTGAGGCCATTAAGGTCAAAGGAAGCCCCACTCAATAATTTATTTTTTGTTAAATTTTATAAAAAGCTTTTTTTTTTATTTCTAAATTTCTATCGTATAAAAGAAAGCAATGATTTTTTGTAAAAAAGTTTTTTTACTATAAAATCATTGCTTTTTTTTAGAATTTTTACAAATATTTTAGCAGCATATTCTAAAAATCTTAATGATGTTTTTTTATTGATATTTTAATGTATACTTTGATGCAATTTTTGTTAAAATTTTAGGTATTTAGTACAAAAGTTTTGGTCATAAACATAAATATATATTTTTTAAAGTATACAATTTTTTTTGGATACTGTAAGGTTGTTTGTTGTTCTATGAAGGCTAACAATCGAAGGTGTTAGTTATTGAAATTGGTTGTTAATTGTGACTTGTTGCAAAGAAGTATCATGTACATTTCTTTGCAATAGAACATTAGAACATGGAACACTATGAAGTTTTCACAGTTTTTGTTCTGTTATTTATTAAGTTATTTGTTAGAACTAGGGCTGTTAATGGGTCAGATGTTGATCTAGACCTGACCTATTATTTTGTTTAAACCAATTTGTTTTAACTGGGTCTCTGGATACTCACTCTTTATTATTATTTTTTTATTGCTAACTGCTTTAGTTTTTAAGAATTTTTATCATTAAAATCTAAGAAAAAATACTTCATTTACATCTTATTTGTTAACCGCCATGAGGATTTGTTGATACCTTATTCAAATCCAGATCCTTGTAAATAAATTGGGATAAAAGTGTAGCTCGAATTTGTTCAATCTCTTTTTTCTTATTGTTTATTTTTTATCATTTTTTTATGCTCTTCACAGTGAATTACTTAGCTTTAGTACATGTGATCTTACCGGCACCATTACACAAAATCTTTTATTTTTTGCAAACTGACACAAATAATTCAACTTTTTTTAGACAATCCTAATCGTCTACTTTTTGCATTGTGTCTTGGTTCTGACTTTTGTTTCTCTTTTTTTTTAAAGTGAGTCAGGTGATTCTTTAATCATACAAAACTGTTGTCTTATTCTTCTCCTTGATTTTATCTATATTTGTCTCATTCATCAGATTTCCTTATTTACCATTTTTTATAAACTAATTGTTGAATGGGAATCTGATCCTGTTTTTTTTTTTTTCTTTTTTATAATCTTCAGCTTTATACCTTATGTCTGATAAATGTAATTCTTATGTTTAAATACTTATATCCATTGCTGATCAAAATGATTTATTTTGAATTCTGACAGACATGTTTGTTTTACTTTCTTGTAGATTCTAAATCAGTCTTAATTCTTCTCTGTGGTTTTATTTAGTGCAAAGCTGTACGTATCCAATGGTCAATGATCAGATTTTATTCTGCATTTGTGGTAGGCCGCAAACTAAATAATAAAATGATATTAAACATTGTAATTACATTGTTGGTATTAAACATGGAGAGCCACTGTGTATTTGTTTCTAAGCATTTAACCTGAAAACTAAAACAACCTTATATTTAATCTTATTATTTAAGATTTTTTATTTAAATTCAAATATTTTCTAGATTTTAACCATATATATTTTTTATATATATAGATAATGGACAGTGTAAATCTATGAAATTGACATCTAATTCTCACTACTTAACTCCAATGGGCTGTTTCATACTGCAAAAAGTTCTCTTAGTTATAAACGAGTTAAATCCAGACATTATTTATTGTCCTATGCTTGAGCAGTTAGGAGCAGTCATGCTACACTTTATGGATGAGGAAGATGTGTTTGCCTGTCTTACTGGTATTCTCAATAGGGACTTGATTGAACAAACAAAAACTTCAAACATAATATCTGATACTACCTTACAAGATCTCTTAAAATTAAAAGAGGTAATTTATATAGTTGTCATTTCACTTTTTTTCTCTTAAAAATGTTTTTTACTTTTTTATTATCTTTTGTGCACAATATAGTCAGGTTAAATAATAGGTAGTATTGCTTAGTTAATCATGAATTTCTCCATAAATTGTTTATTTTCATTGCTAAATATATTTTTAAATGTTTGGTTCACTTATCTTTTATACATTTTGCATTCCACTACACAATTCTAGGTTAAAATGCTAGGTAAATAAAAATCTTAAAATGCTAGGTAAATAAAAATTAATTAATATAAAAAAAAAGTTATTTGCATTCAATGCAATAAATTTAACTAAATAAATAAATAAAAAAAATTAAACTAAAGTACATTTACTAAAGCAGAGTACAAGTACAAAAGTTTTGATATTGTAGTAGAGAATAAATAAGAAATGAGAAAGTCTTTTAGAGTTAAACCAACAAGCAAAACAAGATGCAATGTTCTAAGAGATGTCATAGTGATGAAAAGTAAGCAGTTAAAGAAAGCAATTGAGTGGTGCCGAATAAACAATAAACGTGGTTGGGGTGTAATTAATTCAAGAGGATTTCCACCAATTAAAGATCTTAGAACAATTAACAAACAGATTGATGGTGTCATTGTAACTGGAAATGAGAAGGAATATTGCTCAATTTTTACATAATATGAAGAAGAATCGTTAGTCTGTTATATAAGAAACAAGAAAAGGTAATATGTTCACATAATTGAGAAATGAAACATTTTATTAATAAACTGTTATAATCTGTATTAAAATCCTGGTTTTTATTTTGTTAATTAAAAAACTAAACTTATACTGTTTAGTTTTCTTGTATTGTTATTTCAATAATTTATTTAGGTGCAAGGTTTAAACAAGTCGGAGTTGACAAGGATAATGTTGAATGTTTTGGGAGTAAGAAAGCAAGCCTGTAGAAACTTCTGAGGTTGTCAGATTACTAAACTATCACCAATATATTTTTTATTATGCACTTTCTATAATACTTTCTATAAAACTTTGTTTGGAGTACTCAACGAGCTCTCCAAACAAAGAAGCTTAGCAAGTCTTTTTGGAACCATTGGGATGCAAAGTATCAAAAGTTCATTACCAAAAAGAGACAAGGAACTGTATCCATAAATTGTGCCATACTGCACAAAAGAAATGTAACCACCTCAACGAATTAGCGCAAGAACTTATAGAATGTATTATTTTCATTGATGCAAATCAATTAGAAACAGGTGTATGGCATGGAGATATAGATACCACTAGAATTTTTAATCATGATAAAACCCCCCAGTTTATAAACTATGGAGTTGATTGTACTGCAAATGGTTTAGTGTATGCTGGGAGAAGGGAAAGTTGTCAAAAGATGATTAGAGAAAATAGAGAATGCATAACTATACATCCTTTTGTTTCCTTTGGAGGAGATATGGCAATGTTCGACGTCATATTCGAGAGAAAAAGAATTAGTGCCCACATTGCTTTAAAAGAAACTGTTATACAAATTCCAAACCTTCTAATCTCCGCAAATGACAGTGGAAGTCAGGATCACAGTTCATTTCTAAGTGCATATCAATTGCTTGACCAATTTTTAGAAAAAAATAATAAAAAGTGGCCTGTTGTTGTCCTATCTGATAATCACTTTTTAAAATTTGACAGTGATGTATTGGCATTTTTAAGAAGTAAAAATATTAGATTTTTTATCACTCCACCTGACACAACTGGCGTTACCCAGCTCCTTGATCAAATCAATCAGAAATTGCACTCTGAGTACAGAAGTGCTAAATCTGTACTTTATTCTTCATTTATGACAATCAACAGAGAAGGTTTCATGAATATACTTGCAGAGTTATGATCATAGTGGGCATCAAAACAAACAGTCATAAATGCAGGTAAAAAAAGTTGACATTTCAAATGGAGGACTCAGTGTTAAGTGGATGCAGGAAGATAAGTTTTTACGAGCTGAGCTGTGTATTAATGAAAATACTGAAAATAATCAATTATCAATAGCAGTAGTAATTTCTTCTCCAAAAGATGTTCGCTATGACTCAGCAAGATATTGGAAACACAAATACGAAAGTACCATGGAAGCTTATCAAACGATATCTGATAAATCAATATCACTGGAAGAAATATTTAACTTGTGGCCTGTAACCAAAGTAACACCTAAAATAAACAATGAAGTTTTTAGAGTTACCAGGTTCACAACTCAATGGAAGGGAAAAAATATTGGTTTCTTCAATCAAGGAAGACAAAACCAAAAAGGAGAAAGCTAATAAAGAAAGGAAATTCAAGCAACAACAACAAATTGAGGCATTCTATAAGTGTAAGGAAGAATGTACATGTGCAAAGAAGGTTTGTGCAGCAACTAAGATTCGAGAATGCTTGTGTTGCCATAATATTTTGAAATCTACATGTAATAAAAAAGGAATATGATCAAACCATTTTGTGAAATAAGAACCAAAAAATGCCTTCAGTTTGAATCTGATGAAGATAACGTTGAAGACTTTATTTTTGTAACTGATTTTATCCAGAATACAACCTCTAGCATTCTCTATTCGCTGATTTATAAAGTTTATCAGGATCTTATTTTTATATTTTTTGTTCATAATTTTTTTTTAAGACAATGTTATTTAAAAAAAAAATTATCAAAAGTAATCACTGAAGTTTGTTATATAGTTTTTGATTTTGTACCTCAAAACATTAGGTGCAGCACCTCATAATGCTAGGTATTTTGAAAGGCGATTTTGAGAAAATTGAATTTATTCTGTGCACATATCTTTTTAGCACTGTTTTTAGAGTGTTAAGGCAACATTTCTGATAAGGTTCTGCAAACTTATTTTTAGAAGGGCTTGAAATTTTCAAAATTATCTTTAAAAAAAGTGTTAATAGCTTGTAGACTTTTTTCAACGTCTTTATAATTTAGGCTATCTTTTAAGTATTACATGTAGTATTTATTTACTTATGACTTAACATTTTATTCTTTATTCCGATTATTTAATGCTTTCAGAATTTAAAAAAATAGAGTTTTATGTTGGTTTATTTCCAACCTTACATTCTGAGGTCTCACTGCATTCTGAGGTCTTTTTACCTGTACACAATATTCATAGTATGTTTAAATGATTAAGTTTAGAAAAGCTTTTACTTTTTTTTTTTATAAAAATGTATACATATTATTTGTGACGATTTGTTCATTTGTATAAATGTAAGTATATCACTCAGTGTAATTTGTATAACTATTAATGTAGTTTAAAGTAAAAAATCGTTGTTTTTTTAATTTATTTCAAGAAATTTTTTTTAACTTAAAGTTTTTAAAAATAATGTGAAAAACAAAGCTGTTGCAATAATGATTACCACTGAACCACATTTCTGACTGCTGCGGACAAAAAATAGTTTCTTAAGCAATCTAATTGATCTTTTCTGCTATTAGATCTATTCCACATTTTAAAGGTTCCATTTCTAATTTTTAAAGGTTTATTTTCATCAGAAAATAAATACAGCAAAATGAGAAACCTCTGATTTAAAAGACTTTTTCCTCTGCCTCAATCTTGTTGTCAGATAAAACTCAATTAACTTCAGATTGTGCATGAGTTAGCACCAGCAGTTTAGTTATTAAAATTTTTTTTCTATTTAAATTAAGAAAACCATTTTTAACTTCAGAAGACAATTTATCTCTTTACTTCTATGATCCAGATCTGTTAATGAATGTTGGAAATTTCTGTCTTGAGTTCAACGCAGTATTTTTTATTCATATAGTACTTTTTATTGATAATTTAAATTGAGTCCTCAGATGTTCTTTTACATAATGGCAACTTTTTTGTTTTGTTTAGATTGATCTTTCTGCTTGTTTGTTAGAAATATTGCTTTTAATACAATTTATTACAGTTTTTATTGCCATTTTAGTAGATTATTATAGAGATTTGTTATTTTTTTGATAAAAAAAATTGAGATTTATTATGTGAGGATAAAAATTTGACTCAAAAGCCCCCACTTTTAAACAGATAATTTATAAAATCTATAAATGGCATCTCTAGAAATATAAAGAATTTAAAAAAAAAATTTTTTTGTAAATATTAAACCAGTACATTTTTTGTTATAAAACCATTCTTAATAGATCTATATCTTGTAAATATGATACAATCTCTATATTCATAAATTAAAATATAGCAGTTTTGCATTAAATTTTTTTGGTTTAAGAACAAAAATTATAATCAAGACTTTATAAATGTGTATCAGACTTATCAATTAATGATTGAAACTAAAAGATATTAAGATATTTTGTTAAAAAAAGTTGTAAAAATAATGAAGTTGACCAAATAGTTACTATCAGATTCACAATATATTTTTGTCAAGGAACATTTGCCTTACATTCTCCTGATTTTGAAAATTGATGGCCTTTTTTTTTTTAAAGCAAGTATTGTTTTTTTTTGCTTAAAAATGATATCCCACTTATGTTGTACCTCTTGTCATTAAGTACTTACGTATAGACATCATTCTGTGGTTGATTTTCAAGAGTTTCATCAAAGTATTACCATTAAATATGGGGGAAAATGACCTATAACCTTTGCAGCTCTTACAACAATCAAAACTGACCTTCCAGATTTGTTTGCCAAATACCTTTATATACTTTGTAGTCTTGTAGTAATTAAAAGTTTGTGCAAACAATTTAATTAAAAGATATAAAATATGTTGCCTTTCTCAAATATTCAAAAAAATATTCAAGACAGTGCTACTTGTCAGAAATCCAAAGATCCTCCCTGTTCATCAAAGATCATCCTCCCAATCTTCTGCTGGAAGATTTGGTTACAAATGCGATGTTGCTAACAACCAAAAAATAACGTTGGCACAACATTGTATTTTAAGTCAGCATTGCATAATATTTTATGTTGATTCAGCGTTGTATTCTATGATGGCACAACTTTGTATTTTACCTTTGCAAAATGTTGTATTTGAAGTTGTTGATTTAAGGTTATATTTTATGTTTGCACAATGTTATATTTAACATTTTTCAAATTAAATTTATTTATTTTATATTTTAGTACATATCTGTCTGCATTTGATTAAAAGCGCATTATTCATGTTTATTTTGCTTGTGGCTTGATATTTGTTATATAAAAAAGAGAAAAATATTTTAGTAAAATATATTTCCATAATTAACTGTAATATTCGCATGAAAAATAATTCTTATAAGTTATACAAATAACCCAACCACAACACTTAAGTTGGGCTAACGTATAAAAATATATCGCTAACATTGGTTGTTTTCTCTGATGCAAATACAATGTTGATCCAATGTTAGTTTATTGTATTTATATTAATAAAAACCATGATAACAACATAATTAAAAATAGTCAGTAAGATTATATTGGTCCAATGTATGGAAAAACATAACAAAAGTTGGTTGTTTTTCCAATCTTAACCCAACATTGATCCAATGTATAGGGAGAAACATTGATTCAATATATATTGATTAATGTTGACCAAATGTGTATAACCCCATTTTTAATGGTATATTTTATTAACCTCAATTTCTGATATCAGCTAGGAACTCTCCATTAAAAAAGATGATGATGTTAATAAATCTATAAATTTCATTTTAAAAACATTTGATAAAATCTTAGACCAACATGCTCCTTACAAAATACTAACCAACCAGCAAATTAAACTAAAATCAAAACCTTGGATTACTTATGGAATACTTAAATCTATTTCAGGTAAAAACAATCTTTATAAAAAGTTTATAAAATCAAAAAATATTTATAATAAAAATGAATTTATTTGCAAAATTTAAATTTTATAAAAACAAAATTTGTAATTTATTAAAATTTAGCAAAAAAACATACTTTATTATATATTTATTATACATAAAAGAAATCATTAATATTAGATCTTCTACACACAATTCATTTTTTAAACTTAAATTGAACAAAAATCTTATCACTGATCACACTGCTGTATCTAATATATTTAATAATTTTTTTAGCACTATACATAACTAACTGCTTAGCTAACCCATACCCCCTAAATGCATATATGGTGACTTTCTTAACATTCCAAATGCTATATTGTTTTTTATTAGTCCTGTTACTGAAAATGAAATATCTGGTCTCATTACAAACACACTTAAAACTGAAAAAAGTCCTAATAACATACCTATATTCCTCCTTAAACTTGTCCCATATTATTTCAAACCCTCTTTATATTGTTATAAATAAATCATTTAAAAGTGATATTTTCCAAGATATTTTAAAAGTTGCCAAAGTCATTCCAATATTTAAAAAAGGTTCTCTACTAGTTTTCACCAATTACCGGCGCATCTCCCTGCTTTCTAATATAAGTTAATTCGTTGAGATAATGATGCATAATAGGCTCTGCTTTTCCTGAAAAATTTAAATGCCTTTACACCCATCAGTATGGATTTCATGCTAATCACTCGACAACTCAGGCTCTCATTGAAATGAGTGAATCAATTTGAAAAGCTGTTGATGGTAAATATTTTGCTTGTGGTGTATTCGTCAATTTAAAAAAAGCGTTTTATACAGTAGATCATTCAATTTTGTTGAAAAAAATATTATGGGATCAGAGGCATACACCTTAAATAATTTACTACATAGTTAAACGAAAAAACACAATTTGTTTCTATCAATGACACAAAATCTACTCTTGTAATATGTTCTAATGATGTTCCTCAGGGTTATTGACATAATGGTCGAAATTCGCCATTATGTCAATCTTGAAACACTCTTGAACATATACCATAACACATACACATACCTATTTTTTTCTCACATTTAAGATATGCATGCCAAGTAAGAGGGTTATCTCATTATCTTTTTAGGTTATCCCAGCTCCAAAACAATGCTTTAAAAATTATTTATTTCCAGGATATTAATTTTAATCCAAATGTGCTCTATCTATTTTCTAAAGTATTAAAACTATGTGATTATATTCAACTTTTAAACTGTCAATTTGTCTGGAACCACCAACACAATAACCTTTAACTTTCATCAATTTCTTTACAAAAGTGCCAACACTCCTTAACACCTTTGTTCCAATAGTAATTTAAACCTGTTTGTCTCTAAACACCGCTCTCATAATTACGGACATAAATCAATAAAATATCAAAGCATTAAAACTAAAAGCTCTCAATTCATTATCAACCTTTAAAACCAGTTATTTTACTTTTTATTAAAAAAATACAGTTAATATTTTTAATTTCTATAATCGATTTTTGTTGTTTTTAGTATTGTTTATTATTACTGCTATTAATAAAACACGTTTGATATTTCTGATTTTATAATAGTTTTTGTTGTCATAACTATTGCTTATTGTTATTTTAATAAATATTTACATTACTATTATTAATTACTTTTAACTATAATTACTAATGTTAATATTGTTATTATTATTGTAGTAATTATTATAGTTATAATTAGTGTATTGTTGTTATAATTATTATTACTTTTATTACTGTCATTATTGTTGTTGTTATATTATTATTGTTATATTATTATAATATAATTTTTTATAATTACTATCTGTATTATATTTATTGTTGTTATTATTACTATTTTTATTATTATTGAATTTTATAGGTGTTTAATTCATATTAGTACTCATTTCTATTTGCAAATATCCTTGATGTGAGAATTTTTCTTCAGAAATATATTTGGTTTGATTTGATTTGTAAGGATTAATGTTAGATTATATACATTGGATCAATGTGTGTTTGCATTGAAAGAACATATATGTGTATATATAAATATGTACCACTATACACACACACACACGCACACACACACACAAACACACACACACATATATATATCCACTATAGTGTATATAGGTTAGCAAATGCTTATTAGTTTTGCTTATCTTTGTAGCATACAGCTTTTTCAGAAAAAGATATATATATATATATATATATATATATATATATATATATATATATATATATATATACATACATATATATATATATATATATATATATATATATATATATATATATATATATATATATATATATATATATATATATATATATATATATATATATATATATATATATATATATATGCAAGAGTATATATATATATATATATATATATATATATATATATATATATGCAAGAGTATATATATATATATATATATATATATATATATATATATATATATATATATATATATATATATAATATATATATATATACTCTTGCATGTCTCTTGCATGGCATCAAAAAAAGTTTCCCATAAACTGTAGTTTTAAAGAGCGCGTTAATAAACCAGACCAGAAAAACTTTTAAAAATTAAATTTTTTTTTTTAATTGATAGACTGCCTGGCCAAACCAAACCCTCAGTCGATGTAGCAGCACTCTTTTGCGAGTCAGGCTATTTGTCAGTCATTGTAGCAGCACTCCCTTGCGAGTCAGGCTATTTGTCAGTCGATGTAGCAGCATTCCCTTGCGAGTCAGGCTATTTGTCAGTCGATGTAGCAGCACTCCGTTGCGAGTCAGGCTATTTGTCAGTCGATGTAGCAGCACTCCGTTGCAAGTCAGGCTATAAGATAGTCGATGTAGCAACATTTACGCATGTTTTAAAAATGTTTTTTATTAAATCAATAACAAAAACACCACTAATTAAAAAAAACTTTCTAGTCGTTATAATTGTGGTTTTTTAAAAAACAGTTAAATTTAATGTACTTCCGCATAAATTAATTGCTTTGACATTTCGATGACAATCAAAAACAGCTTAAGAGACGAGGTAATTAAAATTGTAGTCGTAAGAGACTTTTTTTACATTAAAACGCTCTTTTGACTACACTATATGGGTATATATATATATATATATATATATATATATATATATATATATATATATATATATATATATATATATATATATATATATGTATATATATATATATATATATATATATACATATATATATAATAACCAATTTTATCTGGTTTTACAAAATATGTTTAAAATTTATTTAGAAAAAAGTTTATTCAAAACTGGAATCATATGTTACATCACACGCTGAGGCTGCTGGCCATAAGCTTGTAATATTCCCATCTTTAAGAAAGTTTATCTTTGACAGGCTTTCATTACCTCATTTGGTATGTCTTACATCTAGTTCTTTTTTGAATAATTTGTTTTTCATTTTTTATGTTTTCATTGTTTATGTTTTATGTTATATTTTCATGTTTGTAAGTATGTGTCTAAATTATATATATATATATATATATATATATATATATATATATATATATATATATATATATATATATATATATATATATATATATATATATATATATATATATATATATGTATATATATATATATATATATATATATATATATATATATATGTATATATATATATATGTATATATTTGTATATTCTTTACTTATGGGGACAGGTTTTACAAAAAAATGAACAATCATGGGGACATTAGCATTATCGGGGACATTTTAGTAAACCCATTTATTTTTTGTCCCCGTAAGCATTATTTTATTTTGTAAAAAAATGAACCCATAAGAAACTTTTATAGAAAATGAAAAGTACATACATCGACTATCAAATAGCCTGACTCGCAAGGGAGTGCTGCTACATCGACTGAGTGTTTGGTTAGACCAGGCATCAAGGTCAGGCTTAGAGATAGGGTTACGGCAAGGTTTAAATTTGGTTATATTAGTATAATTAATCGTTTTTGTAAATAGACAAAGTTAAAAATGAAATATAATATAAAATAAATAAAAATAACAAAAATTAATATAAAAATATATATTTTTATAATAAAATAATAAATTTAACTATGTATAAATAAAAATAGAAATAAAATAAAAGTTAAAATATAAATATGATAAAATTAGTATAAAAAGTATTAAATTTTTTTTTTTTTAATATAATTGCTGTTCTTTTATAACATTCTTTATAATTGCTCTGTTCTTTTAAGAGCATTGAGCAATTATAAAGAATTTTGTAGAATACATTTTAAAGTTGTTTATGTATATATATATATATATATATATATATATATATATATATATATATATATATATATATATATATACATATATATACATACAATTACTTAATGTATTGTACAATTAAGTTTTCCACTGGTTCTTTGTAGTTATCACTCATTGTTGCCTAAAAAACTTTGAACAATATGTCTAAATGCAATCCATGCTTCTTTTTCAACAGCAGACATTTTGTCCTCCAGCTCCTAACATGTCAAGATAACTTTAATATGCGGACCAACGAATGCACCTTCTGAAATTTTTGCATCTGACACCTTTGGAAATATTTGCCGAATATACTGGAACGCTGGGTTTAATGCTTTGACAAAATGTTTGACAAGACCTAGTTTAATGCCTCACATATCATAAAGTGCTGGTCCGCTCTGCTATCCCATAAACTAAGAAAACATGAGTACTTTGTGTATTCTCCTTGTAGACCGAGAAGAAACGTTAGCATCTTTAAGTTGTTTTTTTTAAACATCTTCGCTTCCAACAAGGCTGCAAGCAACCACTAATTAGAGTTGAAATTTACTGGAAGAGAAAAGATACAGATTGTAGAGCAAAATAAGGATTGACAGAGGACTTAAAAGATTGCAAATTATATGACTCAGGAAGGCAAGATGAAGGATGCAAATTCAAAAGAACTGATGTTCGAGGAAAAAAACTAGTTGAATAAGAGTTTTTGGAGCACTTAGGAACAGTCACAGAAAAAGGATGAGACTTAATTGAATGACGAGTAACACGATAATGAATTTTAGTTGATGGCACAAGAGATGCTAGCTTTTTAGAGCAGTACCCATTATAGTATTTGTAGAAAAAAGAAAGAGAAGCAACATTACGACAATGTGATAATGGTTGAAGGTTTGCTGCAAGAGCAGGTCCAACTATGTTTACAATGCAATTTTGTACCTTGTCTAAAAGAAGAAAGGCATCATTAAAAGATCCGTTTCAGGCATGGCAACAGTATTCTATACAAGGGCGGATATGAGATTTATAGAGATAGAGAATAGAATCCGGAGTAAGAAAGTGTTGAGCTTGATAAAGAGATGCAACCTTAGCAGATGCTACTTTTGTAATTGATTTAATATATGGTTTCCAAGAAAGATCGAAAGTAAGAGTTTATCCTAGAAGATGAAAGGTAGATGACTCATCGAGTACATGACTGTTCATAAATATAGGAAGGTCTGAGTTATTGCGATAATGGTTGGCTGAAAAAAATTGGGTTTATCTGAATTAAAGTTCACCAGCCACTGTGATCCCCATGCTGTAGTAGAAGTGAGATTCTTTTCAAGCTCAAATGCTCCCTCCAAGCAATCAAATAGTGTTGGCTTCTTATCATTACAAGAATAAAGGTAGCATCATCAGCGAACAATGCCACCTTAAATGTGAGAATATCTGGAAAATTGTTAATGTAAATTAAAAAAAGAATAGGGCCAAGGATTGAACCTTGAGGAACCCCTGAAGTTACAGGATATGAAGAAGAGTGCTGTCCATCAAGGACAACTTTAAACTTTGATTGGAAAGGAAGGATTCAATAATCCTAAAGATGTTACTAGATGCACCATAAGAAGAAAGCTTATGGAGAAGACCAGCATGCCGAACTTTATCAAAAGCTTTAGAAATGTCAAGAGCGATGGCCTTAATCTCTCCACCTTTATCTAATGCACAATAAAACCTATCGGTTGTTACTGTTAGTAAATCAGCGAGAAGAAAATCATGGAAAAAGTCCCAGTCAGCTTTAAGGTAGTTGTACGATGATAGGGGTATTTAGATGATGAAGAAGAATGAGATAATAGTTTTAAAGAGATCAAACCGTGATCAAAAGCACCTAAGGGTGAATTTGGAGAAACTGAGCACTGACTAGGATCAGAAACAAGGCTGACTAGGATCAGAAACAAGTCGAGTAGAGAAGGTAAGTGGTTTGGGTTGTCTGGAAAGCAAGTTGAAATGTTGACTATTTGAGTTAGGGATTGAGAAAGACTATTGAGTTAGGGATTGAGAAAGGCAAAAGTTGTGGGCTTTAATGCCTCCAAAGTCACTGAAAACTAGAGCCAAGCCATTCAGTGTGATGAGCATTAAAGTCATCGACAACAACAATATTCGCTGATGGATAAAGAGAGATGGAAAAGTCAATATGATCAGAAATAACATCAAAAAAGGTGCAGTCTTGAGATGAAGGAGAGCGATATAGAACAAAGAGAAAGGCGATAAAGTGAAATGATGCTAAACGAAAGGACATAAAAGAGTAGTCTGTGAATTCAAACCTAGTTTCCTGACAAATGGGTGAATCCTTACGAATTTAAATGCCCAGGCCAACAATGTAACTATTAGAGTCTTTACAAATTAAAGGAAGATAACCATCATCATCATATATATATCATCATCATCATATATATATATATATATATATATATATATATATATATATATATATATATATATATATATATATATATATATATACATATATATATATATATATATATATATATATATATATATATATATATATATATATATATATATATATATATATAGTATATACATACTATATATATATACATATATATATATATATATATATATATATATATATATATATATATATATATATATATATGTATGTATATATATATTATATATTTATACTATATATAATATATATATTACATTTAAAATATAACATATATATATATATATATATTATATATTATATATATATATACTATATAGAGTATATATATATATATATATATATATATATATATATATATATATATATATATATAATATAGTATATATATATATATATATATATATACTATGTATATATTATATATATACTATATTTATATTATATATATATATATATATATATATATATGTATATATATATATATATATATATATATATATATATATATATATTATATATAAAATACTTTATATATATATATATTATATATATATTAAATTATTATATATATTTATATATATACTATATATATATAAATTATATATATATATATATAATTTATATATAAATTATACTATATATATATATATATACATATATATATATATATATATATATATATATATATATATATATATATATATATATATATATATATATATATATATATATATATATATATATATATATATATATAGTATATACATACTATATATATATATATATATATATATATATATATATATATATATATATATATATATATATATATATATATATATATATATATATATATATATATGTATATATATATATTATATTTATACTATATATAATATATATATTATATTTAAAATATAACATATATATATATATATATTATATATTATATATATATATACTATATAGAGTATATATATATATATATATATATATATATATATATATATATATATATATATATATATATATATAATATACTATATATAATATAGTATATATATATATATATATATATATATATATATATATATATATATATATATATATATATATACTATGTATATATTATATATATACTATATTTATATTATATATATATATATATATATATATATATATATATATATATATATATATATATATATATATATTATATATAAAATACTTTATATATATATATATATATTATATATAAAATACTTTATATATATATATATTATATATATATTAAATTATTATATATATTTATATATATACTATATATATATAAATTATATATAGTTATATATGTATATATGTATTTATATATATATATATATATATATATATATATATATATATATATATATATATATATATATATATGTATATATATATATATATATATATACATATATATATACAACCCTCGGAATTAGGAAAAATGAGGTCGGCAATGATTTGTCGATCTCAATCTTTTAGAGGTCGGCATCAGGTTAGCAAAAATTATATGATACAAAGGTCTGACTATAAAACATAAAAATGAGCTCGGCAAATTTTGACCAATCTAAAACACTTTCAGGTTGGCAGTTAGGTCAGCATTG
>NC_061158.1:44648414-44711234 GCF_022113875.1 Hydra vulgaris | reverse complement strand
ATATATATATATATATATATATAATATAATATATAATATATAAATATATATATAATTTATATATATATAGTATATATATAAATTATATATAGTTTATATATGTATATATGTATTTATATATATATATATATATATATATATATATATATATATATATATATATATATATATATATGTATATATATATATATATATATATACATATATATATACAACCCTCGGAATTAGGAAAAATGAGGTCGGCAATGATTTGTCGATCTCAATCTTTTAGAGGTCGGCATCAGGTTAGCAAAAATTATATGATACAAAGGTCTGACTATAAAACATAAAAATGAGCTCGGCAAATTTTGACCAATCTAAAACACTTTCAGGTTGGCAGTTAGGTCAGCATTGCCAAATGCCGACCCTAATTCCGAGGGTTGTATATCTATATATATATATATATAGGGGCTATTCTAGGCTGTTTTTGATAGCGTCAACTGTATTTGGGTGCCGCCCAATTTAAAATCTAAGGATCTTCTTTTATTTTTACATTTTTTACAGCATTTTTTTTTTTTTTCATTAAAAAACACCTATATTTGGCAATATTTCTGCTAATTTTCTTCAGGACAGGTGGTACCGCCACCCAAATTTTTTTTCTTAGAATATTCACTGATATACAGTCTTCTCTGTTTGAAATTTGATGCCAGCGCCTGACAAAGTGCTAGCAGGATGGTCATTTTTAAGTTAGCCAGGGTGATTTAAAAAATTTATTTCTCTTATTTAAATTAAAATAAAAATAACTTAAAAAAAAAACTGGCAAAAAAAGGCCACATTTCATAAAAGTTCAACAATGATTAAAAAGAAAGCGCTTTGGCTAGCGCTTTTTTATGTGCTTTCTAATGTTTTTGCAGGTGTATGGGCGAGCACGAAAAGACCTCAGCGTGAAAGCGCTGGCTAAGCGGAGAAGATCGGATATATGTATACATATGTATATATATATATATATATATATATATATATATATATATATATATATATATATATATATATATATATATATATATTTATATATATATATATCAGGGGCTATTCTAGGCTGTTTTCAACAGCGTCAACCGTATTTGGGCACCGCCCAAATTAAAAATTGAGGACCGCTGTAAAAATACAAGGAGTACCGCTGCTCAAATTTTTTTTCTTGAGTAGTCCCAGTATATATATATACATATATATATATATATATATATATATATATATATATATATATATATATATATATATATATATATATATATATATATATATATATATATATTTTGTTGTTTATTAATTTGAAATTTAATTAATACTTATGCACTTTAGGTTCGAATTGTTGACTGTTTTCTAGTTGAAGGACCAAAAATATTTTACCGTGTTGGATTGTATCTGTTGAATCTTTTTTATACCCATTCCTTGACATTTAAGCACCTTTGTAAGTAGTGTTTCAGAAAACCATATAATTCTTACTAATAATGTTATGATTGTTTTTGTTGTTGTTGGTGTTGGTGTTATTGTGTTTATTATTATTGCCATTCTAAGATAAAAGCACATTTTTTGGTAATCAAACTAAAAAAAATGTGTTATGCATTTAGGGTTGCAAAAAAACTAATTATTTTGAAAAAAGCAATTGTCATTTTACTTGAGTAAATTATATTTTATAATAACATTACTGCTGTAATTTATTTAATGTTTATATATTAAAACAAACTTTGTCGCTTTTTCTACGCCCATGTTGTTTCTTAACTTGGAATGAACAAGGTTAAAAGTTGAAAAAATTTTTCAATTCTAGCATTATAAGCTGGTGCCTTATACAAACCTTCAATATCCATGATAATGTTGCAGTCCAAAGATTTTAAAGATCTTCACCATTCTATTGGTGATAGAGTTGATAAAAATGATTACATGCTTATCAGCTTTTTGAAAATTTCAACAGTGTCATTTATTTTTGTTTGATCTCTTTGCAACTTATCTAGAGCAACTCCAATTGGTTATAATATTTTTAACAAAAAATTAGTTTGGTTTAAATTGATATTTTTTTGCTTGGTTTAAACCATTGGTTTAAACTATTTGGTTTAAACCATTTGTTTAAACCATTTGGTTTAAACCTATTAACCCTGTATGCATTAAAATGCATTATAAATAAATGTACTATCTATTATAGGTATATAGTTTTTTTTTAATTTGCAAGTTTTATGAAATAATGGTATGAAATAATGTATAACATGTCAAACCAAAATTTGTTTAACTTTTTTTTTTTAATGACTTTATTTCAAAAAATATATACTTATACAAGCTTGACATTTTTCTTAGGCAATAACTCTAGGTTATAGTTGGTCAACATTATTAGCATTCCAGCCATCCATGTGCAATTCTTGAATTTCCCCATTATTCTCGTAGCACATTTGTGACTGATTAGGCATTGTGTAATAAGTAGGGTTCCTATATCCCCAATTTCTCCGGAGATCTCTAGATTTTAAGGCAAAAAATAAGGCTCCAGGGGATTTCAGAGAAAAACATGAAAACTCTTCTTTTTGATTGTTCCTATACAAAATTTCATATTAGCTACTTAAATTTGGAGTATATATAGAACTAAAAATGAAAAAATTTATTAAATGTAAAATGTTGAACATTAAGATTATAAAGTATTTTGGTTGCTACTACAAAAGAGATTATTTAAAGCAAAAAAAAGTAAAAGAATAGCTGCACTTTCAATAATGTCGCCCAAATAAAATGCTTTCTAATCTTAAAAAATGCAAAATTTGCCCAGCTGGAACATATCTTTCTGTTTCTCACAAAGATAAACAAATTTCCTTATGTTAATCTAATGCGTCTTACAATGATAGATAGGTCAAAGGTTATGCAAGTTGTATAACATTTGACTTATTAGTAGTCCCAATACCAAGGGCTTTCAAAGGTCTTAATTAAAGGTTTAATAGGTCAAAGGTTATGCAACTTGCATAACCTTCGCCCTATTAGTAGTTCCAATACCAAAAGCTTTCAGTTGAATGAAACTAGACAGTATCCCTTGGGATCAGATTCAGAAGGGAAAGCCTTTTTTCAAGTTAATAAATCATTGATTAATATTCTTACATTGTTAAGTTTTTAAAAAGTAACAAAGTAAAGGTGAAAGTATTTACAGAAAATAGGAAAATGAAAAGAAAAACACACACAAACAAATTTGATTATACAACAAGTTAAAATTTTCGGACTATGTTAAGGTCAAGTATTTTAGTAACCTGCCAGGTAAATCCTGTAGTTATGGGCTGTTGAAAATAGTGTTGAAAACACCTTTGTAGAGATATTGTTTTCGCTAATTGCTTGCCAACAGAAAGAAAAAAAATTATCAGTAATGCTTGTTAAAAGTATTTTATGCATAAAATATAATTTCAATCATAATCCTGTCATGAGTTCCATAAATATCTGTTACCAAACAAAAACTTATTGAAAAAGACAGGTTCAACAAAAAAGTATATTTGGTATGATTCATCTTCCTCTGTTTAAACTTTATGGTTCCGCTCTGTTCTCATAATCATACAGCATTTATCTTTCGTAAGTCTTTTAAAATGGTATATTTTAAT
This sequence comes from Hydra vulgaris, assembly GCF_022113875.1. Taxonomy (NCBI): domain Eukaryota; kingdom Metazoa; phylum Cnidaria; class Hydrozoa; order Anthoathecata; family Hydridae; genus Hydra; species Hydra vulgaris. The sequence goes on along the minus strand of NC_061158.1, from coordinate 44,707,638 downwards.
ATAGAATAAGAATTTTATGAATAATTAAGTGTATTTCTTGTTCAATGATTGTAAGACAACAATAAGATTGAATGTGAATGTTTTGTGATTAAAGTTAGGTTAATTTTAATCACAAATTTAATCAGCATTGTTGTTTTTATTTCACAATATTATTATTAAACAGTGTTCATTACATAAGTGTTCGCAACATTATTTAGCAGTTTTCAAACTAAAAGAAATAAGAGGAAGAGTTGTCATTAAGTTCCCTAGTAACAGCATTTGTAGCCTAGTAACATACAGCATTTGTGCAATATTGGTACAATATTTATCTCTATGTTGGCTAAATATTGTTAACAATATTGCGCCAATATAAATTTTCCACATTTTAATATATATATATAAAATCTCTCTGCTTAGTACTGGAACCTTTTTTTTCAAAAACCTCTTGTAAAATCCTCTATTATCCTTTATAAAGTTAAAAATGTGGTAAAATCTGCTCTTTAACTCCCCTTTTTTATTTTTTCATTACTTGATGGTAGTATAATTTTAAATTTCATGATCTGCAAAACTGGTTAATGTCTGAAATGATATTTGGGTTGTAAAAAAAATCAGTTTTAACAAATCTATCTCACCTAACATAAAAAATGGCATTGTTGACCCCTTGTCCAAACCCCAGTTATGTGGAAACATGGATGTTAAACCTATTAAAAAAATCATTTAAAATCCTCTGTTTTTATTCAAAATTTTGTAGTTGTGAAAAAAATCCTTTTAATTAAATACAAAATCTCATCTAAAATCCTCTAATATCCTTTTTTTCTATAAAAATTTTATGTGCCCACTCTGGTAAGGCACAGTTCTTAATTAAACTTATCCCTAATAATTCAAGGAAGTTTATAATTTAAATTTTTTCCTAGAGATAATGATAAATATTTCTTTTCAATTCCAATTTTTTTTTAAATCAATGTTTATTAATTGCAATTAATTTTTTTACTGTCTTCTATTTAAAATATCAAATATTAATGAACAATTTAAAAATGTTAAAGTTTCAGTTAAAACATTTTCTTACTGTCAAAAGAACTGGATGTCAGATTTAGTGTCAAAAGAACATTTTCTTACTGTCAACTGCATGTCAGATTTAGTGTGTCAGAATAAGTGCTATTTTTCTATAACAAATAAAAGTAGATTTTTCAAAAAATGTATATCTTTAATTTTTTCCAAGGCCGCATGACTATAACTGTGCTTCTTTATATTTAAAACATATTTTTACTTTAACTGTAAATTAAAAATTCCAGGTTTCAACAAACTATCAATTTCTTAAATACAGTCGGTATAAACATGTATTTATAGATTTAAAAAACAAATTAATATAATCTGAAGTGTTAGTTAAAAGGTATCCAAATTTTAGTATGCAGATATTTGAGACAGTTTATATTGGTTACGGGATTGTAAGATTTACAGTGTTATGCAAATTTGTAGTGGTGTAGTGGTTGAGCGCTCGCTTCATAAGTGAGAGATTCCGAATACAATTTTCACCACATCCCTGGTACTCAACTTGTTTCTCGGTGCAGCAGCCTTGTTTATCAAGGTTTGTGTTTTGAAGTTATAGAGTTGAGAGAGGGTTGTAACCACTATTAAGTAGCCTTCTCATTTATTGCGACCTTCTCACCTTTCTCATCAGGGAGGTGTGTTAGTATCAAAAAAAAATTAACCTTCTCACCAGGCATGTAAATTAACATTAAAAAAAAAAGTCATATTTAGTTTCTTATCTTAAAATGCCTTTAAACATAATATTTTTTTCATTAAATTTCATTTTCATTAAATATTTAAATATATTTGATTATTTACAAAAATAATTACATATTATTTTTTCATTAAATATTTCAATGTTTCATTATCCATTGGATAGCATTTACAAGCAATATTTAGTTGATTCGATAGCAAATAATAACATATATACAGAAAGAATATTGTTAAGTTGCAAAAAATGAAAAGACCACTCTCCAACTTTATATTATGAGGTTAACTTGTCTACTTAGAGACATTTAGGAAACTTAAAACTACTAGTAAAGAAAAAATCAAGCTACATTTGCATTTTTATGTTTTAACTTGCCAGTGAAATTGTAATAATATATAAATTTTAAATGTTGTATCTATTTTGAAATGTTTCATGTTGTTTCATTGGATTTCTTGTTTAGAAATATGTAAAGGCAGATATTTCAATCTTTCTGTTGCACACAGAACATAGGCAGGAGCTGAAAAATCATTTTTTTAAATGCGGTGTATTTATTAATAACATGCAATTTGATCTTAGGCCAGGAAAGGAAATAACATGCAAAATTTATTGTAAGGAAATTTTATGAAAGATATTTGGAAAAGAATGAAAATCTGAGATCTTATTTGTTGACCTTAAAAAAGATTTTTACACTGTACCAAGAGGGGTAATGTTATGGGCTTTGAAGTATTTAAATATTGACTGGTAACAGTTATCGTGACTTTGAATGAAATTGACACAAAACAAATGGTGAAAAGAGTGATGCTCAGTGCATCAAGGTTCAGTACTTAGAGTTTACAGAATTCAAAGTTTTCTCTTCAGAATGCCAATTTTTTTTACAGAATACACGTTTTTTTAACTGAATACAATGATGATGGTGAATCATAATGACTATGGTGATGTAAAATGTAAAAGTTCTATAAGTTGGAAAAAATTACTCGCAGTTCTTGCAGGTTTACAAGTTTATGTTTTAAACTAATTTTTTTTTGAATAGTTTGTTCTTCTCCACATGTTCTTGTTGCTACCATTGGACAGTATATGTTATCATTGCAAATTGCTCCAGATATTTTTATCAAAGTATGTTCTTAAGTTTTTAATGATTCATTTTTTAAAAATATTTTTTGCTAATTTTAAAACTTAAAAGAATATCTTAACTGTTTTTTACTTAGTAATTAAATTTTAATTTTTTGTTTAATTATTTGAATACTATATTTTTATTTTTTATTTAATGTATTTTATATTTATTTGTACTCTATTATATGTTTAATTTTTTTATAGTATACATTCTTATTACATTATACATATTATATTTTTTATTATAATATATATTTTCTATATTTATATAAAAAATATATATTATAATAAAAAAATCTACATTATTAATATAATATATATTTTTTTAAATTAGATTTAATTATTATTGACTTATTATAGAGTGTTTTGAAAATATCATTGAAAAGCAAGCAGTTAGTAAAGTTAAAACAAACAAACATGGCTATGAGTAATTCACATAACCTTGATTATACAGAAGATCTGATAAGTCAACAAGTTGTTACTATTAATCTACACGAAGTTTCTGACATCATTGATCCAATTCATGTATGGTTTTTATTATTTAGTTATACATATATTAAATATACTAATTTAGATTAATTTTCATCATTATCATAATCACTGTCATATTATTTTAACATTATCAGTTTTATAGCATTTCCTTCAATTTATAGTGTATTCTTTAATATAACTTTTTTTTTTAAATCACTTAATTTTTGTTAAATAATTTGATAATAAAATAATAAGATAATGAAATGATAAGAAAATAATAATTAAAACATATTTTGCATCTCAATTTGAAAAGCGAGGGATGTGCTTTAATTTTTCAGAAAAATTTTCTATAAGTAAAATTTAAAAAAAAAAAATTTTTTTAGTTGTAGCGTCTTTCATATCTAGATACTGCTTGGTCAGAAATTTCCATATAATTTAAAAAGAATTTTGAATAAAAATGTTATTTAATTTTAAAAAATTAGTTTTTTTTCCTCAATTTTTCTTCTATTTTTTACAAAAAATTAAGTTCCTTGTAAATATGTTATAACTTATAACACCAGGGCTCAATTTTATGGTCGCACATCAGACATCGTCCAACTAAAACCTCAGGTTGTCCGATCAATTACCAAAATAATTTGACATTTTGACCGAGGGGATTTAAGTTCTACAAAATAAATACTTTATTATATATATATATATATATATATATATATATATATATATATATATATATATATATATATATATATATATATATATATATATAGTTAGAAGTAAAGTAAATTTAAAGCTTTAAAATAAAAATTACTTTCAAACTTATCTTTTGAAATGTTTTATTAGTTACGTATTTTTATTTTTCATAATTGTTACATTGATTAGTTTAATAAATGAACAATTTTTATTTAAATTATTGAAAAGAGAAATTAAATTATTGAAAAGAAATAAATATAACATTTTTAAATTGTATAAACATTTTTTTCAAAAAGTTGCAAAAAATTTTTTTAAAAAATGTAGCCTTTTAAAAATAGTTAATTTTTAATCATTTCATGCTTTGATTATTAAGTCAAGTTTAATAAAAAACTTTTAAACTTTACAAAAAAAAAGTTAAGCAATTAAATCATAGAAAGATGAACTTATTTATAACTTAAAAAAAAAAATCTTCTAAAAGATTTCTAGAAAGACTTGGAAAAATAGTTTCAAACGTTTAAATTTATCATAAAAAATACATAGGGGTCGTCCATAAATTAAGTAACGCAAAATTTCACAATAAACAAAACAAAAATGATAAAAATTTTCACTTGCAGAGTCTTAATTTAAATTAAGACTCTGTTTGTCACAAAAAAATGCATTGGTAAAGTAATTAACTTGAGTTTTTCTTCTTTGCAATATTTTTTGTTTGTTGATAACTTTTAAAAAGCTAACAATCTTTTGTAAATTCGCAATTTTAAGAAATAATGAAAAAATATATATAAAGATATTTTTTTTCATTTATACATATGTAGAGAAAAGAAATAAAATATTTATGTTAAATGATAATAAAAAATGTAATAATAAAATTTAATTATTTAATTTAAAAAAAAAAAAAAAATTGAAACAAAATAGACAATAGAAAATAACAATTCTAGATTGGTTTTTTCTTAATTAATAAAATAAACTTGTTTTGCTCTAATTTATTTTATTGTGGTAGTTAAAAAAGTTAATGCCTTATGATGTCAAAATCACAATCAATCAGTCAAAACCCCATACATTGCTCTATTAGGAGCAACATGCAAAAGATGGTTTTAACCATCTTTTGCATGTTGTATGTGTGTATGTATGTGTTTATATGTATGTATGTATGTATGTATGTATGTATGTATGTATGTATGTATGTATGTATGTATGTATGTATGTATGTATGTATGTATGTATGTATGTATGTATGTATCTATGTATGTATCTATGTATGTATCTATGTATGTATCTATGTATGTATGTATGTATGTATGTATGTATGTATGTATGTATGTATGTATGTATGTATGTATGTATATATGTATGTGTGTACAACAATAATTCAAACAATATTGTCATATTTGTGATTGAATTTAATTTATTATTATAGTTGTCATAATTTTTTTATTTATAAATTTTTTATATTTATATAGTGGCAAATTGTATGTGGCTGGCTACCATTACGAATGCAAATTAAAAAACCTTTTTTGTTGTTCACAACCAATAATGATGGTTGTAGGTAAGTTCCTTGTACATTTAAAATTTTAAAAACAAAGTCTTAATACTTGATTTAATTTAAGGTCTAAATACAGAATATTTAATTTGTGTTTTAAAGCTTTTGTTCATGTTTTATCAAGACCTATTTACATCATCAGATAAAAAAGTGTCTGAGCATAATTAATTATTTTTTTTGCTATATAAAAAGTTTAATAGTTTTTGCAATAGTTTGAAAATGTTTATAAAAACAATCAAATTTTTAATGTCTTGAAAATTTTTTTATATATGTAGAGAAATTATAATTCGTTTATATACAAAATCAAATCAAATTATTTAACATTTCAAGGATATTTACAATAGTACGAGTACTAATATAAAGAAAATACCTAATACAATATATCAATATAAACAATTAGAAATATATTAATAGTAATAATAATATTATATTAATAGTGTAAATACTACTAACAATTAAAACAACAAAAAACATTAAATCAATATATATATAGCAATAATAAGTAAAAATGATAGTAAAATAGAAAATAAAATAAAAATAAAAATAATAAAAAAGTTAATATTACTATCATTTGAAAACAAAATAATAATGATAAGAATAATAATCATAATATAAAATTCAATCATAATAAAAAAGAATAATAATCATGATTAAAAATATTTAATAACGAAGGTAATAAAAATAAGATAAATAGAAATGAAAGAAAATAAATTGATGATGACGATAAATATAGGTTCAAGAAAATCCTCATCAATAACAATGATAATATACTAACAATAAGAATAGCAAAATGAAAAAATATATAAAAGGAAAAGCAAAATAAATAACCAAGGAAATAAGAATAAGAAAGGAATTTGAAAAACTCAAAGATAAAATGAAGTGAAAAAAAGACTTATCAACTTGTGTTGATGTTTTAGTTTTTGACATACAGTATTTTATATATATATATATATATATATATATATATATATATATATATATATATATATATATATATATATATATATATATATATATATCAAGGAAGGCATTTGAATGTACACCATTATACGACCATGCAATTAATATTTTGTTTTGACTATTTGACCTCGGCTGTTAACATGTTTTAAAATTTGAATATTTTAAAAATGCACTAAAGAAGCTTATCTACACTGTTCTTAAATTAACCACCAGGTTAAAACTCTCTTTGCTCCTGATTTTTTTGCCTTTAATCAATAATATGCAATCATATATGGGTCAAGCTGCCTTTGCTCCATCAAAGTTCCTCTTAAGAAATAAGAGTTTTGGCTCTATCAAAAGAGTAGTCAGAAATATACATTGGCCAGATTGACCAAGATGAAACAAAATGACTTTAAAAGTAGAAAGTTTGTAAATAATAGAAATCCAGTTTGGAAAAAGAACTTAAAAACATGCCTAGCTACGTCATTGACAATAACTCTTTCCTGCGATGAAGAAAGCAGTCGTGGTAATGATGAAGAGAAATATTACAAATGATCCCAAAAATTTTATACAATAAACGCCATATAGCGAGAACCCAAATGTAGAATGCTTTTTTCAGCAAGCCAAAGACTTGATTTGCTGTCTCAACTTGATTTTCTAATTATAAGTTGTTTGAGACCATGACACCAAGTCTCTTTTGATCTTGGTAACTGTGAGTTGTTTTCAAGTTAAATCATCAATGCACATTAAAAAACTTGGTATTGGCTTTTTGGTTCCGCAGCCTATGTGTATTACCTTGCAAATAGATATTAAAAGGCATGTTCTAAATTCTGAGCTATTCCACAGCTTTGTCTTTGTCATCTTGCAAGATCAACAAGTCTTCTTCACATTTAATGATGGCTGTGATTTTGCTATCGTCCACTTATAATTTTATATGATGCCCAATGTTATTTGGAAGATCGTCGATGAAAAGTAGGAATAATAGTGGAGCTAGAACTGATCCAGAACTTCATTTGAGACAGGTACCCAATTTGATGTATCCATTCATTAGTAACTGTTGTTGGTAATCTAAAAGTCATACTTTGATCCACTTTAATGCACATATCTTGTATACTCTCACAATTAGATAAATATCAATTGTGAATAGTTGGATTTTGCAGGCAATTGAGGTTGTGACACAGGTCTGTAGTTCAATATGTCGATATTGCTATCTTTTTAAAAATTGTTGTTCACTGCTTTGGCTACATTTTTTGATGCAGCCACATGTGTCTTTCAAAGTACCAGATGAGTGTGTCAACCAGTATGTCAACTGAAGTGCCGGATTAGCATGTTTTTTGTGTGTGTCAACTGCAGCAATAACTTCTGGTGTAATCCATATCTTTTTTTTTTTGCAGCAAAAAATGTTATTGTTGTCGGGATGTGATACAATGAAGTGTTATTGCTTCATTGTATTTTTGACAAAAATGTTGTAGCTGTGATCTGTTAAACAACCATAAAATGTTTCAGTCCATTTGATGGCTGTCGTATGCTGAGACTGACTCATAATCTTTTTTACTCCAAGTTAAATACCAGTTGTTTGATATTGCTTTAATGTTCTGGCTAGTCATAGCCATTTGTATGATAAGACATATCAACTGTCCCTTGTTCAATTGAGTTTGAATTCACTTAACTGATTTCTGACATTGTCATGTCATTTTTTGTGAAGATGGCAAATCTGCCTCCTCTGCCATTAATCCTTGCAAACAAAGATGGTAATTCCTGATGCTATACTTGCTTATTAATCAACAAAAATCTAGTATAGTAAGCAATTTAACTTGGATTTTTGGAAGGTTTATATTCAATGGGGTGATTTGGTAACATAAAATTTTTAATAGATAATACATGTATAATAGATAATAATAAAACAATATAGTTTCTTATATATTAGTTAATAATAATAAAGATAATAAAAATACTTAAAAAGATATCAAATTTGATTTAAAAAATTTGATGCAATTATATCATTAAAAATCAATAAGATTTTTAACAAATCAACAATAGAAACATTTTATTAATTTCTTTAAATTGATATATTTGTATCAGATTTTGATACAAATATATATCAATTTAATTTTTGTAAAAAAATATCAAATTGAATTTGATATCTTTTTAGTAATTTTATATAAAATTACTAAAAAGATATCAAGTTCATTATCTATTCATATCTAAAAAGATATCAAGTTCACAAAGGCCTTTGTTATTTTCTAATTGACAATACTTTTTATCATTATTTAGATCTAAAGTATACATAAATAGACATTTACACAAGTTGGAAGGGCATTCAGTTGAAAAAATTACTTAAAGGGATCCCAAACTCCCAACACATGTTGTGTTCATATTAAAGATAATGTTATAAAAGGTTTGAACCAAGTTTTTTTATGATTAAAAATAAGTAATGAATGCATACCGAGAAAAACTAATGTTGTTGTTTTAGCCGAAGCTCGCCTTCTTCATTTTTTTCAATAACTTGGTGTCTTCAAATTATATGTCGTAATCTACAGACTTTGGTGATTCCTTTGAAGCGCGTTTAATTCTTAAAAGTGTAATTGCATAAAGATGCGTTTTTCTACTTTAATTCAAAAAGTATGATGTACTATTTTTTTAACATACAGCAAAACAAATTTATTTGTATTATTTTTCCAAACATCGCAAAAAAAAATTTTTTAAAAAGTAAAAACAATAAATTATTTTTATTTTATAGGAGCAACTTATTTTTTACAGATATCTAAATAATTTTTAGATTTATATATCTTACTTATATTTCTATTGTTTTTAAATTAAAACAAATATTAAAACTTTATTACTTTATTTTAAATTAAAACTATTATTACCAATCTTATGATTTTCATACGAGTATTTTACATTATATAGAATGTTATATATACGGTCTCTCGTTTTTGTGCAAGAGAGCGCAGTATTATATATTCTGACTCTTACTTATTTTTATTTAAACAATGGGAACTATTTTCTAACTTCTCCGGTTATTTTTACGCTATGACATTTTTTGTTTTCCCGTCGAAAAAAAATATTTATTTCATAAACTAACAGTATTAATTAGAGATGTTTGATGAATTATTAACTTTTTTTATTATAAAAATTTTTTGATTATGCTGATTTAGTTTAAATTGCTAAATTTGCTGAATACGGATAAAAATTTGCTAAATTGGATACGGATAAGAAGGAAATATCATTTTTTTTTACAGTTAATTTTTGATAATGAAATTTTTAAAACATCAGCAACTCCATACCAATTAGAACCTGTTAAGGTTATGAAAAAAAAGTACAAGAATACACTAAACAATACAGTTGACAGTATTATCAGGTATGAAAATTTGTGAAAGGATATGTGAGATCCTGGTTTTGCATTAAAACTACAATAAATAGCAACACAAGTCGACATTATAAATTTTGATTATTAGTTTACTGTTCAATATTTTATAACCATCAAATTAAAAACATGAAGTTCGTATATTTTTGCCCATGTTATATAACTAATATTTAACAAAAATATGGACAAATTATTATTAAATAACGCAATAATTAACAAATGAATTAATGGCAATAATCCAAGATAGATGGTAATTTAAATTGTCAAATGTCATAACACACGTTAAAAAACATATTATATTTAGTATTTTATATTTAATATTGTTGTATTTGGCATTTGTCTCTTAACATGAAAAATTAAAAATTTTTAAAAACACAATTAACAAGTACAAATTTTCAAGCAATTTTCTCTTCCAATTCTCATTTATTCAAAGAAAAGTTACTATTAAACTTTTATTTCTCTTGTCTAAAAAAAGGAAAAATATATATATTCTATACAACTCTTATTCATTCAAAGTTTAATTACGCTAAACTTTTCTTTCTCTTTTGTTCTACTCTTTTATAAAAAGAGCGCGCAATTAAATAAAAGCGTTTCCTTTTTAACATAAAATTATACTTTGAGATAAAATTAAATTAGAAATAAATCGACAATGAGCAAAGCAACTAACAGATTAATCTGGGACTATTTTAATATTAATGAAAATAAACAACATTACCAACAACAATTATCAAATAAACAACACAATCTTGCATAATTTTAGGGGCTTTTTATTTTTATTGCTTAGTCGTTCTAAATAATAAGTAAATTTAGTTCAAGTTAATATTTCCAGTTGCATTATAATAAAGAAATGATGTTTAATGTTGAACTTTTTATTTAGTTATTTATTTTTTACTTACATTTGTTATAAAAAACCTTAGAATCCTGTCATTAAAGTAATTTGTTTTAAATAAATTTCGACGTGATTATTCAAACTAATTTTTTTCGTTTGACTTTCCGAATTTCATGCAAAGCAAATTGAAACGAAATATCGTCTAACCAAATAAAAATGCTGTTACTAATTTTATACGGTAATTAATGTAAAACAATTTTTTTTAGTCTTGATTGAGATAATAAATATAATTTATAAACATTAAATTTATGGCGTAATAACAATTTATAACAACGAACCAGCATAAAATATTTGAGGTTTTTAATATCTTTTTAAATGTTAAAAATCGAAGAAAAAAAAACTAAACAAATAATCAAAAAAATTTTGAATAAAAATAAATAAAAATATTTCCAGAGTTTCATTTGTTAAAAGTCTACCGTGACATCAAATACTAAAACTTTTATGAATTAAATGCGCTTTAATTCAAGTCTGTAGATTTCGACGTATAATTTGAAGACTCCAAGTTGTTGAAAAAAAATAGAGCTTTGTTGTTTTAGCTTAAGGCGAGCTTAGGCTAAAACAACAACATCAGTTTTTCTCAGTATGCATTCATTATTTATTTTTAATCAAAAAAACTTGTTTCGAACCTTTTTTTTTAAGATTATCTTTAATATGAACACAACATGTGTTGGGAGTTTGGGATCCTTTAAACTCTTTTATATGCCAATTTTTTTATTTCATAGAAACTATAAAATATCTTAAAAACTATTGATTTCTTTACTGGATTAAATTTAGCTTGAAGACTTTGTACAACAAATGTGAAGGCGAAGAACAAACATTGATGATTTTCCGTACTGCAAGTGGAGAGGTAATAGTATGTTAGCTTTAATACACTTTTTTAATGATAGTTTTATTTAAAATTTTGAAAACTTTTCAGATTCTTGGAGCATACTTGTCATCATCATTGATGGATAGACATGATGGACATCAAAATTTATCTTTTTTTGGCACCGGGGAAACATTTATATTTACACTTACTCCCAAATCAACTTGCTACCATTGGAACGGGTCTGAACAAGTGCGTTCTAAAGTCTCTACATATGTGTTCGTTAAACCTCATTGTTCAGATGAAGAGGATGCTTTCACGGGTAAATCAATGAAACGAAAAGGAAGTTCTTTTGTTCGAACTTTGTCGCGTAGATTTTCTAGAAGATTTTTACATACCACTCCAAGTGAAACTCCATTAGACATACCTAAAAGCACAATAAATGCAAATCATATTAAAAATAATTTTGAAGATGAAGATGATAGCCCGATATCTATTAAGCCCATTGAAAATGAATCTGCTAATGAATCAGGAGCATTAAATGAACAACCTCGAGGCAATAAGGATACAAAATTACCTTTATCTAATAAAAATGGGGTTCTTTTTCAAGATAAAACTGATGGGAAAAATGAACATGTTCCATGTGTGGGCTTTAATGAAGGTACCTTTTGTTTATTTTGTTGCTATGATTGATAAGTTAATTTACAAATATAATTTCTCTATAATATTCTTTTTTTTTTAATATATTAAAGAACAATTCGAAATAGTTAAAGAAACTAATGGTTTACCGCATAAAAGTCAAATTCATGCTGAACCTGTTGCAGATCAAGCTGTTCATAGAAGATTAAGTCCAGATAAAAATGAAACAGATGAGCATAAAAGAGTGGCATTGTACATTTCTTGTGATGAAACAAGAATGGTCATAGGAGGAGGGTATGATATTTTATTGGAGTATTCTTGTAAAAAATTACTAACAAATAAAATTCTAAATTTAATGTTTTTTAAGTAATATTTGTTTGTTTTTTAATTTTAATTTTTTTTGTTTTGTTTGACAAGTTGTGGGTGGAACAAGTTCCAGTAATGGCATTTTCTTACTGAATTATAAAATTATGAAAGACTTTTATAATACAAATTTTTTTGTAATAAAAACTTTAATGTATTATTATTTAATATATATTAATTTTTTGAAGAATAATTCAATAGAAGTATTTATGTGACTTTATGTGACTTTTAAATCATTTACTCATTTAATGATGTTTGTTGACGTGTTGGAACATTAGTTTTTATACATAGATCTTTTGGTTATCCTTTCTTACTATAAAACTATGTAAATAATTTACTAAACTTTTTCCAACTAATTAACATAACACAATAATATCTAGATAAACAGTTGGTTTTGTCAATTATTGCAATCTAACTCTTTCCTATAATCTTTTTTATTAAAAAAAATTTGCATAAAGTAAATAAGTTTAGCAATTTAAACACTTCTTGTAAGTATTTTATGAGGCAAAGTAGGAGAAACATCTTGATTAACAAATCTATGGTAATTATTAGCAGGCAACTCTTATATTACTAAACCTGTCACATTACCTTGCTCATACACCAATCAAATAAGAATGAAAATCGATTCCATTTTATCAATTAACTTTGAATCATCATTTTTTAGCTAGTTTTAAGTGTTGCTGTTTTATTCCAATAAATATGTAAAGCAAGACTATTGGAATAAAATAGTAACACCCTTAACTGCCAAAAATATTTTTTGTCTGTTGTTAGCTTTAAAAAGTGTTGCTCCTGCTGAGTCACCTAACAAAGCTACATTTATATTTTTGCTGTTTCTTCCTTTATAAAAAGCATTTTTCATTTGGTTTGATTGCTGATTACAGTTTGATCATGGTTGTTGATGAATATATTGATTAGCATCTAAATAGTAAAGTCCCAGTTGCTTTAATATCAAATAGTGGTCTTAGTAAATCCAGTCTACCATGGGGTTATTCAAAAGACAATAACCATGGGGTTATTCAAAAAATTATTTTTAGTCTCTGCAAAGTTTTTTCTGTAGCAAACTTAGTGTATGGAAATGCTATTACAAGTAAATTAAAAATAAAAGGGCGACTAGTTATTTAACAAATAAATGCTATAAATAATACATTAAGCAATTTTTTTTGAAAGTTTTAATAAAAACTTTTAAAACATATAATTAAATCTAAGTTAAATCGTTTTTTTTTTTTAATTATATTTCTAGATTTAGAAATCGGGAAAACATAATATGTTCCTATCGTCATCTTCATAATTTTCCATTTCGTTTTCTTCTTCAATTTCATTGCCCTACAGGAAATAGATAAGCAAATATACGACTGATATTTTGTATGTGACAATAAAGATAAATGATGAGAGAACACATCTTTTTTCTAATTTTCATTGTTAAAATTTACCTTGCTATTCATACATTCTGTTCCACGACATTCCCCACAAAATTGCAAGCACTGTATTCTGTATTTCCTGCACGTACATGCTTTGCCACCACATGGGTTTTTTGTTGTTGTCTTAATGAGTAGCAAAAAAGGAAATTGTATAATTATATATAAAATTTTTATATATAAGTTTTTATATATAATTATATATAAAATAATTATATATAAAATTTATAAAATTTAAATTATATAGATAAAGTTTTGTAAGATCTTTTGAAGGAGTTAAAAAATACATTAATTTTGAAACAAACCTTGCAATTGCACCTAATGACCTTTGTTAGTGCTTCTGGTGCAATGTCTTTATCATTCATTATATGTGTGATTACTCCGTCGTGTTGCTTCCAGCCCCATTCAGTTGCATCTAATTCAATGTCATTAATTAGTGACCATAACATTATTTGATAATGCGTGCGCAGGCCACGGAAGTAAGCAGTGTTATCAGTAGGTGGAAGTTTCTCTGACGATATTATACCCTTGCATGGTAAATCGATGTGTTTATTATACCTAAAATTAATATTGAAATTAAGATAATTATTTTTATACAATTAGGATTTCTATGCTAGATAGAAAATAATTACTTCAATTCTGCAAGTGTGCTTTCCTTTGTTCCTCCATATAACAAAATAAAACCTTCAATTGGGGCGTTTCCAACTTCTTCTTGATTACTCCATGGACTTGTCATTACTTCTGATATTTTTTGCCATTTCTCGTCCAAGATTTTTTCAACTAATTTTGTTTTACTTTTTCCAAACACAGACAAAACAGTGTCACACCCCAACCATGCGTGGACAAAGAGCAAGTGTTGTTTTATGGTTTTGTTTTTTAAAAAAGCATCCTTGATACTCCAAGCTTTATCCCATTTATCTTGCAAAAAGTAAATGTCAGACATGTTGCTTTTCCAATGATGAATAAGCATCACTGCGATATCTGTGTCATCCGCCACAACAGTTACATGCTGCAAGCATGTAACTGTTGCGATATCAAGAGCGGTTTTAACAACGGTACTATCGGTACCGTTGTTTAAACCGCTAACTAACGGTAACGGTACTATGATATCTACTAACGGTACTATGATATCGCAAACAACTAACTAACGGTAACGGTACTATGATATCGCAAACAACTAACTACGGTACTATGATATCGCAAACAACTAACTAACGGTAATGGTACTATGATATCTACTAACGGTACTATGATATCGCAAACACATGCTGCAAGCATATGTTTGCGATATCAAGAGCGGTTTTAACAACGGTACTATCAGCATCACCAGGGCAGTTTACAGTCAAATACCCCAATTGATTTAATGATGTGAAAGAAAGTTTATGAAACTGGCTTTTTTTCAATATTACTTATAAAACGATCCTGAGTAAACGACTCAAGTTTATCTTGGTTAATTACTACATTGCAGCTTTTTGAAATAGAATTTCTGTGTAGATGCACTTTACACTAGTGTTCTATATATCTCTATTGTTATATTAAGTGTTTCATTAATTAGTGCATGAACAATGTTCTGTTCTTTGAGAAATTGTTGAAATGATTTTTCAAGTTTTAAGTAGCAATATAGGCTTTTTTTTTTTTAAGTAATGCCTATCTAATCATGTCTCTTATTACTCAAAAATCTACACCAGCAGTAATAGTGCTGTTAGGAACTTGCTTGCATTAAATAACCCAGTAAGCTTAGCAACCTAATTAACAGTTGTTGTTTTTATTCAATAGTTATTTAAATTATGTAAAAAATCTTTTGTTGTAAATGTAATAAGTAGCTTTTTACAAAAAAATTGAATGATGAAAGCTATGGTTTTATAAAACTTGGTAGCTTTATGCTGTCTATTGCCATACCTAAACAAACTTTACTAAGTGCTTATAATCAACTTTTGTAAGCATTCAAACTTTTTGCAAGTTGAAAAAAGTACCCATCACAGTTTTTCACTTGCTTCATTTGGCGTTCAAAAGTTTCATATCGACATATCTTTCTTTTTTAGTGATTTTTTTTTACTTAATTATTTGTTAAACATTATTCACACTAATATCAAATAAGTACTTAATTTCACTTTTAAAGTTGTTTTTCGTTTCTAAATTTTGTTACTTTTTTTCTATGATCTTTAAAGCACAAAATCTACAAATCTTACAAATACTTCTACAAATAGAAATAACCATATTAATTGTGTAGTATGAATATTTTAATGTTTACAATTCCCAAGACTGAGGGAGTCACTACAGTTGAGGAGACTTCCTTTTTTTTCTTGTTTTTAATTTTTTATTGTTGCTATAGCTCTCTCGTGATTGTATATCTCCAAAATAAGAATCTAGAATCATTTAAAATTTAGCATCATACTACCATTGCTACTTCTTGCTTATAAAGTAAACGTTTTAAACCTGCACAGATTTTTACTTATAATATTTACTTATTCTAAGACTATATGAATAAGTCTTAGTGTAAGTTAAAAAGCTTCTTACGGGTTATGCATAAGTCTTTGAACTTTTTTTAAAACTGATTTAAATAAGGAGAGTAATTTTTCAACAAGGAATATTAAAGTCAACTATATTTAGTATTCTTGCGAGGTATGAGAAGTATGGTGTGTATAATGATTTGGTTAGATCAGGTTGTCCTCCAAAAATGGATAAGGAAAAAGTCAAACGATTGACTAAAATGCTAAATAATTCAACTGGTATTAGTCAAAAGTATTTAGCTTCATATTTTAAGATGAACCAAAGCACAATTTCAAGAACTATTAATTTCAAAACAGATATTAAATCCTACAAAAAACAAAAAGCACATTTGTATGAAAAAGATCAACAACAGAGAGCAGCAACATCATCGAGAAGATTAGTTAATAAAAAATCATCCATGATTATCTTTTTTCATGAAAAAGATAATCATGGATGACAAAAAACCTATCAAACTCAAATATACCTGGAAATGATATATATTATACAAATAATAAATTGTTAGCCCCTGATAATGCAAAATATAAGTTGAAAAAAAAAATTCGAAGAAAAGGTATTGGTTTGGATTTGCATTTCTTCAAATGGATTTTGTGAACCTTATATACATAGATCAAAGAATTCAATAACATCCAATATATATGTGAAAGAATGTATGAAGAAAAGACTTATACCATTTGTTAGACAACATCATAAAGATAATAATTTTGTGTTTTGGCCAGATCTTGCAACTGCTCATTATGCTAATAAAACAGAAAATTGGTTTATTGATAATTCCATAGAATTTGTACAAAAATGCACTAATCCACCAAATGTTCCACAGGCTAGACCAATTGAAACATTTTGGGCTATTTTAATTCAGATGGTATACAGTGATGGTTGGAGAGCACGTAGCATATATCAACTAGTTTGAAGAATAAAGAGCAAATTAAATGAAACAAAAGAAAATGATCCAGATCTGTTACAAAGACTAATGATGAGTGTTAAAACAAAACTTAGAAAAATCGCTGATAGGGGCGTCTATTCAATATGTTAAATATATTGATAAATACTAGAATGGATGTTCTTTATTACTATATAGTTTCATTTTTTTATCTAACTAACAAAATTTTTTTACGACTCTATAAAAAAAGTTCGAAGACTTATGCATAACCCGTTTGTTATAAATAACTGTTAATAGAGATTAATTTTAAAAACAGTTATATGTAATGTAATTTATTAAATTTATCTATTATATTGGTCAGTTATTATTGGGATTGAATTTTTATTCCAAATATTTCTCAGTGAAAAAACAATGCACACGCTTTAAAAATTTTTTATTTATTTATTTAAGATTTAGAGTAATTTTAAATGAGATTTATTGCAAATCTCAATTACAATAAGGTTAGGCTTAAAAAAATGTACAAATAAAAATATTTTTGGTTTTAATTTTATAAGGGTGTTTATTCTATCAAAGTATAAATCTTTGTATGGCGCATATATATATATATATATATATATATATATATATATATATATATATATATATATATATATATATATATATATATATATATATATATATATTTATATTTATATGTATATATAACTTTACGTAGAGACGGAGAAGGCATTGCTATAGATGGAGATATTCACACTGGTCGTTCAACATGGTGTAGAACGTTTGATAATGATCCGTTATCATCTGGGGAGCACGGTGATTTTACTATAATACGTTTGGATGTGTTTGGATTTCATTAGCAATTATTGTAAATGGGTTTGAAAACTTTTATGAAGACTTATTTTTTTATTCTTAATTTAATTAAAGGATATTGCTTGTTTTAAAGCTAGAATGGAACCCCTGTTTCTTTAATATGTAATGCCGGCACTGTGGTGAAGATGGGCTCCTAGCTCCTCCACTTAATTACAAATATTTAGGTTTATTCAGCAAATTTGCGCGAAAGTTTTTTTAAGGTAATATACTTTTTTTCTTTCATTCGAAAACATAGATAACTTAACATTTAACAACGTTTTCTGATTTCTCATATTTTAGTGTGAATTTTAAGCAATCTTATAATTTTTATCGTAATTTTACACTGCGATTTTTTAATGACAGAAAATTATTATCTTTCGCTATTAGTTTTTTAGAATTGTTTGTCTTTTTTACATATATACACTTTTTTATTTATCATTTCTTTATTATTTTATTTTTAACGTCTGCTTACAAATTTTTGTTTGAGTTTAAGAGTTTATTTTGTGCTTATTTTTCTATGGTTTTCTTATTGATTTTATTTTGTTTTCAGTTTTATAAATATTTAAAAAAGGTTATTTAAAACTATTATATACATTTTTTTCGATGTTTCGAAGTGAGGGCTAAAGGTTTTTAATTTGTTTCACGCATAACTTTTTTATTAATTCTGTTTGCATAAAATGAGATTTTTGTTTTCTATATGTTTTATTTTTATGTGACTTTTATTTGCAATATATATATAAAAAAAAACTAGATTATATTATACTATTTAACAGATAATATTTTTTTTTTTTAAAAAAAAAGTTTTGTATTTTATTATAAGTTTGGAAGTAATGATATTTTAAACTTTAAGTTTGTATTCATTTCACTAAGAAGAAGACTTTAATTTAAAATCTTGAAAAAAAATGTGCCTGATCCTTGATGAATCCCATGACGGGTTCTACAATACTGAACGATAAAATCTCATTTTTTAAAATCGTTACTTTTTTTTTATTTGAATATTATTTGTATTGATATATTTTGATTATATTTAAAAAAATAATTAAAAAGATGAAGAAATAAATATATAAGATATCAAATAAATAATGATTATATACCACATTCCTAGTATTTATGTTTATTTTATTCATCGTATCTACGTTTATTTTGTACATTCATTGGGTTTATGTTAATTTTCGATACTATTGATCTTTTCATAAATAAACGTCCGAAAAACTCAAAACGAGGCTTAAGATGTACTGTTGATAAACAAGCCAAATGGCTTCTAATAAAAAATATGTATAAGAATATCTACTGAAAAACATTGTGCTGCCTTTAACTGCTGCAATCGAAGTTATAATGTTGAATGCTTAAAACGCAAGAGTTCTGGCATTGAATTTTTTATTTCCCTAAACATAAAAATAAAGTTTCTCCTTAGCGTAATTTGATAAAGCAAAAAAACGGTTTATATGGTTTTAATGTAACTGGCTCATTATATCATTTGTACTCGTATATTAAGCTAGAGGAAGTTTAAAAGCTTCTGAATTTATTAAATACTCTTTACAAAAAGGTGCTAAATCATTTGTAGCAGGAATAATTTTTAAGCTAGTGGAAAAGAAAATAAACCATTGGCTTTTAAACAATTTCCTCCACCCAAAAAAAAAAAGTGGACTGGTAAATAGGGAACTGTTCATCAAAAGTTTAGAAATAAAACAGTTTTAAAATAAAAACAAAAAAAGAAAGCAACAATAGCAAATGAAGGCAATAAATTATTAACATTACACAAAATTTCCAATAGAAAAATATTGATTCCGGAGAAAATGGAGAAAACATTGTTTTATAGCAAGCGTTTACAAGATAATGGAAGTAGTAGAAATTTGAATTCTGTTACCACTATAAGCATAAATAATAACTAGAACAATTAAAAAGAATTATTATTCATGTAATGTTTCTTTTTTCTGTATGTAAAGGACTTATGAGTAATATTATTATTATAACTTGGTTGAGTTTTATATTGATAAAGCTGTTCAGCCTAAGCTTATGTCCTTTATTAAATTAAATATAAATTAGATATGCCTCAGTCAGAAGTTTCGCAATGTTTAGTATTATTGATTGTGTAGATATAAAAATAACTGTACCTCGTTCATTAATAATGCATAAAGTCACACTATTGTGAAGGTTTTAGTTGGCACTGCCCAAGGTGTATCAAGGTGCCCAAGGTACTTTTATATCTGTTCTCAAGATTTAAATACTAATACAGAGAAGAATTTATGATTGAATTTATTATTTGTTAAGATTGAGTTTATTATTTATAAACGACAAATTGATTCTTCTTCAATATAATTCAATTTAAATATATATACCATTTTTTTTAGCATAAATTTGTAAATCCATATTTTATACAACAGACTGAGAACATATCAATAAAATATTTATGTTCAAATTAGTCTATTGTTTTTTATTTTTGAATTAATTTAGATAAAATAACACTGGTAAAGGATTTTTTTATTTTTTTTTTATTTTGTCACCATAAGCAATATTGTATTCCAAACTTTTAAATCCATTATGAGATTCATTCCATTATGAAAATATTGTAAAATTTTAATTTGAGAGTCTCGTAATGTACAATAATACTATCGCCTGGGTAAAGTACCTCCTTTGAAATAGCCATCTTTTAAAATGATAACTTATATACGATTGTTTTAGCTGCAAAATTTTCAAATTTATCATCATCATTGAAAACCTCATCTGATGTTGTATATTCAGCACTTTCAATCTGAGTTTTACACCTGGTAACATCATCTAATAAAGTATACTCAGCATTTGCATTTTGAGAATTATTATTCTCAAAGCAAATGATATCCGAATTTATCAAAACACATGTAGAACTTTGAGGTATATCACACATATCGTCGGGGATAGTGCAAATCCGCGTAACTAGCATGGCTACTATATCTGGATATTATTAATTTTAATACCAAATATTTATTGATTACAAAAAACATGAATAATACTCTTTTTACTGAAATGAACCCAAAATCAGTTAAAATAAAAAAATTAAAAAAGTAATCCTAACCCTAACCCTGATCCTAACCCCCGACGATATGTAAAACAGCTGCTCTATGTACTTTCAATGCAGACGATAAACTAAAACAATATAACTACTACTTAACATACTGCTAACCCAAATGAACCAATTACAGAACACAAATAGACTAATTACAGAAAACAATTACAGACTATGAAACTTTTTCCATTGTTTTGCTATGATTATATATATACATATATATATATATATATATATATATATATATATATATATATATATATATATATATATATATATATATATATATATATATATATATATATATACATATATATATATACATACATACATACATACATACATACATACATACATACATACATACATACATACATACATACATACATACATACATACATACATACATACATACATAAATACATACACAAAAATTTTCTGTTTTTGGTTATAAATTGGATGTGATTCGACATATATATTTGTATATATTATTTTCTTTCAAAATAATTCAAAATTCAAATAAAAATTCTGTTCCAATATTATAAAATATATCAAGAAAATTGTAGGTAACTTTAAGAGAATATATATATTCAATGAAAGTATGATAAAGACATTGAAATTCTTAGTACTGTTAAATGGTCTAGATTTTTAAATTTATGGTGCTAATTTAGTTTAAAAAATTTTAAAGCTTTAAAAGTGACATAGAAGATCTGCTATATTAAAATCCGTAAGTACTAAATAACGTCTTAATTTAGATTTGAATTGCGGAAGTATTTTTTCTTTAATATTAACAATATGCTGAAAGTTTTTCCACAAAATTGGACCCCTGTACTGAATAGAATAAGAACATAACTTTAAATTATACTTTTGAGTTACAAAGTTATTTTCTGAGAACTTGGTGGGGTATTTATGGCTTACTTCTCTAAAATAAGGATAGAATATCGCTGGAGACAGCCCATGTTTTATTTGATACATGAACTGTATGACGAGGAATATGTTAATTTTAAACACATTTAATGCATTGAGTTTACGTAAAAGTGGCTCACAAGGCACAGTTCTTTTTACTCCAAATACAATTCTACATGCATGTTTTTGTTTAATATAAATTTTCTTTAACTTAGCGTAGCTGTTGCTTGCCCATACGATATTGCCGTAAGTTAGATAGCTATGTATGAAGGAAAAATATAAACTTTTTAGAGATCTTATATCCAAAAATGGTTTTGCTTTATACATCATTGCAATGTTTATTGAAAGTTTTCTTTCAAAAGTGTTTATATGTTTCCTCCATGTTAAATTTTCGTCTAAAATAATACCTAAAAAGTTTACAGTTGTTTGCCTAGTGATATTTATATTATTGATTTTAAGATTGTGTAATTTTAAAGGAAGGTTTCCTGTTTTGGTTGGTTTGTGAAATAGAATAAATTTAGTTTTGTTAGCGTTAAGTAAAAGTTTATTACAAATAAACCATTCATTTACTTTGTTTACTTCTTCATTAACTACTTTAAAGAGGGTTTTAATATCCCTATGAGAATAAAACAGATTGGAGTCATCAGCAAACAAAATAAAGTTTAGTATGTTCGAGGTAAGAGATAGATCATTTATATAAAGAGAAAACAGTAACGGTCCTAAGATTGAGCCTTGAGGAACTCCACATTTTATAATACTTTTTGTCGTTTTAACATTTTCATATTGAATGTATTGCTGTCTGTTTGATAAGTAATCTTTAAACCATAGTAAATTATTGTTTTTTATTCCATAATGTTCAAGTTTTTTTAAAAGAATGACATACATACATACATACATACATACATACATACTATTAAACGTATTATAATATTTTAATATATAATACGTTTTAAAAACGTGTCAAAAACACGTGATAATTGCAACGTGTTTACGGCGTTTATAACACGTTTGAAAAAGCTTTGGACGAAAAAACCAAAAAAGTTACGTTACGTGTTGTGCTTACAGGGAGGAGGCTACTATAATTGTGGTAACAATTAAGTAAAAACGCGCGTTAATTTTAAAACCAACTAATAAAATTTTTTTATTGATTTATTTTAATCAACTAATTAAATAAATGTTTGCCTAAATGTTGGTTTTGGTCTTAGACCATTAAAACTTAGTTTTAATGGTTTAAGACCATTAAAACTTAGTTTTAATGGTCTAAGGTTTTGGTACAAAAGCTCGGTTTATTTCGGTTTCAGCCTATTTCCTGTTTTAATCGATCACCATTTAAAACACTCTTTCATTAGTGATGTAATATTCGGGGATGATGTGGTCAACCAGGGTTGCCATCTGGTGTTTTTTAAAGCCAGATTTCTCAAATCTGGTTTGTTTTTTTATCGTTTGGCTTGGAACTTTTGTTTTGGTTTATTTCAGAAAATCTGGTTTAAATCTGGTTTATTTTAAAGTTTTTGGTCTTTTTTTGTTTTTTTTTCTGGTATTTTTTTTTAAATCTGGTTTAATTCTGGTTTATTTAATAAAAAATTCAATTTAATTAAGTTTTTGTTTCATGAAAAAGGTTAATTTGAGTAAAACATTTCCATTTTTTCATTTTATAGAAGATCAATCAAGTTTAAAATAAATGGAAGAAATGCTTACATAAAAATCTTAAAACGTTAAAAACTTTTACTTTTAATGTAATTAAAATGTTAATTTTATCCCTTAATTGCCAAAAATATTAAAAAATTCTTATATTCAAAATGATATTTTTTGAGAAAAATTTACCTGTAATGAATGATGTTTCCCAAGTTGAAAAGGCCATTTCAAATCTACAATTTTATCTTATGAATGAAAAAAGTGAAGAAACTGAAAATCATTACAGAGATCGTCATCAATCATAAATTAATTGACATTGCATCATAGAGCGAGTCTAAAAACTTTTAAGAAAAATAAGTTTCTAAAGACGCCGCTGAATTTTAAACTGCTTCGTGAGACCATTTAGAAGTTTCCGGAGAATTAAATTTCTGCAATATAGATGCTCACTGCAATGGCTGTCTATGTGTTCTGTTTCTAACTATTTTGTTGAGTCTTCTCACAGGTCATCTGCATAAAAATCAGACTAAGAAAAAATCAAACCAAGCCTTGCTTGCAAGGATGGATTTTTGGATAAAAAAGCATTTTTTCAAAATATAAATTATAAACAAGGCTTTGAAACAAAAAATTATGTTTTTTTTCTTTTTTCTATAAACCTGGTTTATTTCTGGTTTATTTTTGTTTCATTTTTGGCTTGTGCCCGAAAAAAGACTTGGCAACCCTGTGATCAACATCAATGCGCGTCGGGACATAATTAAGGCAGCAAACGCAAACAATTTAAATCATTTCATTTTTTAACTTAAATTAATTTTGATTATAATCAATTATTTAAAAAGATATTTTATTAAAATAAATTAAATAGGATACGATTTATTATTCCTTTAGACAATATTTCAACAAAAATATTCTGTTTGATGTTCTGGTGACTTCATTTTGAAGAAAAATATATATCTAGAGCGCTCGAATTGGCTTAAGACTACTGTTTCTTCTAAAAATGCCTTTAAACTTTTGAAAAAAACAATATCTTTATCAGTTTCAAAGACTATTCGAAATTCTCCTAGTAAGAGTAATTTCAAAAAAATCAAAAAACTTCTATGAAGACTGGTACTCTAACAAGTTTACGTGACTTAAAAAAGGTTGTACTATTGTTTTACATTGTGTTATGAAAGCATGTTATATTTTTGATATTGATATTATATGCATAGATTGTTAATATTTGATGCTCACATTAAGGTACTAAAAAATTTCATTTTTTTAAAATTATACTTGAACTGATGTGTATAAAGTTGTTTTTTTATACATTCAAAAAAAGTGCTAATGTTTTTTTTGAAATTAATTTTGTTCAAATTGTTTTTTGTAATATGTCATGTGGTTTATGTTGTTGCATATGATAAGTTATGTTGAAACAATCTATTAAATGCTATACTGGTTAAAGAACATGAGGAGAGTTTACAACAGGATAAAAATGAGGAAGAAAGTGCATCATTTTGGGAAAAAAGTTAACCTTTGTTCTCCAGGGTGTAAACATACCAAAATTGAGGTGATATGCAGCATGGTTCACACTTTGCAGCTAGAAAAATTTGATGCTTTAATAGAAAAACAGACTACCTAACTTTTGGCAAAGGTCTGGTATGTAGTGAAAAAAGATGTAGAATACTGTATGAAGAGGTTCAGATATATGAGCAAAACAAGTTTTAAAAGCAATAGAAAAAAAAAAAAAACTTATGAAAGAGATTCCAAAAATAAAAAAATCAAGAAATTATAAAAACAGCTGAATCACTGAATCATCTTCAGCACTTCAGTTTTAGGTGTATCTAATTATGATGAAGAAGAAAACAATTTTGAAGGAGGAGAAAAAAGAGAAGTGTGACCAAAATTAATTTTTTAAATGAAACTACTTTTAATACAAACTTCATAAATAACAGTAAAGTCATTCATGAAATATTTGACTGCTGGACACGATGATTTTTTTTACTTATATATATATAATTAAGAAGTTGGTCAGATCCCTAGCTCCAAACTGAAACTTAATGCTTAATAAAATTTGAAAAAACAGGCGCATTTCTTGAAATTTGGAAAAAATAAATGCTCTACCATTTTTCAAGAGTATTTAACAGTTATTAGTTAAACAGAAATTAAAAACAAAACAATCAGGTTTAAAAATAAATTAAGCTGTAAAACTGCTTCAACAGCTGCAATTGACTTTGCAACTGCTTCAACAGCTTCAAGTGATAACTTTTATCAAGACTTGAGCATATTATTGTGTTACCAACAAACCAACAAATAAACCAACATTTTAAAATTAATATTAGGAAGGTCAATAATGTTTATAAGTAACAACTCAGGGTTATGGATTGATCCTTATAGTATTCTAGAGTTTACTGACAATATAGGGGAGTGTTGAACATCAAAAATGATTTGATACTGTGATTGCAAATATAAATTTTCTAGCTACGCCATATGAAGAGAGCATATAGGCGATAGTTTTTAACAAGAATGTTGGTAGGATCACAAGCTGTAGATAAGTTTAGATGAAAAATAACTTAGGCAATAAAAGCCAGTGTGCTGAGGATGCCTAGTGGTATACTAAACTGTTTCTCTGGGATGTTAGAAAGAATGTTTGCTATTGCATTTTTTTGATGTACTTTAAAGCTGTATGTATTTGTCTCCTTATTAATAACATCTATTTAAAGAAAATTTATTGGGCCTATCATCAACATATTGTTAAAAACAACACATTGTTGAAGACATATTTTTAGGTAGCTCATTCTAAACTTAAATAAAAATCAGTAATCTTTAATATTTTCTTTTTATAGATACAAATAGATTGCAAAAAAGACAATGACTGGTATACTACAAGATTGTGTCAATAAAAGTGCTCATGCTTCAGTTACTGTTTTGGAGCAACCCAACCTTGATATAAAAAAAAAAGATTATCTTGAAAATGTTTTAATTAAACACAGTGTTGCTTATATTACACCTAAAGAGTTTAAAAAAATTAAAATTATAGTCCGTAAGGGTATTCCTATGGAACAGAGAAAACAATATTGGTTGTTATTTTCTGGCGGTAAAGAGGTTTTACAGAATACTCCAAATTTGTTTCAAAAAGCTTGTGATGATCTTCTTGGAGAAAGTAAGCATTAGTTTTTAGTTTTTTAAATAAAGGGTTACCATTGTCCTATTTATTCCATAGGAGAATAAAAACTATAATTAGTTTAGTGCAAACCTGTCAAATCTCCCCCATTTTGTAGGAGTCTCCTGAATTTTGAAGTGCAATAACCCTCCCTCATAAATATAAAAATTAAGAACTCCCTCTTTCTCATTAGCCTTATTTTAAATATGATCTATCACTTAAAAGTATTACCAAGAACATTTAAAATGCAAATAGTTAACGGTAAAATGTGTTTATGATGATATAAATAAATGATAATATTTCAAATATGTTCACTCAGTCTAATTTTAAAGACCTATTTCTTATAATGGCAAAGAGATTAAATGGGCAAAAAAAAAGTCTCCCTCAAAACCAATTTCGAAAATGTGACTGTCCAGGTCAGGTTATTCTGCTACTGATAACATGTAATCCAGTACAACCTATTTTTTGTCCTGCTGCCTTGTAGGATATACGTTTTTTTGGGCTTGGTTGAGTAAATGCTAGAGATGGTGTCTCGATAAAAATACTCATCTTAGGCAGATGTTAAACGCATCCTGGCTAATGTCTTGTAGAAGGCCTCCTAGGCAAAGACTTAAGGGGTAAATAGATCTATCTGTTGACCAGCCTTGCATCCCTTCCTCATCTATTAGCTCTCAGAGAGGCTGATTCCATCAACAGCTGAAAAATATCAGAGTACTGACAGTGCCGTGTTGCGCATGGGTGGTGTCCCTGTTCATACTTTTGGTGTGCATTCTTGAGGCCACATTTGGAGCCCTTTTTTACAGCTTATATTTTTTTTTATAGTAATGAGACAATTGCTTGGACTATTAAATAGCCCAAGTAGCAAACAATATTGGCGCAATATTGGGGCGATATTGTTTACAATATTGGCGCAATATTATAAACTATATCTGGCCAATATTGCAATGTGAACATTTTGCCAATATTGGCCAATATTGGTGCTACAATATTGCGCCAATATTGGTGCTACAATATTGCGCCAATATTGTAAAGCCAATATTGGCCAATATTGGCGATAAATTATTGCGCCAATACTGTAAAGCCAATATTGGCAAAATGTTCACAATGCAATATTGGCGCGATAATGCTTAAAATAATGCGCCAATATTGTAAATAATATCGCCCCAATAATGGGGATATAATACCAGCCAATATTGGCGTAATATAGTTTACAATATTATCCTAATATATATAACTATAATAAGGCAATATATTGAGTATTTTCGATTAAATTTTATTATTAAAAAATAATAAAAAATATTGCTGTCTACAAATTTTTAATAATTAAAATTTATAACAGTTTTCTTGTTTAAGTGATACTATAGTACTAGGCTGCATTATTCTTTTGAGTTAAACAGGTCTAGGAGATGGCAATCTAGGAGATGACAATGATCATAGAACACACTTTAAGAAAGAAAAAAATGGAAATCATTAAATTTATTAAAAGTTATATGAAACAGATACAAATGAAAAAAAGAGGTACAGAGTTTTCCCAAACTAAAATATAACAAAATAAAATCAATGTTATTTAAATACAGGTACAAAAAATATGTATATATATAAACTACTGCATTATACTCTCACTATAAGATAGTGGGCATCGACTTTCATTATTTTAGCGATACTTATTTCATTGCTCAGTATTGGGGATTGCTCAGTTACGGTTCTATTTTTCTTCCGTAATCTCTATTAATGGTCGTCGCCAGAAAGCTGCCAATTTTTTCTTTAATACTTTTGTCAGTAGCGATTTCGAAATGAACGAATACAACGATGACTAAACGCAACATTAAAAAATTATTTTTCAATTTCATCACAGTATAATTTTGAAATATATAATTTTTCACGTATAAATATTTTAAAACAATTAGCTTTTAATAAAATATTTATTTATTAAAAAGAAATGGGATGTAGAATACAAATATTGTGCATGTAAGTTGTTTCTCATCTCCTCTAACTGAAGAAAGAAAGTTCATCTAAATTAAGAAAACAAATGTAATAAAATTGGTTGTACTAAAAGTATAATGGCTCCTCATGTGTATGTATTAGACGGTTTTCCATAATGTGATTCTGATTAAAATATGATATTATGGAAGAGTAAAAGCAATTGCTTATAAATAGATTAGGTTAACCTTTTTTGCAGATCAGGACTGATTTTTTTTTATAAAACTTTTATAATGTAACACTAAGAAGAATTTCATACAGGTTTGTGAGCTTCTCCTACCCTTGACCACTATTACACAGTAGTATAAAATTCTCCAAGATGTTGTATTCACCATAGCAAAAAGCTGTGGTAAATACACCCTACAGATGTCATAGATATCTGAGATTAGTAGTCATTGTTACAAAAAATACATTGCAAACTGGGCATAAAAGATAAAAAACACAATAAAATGTAATAAGCATTTACATAAAACATTCTGATATACAACATAATTATAGTAAATCACGTATCATATTGTATCATTTGTTTGTATGTTGTATGTAAAAAATTAGAAACTTTAATAGTACATGGCACTGTTTTGAACTATTAACTAATATTAGTTCATTGATACATACTATTGATTCATAAGGTGTCTTTGTTCCATAATTTTTCTTCGAGGTTTAGAAGATCTTTTTTCCTCTATAACCGACAAATAAATTCAATAAATCAAAAGAGATTGTCAAGCATCATCAGTGTCACTTATTTTGTAACCTGCATCCTTTTAAACTGGAGGCACAGATAATTCTGTTCTAAAGCAGTCTCATAACTGTCAAAAAAAAAGTATAAAGAAGAGATGAAACCATACTAAACAATCAACATTTACTATATTTGAGTTAAATATAGCTGTTTAGATAAAAAACAAAGACAATATTGTAAATAAAACAAAAACAATATTGTAAATAAGACAATTACCAAAAGAAAAAATTCTTATTTTCAGCTGCTTTCAGTTACTTTTAAAAGCATGACTTCACGTATGGCAGCCTAAAGACAAGATGCTTGCAAGCGATTTGGCCAATACACCAAACTTTCATTAATCCAATATGAAAAACTGATTACATTCATGGCACACATATTGCTTTTTCATTGAAAAATTCAGACAAAGCAAATTTTGTAAACTTTATTGCCTCCTTCAGTTTAACGGTACATTAGCTAAAAAATAAAGTAGACATAGCTGCAAGAATCAAGGTGAGGACAAACATGGAAAATAAACAAAGTACGAAATGTCAAGATATTGAGATTGGCAAATGTTCTTTTGATCATTCCAACAATTTTAATGGCGGTGTTATTCTTTGTACTTACATAATAAAAGTCAAATTAGAGTTTTTTAAAATTGAAGTATTAAAATTTTTATCGACAAGTACATAAATAAATTTTGTATTTGTTGGTGCTAAGGGTATGACTTTACATTTTTTTACATTAAAACTTTTTAAGTTTTCTTAATTTTGCCCAGTTTGCTATATGTCCATACTTTTTTGCAGGTTATTGCATGGTGAGCTATCAAAAAGTAAACTGTATAACTTAGTATCATCTGTAAATACAGATACAACATCTAAAACCAAATCAGAAAAATCATTAATATATATCACAAAAGTAAATATTATCCATTCTGAGTATGTACTACCAACAATGATACTCTAATGCCGATCTCTTAGGTAACATACAAATCCAATTGTAGAGTTTGTCATTTATTCTATAAGCTTTTAATTTTAGAAGTAGGAGATAGTTGTGAAATGTGTCGAAAGCTTTCGATATATCTAGATATAAATTTTCTATATCAATTTTATTCTCCAAGGCTAATGTCCAACATCAATCCTCACTAAAGTTTATTGCATTTTCAAAGACGGATTTATATAATTTTTACTATTTTCAGCAATACTTATTGTGTGAATTTAACTTTAATCTTGTTTAACTACTCTTAATATAATGTGATGTAGTAGATCTAGTTTAACTTATTGATTTATTTATTACCTGTAACATTGCATTAAACTATTGCATAAAATAAAATGCTATATAAAATAAAAGACATTATAAAAAAAAACTTTTTATTGCAAAATTACTATCTTGTAATAAATTTGTTAGTGCGTGTGTGTGCCTATGTGTCTGTGTGTGTGAAGGTCAATAATATATATATATCTATATATATATATATATATATATATGTATATATATATATATATATATATATATATATATATATATATATATATATATATATATATATATATATATATATATATATATATATATATATATATGGGCATTTCCAAAAAAAAACGCACAGAAACTCGTATATGTTTTTACTTTTATTTTCATAAAAATAAAACTAGCGATCTCCAATTTTTTTTTTTTTTTTTTATTTGCATTCACTCCCAACAAGGCTGCAAGCAACCACTATTAAGTTGGGAGTTACTGGGAAAAAAAAAAGAACAGAGTTATAGAGCAAGGAAACGGTTGACAGAAGACTTGAAAAGTTGAAGGTTGTATGAGTCAGGAAAACATGAAGATGGGAGAGAATTCCTAAGGATTGAAGTGCGAGGAAAAAAACTAGATGAATAAAAGTTTTTAGAGCATGCAGAGACAGATACAGTAAACGAATAAGACTTAGCTTAATGACAAATAAAACGAGAATGAATTTTAGTTGATGGAACTAGAGATAATAACTCCTTTGAGCAGTGACCATGATAGTATCTGTAGAAAAGAGAAAGAGATGCAACTTTACGACGATGGGAAAAAGGTTCAAGCTTAGCAGATAGTTCAGGTCCAACAACATTTACAATGCGTTTTTGGACCTTGTCAAGAAGAGAAAGTGAATCGTTAGAAGAACCAGCCCAAATATGACAACAGTATTCCATACAGGGACGAATAAGAGATTTCTAGAGGTAGAGAATGGAATCAGAAGTAAGGAAATGGCAAGCACGATAAAGAGAAGCAACCTTAGCAGAAGCTAATTTAGCAATCGATTGTATATATGGTTTCCATAAAAGGTCAGTAGTAAGCAATAATCCAAGAAGACGTAAAGAGGAGGACTCAGTAAGAGGATTGCCATTCATTAATATAGAAATGTTGACCATATTACGGTAGTTGTTTGCAGTAAGCAATTGAGTTTTTTTAGAGTTGAAATACACAAGCCACTGTGAAACCCAATCTATTACTGAAGTGAGATCAGATTCAAGATCAGATCAATGCTTGTTCTAGGCGATCGAAATGAGAAGACTTTTTGTCAAGACAGGAGTATAAAGTTGAGCATCAGCAAAAAGAGCTACTTTAGATGAAAGGTTGTCAGGAAGATTGTTTATGTAGATAAGAAACAAAACAGGGCCCAGGATGGAACCTTGGGGAACCCCAGAAGTTACTGGAAATAAAGAAGAGTGTTGGCCTTCAAGGATGACTTTAATAAACCGGTTAGAAAGAATTGATTTGATAATCTCAAAAACTTTCCCAGAAACACCATATGAAGCAAGCTTATGGAGAAGACCAGCATGCCAAACTTTGTCGAAAGCTTTAGATATGTCGAGAGCAATAGCCCTAGCCTCACCGCCTCCATCTAATGCACGATAAAATCTTTCAGTTACAGCAGTTTGCAAGTCGGCCATAGAGCGAGAGGATCGAAAACCGTATTGATTGTCTGACAGCAGTTTATTTGACTCAAGATGAGATGTGAGGAATTTGTTGATTAAAGACTCAAAGACCTTGCTAATAACAGAAAGAAGACTGATCGGACGATAATTGGAGGGGTCAGAATTTTCTCCAGAGTTTTTGAATATTGGAACCACAGATGCCATTTTCCAACAAGCAGGAAAACAAGACTCAGTCAAACACTTGTTAAATAGTTTAGAGAGAATTGAAGAAAGTTCTGGAGAACAATTCTGCAAGACTGTGACAGGAATATTGTCTGGACCACAAGCTGTAGACGAGTTTAATTGAGTTATGACTTTAGCAACAGAAGCCGGAGTGATTTGAATGTCTAACAATGGGTCAACCTGTTTGACTGGAATTGAAGGAAGAGTATGTCCATAAGATTCAAGAGTGGAATTAGAAGAAAAGTTCTTTGCAAATAGTTCTGCCTTATCCTTGGAAGAAGTAATAAGATCAGTCCCATGAATGAGAGATGGAATGTTAGATCTACCCTTGTTAACAATGCTGTTGAAGATTTTCCAAAAGTCTTTAGAGCCTAACTTCTGTGATAAGATGCGAGATTTAGTGAACTGAGAATAATGGAGTTTAGCATCAGAAAGCACCTTTTTACATCGATTTCTTGCAATAATAAATAGCCGTTTGTTCTCAAGAGAGTTGTTCTTTTGAAAAAGATGAAAAAAATGATTACGATTGGATATAGCAGCCGCACAAGAAGGAGAAAACCATGGAGTAGAATGAGGCTTGACTTGAAACCGACGCGAAGGAATAATAGCTTCCATTCCAGCCTGAATCCAGGAGGTTATGTAGGAGGCGCATTTGTCAGCTGAGAAAGAAAAAACATAAGCCCAAGGACCATCACAAAGAAAATTACGAAAGGAATCCCAGTCAGCTTTAGGGTAGTAGTAGGTGGTGCGATGATAAGGTGAGCCCAAAAAAGAAGTATGAGAAGAAAGATTTATAGAGATCATTGCATGGTCAGAACCACCTAAGGGAGAAAAGGGAGAAACTGAACATAAGCTAGGGTCAGAGACAAGACATAAGTCAAGGAGTGAAGGTAAATGATTAGGGTTGTCAGGAAAATGAGTCACAAAGTTAACTATCTAAGTAAGAGATTGAGAAACGCAGAAGTTAAAGGCTTTAGTGCCAGCAGGATCAGTGGTGTTAGAGCCAAGCCATTCAGTGTGATGGGCATTAAAATCACCAACAACAACAATATTGGCAGAGGGGTAAAGAGAGAGGGCATGGTCAATTTGATCAGAGATAACATCTAAAAGAGTACAATCATGGGAAGAAGGAGAACGATAAAGAACAAAGAGAAAGGTGATAGAGTGAAGAGGTGCTAGGCGAAAGCACATAAAAGAATGGTCAAAGGATTCAAACCTGATTTCACGACAAATAGGGGAATTAATGCGTATGTATACCCCTAAACCTAGCATGTGACTATTGTAGTCTTTACGAATCAAAGGATAGTACCCATCAACACTGACATCTGAAGAAGGAATTGCAGAATTTAAATTTGTTTCACTGAGTGCAAGCAAGTCTGGTGAATTTTGCAGCAGGTAAGACTCAACTGATGGAAAGTTGCTTCGTAGACCGCGAATATTTGTAAAAGATATATTAAAATATTTAGGTGGTGGGGATGGTTTTTTAGGTTTTAAATTTTTGGTTACTTTGGTCATGATTTGGGTTTAATGAGAACTTGACTCATTCATAGATAGAGCACAGCCTCCTTATCAATGAGCTATGCAGTTGTCTCAGTCCTGTTAATTAACCCTAAGCCGTGACATAGGGCTCCTTATGTAGCCTTGACAATGCACAACAAAAGCATTAACAGGGACACCATCCATGCGCAACATGGCACTGTTAATACTCTGATATTTTGCAGCTGTTGATGGAATCAGCCTCTCTGAGAGCTACCACAGAGTTCGGGAAACCTTACTACCAGCCGTCCTCAGAACCATTAAACTGAGTTTTAGAGCTGTACCCTCATATGGAGATAACAGGAAGAATTGCATAGCCATTATCAAGGAGGCATAAGCAAAATTCTATGAGTAGAGTCAAGGAGATCCAGCATTCATCATCCTAGGCAGGAAACAAAGTAACACAGGTTACATCTACGCCAGCCTAATAGATGAAGAAGGGGTTCGAGGCTGGTTAACAGAATTTTTCTGCTTACCCCTAAAGTCTTTGCCTAGGAGGCCTTCTACAAGACCATAGCAGGATGCAGTTAACATCTGCCCAAAATGAGTATTTTTATCGAGATACCATCTCTAGCCTTTACTCAACCAAGAGCCCCAAGGCAGGGGATGTTTAGCTGGATGCAGTTGACATCTGCCCAAGATGAGTGTTTTTATCGAGACACTATCTCTAGCCTTTACTCAACCAAGAGCCCTAAGGCAGGGGAATTTTTAGTCGGAGTTTATTTCTCCTAGCCTTTGCATAAGAAGAGCACACTCTGCAAGGCAGCAGGGCTTGTGGCAGGTGGTACTGGGTTACGTGATACCAGTAGCAAGATTGATCTCGATTATCCTGACATGACCTGGAGTAGTTAAAAGGAGTTACTTCCCGCAACAGTACTTTGAGAAAACCAGGCATGACATTTTGGAAGTGCATTAGGAAAAACACTGCATCTAACAAAATACAGGAGTCTAAGGTGAGTGTACGTTTTGTAGTTGGAGTAAGTAGTTAGTTACTGAGCTCACGCTGCATTAGAGTATAAACAGAACACAAACAAACATAAATCAACTTACGGGTGAGTCAACACCGCGCCAGAGGTTCAGACAGAACACAAACATACATAAAAAACATAAAGTAACTTAGGGTGAGCGAACACCGCGCCAGAGGTTCAGACAGAACACAAACATACATAAAAAAATATAAAAAACATAAACATAAACATAAAGTAACTTACGGGTGAGCGAACACTGCGTCAGAGGTTCAGACAGAACACAGACATACATAAAGAACATAAAGTAACTTACAGGTGAGAAGTTGTTATTAATAAAAATTCATTAGGCATATTACATAAAATAAACTATATTACAAACACATCAATTCTAGATTCCTAAATGCATATTTAAATAAATGCAATATGAGTTTTTGAAATACAAAACAAAAATGTAACATAATACTACCAAATACAAACATGTATTTGACCAAAACATATATATCAACTGACACATGATGTAGTTGACGCTTCTAAAAATAAAATCTAAATTAACAAGTAAATAAAATTTATGGAAAAGTAAAAAATATTCTTACAAGTGTTATTTTTTTAGCATTAGCATTTTTTTTTTTTTCCTTTTAATTTTTCTGTTCAACTTTAAATTGTATCTAATTGGTGTTTCACACTATCTATTTCTAAATTTTAACTAATACTACAAATTCAACTAATTTTAACTAATAATATATAATTAAATAATAATAACTAATTATTCTAAATTTTAACTAATTCTACTAATTCTAAATTTTAACAAAACTCATTTTTATTTTATTTATTGACATACATATATTATTGACATGGTATTTTTAGCAAAAACAAAATCAGGGTTTACATTATTAAAACTGACGCTAAAAGCAAGGATTTTAAGGAGACAAATTTACTCTCATTTAATTCTAATTAATATAAATATTTTGTAAACAAAAAATAGTAAGCATTAGTAATGTTAACAAAGAATAAATAAAGTTTAAAATGTAATCAGGCACGGAACAGAAAAACTTCTATTTTAGTTACTAGATAAATAAACTTTAATTCCTCTGACAATATAAGTTTCACCGGTATACTTTTTTTTTTAAATAATATTTTAAACATTAGTAAAGATTTCCAGAAAGTTATAGGATTGCACTATGAATCATAGAGTCACAGCAATCGTTTAAATGCAGTTTATGAATGATAACGCACGGAAGTCACGCACGGATGTTGCAAATTTGTCAATTTCATGTAGTTATTTTTATGAAAATACATTGCTTGTGAGTATTTCAAGTGAAATATTATACTTCTGTGACTCATTTAATATATTTTCGATGAGAAATGGCAGTCATCAATTATTTCTAGCAAGAGTATGGCGTTTTGAAAATTATTGTATATTTTTCAAAATGTAGCGATATTATTACCTAAAAAAATAAAATTGTAAAAAGTGTGTATATTTAATTTGTTCAGCCTAAAATATGATAAAAATATTTTTGTTATAATTGTTCTTTAAGAAAATCAAAATAGTATGCATATTGCATAAAGTCCCAGCTTTTAATTGTTAAAACAAAGAAAAATAAAAAACTACGCACATAAATGGAAATGCCCATATATATATATATATATATATATATATATATATATATATATATATATATATATATATATATATATATATATATATATATATATATATATATATATATATATATATATCAGGCCTTGTTTTAAATAAAAAAGTGCTTAATGCATTAGCTTAACGCGATTTTGACGTCATAAAATTATCTTTATTTTTTTTTATAGACGTTAAGTGTTTAACTACCGCAATAAATAAATAACTGCAAACTAGTTCAATTTAACAATTAACTCAAATAACTTTAAACGTTTTAAATGTAATTTTATTATGAAAAGTTTGAAATGTTTGCAATTGTTATTTTATTATTAATTTTAGTTCAATATTATTTAGTAAAAAAAAAAGAAGATATATATATAAATATATATATATATATATATATATATATATATATATATATATATATATATATATACATATATATAATCTTTTGTCTTTCAGCTGAAAAAGGTGCTTCTTACATAATTTTGTGGATTCAGGCTGGCATGGAATCCTTCATTCCCTCTTGATGTTTCCAGGTCAAGCCTCACTCTTCTCATTGGTTTTCTTCACATTATTCTGCTGCAATTTCCAATCACAACAGTTACTTCCATATCTATCAGCAAAACAATTTATAGAAAACAGACGTCTGTTTACTGTTGCTAGAAACAATTGTAAAAAGGTTTTGTCTAACGCCAAAGCTTGCTGTTCTCGGGTCATAAAAGCTTGTATTTCATCACAAAAATTAGGTTTTCGTGATTTCTGGAGAATCTTTAACAGTATTTACAAGGGCAAATCTGTTATTCCACCTCTCTTGTATGGTTCAGACTTTGTCACCTCATCCAAAGACAAAGCTGAATTGTTTGCTAAAAACTTTTCATCAATATCTTCTCTTGATTCCACTAGTTGCATTCTACCTGATATAGCCATCAAGCAGGTTGATCTATTTGTATCACTCCAGCTTCTGTATCAAAAATGACTTCCTGCTTAGACTTTTCTACAGCTTGTGGTCTGGACAATATACCTGTTATAGTCTTGCAGAAGTGTTCTCCGAAGCTGTTGTCTATTCTTTCAAAACTATTTAACAAGTGCTTATGAGAGTCTGGTTTTATGCCATACTGGAAAGCGGCATCTGTTATCCCTTTTTTTTTTAAATGGCATCTGTTATCCCTATTTTCTAAGTTTTTGATTCTTTAATTAACAAATACTTAATCTCTCATCTTGAATATAATAACTTACTTTCTATTCATCAATATGGATTTCGATCTTCTCGTTCTACAGCTGATTTGCTAACAGTAATAACTGATAGGTTTTATTGTGCATTAAATAGAGGTGGAGAGTTTAAGGCTATTGCTCTTGATATTTCTAAAGCTTTTGATAAATTTTGGCATGCTGGTCTTCTCCATAAGCTTTCTTCTTACGGCGTATCAGGTAACATCTTTAACATTATTGAGTCCTTCCTTTCCAATTGGAGTATAAAAGTTGTCCTCAATGGACAGCACTCTTCTTTATATCCTGTATCTTCAGGTGTTCCTCAAGGTTCAACCCTTGGTCCTATACTCTTTTAATTTACATTAACAATCTTCCAGATATTCACATCTAAAATGGCATTGTTTGCTGATGATACTATTAATTCTTGTCATGATTAGAAGCCAACACTCTCTAATTGCTTGAAGGGGCATTTAAGCTTAAAAAGGATCTCACTTCTGCTGCAGCATGGGGCTCACAGTGGCTGGTGAACTTAAATTCAGATAAAACTCAATTTTTTTAGACAAGGTGCAAAAACACATTGTAAGCATAGTTGGACCTGCTCTTACAGCCAACCTTTAACCATTATCACAACCTCCAACCATAAACTCTTATTTGTCTAGCTTTTTTCCTCAAACATCAGTTCTTTGGAATTTGCTAGCAATTTCTTTGGAATTACTTGCTTCCCTGATTTATATAATTTGCTTCCCTGATTTATATAATTTGCATTCTTATAGGTTGTCTGTCAATTGTTATCTTGCTCTACAAACTTTATCTTTTTTCTTACAGTAATTTCCAACTCTTATAGTGGTTGCTTGCAGCCTTGTTGGAAGCAAAGTTGTAAAAATAAAAAGACAACTAAAAAAAAAACAAGACTTCTGTGCTTTAGCAACCCTATTCAAATATGATTTTTTATGTACTTATTTACAGGAAAGTAATGTAAATTAGTTTAAAAATTTGAAATGACATAAATTTCAAATTTTTAAACAAATTGTTAAATCCAAGTCATTAGTTTTTGATGATGCCACTGTGCAGAGAAACAGGTTTGGGGTAATTTTATAAACATAGGAAGGACCTCAAACTTTGAGGTCCTATGTTTATCATAGGACCTCAAACTTCAGGTGGATAAAAAACTTAAATCTGTGTTATTTATATTTTTTACTTTATTGTATGAAACTCTCTGTTTGCTATTTTCCAACAATAATCAATTAATAATGGCATAGAAAGGTGTTGATTTAATTGTTTATAAAAAATTATATAATGGCTTTTTGTTATTGTATATAGTTTTTTTATTTGATTATATTTACAATTTTTACAATTTTTATATTTTTATTTTGTTAAGGTCACTTTTACTTCAACACTGAAAAATTAGCAGCAAATTCTCACTTTTTAACACCAGATGGATGCTACTCATTATGCAAATTACTCTATGTAATAACCAACTTAAATCCACTTATTAATTACTGTCCTATGCTTGAACCAATTACTATTGTAATGCTCCATTTTATGAATGAGGAAGACACTTTTTCATGCTTGTCTGGCATATTGAGCAAAAATCTACTTGATGAAACCCAGTCTGAAAACACAATCACAGATTGTACATTGCAAGATCTTCTAAAGTTTAAGAAGGTTTGTATAACTTTTAATTTTAAAGTTTGTATAATTTGAAAAAATAATATGAATTTAAATAAATGGATTCTTATAACACAGACACACACACATATATAAATATGAATATAATAATAATAGTATGATTATAATTAACATATAAAAATTAACATAAATTATTTTATGATTTTTTTTATTATTACAAATGTG
The DNA here is from genome assembly GCF_022113875.1 of Hydra vulgaris. NCBI lineage: Eukaryota > Metazoa > Cnidaria > Hydrozoa > Anthoathecata > Hydridae > Hydra > Hydra vulgaris. The sequence continues at coordinate 44,667,725 of NC_061158.1, read as the reverse complement.
TGAAATATTACAAACAAAAAATCAAAAAAGTACATTTTAACCTTGATGCTTAAAACACTATTTTTTAATTCTAGTTTTCTATTCGCATTTTAATTTAAAAATAGTAAATGTTCCATTCCATCAATTAGCAGTAATGACTTCAAAACTTTCCAATCATTGTTTGTACATTTTTTCTTGTTTTTACAATTAACAAAACATTACTACTAAGGGCTTGTATTTGAGATGCTATTTTTTTGAGTTATTGCTAAAGTTGATGGTTTGTCATGTTTCATACTTTCGTTAACTTTTACTATTAAATATTTAATTTTTCAATTGTTTTTTAAACTATTAAATTTATGATATTTTTCATTTTATAACATCTAAAATGAAAAAAAAATTACTGTCATTTACTAGTTTGTTATTAAGCTTCTTTTAAATAATTTCATTGTGTTATTTGTTGAACAGTTCAAAATAATGCACACAATTTTTCTACCAATGATCTATTTTTATAATTTCTCAAGAATTATTTTATGTAGTTTTATTACATCATGAAGCACATCAACCCTGAGTACTTTTTTAGCCTGCAATTATTATTAAAATGCTGGCAAGTAAAGGCAATCTAGAATTTATTTTGAATAATCACAAATCACTTGTGAGGTTAAGATTTCAACTTTACTACATTATCACTCTGTAAAAAAGGTTGATCTTTTATTGGGGATCTGTTGTTCCTCAATCATTTAACCAATTGCCTAGTTCAATTTATAGTTTTTGCTGATAAAAAATGCAAACAGTAATTACACTTTGCTTTTTGTAACTTGTTATTAAAAATTTTTTAAAGATGCTTAAACTTTTGATATATATATATATCTTTTTTAGTGGACTTTTTTTTAGTAACTGTTCCATATCAATAATTAGAGTTGTAGCACTTAGATAAATAGATAGATAAAAATTTATTAAAACAAGTTTAAAAACTACATGTTCTAAAGGACATATAAAGGTCCAATAATTGGACACTGACAATATGCCTCTAAATAAGTATAAAAATAGTGTACACATTGAACAAATATAGTTTATAATATAACATTTAAAATCTCATTCATTCATTTACTTAATAGAAGCAGTGTTTTTCAAAATTGCATGATTTTATTTTATTTTTAAACATAGAAATGTTATCTGCGTTTACAGCTTCTGATGTCAGATTATTCCAGATATTTACAAATTGTTGAGAAAAACAATATTTGCGAATGTCAAGTTAACATCATAAAATTAAAATTCCCAATTTAAAGGTAAAAATAAAATAAAAATTCTTCAAATAAATTTTGCCAAATCCTAAATTAGAGTTTAATAATAATTCTAAAATGTATCGAAAATTAAGTATTATTAAATATTTAGAGAAATAAAATCGCCGTTATTAGTATAATTCTTCGACCATATAAACTCAGTTTATATGGTCGAAGGTATAATTACGCGATTGCTCAACCGTGAAATGTCTCTTGAGAGAAAATTTCTGAGAATTGGGACTTTCCAAACGATTTCAGGGATTTCCTTGACAACTTGCTTGTAAAATTAATTTCTCAAAATTTACATATCATTCTTTGCAATGCCTTCTAACAACAGCAAATATTATATAAAAAGGTTAGCTAGAAACAAAGTGCAATCTAAAAAAATAACAAACTTGTTTGGTTTCAATCCTGAAAATGCTATTTCTTTAAAAGCTTTGCCTGTTTTGGCTGAAAATTCAAATAAACTATTGACAAACTCTACTTTAAGTAGTACATCTACCTCGTCAACAAGGTTGATTCAAAATACCGAGAACCCGTTTACGTCAGATAATTTCAAAATTTCAATTAATGTGGATATTATGGTCTTTTAGTTTATGTTTTTTTTTTTTTTTTTTTTGGTATTTTATATCAACTGAATTACGTGATCGTATCGACTATAATTTTTTAGAAATATAAGTTAAATACAAAAAATGTAATATAATTATAACAAACTGTTACTAAAAATTGTTTAACGACGAAATTAGATTTCTTTATTTTACTGCTTGCTTGAATTTAAAACGTAAACTAAATACGTATATTAAAACGTAAATTTAATACTTTTAATAACAAGAACGTTTTTTTTATAATAACAAACTGATACGAAAAAATTAAATAACAAAAAAACTAAATTCACCGCTTCCTTGAATTTAAAATGTAAAAGTAAATGTTTGAATGAACCATGTAAAAGCAAATGTTTGAATGAACATTTTATAACATTTTATGACTATGAATGAAAAAATAATTATTAGTGTTATTTGCTGCAACGATATAATGCAATCCTTGGCACCAACATTCTTCTGTAATTAAACATTTTGTTATTGTTTTTGGTGAGACTTTGTTTTGCTATGCCATTTATGTATAAAATGTATAATTATGTATAATTATAAAATTGAACTTGCAATAAATGTGAATTATGAAATTTACTAGCTCGTGTTTAATATTTTTGCAACTTTTTCTATTTTTCTATTATTAAAACATTCCTTTTGATGACACAATCTATTACATTTTAGTGTAAGGATTTGTCCCCAAAGGACGTCTATTTAAATAATAATAAGTAGAAGATCATTGGCTCTTTTCCGAGGAGGCTTTCATAAATCGCTATATTATTTTAAAAATCTCTGCACACAAGAGCCATTAATCTCCTACTTCTAGCTATTAGGTAAATTCAGCGTAACATCGCTTTTTGTAGACAACTCGTAAATAGTAAAAAATGAAAACTCCCAAATCATATTTTTTTTAATTATAAACTCCAGGTAGATCCTGATGTTACAAAAAATGAATCGTTAACTAAGAAACCAAAACTTGATTTACATTTGAAGTCGACTGAAAAGTACGATAGACTAATTACCGATTTTTATTTTTCGTCAGCGTTAAATGGTTGGTTTTGTAAAAAGAGAGTTGTACTATGCTCAATGTTTATGGACTGGTTTTAAAAGAACTAGTTTAAATCAGGATTTATATAGTAACTGCATGTTTGTATTGAATTTACTGTTGATTTTTCCGATAAGTGTTGCTTGTGTAGAAAGGCTGTTTTCTAAATTAAAACTAGTAAAAAATCGACTACGCAACCAGTTGTCTCAGAGTACACTTGAAAGTCTTTTGATGATATCAACCGAAAGTCCTGAACAAGGATTCGAAGACGAGGTTCTTGAAAGTTTTGTCAGGGAGCTGAAAAAAAGAAATCCTAACATCAGAGTTAAACTATAATTAATATAATTAAAATATTTATTTTACCTCTGAGTTGTAAATAATATAAAAAACAAAACAGTGTGTCTAATTAATAAGGCAAACTGTTTTGTCTTATGCGAGAATTTATATTAGTTTTTATCTTTTTAAAAGATATTTTATACTTGACTTCTTCACCTAGGAAAGTTAACAAAAAAATAATTTAAAGTTGTTTATTTTCACTAATATTCATATTTAGCATTAAAGATTATTTTAGGAGTATTTATAAAAGTATTTTTTCTTTTGTTTATAAATAAATAACAATCAAAATACGGTTGTGTTTAAGAAATGCGTTACTAGTTTAAAATATTAGTTGCTTACTCGATTTGATTGTGTATCAAAAAATAATTTTTTTATTTTATTTTTGGCGCTGTTCAAATAATCTATCCAGGGCTGTGGAGTGGAAGAGGAAATAAGATAAAAAAAGGGCCCACGCATTCCCGGAACACATTTTAATTACAGGAATGGTGGAGAGAGTGGATGGGGCTGTGGGTTGGGGTAGGTGTGTGTGTATGGGGCTGGGGGTTAGGGTAGGTAGGGGGAGGTGGAGGGGTATTATTTCGAAAATATTTTATCAAAATCCCAATTTCGTCAAAACGCTGTATCAAATTTGTTCCTGGTTAACACCCTGCATGGGTATATTTATTATTGGTAATCTCAAAAAATGAACTTTTATCTATACAAACCAAGTTATGCATAATTTATATATTTAATATATTTGTGTAGGGCCTATTCTAGAAAGGAAAAAAAAAAGGTCCTCAAATTCTAATTTAGGTGGCGCCCAAATACGGTTGACACTGTTGAAAACGGTTTAGAATAGCCCCTGTTATGTAATAATTTATGTATTTAATAATTTACAAAGCATTTCGCATAATATAGTAATTTTTAAAAAATGTAATATAAGTATATTTTCTTTTTCAAATTTTAGTTTTTTGTGCTTAGATTAGAGCGGTAGATAATTTACAAATTTTCTTTTTATTTTCAGCGCATTTTGAAACGCCTAGAATTGTCAAAACAATTGCGTGGTCAAGTTGTAAAAACAAAATGCTTTAAGTGTAATCTGGAATGGCATTTGATCACACTTTTATTTTTTATAATGTCTGGCAAACTTGAGTCTTTGTCGGACAAATTGTCTGGTAGAAAAAAGTTTCTTATTTCGAGCCCTGTATAGTATATTCCTTATTTTTTTTATCAATATAATGACAAATTATTGAAAGTGTACCACTAGCTTGAGATTTTTCTTCACTTCCATTAAGGCTGCAAGCAACCACTATTTGAGTTGGAAGTTACTAATAGTAGTAAGTTAAGAAGAAAAATGAAATTAATAGAGCAAGAAAATGATTAACAGACAACTTAAAAGATTACAAATTAAATGAATCAGGAAAACAAGAAGAAGGAAGCGAATTCCAAAGGACTAATGTTCGCGGAAGAAAACTAGGGGAGTAAGACACTTACTTGCCTCTTACGCGAGTAAGACTCTTACTCCCCTAGTTTTTTTCTGCGAACATTAGTCCTTTGGAATTCGCTTCCTTCTTCTTGTTTTCCTGATTCATTTAATTTGCAATCTTTCAAGTTGTCTGTTAATCATTATCTTGCTCTATTAATTTCAATATTAGTTTTTGGAGCACTTAGAAACAGTCACAGTAAAATGATAAAACTTAATTGAATGACAAGTAACAAAAGATTGAATTTTAGTAGATAGCACAAGAGACGTTAACTCTTTTGAGCAGTTTTTTGGGTAAAGACATATTGGTCAAATGACCAGTGAACTATACCTTCTAGATTTTATATTTTTACATAAAGAATGAAATGATTTTTTAATATGAGAAAGATTTGTATCATCAGCAAACAGATAAATGGGCAAGAATTGAACAGATTTGGTTAGGTTGTTAACATAAATAAAAAATAAAATAAGACCACGAACAGAACCTAATTGAGGAAACTCAATTTGATTCATGCCTAAAACATTAATGTTTAAACAAATTAAAAGACTGGAATGTTTTTAAAAAAACATTCTGAATGTTTTTTTTAAACTGCAAAACATGCGTGAAATGTTGCTACATCGACTATCTTATAGCCTGCTGCTACAAGGAAGTGCCGCTACATCCACTGATGCTTTGGTTGGGGCATATATATATATATATATATATATATATATATATATATATATATATATATATATATATATATATATATATATGTGTATATATATATATATATATATATATATATTTATATATATATATATATATATACAATCTTTGAATGTCATTTTCTTGTTATTTTCTTGTTATATTAACGGTATAGACTATTTAAATAATGGTTCAAAAAACACCACATTTCAACCATTAGATACTCAACCCTTTACAGGCCTTCTCAGAAGACGCGTGCGGTCGCACGCCTTGAATGACCACGCATATATATTTTTTTGTTAATAATGTGGCCACGATTTTTTTTGCATTTATTAAAAATGACGCATTTTAAAAACGCTCTGAAAAAATCAAACTAATAAGTCATCTTATTGGTTTTTTTTTATTAATAATAATTTATTATTACAATTATTTATGAGAAAATTAAAACCTAACAATAATGCACATATATATATTTGTAATTAATGATAAAATAAAGAGATAAAAATAATATATAAATATATATATTTTTATTTGTTTTCATGCATTTAATAAAATTCTGGCAATTTTTCGTTAAGTTTTTATTTACTAAATGAATTACGTCATTAAGTAATTATTATTTCTTCCTGTTGGCTTGACAAGGTTTTAACTGAAACTTTTTATATAAGGAGAATTAAAAAAAAAAAATTTTTTTTTCCATATGTATTAAAATTATTTATTTTATTGTTTTTTTTTTGTTTGTTTATGTACTATTATTTTGGTGGACATATAGATGTTTAGAAAAGATTTAAATATTTAAAAATTTAACTTTGCAGCAAAGCCGACGCGATAGGGGTGTGTGTGTGTGTGGGGGGGAGGTTAAGCCTCCTTTCCCCCACCCCCACCCCCCCCCCCACCCCTTCATCAATGATTTTTAGTCAGCAAATTTGACCCTTAGTCGGCAAATGTGACCCTTTTTGACAGCAAATGTCGTTATGGCAGTTGGTAAATTTTAAAAAACGAGGACCTTTTTTTTTATATATATATTTTTATTTTTAAGACGTCGAAAGTTGTTATGGCACAGCACCCCCCCTACCCACGTGACCCCTACTCGCGCCGGCTCTGCTTAGCAGCATTATAAAAATTCATTCTTATAAAAATAAAGCAATACGCATAAACGTAAGAAGTGTAAATAGAAACTTCAACAAACCAATTACTCAATTAAGTAATAATATAGATGTAAAACTAAAATATTTTTCTGAAGTTACTCTTGGTCTTGAGAAAAAATTATTTCCGGTTTGATAACTTTGATGAAAGTTATAAAAAATCACTCAGGAAGAATGCCACCAGTTTTTAAAAAATTTCTTTGTTAATTATTTTTAATGAATGAGTTCAATACTTATGCAATTTTTTCCTTACGTAACTCTTAATAATAGATAAAAAAAAATCATGATAACCGCTCAATAATGTAAGTGATGTTATTTAAGTAAAAAATACAGTATCAAAAAAAACAAGTTTATTTTAAAAAACTTTTTATAAAAATTTTAAATTGGTATAGAATTATCTGCATTTTGTAAAAGTTTCTAATACAGACTGATTTACTGATTTGCAGAAATGAGACCTATAAGTTGAATTTGTTTTTTTACCTTGTTTTCCGTGTAACATCAGTGCAAGTGGCATTTTTAGTAATAAGTTTGCTTTCTTTCGGCCGAACACAAAACTTTTAAGCTTATTTTATTTATTAGACTAACAGCTTTTATACAAAATTGCTAAAAGTTTAATTTAAAAGTTTAAATAAGCTAATATTTGGTAAAGTTATTGCGCGTGTAATGTAAGTTAAAAATGGAAATGCCTATATATGTTATTTTAATGTTTCTATTTTCTCATTAATAACTATAATAATGAACTATTAATAATAATTAAAAAAAGATGAGCAATTAATTTTGTTTTTCAACGCGTTTTTAAGATGCAGCATTTTTAATAAATGCAAAAAAAATCGTGGCCATGTTATCAACAAAAAAATATATATGCGTGGTCATTCAACCGAATGACCACGCATATATATTTTTTTGTTGATAACATGGCCACGATTCTCAGCGACCGCACGCGTTTACTGAGAAGGCCTGCTTTATAAAACTACCTTGGATACCAATTAATGGATATTATAACTAATATTGAAACTTGCGCTTTACAACTTGAAAAACTTAAAAAACCAACACATGCAGAAACTCTACGGCAAAAATGTTCACAAATTTTAACAAATTCACTAAAATTATTATTAAAAGATAATTTAACTAAGCAACAAAGCTTTCCATAAACAAGTTAAAAAACAATTCTAACATTAAGATATACCCTTTCGATAAAGGCTCAGGTTTCGCATTATTAAACCAAAAAGATGCATCTCTCAAATTAGATGAACAAATAAAAAATAGCAAAATTATTGATTATGATCCAACATCCACATTGACTACTAAAGTTCAAAGACAATTGTGCAAATTAAGAAAAGAAGGTAAACTAGACACAAATACATACTTTAAAATGTATCCCTCAGATTGTAACCCACCAAGGATTTACGGAATGATTAAAGCTCACAAACCAGAAAAAGATTACCCAATGCGCCCTGTTGTATCAACAATTAACACACCACCTTATGGAACATCTGATTATCTTGTTAAAATTATTCAACCGACTCTGAACAAAAATAAAAGTAGACTTATGAATTCGAATAGTTTTGTAAATGAAGCTAAGCAATGGATAATAGATCCTAACGAAGTTCCAGTTTCATTTGATATAGTCAATTTATATCCATCCATACCAATTGACGAAGCAATTCCGGTTATTATTGATATATTGAACACTGACATTGATGACTTAAAAACTCGAACTAAACTTACTCTTGCAGACATACATCAATTAATTGAACTTTCATTAAGTATATGCTATTTTTTTATAAGAAAACAGTATCCGAATAATACCTAATTCAGGTCCTATAGGTTTATCTTTAATGATTGTAATGAGAGAAGCGTTTTTACAAAATATAGAAAGAAAAGCCCTTAACATAGCAATTATTCATACATCCAAACCAAAAACTTACAAGAGATATGTAGATGATTGTCATGCTCGCTTTGCTTCAATAAAACAACAACAAATGTTCCTGAACATACTTAATGAACAACATCCTGCCATAAAATACACAGTGGAACTTGAAAACGACTTCAAAAAACTCAATTTTCTAAATATTAATATTACAAACACAGGCTCTGGAACTTATGAATTTCAAATACATAGAAAAGAAGCTATTACAAATGTTCAACTTAAACCTGAATCAAACATTAATCCTTACATAATTGGCGTTTTCAAAGGATTTTTATGTCGTGCTAAAAGAATATGCTCTCAAAAACACCTTCAAAAAGAAATTGATTTTCTAATAGACATCTTAGTTAAAAATGGCCACGACAAGAACATTCCAAATAATATTGCTATAGACTATTTAAAAAATGGTTTAAAAACACCACATTTCAACCATTAGATACTCAACCCTTTATAAAACTACCTTGGATACCAATTGTTAGTCCAAAACTTTGTAAAGAATTTCGAAAACAAAACATAAAGGTTATTTTCACTTCAACTCCCAATTTAAAAAATATTTTTTGCAACAATAAAACTAAACTACCACTAAACACAGACCCTGGCGTATACCAGCTAAAATGTTCATGCGGTTCGATATACATTGGCGAAACTAAAAAGAAGGTGATATCGAGATAACACCAAAAAAACAGCCTAAAAGGAAAATGGTCCAGTTTGGGTGTAACTGAACATTCTAAAACATGCCATGGTAAGTTTGATTGGTTGCACCCCAAAATATTATCTGTAGCCCCAGAATATCAAACTCGGAAAGTCAGAGAGTCACTCGAAATAAGCAAGGCTAGGGTTCAACAGGAGTTGAGAAATGGTGACGCGGTTCTCAATCGGGATGACGGTGATAACGTAACAACTAAAACCTGGGGGCAATTTTTTAATAAAATCTGCTGACGTTAGTTATCTGAAAAGTTTGTAACGGTTTGTTTTTACTATAACGATTTTTGTAACTATTTTATTTATTAGACCTGATGACGCTGATCACAATAGGTCAACGAAATATCGAAATAATTATATATTAAAGAAAAAATATATATAAAAAAAAGTTTATACACAGTCGTATTTATTGAATTCTAACCATATATATATATATATATATATATATATATATATATATATATATATATATATATATATATATATATATATATATATATATATATATATATATATATATATATATATATATATATATATAACACATACTTATATAACACATATTTATTTTGTCTAGAAAAAAGTTTATGCAAAACTAAAGTCATATGTTCCATCACACTTTAAAGCTGCTGGTCATAAGCGTGTAATATTTCCATCTTTGGGAAAGTATATTTTTGACCATCTTCCATTAGCACTATTGGTAAGTTCATTTGTTGTGGTGTGTCAAGGCGAATAAATGTAACTCTATGTTGTAAGAAATTTGCTTTTGAGTGAAATGTTTGAATTTTTTTTTTTTATTGGATCTAGAAAATTACCAAGCAAAAATCCAGTCATTTTTCACTATGAGTTATTAAACTAGGGCTTATTTTAATAATTGCATTATTATAAAGTGTTTTGTCAAACTATTTAAGCAATTTTGAACATTTTGACATTCTTTATATTTTTTGATTTTTAATGTTTAAAAACTTGGATAGGAGGTGTATGTATAGTGGAGATTCTTATTAGTTCTTATAAATCTAGCAGTAGTGAATTTCTTTTTATAAAACTCTGCTTGCTGGATAACTATGACCTGATTGTTTTCCACATCAACAGACCTTTACAAATATAAATCTTATTTCTGGCACATCAAAAGTATCAGTAATGCTGTCATTAAATCCATCACCATCAAGATTGTATGTACTCTCATCAGAAAAAATTTGTTTATCTATTGATTCATCTGATGATATTTTTTAATGGATCACTTTTTTGGAGGTTTATCCAGTAGTTTCTTCTTCCTGAATTGCTTTTTTTTTTATCTTCTTCGCCATTCTTGCTTTTTTTTGCTGCAATTGTCTCTTTTTTTACTGCAATTGTTTTTTTGGGGTATTGGTGGCTTAGATCCATCTTGGTTAGTTCTAAGCCACCAATAGGGTATTGACTTTTATTAACAATGGTATCTACCTTTGCATTGTTCTCAATCAGTGTTTAATTTTCATGGAGTTGCTTTGGGATACAGGTTAATTTTTTGTGGGGAAACATGAATTAATAGATACTCGTTGCTTTGGTGAAGATGAGACATGCTTTCTACATCATTGTTTCGAGATGCGTCTAAAACATTTAAAAGAGATGCTAGCATGATCATTTTATGACCAACATCATAAGATTAAGAAGTTGATGGTGTTTCAATAAAAGTCCTATAAATAATTGATGTTGCTGGTATCTAGGGAATCCAATACCGGTATACCGATATACCCAAAAACCGGGTTTTTGATAGATTTTTTCTAGTTTTGAATACCCGTATTAAAAGGCTTAAATACCGGTATTTTGGTATTTGAATGGTTGTTTTATTTTTTATAATTTTTAGCAATATTTGTATACTTCATGTACTTTTTTAAATTAAAAAAGTGTTACAACATTTAAGTAGATATTAAAATGCAACTATTTTTGAACATATAGCATTGTCGTATTTCAGATTATAAATATACGAAAATTCGTAAACATTTGTTGCTTATTTTTAAAATATTTTTTATTCTATCATGTGTTTAAACTCTTTGTTTGAGTAAAAACCTAGTATATTAAAGTTTTCAAACTCTTATTCATAGACAACTCTTTGATGAAACTCTTCGCATTATTACTTAACTCATTTTTAAAATCATTCAAATTCCTGGGAGATTTATAATTATGGGCTTTTGTTTTTATTCTTTTTTGAAACAATTATAAGTGCTTGTACTTTAAAGCAATGTGTTAAATATTCTTTAGTTTTTGAGTTCTTGATTTTACATTTTTAGTTATACAGCGAGGATCTAAAAGTGAAAAATGAGTTCACATTTATACAAATTACAAAATCTTTATATACCTATTTCTTTAATACTTTTTAAAAATATTTAACAAGAACAACTTTGGTAAGTTAAAAAATTGACATTTTCAAGTTTAAATTTAAATATTTAAATTCATTTTATTTAATGTTTATATCAGTCACATTATGTGACTGATACAGGTTTGGTCGGGAAGTGGGAGCGATCGCTCTCGATTGCTGACCACAGAAATAATATTTAGTTGCAAAAAGCTGGCCAGATTTTTTAGTCGTTTTGAGAACATTTTAAAAGGCAAAAAAAAAAATGCGCAAAAGATTAATTGGACCAATGAGAGACAATTTCAAAAAAAAAGAAATTAGGAAAATAAAATATATTTTAACGCGAAAAAACTTAAAGCAAAATATATTACGTTTAGAACAAATATTTTCGAAACATCTCTCTTTTATAATTTTTTTAATAAAATCAAGCGATGTTTTTTTATATCAAGTAACATCTTACAATTGTTCAAAAAGGAAACAAATGTTCTTTATTCAACAAAGTTTGCAAGTTTTAGTTTTATTTAAGCTAAATTATTTTATAAATAAAAAAGTTAATTTTTACTTTAAGTTAATAATACCTATATTATGTTTCACATAGTTTGAAAAGTTTAACATATTTGAAGCAATTCTTCTAAGTAAGATAAACAAATGAAATAATTAAATCATTGAATTACTATAGAAATAAAATAAACTAGATAGAAATCAATTAAAAAGGTTAAAAATACTTAATGGCGAGGAAGTGAAACTGCTTCACAATATCACTGATGATGTTTAGTGAGTGGGTTTTTTAATTTTAATTAGTATTTAAAGCAGAAAAAAGTATAACAAGTTTTAAAAATGACAACTTAAGCAAAAATAGTTAATAAACCAATATCTATAAACTTTTTTTTTATCTAAAAATTTGCTATATATATTTGTGTTCTGTCGTGACCTCAGACACGGTGCTTGTTCATCCGCGAGTTACTTTGTATGCATTGTTTGTGTTTAGTAACCAGAAACTTCTTATATGTATGTTACATAATTAGTTTTATTAACTTTAATGATTATAACTTCATTGAAAACGCAATTTTTTTTAGTCTTTGTTTAAATCAAAAAAATTGATTTAAAAGATACATTACGATAAAAAAAAGATGCACAAAATTACATTTACATAAAGAATATATACTTTTTAAATAAAAAATAAGAATATAGTAATAAAATCTATAATTTATAATAAACTTTCAAATTTTGACAATTAAATATATATTTAATATATATTTAAAACATTTGTTTTTGTAAGCAAATAGTATATATTCTTAAAACAGTTTATGCTAGAAATCTCAAAACATAACAAATCGTGAATAATACAATTTCTGAAACATTTCAACAGAATGTTCTAGAACTTTATTTCGCTTAGTCAGCGTATTTTTTGAACCAATAGAATTAGTTTGTTTGTTAATTTGGCAGTTTTTTAGTGTTTGCGAATAATCTTTTTATTCTTCCAAGATGTTTTGAGAACATTCAAGTTTTTTATGTTTCCATGTATGTCCATAAAACAAAAATATCTTTGTTTCGTACATAAACTTAAATGTTCTCAAACGACTAAAAAACCTGGCCAGTTTTTTGCAACTAAATATAATTTGGTCAGTATTTGAGAGCACTGTCGCTTCCCGACCAAGCCTGCTAATATAAACATTGTGAGGATAAAATATGTAACGCATATTTACAAATTGAGATTATATTCTAATTTAGCCAATGGAAAGTGAAATTAAAAAGTTTAGACGGAGATAAATATTCTGTTTGGTTTTTTTTTCTCAAAGATGAAAAAGGGCATAGTGCAAAGTGTAAGAAGTACGCAAAAATTATAAAAACAGCAGGTGGCTCAACAAGCATCCTTCATACGCATTTAAAAACAAAGCATGATGTAATATTACAAAAACAAGATGCTATTGAACCTCTTGGTGAATCTAGTTCAATATCTGAATCGCCTCCTCCAAAGATTACTAAATATTTTAAAAAAACTACTCGCTGGCAGCAATCTTATCAAAAATTACAGCACTTGATGGGCTTCCATTTAGAATTTTTATAACATCCAATGATCTTTGAAAATCATTAAATTCATCAAATTTAAGTGGTGAACTTCCAAAATCTGCCTCGGCTATTCAAAAAATTGTCACTAGTTATAGCAAAACTATTCGGCAGTTAGTAATTAAAGAAATATCAGAATATAAATTAAATGGAAAAGGTTTTAGTATTAATTTTGATGAGTGGACTTCCTTAAGGAACCGGCAGTACATAAACGTGATTCTTCACTTGGAGTCAAAGTTTTGGAATTTAGGACTTCTCCGAATCAATGAAAGTTTACATGCAGAAAAATGTGTCTTACTTTTAAGTGAAAAATTGAATCAGTATGGTTTGTCATTAGAAAAGAATATAGTTTGTTTAACAAATGATGGTGCAGCAGTTATGCAAAAAATAGGCAAATTAATACCGGCTGCTCAGCAGTTGTGTTTGGCCCATGCAATTCAACTTGCAGTTGTAGATGTTTTATATAAAAAAGTAAGAACCATTTGCTCGAGTGAATCAATAGACTTCGACTCATATTCAGATGCCAAAAAGTACAAAAACTATGGTGCCTTTGAAAATATTTCAAATACATACAAAGAAGGTTTAGTTATGGATTATGATATAAAGAACAAGATAAAGAAATAACAGAAACTGATTTAAAAAAAGTTTTAGCTATTATCTCAGCACTTTTGCCAGTAAAATTAGCTGTCGAGTCACTGTCGCAAGGATGCTAACTTAATTTCTGCGAATGCAGCATTTACATTTATATTTGACAGGCTAAGTGAAATTAAGTCATCATTTAGCATTGAATTTCTAAGTGCTTTAAAATAGTGTGTTATTGCAAGAAGAACGTAGTTGTCCAATTTAATTTCTTATCTGCATAAAGGTCTAAAAGATGGTATTAGAAACTCAAATTTATTAAGTTTTAACTTTCCACGTGCATTAAAAGCGAGCAATCTCAATTCACTTTTGGGCATTGTAAATCAGAAGGGAGTTTGGAATCAAAGCACTGCTGTTGAAGTACAAGCCCGGGAAATTCTTCACTTCGAGGTTAGCGAAGTTGAGATTGACAAAGGAAAAAATTATGAGAAATCAATGAAAAAAGAGATGTACAATTTGTGAACAAATAAACTATAAGGTTGTCGGGAAACAACCGGAACACTCTGGTGATCAAGTGTTTAAAAAAAGAAATGAGTCTCTTTGAAGATGAAAGTGTGCAAAGAAAATATCTCCAACAGGTTTATGATCTTCTTTTAAGGATTCGACCAACTAGCATTGAATCTGAAAGAGCATTTTCTGCTGCCAGTATTATTTTAAATAAGTTACGGTGCAAAATGGATGAAAAAACTCTGGGTGCTCTTTGTTTTTTAAGAGCTTATTTTCATAGAATGAAAGATAAAGGTTCTACCATATAGATCAATAAATTTGCATTCTTTTCAAGTTTTCGTGATTTGTAAATTTATTCACTTTCCTTTAAAAATACCGGTATTCTGGTATTATATTTTTATAATATCGAAATACTGGTATTGATTTTTTGACCGGTATTGGATTCCCTACTGGTATCAGATCACTATCATCATCATTGGGTTGAACTGTTGCAAGAAGTTGAGCAATAATTAGAGATAAGACTCATCTATCAACACTATTATGAGTTGTTTCAAGTCTATTTGATTTGATGCAGTCTTCAGTTGATCTGTCACATAAGTTGATAATTAATTTTCATTCGTTACTATAGTTTTATCAAAGAGCCAAGTACCATCTAAATCCAGATTTTATATTTGTAGGAGTAGCAGCTCTATCCCAAGTTCGGAAACAAATTTGTGGTATATCATAAATACTAAAAGTTTGACCTGGGTATTCTAACATGTTCAGACCACTATTGTAAAAACGCTTTAATGGCTTAAACAGTTTTGTCAAATATTAAAGTTTATTTGATGTGTATGTTGGGATCTAAGAATGACAGTTCCACTTGTCTTGCAGTAGTTTAGACTTTCTACAGATAAATGGGACTTGTGGTTGTCCATGATCAACAAGACCTTGACTTTAGCTGCACTGTGGTTTTATCCAGATTTTAAATATGGGATAATATGAAGTTGTATTGTGTAATAACATCCTGAAGTTTATTTTAAAATATGCTATCTTATTCTATTGAAACTGTTTATTCAACTGAAACTTGTTTCTTCAGGTTCCTATTGGCAGGTTAGGATGGGGTTTCATATATGATACTTTAGACAAACCGCACAAATGAAGATCAAAATGAACATTTTCAGAATATTTTATTTCAGAAAAGGTACAATTCCCATTAGGGTGTATTGAAAAAATTAAAGGAATTGTTAAAAAAGAATAAGCTATAAATACTTACATTACCAAATGTGTGCAAATAATAGTTTATTCTGAAGAAAATATATACAATTTGACAGAGATCATAACCAGGATCTAAATGATTTACTTTTAATCAAAAATTTTACATTAACTAACCAAAATAATATTTTTTTACTCTGTTTTCTGTTTTCTTGTTCTTAAATCTGTTTTCTTATTCTTAACTTAAAATCTGGTTGTTTTTTTAACTGTTTCAAAACTAAGAACATATGTCTTCTAAAATATCGACCATAGACTACATTTTTCTAGTGCCAACAAGGGTGGTAGATTTCCAAGTGTACATTCTCTCTCTGTGTCTGAAGTCTAAACAAATCCAATCCAGAATCATAATAATAAAATTACTTTTTATGAATTAATTAGGATTTAATTTATACTGTTGAAAAAAGTAAATTGTATATTTGGTTCTATAGTATTATATAACCAAAAGTACCTTTTACTTAATTAACAAACATACATTTCATAGAATTATAGTAATATAAAGATAATATTTGTTATATTTAGTCATTTAGAGCTTATCATAAAGTTATAAAATCATTTTTACATTTTAAATTTTATAATAATTAATTAAATATAAATTTTACATAAGTTAGTTGTGTAATGAACAAACATTAACTTATTAATTATACTTAATAATGGTTTTAGAACATTTAGAACGTAATAAGTTTTTGATGGAGAATCTGTTTTTTATTGTTAAAATAGTTTTAATTTTATTTGCAATTTTAATTTTTGAAACATAACTCTTTTTAATGTGTCCCCCATACCATCACACAAAAATTATACTTTGATTTCATAATGTGGAATAAATATTTGAATTAATAGTTCTCCAAAATTCTCATTTTTGTTGACAGATAGAATTTATTAGTTAATTAATGGTTGTTTAAAAGATAAATTTTGGACTTTTGTTTTTTTAGGTTCGAATTGTTGATTGTTTTCTAGTTGATGGACCAAAGATATTTTATCGTGTAGGATTGTATCTACTGAATCATTTTTACACTCATTCCTTAACACTCGATCATTTTTGTAAGTAATACTTACTTTATCAATATGTACATAATTGTATTGTTTTTAATTGATAACACTATTTAAGAAAGTGGTTATGTATATATATATATATATATATATATATATATATATATATATATATATATATATATATATATATATATATATATATATATATATATATATATATATATATATATAATATAATATATAATAAAAAATATATCAGGTCTTGTTATAAGATTTTGTTGTGTAATGGAAAAGCGCAACGCAAATAAATAACTTTACTCAATAAAGATATTTACATCTCTAAAAGTTCAATTGCATCAGTTGCATATTTTAAAATACCTCATTATAATTAAATTTAAAATCGCATTAAAAATTATTTTTAATGCGATTTTAAATTTTAAAGTCTTTTAGATTTTAAAGTCTTTTAAATTTAAACAATATTGTTTTAAATAAAATTTAAATGTTGATTAAAAAAAAATTTCCTTATTTTAAAATCTTATACTTATTTAAACT
This sequence comes from Hydra vulgaris, assembly GCF_022113875.1. Lineage (NCBI taxonomy): Eukaryota > Metazoa > Cnidaria > Hydrozoa > Anthoathecata > Hydridae > Hydra > Hydra vulgaris. Next base: position 44,650,296 of record NC_061158.1, on the reverse strand, counting down.
TAAATTTTTTTTTTTTTATATTCGTTTTTATGGTTGTTTTTTTTTTTAATGAGGGGACACTTGTTTATGGTTGATTTTTTAAAAGGAATTTAAATTTACTTTCAACTACACAATTAGATTGGGTTTTCCCATTTATAAAAAAACTTTTGTGCTACCTAAAGCATTTTAGTTACTGGCTTTTGATAAAATAATTATTCTTACTAAACAAAGATTACCGCTTTTTGGCTTTGTTTTTTTTTTTTGCATTAAAATATTTTATTTTTATGTACCATGAAACCTAATATATTTTCACTATTTCTTACTAAATCCAAAAAGAAAAATAGTATTTTCGGTTTTAAGATGTTAATAGCAGAACTTGTTTTTATAAAATATAAGTATAATTTTGAAATTTATGTATATTATATTAATGTATATTATATAATATTTATCACTAGTTTTGTTTTCAAAATAAAATAAATATAAGTTAAGCTTATAAAAAGTTTATTCATTATTTTTAATCAATTTAAAGTTTGGTTTGTTTAAAAAAAATAATGAAATTCTTTTACATAAAATTTAACGACAAAAGGAAAACCCAAACATAACATTTATCACTCGAGTTTGAAAGAACTTTTTTGTATTGACGTCATTTATTAACTACAAAAGCCCATTATTCATTTGGAACTGGAACTTACCTGAAACTTAAAATAAAGTAATACAAACATTTTTAACTTGAATTAAATTTATTAAATTTTTTTTTTACTTTTTTTTTTTTTTTATTTTTTTCAACATCTTCGCTTCCAGCAAGGCTGCAAGCAACCACTAATTAATGTTGGAAGTTACTGGGAGAGAAAAGATACAGATTGTAGAGCAAGATAACGATTGACAGACGACTTAAAAGATTGCAAATTATATGAATCAGGAAAGCAAGATGAAGGAAGCGAATTCCAAAGAACTGATGTTCGAGGAAAAAAACTAGACGAATAAGAGTTTTTGAAGCACTTAGGAACAGTAACAGAAAAAGGACGAGACTTAATTGAATGACGAGTAACACGAGAATGAATTTTAGTAGATGGCACAAGAGACGCTAGCTCTTTAGAGCAGTACCCTACTAGCTCTTTAGAGCAGTACCCAGTACTTTAACATAAACTTTGGAAATTTTATCAGTAAAAAAATTGTAAAACGTTGAAAAAAATTGTAAGCGTTTTTAAAATTTTTAAAAGAGTTTTAATGAAATTTAATAAAATAAACTACTAAAACTATGACTAATAATAAAATTAATTTAAATTTTATAAAATAAATTAAAAATATTAATAAAAATAAAAATAAAAAAATAGAAAAAAGTTTATCTATCTGTTTTTTTATCTAATAAAAAGAATATTCCACAAATATTTTTTACAACAATTAATTACAGCTTAATGTTTTCCGCATATATATATATATATATATATATATATATATATATATATATATATATATATATAAATATATATATATATATATATATATATATATATATATATATATATACATATATATATATATATATATATATATATATATATATATATATATATATATATATATATATATATATATATATATATATATATATATATATATATATATATATATATATATATATTAGAATTAGGAAAAATGAGGTCGGCAATAATTTGCTGACTTCAATCTTTTAAAGGTCGGCAAAAAAAATTTGATACAAAGGTCAAACCATAGAAACGAGGTTGGCCATTTTTTGCCAACCACAAACACTTTAAGGTCGGCAGTTAGGTCAGCAATTAGGTTGGCAGTTAGGTCGGCATTGCTAAATAGCGACCCTAATTTGGAGGGTTGTATATATATATATATATATATATATATATATATATATATATATATATATATA
>NC_061158.1:44548414-44645914 GCF_022113875.1 Hydra vulgaris | reverse complement strand
AATGTAATGAATAAACATAAATAATGCTATGTAAACATAAATAATGTAATGAATAAACATAAATAATGTAATGAATAAACATAAATAATGTAATGAATAAACATAAATAATGTAATGAATAAACATAAATAATGTAATGAATAAACAAGAGAAGAAAAAAAATTGATTTAACAATTAATGAGTAATAATTCCAGGATGTTTTAAAAGTTTTGAGCAAACACTTAGTTTTCCTTTCTATAAATAAATGGTCTAAATAACTACTTAATAATTAGTAAAAAAAAAAATTAAATTTGAATAAAAAAATTTGACAAATTTTTTTATGTACCATAAAATGCTGTTTAAAAAGTATTGTAAAAAAAAGTTTTTTACAATATAAACAGCTTATCTAGTTTTTTAAGTAGGATTTAATTTTTATAATGCTGATTTTAATCCAGAAAGAAAATGAAAGAGGAGAAGTATAATGAAATAAAATAAAATAATGTGATCACAATAAATTTCTTTATTATGTATATTGTGTCTGCCTAATAAGTCTCTTACATATACATATACCCTTTCTTTATCTATTAGGCTGGCATAGATGTATTTAATACATTGTTTCCAGTTTAGGATGTCCAATGCTGGATCTTTGGTGTATATTGTTGAGGCCACATTTGGAGCCCTTTGTTATAGCATAGGGTTTATTAATAGTAATGAGGCATTTGTTTGGACTATTAAATAGTGTACTAACTATTATTCGTGCTTTGAGTCTTTAACAAATCCAAAAGTAAAAATGAGTAAAAAAGTACCAAAAACTATAAAATACAAAATGTCATTGTCATCACTAAGTTCTTTATCATTCACTAATATTTGTGGTCTTCGAAGTGATTTTTCTTCTGTTGAGTCTTTTCTCTTGCAAAGTTTACCAGACCTATTAGCTCTTTGTAAGACTAATTTGAGTTCAGCTGTTTCATCTTGTGATCTTAGTTTTGATGGTTATTTTCCTTTAATTCCTAAAGACTCCAATATAAATAATGCGACATGCTTGGCCTAGACATTTACATTCGTAAGAATTTGCCCGTTTGTAGGGAAATTAGGTTTGAATCCACAAACTATTCTTTTATGTGTTTTCGCTTAGCACCACTTCATTCTATCATCTTACTCTTTGTTCTATATCGCTCCTCTTCTATAAGCCCTTTCTCTTTATCCTTCAGCCAATATTGTTGTTAGTGGTGACTTTAATGCTCATCACACTGAATGGCTTGGCTCAGTGACTCTGCAGGTGTTAAGGGCCACAACTTTTGCCTTTCTCAATCTCTTACACAAATAGTCAACTTTCTAACTTGCTTTCCAGACAATCCAAATCATTTACCTTCTCTACTCGACTTGTGTCTTGTTTCTGATCCTAGTCAGTGCTTAGTTTCTTCACATTGATCACGATTTGATTTCTTTAAAACTATTATCTCAATGGCCCTTGTGTAGAAATCTTTCGTTTTCCGGCTGATAAATGGAATTTTTTATTTCCTCTCAATGATTTCTTCTCCATGGTTTTCCTCTCATGTGCTGCAATTTCCAATTGTAACCATTACTTCCATATCTATCACTAAAACAATTTTCCAGAAATCAGACATCTGTTTACTATTGTTAGAAGCCATTGTAAAAAGGTTTTGTCTAATTCTAAAGCTGGCTATTCTCAGGTTATAAAATCTTGTATTTCATCTCAAAAATAAGGCTCCTGAGATTTCTAGAGAATCTTTAATAGTGTCTATAATACTTTTAAAATACTTATAAACATTTTATAAAAAATAATTACAACTTCCAAAATATAATTCGCTGAAGCAAATTTACTAAACTTTCTTTTTTATATATAAATATAAAAGTTTGCTGGAAAAGATCACTGAAATTTTGCTGGAAAGATTTACTGGAAGTTCAAGAACAACTTCACTTAAAGGTTGCTGGAAAAAGTCACTGGAAGATCGCTGGGTTTGGAACATTTTTTTTACTGAAAGTTTACTAGGTTTTTAGTAAGGGAGTTCTTAAAAAAAATTAAATTTTTTTTCATAGTTATAACTTAAGCTAAAGTTTACAGTCCTAACAATAAATCTTAAGTTTATAAATATTTAAATAATGTTAAAATAAAAAATAATGTTAACTTAAAGTTTATAGATATTTAAATAATGTTAAAATAAAAAATAATGTTAACTTGAATTTAAACTTTTATACTAATGTTAAAAGAATTTTAATAACAATTCACTTGCCAGTGTTAGCCTCAAGCTGCCACCAAAGAGAGAACGAATTTTAGTAGATGGCTAGTTCTGAGGTGCTAGCTCTTTAGAGCAGTGCCCATTATAATATTTATAGAAAAGAGAAATAGAAGCAACATTATGATGATTTGACAATGGTTGAAGGTTGGCTGCAGGAGCAGGTTCAACTATGTTTATAATACGTTTATTCACTTTCTCTAATATAGAAAGGGCATCATTCGAAAATCTGCTCTAGATATGGCAACAGTATTCCTTATGAGGATAGATTTAAAATTTGTAGAGATAAAGAATAGAATCCAGAGTATGAAAATGGCGAGCAAAATAAACAGACACAGTCTTAGGAGATGCTATTGTATCAATAGATTTGATATATAGTTTCTAAGAAAGATCGAAGTAAGAGTTAGTTCTAGAAGATGAAGGATAAAATACTTATCAAGTACATTACCGTTCATAAATATAGGAAGATCAAGATTGTTTCGATAGCAATTAGCCGAAAACAAATTGAGTTTTATCTGAGTTAAAGTTCACCAGCCACTGAGAGCCCTATGCTGTAGCAGAAGTGAGATCCTTTTCAAGCTCAAATGCCTCCTCCAAGCAATAAGAGACTTTTGGCTTATCAAGACAAGAATAAATGTTATCTATCTATTTGATGAGATTCTACATCAAGTATATGGCTGCATTAAAGTATTCAATGCGAACGATTATCTAAACTGTTGACACCCCTGCATAAAATAAAAGCAACTTGTTGAGTTAGTTTTAAATCTAACACAAAAATAACTTAAAATTATTTTTGTTTATGGTTTTGTTATTGAAAAATGATCACGCTAACTGTTAATAGTCTGTTTTGCTGATACATTATGGCTTTACTTGAAAATGACATTTGTTTAATAAATTTCAAAACTTACCAATTAGAAATTCATACTAATGCTTACCATTTTATTCTTTTATACATTATAAGTCTAAGGTGTTATCTAAAAGGCTTAATGAAAAAATCATTTTTTTTTTGTAGTTTGTTCATCTCCCCAAGATCTTGTTGCTAACATCGGAGTGCATATACAGTCATTAGAAATTAATCCAGATGCTTTTATAAAAGTATGTTTTCGTTCATTTCTTTTATTTTTTTAAGATACTGTTAACACTTTATTTTAGTAAAAAAATAATTAACTAAATTAGAATAATTAACAAAATTAGCAATTATTAACAGAACTTTTGTTATTCTTAGAATATTTTAAAGATACGGCTGACAAGTAAACAAATTTTTAAGCTGAAACAAACAAATACGACTATGAGTAATTCTCGTTACCTTGACAGCACAGATGATCTAATTGGCCAGCCAGTTGTCACTACTAATTTGAGTGAAGTTTCTGATATTATTGATCTTCAGCATGTAATGGTTGCTTGTTTTTTTTTTTAAATTTCAGTAGTGTGTGAGCTTATCACAAATATTTCAATACTTCAACACCTTTTTATTATTTACTGCAGATTAAAGTTGGCATAAAATATTACTGATGACATCATACTGTAATGATCGCACCAGTCATATCTTATGTGAATAAAAGTAAAGTGAGTGTAAATAAATTGTCAGGGTGTGGACAGCTAGTATCTAATAAAAAGGATTTTTTTTCATTTTCTTATTTTTATTTTTTTTATTTTCAAAAGCAATACAAATTCAAATTCTCAGGAAATACTATACTAACTCAGTGTGCAAAACCCAACATTTAGAAATTAAAAAAATTGTAACTTATTTAGTCAAATTAAAACTACAATATATTGGGCTTGGTTGAAAAATCTCTCACATAAAAATTAAACTGATTTCACTGCTATTTTCACTGGTTGATAGATAAAACATTTAGTTATTAAAAATTTAACATATTTCAACTTTGGTTGAAATCTATTGAGTTTTTAAAAACTTAATTTTTTTGTTGTTTTTTTATGAAAAAAAAAAAAACTTTTGAGTTTTAAATAACTCAAAAGTTTTGTTTTTTTAAAGTTACAAATTGAATTTTTTAAATAAAAAGTTTGACTTTTTTTATCTGCTTGATTATTCTAACTGGCTAAGTGTAAACTAAATTTTTTTTAAATATTTCATTTTAAACATAAGTTATTTGGATTTACGTACTTAAGCATAAAAATTTAGATTTAATCTTTCCTTACCAACTGGATCAATCGTTTATACTGGTCTACTACTTCTAATAACTGAATTGAAATAAACAATTCATTTGAAGCATACTGCAGATTCTATTATAAGTTGACATCAATATGATAATTCTTTGAATCGTCAATATGATAATTCTTTAATATCAGGTAGGTAACCAGATACATAAGTTTTTTGTACAATTTTAAAAGTTCTTTTGTGTTACATGTAGAAAGTTTGTTATCATTAATTCTCAAACTTTTTTAAAAATGTTAAATTATAAGTTTATTAAGTATATAAAAGTTTTCATCTTCTAGAAAACCTTTTTTTTATGAAAAAAAACAACAACAATTTTTCAGGCTTTTTTTACTCCTTCTAAAAGAATAACTACGCAACAGTCTACATATGAAATTAAGGTTTCATGTGTAGACTGTTGTTTCATTATTCTACACAACAGTTTTAGTTTATGTAGATTGTTGCATAGTTTGACTACATAATAGTCAAGGTGTTTTTTTTTTCTAAATACTTTTAAAGTAGAAAGTTGATATTTTGCTTATCTAACTTTTATTATGAACAACTTTTTTTTGACATTGTTGTTTTGTACACACTCTGGGATTTGTAATACCAAAGGTATAAAATGAAAAAAATAAGTTGTTGTTTTGATGCGATAGCTTTTCAAAGCGCCATGGTTCACATTTTTTTCAACACTATACTGTACATTGTTAAAATACCTTATAAGATCCAATTCTACATGGCTTTACCAGCAACTGAATAATTTATTTGAATAATTTTAAAAAACATTTATGAAAGTAATAAAAATTTATATAATAATGTATTATGAAAGTATTATCATTGAATCAAAATCAAGTAAAAATTATTTTAACAAGTTTCATTAAAAATATTAAACAGTGTAATGTTTCAATATATTATTTACTTGTTATTTTTTTTATAAACATAATAAAAAATTTTCTTTTTTGAAGGTCAGACTCTGACCTTCAAACCTTTTTCTGTCTCTGGTGTCCAGGAGTTCTAAAAATGTTGAACGACTTATGATCTGCAATAAGTAAAAAATGTTTATGAGATTTATGAATTGGAACCAATTGTTTTTTAGCTCAGAATCTTTGCCGCCATTATACATAAGGATTCAAAATTTGATTGTTCCTTTAATCTAAAAATCTAAATTTTTTTTTCATAAAGTTTTTCTCACTTTTGGAGTTTCTTGATAATAAAAACTAGGAAGAAATAATGATTTTGTGACTTTCATATCCGTTTTTTTTTTTTGGACTCATCCCTGTTTAAAAAAAAACAGTTAAAAAAAATACCATAAAGTTCCAACTTTAGAACTTAATTTAAAGTTAATTTGTTTACAATTACAACATTTTTTTTTAGTTAATTTATATTATGAAACACGCCCTTCTTCTGATTAAAACAAAACTTATTTAAATAACTACTTCGTCAGTATTAACTACTCTGCATTATTAAAACTTTTTTAAATATATTGATTTATATAAAGTAATTATAATAATGATTTTGTTCCATTTTTTTAAATTATTAACATTATACTTATATGGTCAAAAAAAAACCATTAGGAAATAATTAAATAAATATTCTTCTATAAAAAAAATTACCTTTAAAGAAATGATAAAATAAGTTCTTTTATAAAAAACTTTAATAAACAACTAGTTTAATAAACAACACATTTTTATGTCTTTATTATGATTATGATATTATTAGATTCTTTAGTTTTTTAAAGTTTTTTTTATCTTCAAAAGTTTCTAAAAAATATTTATAAAAAAAAACATTGTTCAGTTAACACCAACATGAATTTAAGAAAAAAAACATTGTTTAGTTAACACCAACATGAATTTAAGAAAAAAAACATTATTTAGTTAACACCAACATGAATTTAAGAAGAAAAAAACATTGTTTAGTTAACACCAACATGAATTTAAGAATAAGCGGTAAAGAAGTTAAAGATGTGAACATTTGCTTAAAAAAAAAGTTTCATATTAAAATAACTATATTATTAAAACTCTTTTCTATTTTATTGGACTTTTTCGTAATTTTGACAAGTACTTCAATCTATTTAATTATTTTTTTAATTTATTTTATACCTGCTTTAAATGAAACTTTAAATTTCAAAATTGTTTTGTTCACCAGACTAGTTTTTTAAAAATATGATTTCTTATATATACATATAGTTAATAACTTCATGCACTCCATATGTTTTGCACCAAAAAAAAAAGCTTTTATTTCTTCATGTTGATTTCAAGTAAAGCCTCATCTTCATGTTGAGTCTAGAGACTTTTATTCTCTAGAGAGTTCTCTAGAGAATAAAAATCTTTTTATTATTGCAAGAATTTAATGCAAAAGTAGCATGACAACTAAGCTTCATTACTCCATTAAAGCTAGATTACTCTCAATATATCTCATACTTTATCTCAGAAGTTAGGTTCAAGAAATTTTTTAGAAAATCTTTAAACAGGTTAATCTGAGATTATTAAACTGTTAGACATCCAAATCACTCTGGCTTACATTGCTGAAGTTATTTCTCTCTTAATCTCTTTGATAGCTTGTGATCCAGACAACATTTGTATTAGTCTTTAGTTAATTCTTTAGTTCATTAGTATTTTATTTGTTGTTTTTATTTTTTACTACTCATTCATTACTCCTCATTACTCTCAAAACTATTCAACAACTGAATCTCATTTTCCATTCTGCTGGAAAATGGCATCTGTGATTTTAATTTTTAAAAACTCTTGAAAACACTCTGACCCCTCAGACTGATTGAAAGTTATTTGCTGAGAAAATCCCTGAAAAAAAGTCATCATTTTTGGTAGCTTAAAACAGCTGATCGAGTATCTTAACTCAGTAGTTTACTGCAATTATCATTCACTATTGACCTCCCATGGAAACCATGAATACAATTCATTACAAAGTTGCTAAAGTTGCTTCTCTTTATCATACTCACCATTTCTTTACTCATAGTTGCATTCTCTAATCCTACATATCTTTTGTTTGTCCCTGTATGTAATACTGGTGTCATATTTGGGCTATTTTTTTTACGATACCTTTCTCTTCTGAACAAGGTTATATATATATATATATATATATATATATATATATATATATATATATATATATATATATATATATATATATATATAACATATATATATATAACCTTGTTCAGAAGAGAAAGGTATCGTAAAAAAAATAGCCCAAATATGACACCAGTATTACATACTGGGTTACTGTTTATATATATATATATATATATATAAACAGTAATATAATAGTTTATATAATATATATATATATATATATATATAATATATATATATATATATATATATATATATATATATATATATATATATATATATATATATATATATATATATATATATATATATATATATATATATATATATATATATATAAACTATTATATTACTGTTTATATATATATATATATATATATATATATATATATATATATATATATATATAAACAGTAACCCTGTATGTAATACTGGTGTCATATATATATATGAGTTACTGTTTGGGGTGACTTTTCAGAAAAAGAAAAAAAATATATAAAAGATAAAGAAATAAGAATAACAATTTTTTTTTTTTTTTTTTTCTTTAGTCTTTTATATGTAAATGCTGGTCATCATTTTTATTATTCTGAATATATTAATGACAAACAATTCTTACCTTTGCACACTTTAGTGTACACTGTCTATATTGTGCACACTTGAAGTTTTAAAATGCCAAACTTAAACTGACAAGTTTTTATTTTAAAGATTTCGCATTGCTTTTGCAATTTAACAGCATGAATTATATATATATATATATATATATATATATATATATATATATATATATATATATATATATATATATATATATATATATATATATATATATAGTGAGAGAGAGAGAGAGATTATGACTACTAATTTTTTTTATAAAGAATACAAATAAGTAAAGTTTATAAAAATCTGTATATTTTTGCAAATGGTTTTTTTGAAGAAAAAACAACCTGTTTAAACAATTTTATTTTTTGATAAGTTTTCGTTAGTTTTTTTTAATTTTAGTGGCAAATTGTGTGCAGTTGGTTGCCATTACGATTACAAGTTAAAAAACCTTATTTGTTGTTTACAACTAATAATGATGGCTACAAGTAAGTTTATAAATTTTTTGAATTTGAGAAAGTTTAGTAGAACTGATTTCTGGATTTATAATTAGTCTTACAATTGAGTAAGCTTTGTCTATTTTAATTCACTTCTCTGAATTTTAAACAGATTCTTCTAAAATGGCTGGAAAATTAGATTCCTCATTAACTTATTAGCGAAATGTCAGCACAGATCATTAATATGTTAATTGATAAATATTATTTAGAAGAGTTTTTTCTTTTTATTTAAATTAGATGAAAACAATATTAATAACATAGATAAGAGCAAATGACCAGAGAAAGCAAACCTTTTTGTAACAAAAAGTAGTAAAAAAAGGTCTCTAAGCAGTTTTTAAAATTAATCTATTAAACTTATTTTTTATAGCTGAAAGTGAAATAAATCAAAGCAAGAATAACTACATACATCAAAAGAAATACAAAAGATTTAAGCTAACAGTGTTATACCACATCATACATGTAATGAAATAAAATAATATAAATATGTATTAAAATAAATGTATTAAAATAATATATAAATATGTAATAAAATAAATTAATATAAACAAGCAGCATAAACTTAGTTGTGTACTAACCCATACATTCTGTTAATATTATTTTGGTTAGCTTATCATAAGAAAAAATATTTAATATATTTAATGCTTTGTTTTTGTTTGAAAATATTGGATAAAGTCTCCTAATTCTTCTGGTTTTGAGACTTTCTAACCTTAAGCCTAATAAACATTTTTCATAAGACTTGTGCTTGAGATCTGGTACAAGCTTCGTGGCTCTTTGCTGAACTTCTTCAAATTTTTATATCATTTTTTAAATGTGGATTCCAAACTGGTTAGGTCTAGTTGTATATAGTTAGTAAATGAGACAATGAACCAGAATTTAATGTCTGCTTCAATCTACCTAGTATTGAGTAAGCTTTATTGGTTACATTATTGATGTGGTCTTTCCATTTCAGATTATTACTAATGTTGATACCTAGGTCCTGTTCCTGTGTCGTTTCATTTAACTTGATGATTGTTCCATTGTGGGTAGTTATATATAGTGGGGTACCTTGATTTATTTTATCAATTATTTCTTTTGATTTGGTACTGTAAACTTTCATAACTTTGCATTTTTCCTAATTGAATTTCATGCTCCAATTTCTTGTTCATGAACTAGTTTATTGAGATTATTTAAATTACAGCAATTAACTTACTGTTATCTGCAAATAGCTTGCAGGTACTGTGAATTAGTTCAAACATGTCACTAATAACTAGATTGAATTGATGTGGTGATAAAACTTTGCCTTTTTTAAATCATAAACTACTGATTGCTTAAGTTTTTACTTAAGCAATCAGTAGTTTATGATTTACTGTATCAAATGCTTTAGCGAAGTCAAGGTAAACCACTAAAGATAAAGTCCACTGTTTAAAGCATTGGTTATCACATCTATTGATTCAAGTAAATTTGTGATTACTGATTTACCTGTAGTAAATCCATGTTGTCCTTTATTAATTGTAAGTAGTTATGTAAATTTAAGTAGTAGTAAATTAAATGTCATCTTTAAATAGTTTTTGCATTACTTTACTATTAACCAATGATGACAAAATAGGTAGATAATTAGATAGATTGTTTTGTTTTTTTCCTTTATTTGGAATTGATGTGCTGTTTATTTTTTTTTCATAGTTGTGGGATAGTCCTAGTGTTGAATGCTTTGATGAATAGTAAACTAAGTAGTAGGTTAAGAGCAGAACTGCAGTTTTATAAAATATAAAGAAGATTGTGATTGAATTTTGTTTTGTTTTGACATCTTATGGTGAAAAGATAAAAGGTGGGTTCAAAGTAAATTTTTTATTTCTTTTTGGTGATAAACCTCTTATTCATTTTCTTGATCAGTTGATTTGCTAAATGATTCCTAAAATTATTTATTTAGACAATTAGCCGTGTTTACGTTTGTTGTTAAGTTAATGTTGTCAGCATTAATTTTTCATGTTTAAACTGGGCATTTTTTTACTAATTTTTTAATTCTCTTGATTTTCTATTGCATTTGGTTGAAAGAGTTTTTTTATAATCAGATGATTTAAAGCTGATTTCACAAAAAAATTATTATTTTTTGATTGGCTGCTTTTTTGATATCATTACTTTTTGATTGGCTGCTTTTTTGATATCATTATTTTTTGATTAGCTGCTTTTTTGATATCATTATTTTTTGATTAGCTGCTTTTTTAATATCATTATTTTTTGATTGGCTGCTTTTTTGATATCATTATTTTTTGATTAGCTGCTTTTTTGATATCATTATTTATTGATTAGCTGCTTTGTGACATTTGATAGAATTATTTATTTATTTTATTAATATTGGTACAGACTTTTGGTATATGAATTTCAATAAAATTTTTAAAAGTTTTTATTAAATCATTTCATTTATATCTTGATTATTGAAAAGTTTGAACCAGTCTATCATATCTTTTATGTCTTGATTATCAAATAGTTTGAACTAGTCTATCATTTCATTTATGTTTTAATTATTAAATAGTTTGAACCAGAGTGAAAGCAGTTTTTTGTTTTTTTTTGGACCAAAATATTGAATCATTAATTTTAATTGTATAGATCTTGTTCGGGTCATTTGTAATAAAAAATCAACTATGTTCTTGTGTAGAGTTGGTTCTAACACTGATTGTACTAAGAAATTTGGATTGAGAGTGTCTAGAAGTGCTATGCTAGATTGACATGAACAGTTTGATCCTCCAATAATATTCCATAATATGTCAGAATAGTTGAAATCACTTGTTATTAAGAGACTTGAAAAGCCTTTTGAGTTAACGAATTAGGGAGCTGTTATGGGTTTGTTAATTGCCATATTTACTTGATAATCTTAATGTGGAGGGCTGTAGATGCAGCCGATAAGGATAAGTTCTGCTTTAGTTTTAAACTTCACACCAGACATATTCAATTATAGAACTATTTATTTGTTCAAAGTTTATCTAATGATGAAATGCCTTTTCTTATGTAAATTACAACACCACCTTTTTTACTAGTTTGATTTTTATTGTAATAAGTATAGTTAAGCAAGAAAATAACAGATTTTTCATAAAAACAGGGTACAGTTTTATATACAATAGTGGTTGGTTTTGTTCACACAGCATTAATTGAATTTCAGCCCCTTTGTTATTTTGTGAAGTTGTATTTGAATTGAAGCAGTTTAATTTGTTTAAAGGTTGAATTTCTGAATTAAGTAAGGTTTATGGATTCCCCAATAGTATTTTTTTCTGTTGGGTTTATTGTAATGTTGCCTCCCATTTGTCCCAAGAACTGCATTGTGTCTTTGCATTTTTGATTTTTCTTAATTAAATGTCAAATAGTTTTTTCAGTTCTTGTATATCATTTTTGAAGATATTGATTTCTTTTAATTTTATTGAATTGTTAATTAGTAACTTTTGATAAATCAACATAAAAGTAATAATTTAAATGTTTTGTTTTAAATAATTTAAAACTTTTGATAATAATATTATTATATAGTAATAATACATTTTTATAGTGCAATACAATATACAAGCTGTCCGGACCTATAAAATACGAGTCATTCTAGGTCTGTTCAACACTGACTATTTTTATGCTTATTATTTTATTTTATATTATACTCTTTAATTCAATATCTCGTAAAACGCAGTAGTTAAAGTAACATAGTTAAAGTGACATAAACAACAATCAAATAGAACTTGGAACAGCAATTATTGAACATAACTTTGGTATCCAATCAACAAACGACCTAAAGGTTAAGCATCAAGTAGAAGCTAGATCAAATCAAGTACTTGGCAGGCTAAAAAAATTATTTCGCACTAGGAGGATAATGTTTGGAGAGTACTCTACACAACATACATTAGACCTCATCTTAAGTATGCTATGTAGCAAACGCAGTCAAATGCAAATTTAACTTACATTTTTAAAGGTCAATTTGACGCACTTTCAAAGCTAACCAAGACCCTGTGTCTCGAATTATGTCATCATAGTGGTGCCTGGTGCTGCACTCACCTCATCAGAGTTTATAGCTTAAACTTTATTTTTATATGTTTGGCTAGTTGAATTTTGATTTATGAATAAACAAATTCAAATTCTTCTTTTCAACACAATTTATTTAAATACAAAACAATACAAATTCTTATTTATAAAAAGAACAAAAAATGTTTTTTCAAAACAAAACATATAGTAAAACAATTTTTTTTTACAAATACTATATATATAAATTCGAGGGAACCTTTTTAAGCCCCTAATAACCCCTAATTAAGTCTTAGATATATGCTGAAAAAAAAAAGCATTTTATGATAAACCTAAAATGAAAAAAAAAATAGTTATAATATGATAAATTAAGTAAAAACATCACATTTATACACTATAAATCAATATACCTGTTGTTGATGCTGTTGCTGCCATTTTTACTGCTGTTTTTATAAAAAATATAAACAATAATCTGAAAAAGCATTTTATAATAAACCTAAAATGAAAAAAAAAATAGTTATAATATGATAAATTAAGTAAAAATATCACATATATACACTATAAATCAATATACCAAAAAAGTTGCAAATACATCCCTACACCGTTAGTTATGTTATTTAACGTTTTCCCAAACAAATTCGATCCAGCGCAAATCTAGTAATGGAGGAAGCAAGGTTTTTCAAGATATAAGTCTCATTAGAAAACTGGCTAACAGTTTTATTAGTAATCCCAGCCTCTCAATATAGGAACGCACAAAAAAGTAAGGATTTTCTTAAAGTTTTCTTGTAAAAGTTCGAAATAACCTCTTACTATGGGAACGCTGTTTTGTTGTAAAAATAAACATGTTTTTCAAGCTTTCAAATCACAAAAAGTGTCTGCCCTTTCTGTAATTAAAAAGCTGAAAAAAGGTTTTATGACAATTATGTTTCTAAAAATTTCTGAATTATTGAAGGTGATGAAATCTTTATGAAGTACGATTATCTGCAAAATTCTAGTGCTATCTATTATAATACGCAAAATATGATAAGCTTCTTTAAAAATCCTTGATTTGGCAGGCTGTTTGCAGGTACGACAAAAAATTAGCACCCATATTTTTGAGCCCTCACATTCTGGTAAAATATATGTTAAAGAGTCTTTAAAAATACGTTTTTTACCTCTTACTAAATCACATAATAGTAGACATGTTCTGGCCTAATTTATCATCAAGTCATTATAGCAAACTGGCTTGGGATGATTTAAACAAAATGACATGAAAGCTGTGTCTAAAATAGCAAATCCTCCGAACTGCTTATAATTACAAATTATTGCAAAATACTCTGGGTAATTTTTAAGCACAATGAAAAAAAAAAACTAAAGAAATGTTAAAGATTTTAAAATGTCATTTAAAAAGCATCAAATAGTTTTGATTGTTGTTCTGTGCGCAAGCTTATAAGTACCATCGTAACAAAAGTTCAAAATTTTATTAGATGCCCACAGGAATAAATTAATTTCTTTGAAATATTTTATCTTCTTATACTAATGTATTAAACTTAATACTTAGTTCTAAATAAATGTTGATGAGTACCTTTTCTTAGTTGTTTTTCTACTTTCGCACTTATTTCATGTACACGCTTTATTAGTACTTACTGACCATTTTCATCATTGTTTAAAACATTTACAAAAAAGTTGGTTTAGCTTAAACCTTAATGTAATGAAGAAGATTAAAGTAATTTATTACCTTTCTTTATTTTATGTTTTGAAAAAAAAAATAAGGTCAAATTATCATATAATAAATACAATTAAGTCTAAATACAGATTAAGCAGATACAGATTAATGAAGATATCCAAGAACCCGACATTATGACCCGATGTTTAAATCGTAAATAGATATTATATGAGGCGGTGTGCAGATAAACCATAATGTTTAAAAGGCTCATTAGACTTATAATAGGGGTCATTATTATCTGGTATCAAAAATATTGTAAATAAGTTCATAATGGAGATTCCTATAATAATGCACAAAAACCTTAACACATATTTATAGTAAAACATTTAAATCATTTTGTTAATGGGCAAGATTTTGCAAATTCTTATAAAAATAGAATAACACATTTATTTTAGAAAATATGAAATTTTATTCTAAATCAGTTTTAAAATTAGTCAAAATCTGAAAAGAAAAACTTAACTGTTACGTAATTTAGCAAAATCATAATAATTTACTGTACAAACAAACTTGGTAATTTACGTATTTATATAATATTATTGTAAATAAATTAGTATTCAACTAATTAAAATAATAAACATGCATAATTTCATAAATAGTCATACAATTTTATTACTTTACATCTACTGTACTATCTTAACATTTGCTGTACTATATTTATATCTACTGTACTATCTTTTTTTAAAGTGATTGATTCATTACTTCTTTATGTTTAGTTTAAAGACATTGTACCTTAAATGTGAAAAAGCTGAACAAACTTTAATGATCTTTGGCACTACAACTGGCGAGGTTTTTAATTCTTTTCTTTTTTTAGCTATGTCTCAAGTATTATCATATTGAAAGTGTATTATAAATTGCATATAGGTACTTGGAGCATATTTATCATCTTCACTAAAAAATAGACATAATGGTAATCAAAACCTTTCTTTTTTTGGCACAGTGGAAACGTTTATTTTCAAACTTAATCCTGAATCAGTGTGTTATCACTGGAATGGATATGAGCAGTTGCATTCTAAAGTTTCAACTTATGTGTTTAGTAGTGACTCTTTCGATGAAAAACGGACTCCTAAAGGTAATTTAAATTTATGAAGTGCAGTTTATATGGTAAAGTTTGTTTGAAGTTTTTTATACAAAATATGATGGTTTATTAAACATGTTACTAATTAGAATCGTTTATTTAGACTTGTTATCAATTGCAATTGTTTATTTAGACTTGTTACTAATGACAATGGTTTTTTTAAACTTGTTGCAATTACAATGGTTTATTTAGACTTGTTACTATGACAATGGAAATGTTATTAATGACAATGATTTATTTAGACTTGTTACTAATGAGAATGGACATGTTATTAATGACAATGGTTTATTTAGACTTGTTACTAATGATGATGGACATGTTATTAATGACAATGGTTTATTTAGACTTGTTACTAATTACTATAGTATATTTAAATATAAACTTTTGTTTTATTAAAGAACATCTTGCAATTACATCATGTTTTGAAGCTAATCAAATAACACAAAGAAGCCAAATCAAAAGAGATGAACATATTAGGAGTGCATTGTTTATTTCTTGTGATGAATCAAGAATGGTCATAGGAGGAGGGTATGAAACATCGCTCTTAAAAATTTTTTTATATATGTATATATACTGGTCTTGCCGGGAATAAATGAGTGTGAGAGCAGAGAAGAGCTTTCCTAAAACGAAGTGACGAGCCATGTGAGCAGCTCCTCCAAACAGCTTTTTACAAGAGCTTTCGGTTTATGCGAAAGCTATCTGCTTTTTCGTTAAAAATTGCTTGTTTAATACAAAATGTGATTTTATAATTGTTACAAGCATATGCTGGTGATGTTAATTGTTACAAGAATATATACATAATAAACGTTGTTTATCAAGATGTGAAAAAGTTTTTTGCAATACCCGTGCCTTAATAGAGTAATTCCATTTTATTATGCAATTATTGGTTTATTTTAAAAATGACTTTTGCGTTTTCATAATAATTACAGCGATAATGGTTTTCTTTGATAAACACCTGTGCGAACTTGACCATATTGTCATTACCCCTCTAACAGTCTCGTGTTTTTTTAAATTACAGTCGCTATTAGTCCATCCTTTTTTTTTTTTTTTTGAAGTGGTCTCTAAATGTCACGTGCTTTTAAAAACACCTTATTTTTTTAATAAAAAATTTAAAAACTTTTTTTACTACTTTTGATATTATTAAACACTACAAAATATTATTATTCAAGTTTAAGAATATAAAATCATACAATAAAATCATAACATTTTAAAAATGTATTCACTAATGTTTACTTTTTATTTGATAGTTAAATAAAAAGTGAATATAAAAAATAGGATAAGCATGAAGCTGCACAAAGTCCAGGGCCAACGACACCAGGGCGGCTTTCTCTTTCCTACCCACACACACTTTTTTTTAAACCTTTTCTTTTTTTTTTCATTTTAAAAAATTCTAAATTTAGAGGACTTTTTTTTAGAAATTGACGATTGTGCCCCTCCACTTCAAAACAGTGGAGGGGCACAATCGTCGATTTAAAAAAAAAAAGATGCATTAAACCGTAATATTACGGCATGGACAATTGAAAACCAAGAGCTAAAGCTCTCGCTTCCGCCAATGCCTATATATATATATATATATATATATATATATATATATATATATATATATATATATATATATATATATATATATATATATATATATATATATATATATATATATATATATATATATATATATATATGCATACAGAGGTTGTTTGGGTAAAAAAGTATAAAGAAATATCGCGTGTTGGTAGACTAGATAAAACATATTATTGACTACCCAGTTTGTCATATTCAACGTTCTTTAAGTTTCTGTACAAGTTTAATAACCAAACGAATGAGACCCGACCACTTCATCTTTTTCCCTTTTAGGTTTATTTCTGCCATAACAAAACGGACTGTTTTTTCAATCGTACTAATGTGCCATAAGAATGTTATACAAAGAATTAAAGTTTAAGAAAAAAGTTTATTTTTAATTAGAAATAAAAGCGTAGATTATAAAAAAATAATTAGTACTATTATTTTATGGAAGTGTTTCTATAAGGTTATTCATAACTTTTGTTTGAATAATGTTTGCGAACTTCTTTAGAGACGGTGAAGGTATTGCGATTGATGGAGATATTCACGCTGGTCGTTCAACATGGTGCCGAACTTTTGATAACGCTCCGTTATCATCGCTTGAGAATGGAGATTTTTTTATAATACGTTTGGATGTATTCGGATTCCATTAGCTGTCGTATAAACTATTTTTAAAAGTTTGATTTCATTATTCGAGTCTTTCATTATTCTAATTTTCGTCAAAAGGTCTTCTTGTCTTAAAGTAAAAACACTAAACTTTTTTCAAAACAAAAATCAAGAATGTTAAGTATTAGACTTTTTTAGACACAAAATGATATTTTGATGTTCTAAATAGATTTAGGGAATCGTCCCACTATCTTCTTAAGTTACATTCTCCAGTTTTAATTTATTTATATTATTTAATATTTAAGCTGATAATTTTATTTTTTATTTAATTATTTCTTTAACATTTTGGATTCATCTTTAATTATTTATTTTGTTTTCACCATTTTTAATTTTTATAATATTATTTATTTTTTAATTTTTAATTTTATATTTATTTTTTAAATTGTTTTTAATTTAAAATATTTGGTAATACCTTTTTTAGAAATTTTTAATGTAAAGTATTTGACAATACTTAAAAAAATTTATATAATTTTATGATACAATTGTTACTATTTCATACGATACGATACAATCGTTACGATTTCATACGATACGATAATAATAAAATAACACTTTTTTATATCTTTTACAAGTTATTGATTGTAAATCTTGAGATTTTCTCCAAGTTTATTTATATTATTTAAAAAATTTTTTTTTTTAAATTTATGAGTTTTTAATTAGTCATATGTTTATACAAATGTTATTGTCATGATAAACGAAAACTTCTGTCCATTACATTATCATACAAATCAATTAAATAAAAAAGAGCAGTTAAATCTACAAATATATATTTTTATAAACTATAAAAATTTATTACATTCTTTTAAATGATTTCAGTTAAAATTATCTTTACTTAATGTTTTTATTAAATTACTTCTAGTAGGTTTGTGTAAAAGAAAAACCGTTGAAAATAAATTAAAAAACACCCTTTTCTTTTTAATATTTTCTATTTTAAAAAACTGTAAAACGTTTAAATAATAGGAGAGTTTTCAATTTTATTGAAAGAGTACAGACATTGATTTTTAAAATAATCCAATTTCAAAATAAACCTGCAAAGAGCAAGACCACTCAAATAATATAAATCTAATTCTGTTGTGTCAATAGAGAAAAAATGTCTTGGAGAAAAGGTAGTTCCTTGATTCAACTGTTAAAAAAATTTGTGCCATCTAAAATCAGTTTCATCCGACCGGGATTTTAAAAAGCTGCTGTCCCATATTTAAAACCAAAAAATAAGGCTACAGGGTTCCTACCAGTCCTGGCATAAGTTGTTTCACATCCACATCCACAATAAGTTGTTTCACATCCACAACCACAATAGGGCATAATTAATTTGTTTTAAAATTATTATTTGAAAGATTGATTTTTTCATAGAAGTTCTCATAAATCATAAATAGTTTGTTGATATATATTTTTTCAATTAGTATTTAATTATTGCATTGTTGTATACAGTGGCGGATGCAGGTCATTGTCCTAGGGGGGGGGGGGGTAATTTAGCCAACAAAAAAATTCTGCTTTTTTTTTCTTTAGACAAACCACTTTTTTATTGATTATTTATAATATTTTTGGAAAAGTTTGTTACTAAATATATTGAATGTACTGTATATAAATATCTTGAAAAAATCAGAAGTTGAAAATAAATACTTAGTTTGTAATAAGGGACGGATTTTATTTTCACGATACATTTAAAAATTGAGCCCGTTAAAATCATGGTGCACAGGCTGCGGTATTGTCTGCCTGTCGGTAAATCTAGCCCTGTCTGTAATGTGCAACAAAAGACAAAATAATATCTATAGTATTTATATATATATATATTTTTTAATAAAGACTTTTAACAAAGTTTAACAAACTACAATATAGAATTGAGCTTTCTAGTTTCCGAAGATGCAAAACTATCAATAATCTCCTCAACATTTATGATGCAATCTCTATAGATATGAATCATAGTTAAGCCATTTAATCGCTCTTGTCCTATATTGGATCTTAACCAAGTTTTGAGCCTTTTTAAAACCGAGAAACTCCGTTCTCCCGAAGCAACGCTAACAGGTAGGGTGCAAAGGAGTTGTAAAATACATTTAATTAAAGGGAAAACATTACCATCACATTGCTGGTATGCTTCCAGTGCACATTCAGATAGGTCTTGTTGCTTTTTGATTGCGTCTTTCCATTTTAGATCCCAAAATTCAAATTCTGAAGAAGCTTTCATTAATTGGACATTCTCATTAACAGTATTTATATTGGGCAGCCCTTTCATAAAACTCAGTATATTAGTTATGGGTGCTGTTAACTCTGTCTTTGTTTTATTTAATA
This sequence comes from Hydra vulgaris, assembly GCF_022113875.1. Lineage (NCBI taxonomy): Eukaryota > Metazoa > Cnidaria > Hydrozoa > Anthoathecata > Hydridae > Hydra > Hydra vulgaris. The sequence continues at coordinate 44,626,081 of NC_061158.1, read as the reverse complement.
AATTTCTAGGTATTGCAACATTTAATTCAAAAGACTTTAAAGTTTCATCAGAAAATCTGAACTGTAAATCTAGAAGGATGCTATCAAGTAGCGGTTAATAAATATTGACTCTATATTAAGTTAGAGAATCATTGGTATTGAGGTTTGCGCGATTAGTTTGTTTTCCTGTAATTCGTGGAATCTTGAATTTTAAACCTAAATCTTCTAGTAACTTTGATGCAGTCATAAATATAGAGTTAAAGTTTTTTTCATTCTATCGTCTTTTATTTAATATCTTTATGGTATGTTTAAGAATAGTTTTTGCGTATTCCTTATTAAGTAATTTTTTTTGAAGAGCTTCACTTAAAGAGACTGTAGTATTTAACACATTAGCTAATGAACAAAGTGTTATTACAAAAAAGGGCTCAGATATTGCATTTTTTAGTAATGTAGCCTTTGTTGAAGAATCTTGTTCATTCCACTGAGATATCAAATCAAGTGTTTATACTATACTTATTAAACAAGATTTAAAACTTAACACAGAATCATGTCGTTCAATCCATCTTGCTTTGCATAAGCTTGTAAGCATTCCCTTATTTATATATTTAAGAACGTTACTTCGCTTTGGTGAACCTTTAAAAAATGATATTACTTCTTTCATTGTGCCAATTGTATTTTCTTACAGCTCGCACAGACGAACATTAGAAACTGATAAGTTTAAAGCATGGTTGTAGCATGGAATTTTTATTGCGTTTGGTAGGATCTTCTGTAATTTCGTGACTGCTCCGTTGTTTTCAACTAACATAAGGCTGCATCCATCAGTACCTATACCAACGCAATCTTTAAATTGAAGCCAAATTTTGTCAATGTGTTTGCAACTGTGTTTGCTAGCAATTCTCCTGTTAGTACAGGTTCATAAGTAAAATAATAATAATTTTCAGTATGGCAGTTTACAAAACCAATGAAATCTTCACGGATTTCACAGGTATTAACATCAATATATCTTAATACGACTGTCATTTGAGAACTATGACTGGTATCCGTTGTTTCATCAAATATAACGCTAGAAAACTTTCCTTTGTTTTAATTAAGCCCTGAATTTGTTGAGCGCAAAGTTCAATTATTTCATTTTGAATACTTTTACTTATGTATGTTGCTTTAGAATTACAGTTATTTAAATGGTTTTTTAAAATATTGTCCCCAGCGCTCACTCGAAAGCAAAGCAATTCCCGAAGATTGCCATCATTAATTAATGAAGAGTTTTGATTTATTTTAAAAATCTGCCCATCATTGCGATGACCTCGCAGAGCAATATTCTGTCGACCAAGAAATATTATAGATTCAATTATAGACTTTAATCGTTCTCTATTTTCTTTAGCCTGTTTAAGTCTTCCTTCGTTAACTAAATTACGTACATCTGTAGACGGACATTCGTATGTTCTGATGAAATCAGAACATACGAATGAAATCAGAACATACGAATGTCCATCACAAAGTTGCTATGATGCTGCCAACATAGCAACTTTGTGATACACATTGTAATCATGTAATTTTAAGTCACCATCCTTACCCAAAAGCTTTGAATATCTTTTAAGAGGTAAAGTAACTAACTTAAGTAATTGCACTTGACCGTGTATTACCACAACTTTTGCAAAAAGAAAGTAATACTTACAAAAAGTTCCATAAAGGCATTCTGAAATCATTATCCATGGAAACTTCTTTATATGTTTCTCGGATAAAAAGCAACTAACATTCTTACCCTTCTTTAGATGCACAGAATTTGGATATTTATAATTTGGACCAAGAAATCAATTGCATTTCAATATTCGGTATTTATCTTTTTCAGTTACTTGACGTGTTAAAAATACCCCAATGTCTATAGGCAAACAGCTATCATCTTTTATCGCGGGTATTGAATCTTCTTTACTAATGTCTGCGTTAGTTTTATTTGTAAAATTAGCAGCTTCCATACCAAGTCCAGGTTCTGGAGATAAAGGATTGAGTTTCATTGTAATTTGATTATTTTCAGCCCCGCCAATAAATGTACAATTTAATCGTTCGGAAGATGACCCGGAAGATAAAGGCCAAACGATAGGACCAGCATGGTCCTGCATTGGTAGAATCTTACTTCTTTTGACAAAATAGTCATCTAAAAAGTTAGTCCTCTTTACCCTGTTGATCATTGTAGCTAATAAAAATAATTTCATTATAAATAGTAAAATTTATTTGTTATTTATTTAAAATAGTAAGTAACACACTTTTGTTTTCTAGATAAGAAACTAATTCATAAAAAATTCATTCAGTTACTATTTAAAATAAAAAAATTCTTCGTATCTTATTTAAATACAACTTAAAGTGTATAAAAGCGTAGTATAAATAGAAGTGTTAAATTTTCAATTGTTGAAAAATAAATACTTTTTTTATTGAAATTTTAACTACCAAAAACGGCATCACGTATATAAATTATACTACAAATTAAAATTAAATTAATAAAAAAAAACTTACCATTCAAACCAAACCTATATATATATATTTGTAAGTTTTTAAAAACAATTTAAAAAGTTTTTCAAAATATAGATAGCAATTTTACTGTTTTTTATTGTTATCTCCTTATATAATAGAATGAATGAATGATGATAACTTTCAAATGTTTCGAAACTTTCTTCGTTTTTTCTTTGATATCGTTATAATTATAGCGTTCTGTCACGGAGAAAACAGTCCGCCGGAGTAAACTGTCCGGCCGGACTGTTTACTCCGGAGTAAAATGTCCTACATTGGAGTAAATTGTCCTAGTTAGCAAATAATTAGTTAAAGAATCGCGGCTGATTTTGTACCAATAATTGGTACAAAATCAGCCGCGATTATAAGATTTTATGTTTGTTATATATTTAGCTATAATTAATATTGTTCGATTTAAAATAAATTATTATTATAAAATATCAAAAATCATTTTAAAAATGGATGAACAGAAAAGTAATTATGAAGAAATGATGCTTGCTGATGTTAGTAACTATTTATCTAAATCTGTTTATCGTCATGACTGCACCCTAAATGATAAGCGGACAATTAGACGAAAAGCAAAAAGATAAAGATTGTAAAAGTTAAGATGCTATGTTTGTAGTATTACTAGTACATAGTTATAATTTCTAACTATGTTACTATGTAACTAGTAACTAACCCATAACTCATTTTTGAAAAAAAAGACCTTACTTAGTAAGTAATGTTTTTCTTTCTCTTTTTTTAAAATCATTTTTAGTAGTGATAGCTCTGAAATGTTAGATGGCTATCATACTTGTAAACAGTGTATATTTTTTTAAATAAGGTGATAGTGTATCTATAATTTTTATTATGTGATTTTTTTAACTTTATTCTTAAATAATTTTTCATTTAAGTCTTGTGATATCAGTTTAAATACATAACATATTTGTTATATAATATTATTATTATTATTATTGTTATTATTATTATACACTGCAAGGAGAGAAACCCCTGGAACAGAACATGAGTACATGTTCTGCTATAAGCAGATCAAAGGCTTAGTGCCGGTCATTTGTAATTGTTATATCTTAGTTTGATTTTTTTTTCAAAAAAAAACAACTGTTTTTAAAACTTTTAACACTCTTCTGGAACTTAGTCGAATCATCCAAATTATTCCAGTGATTGACGACTCTGTTTGTGAAAAATATACATTAATAATATATAACATATTTGTAATATGGAAGTTATGCATCACATAGGTTAAAAACTGTGAACAGTGTCAGCATACAAATATACGAAGATTTAAAAAAACTCGCCCAGAGCTGCATCCTATTAAAGTTCAGTCACCATGGTTTCATATTGGAATCGATTTAATAAGACCACTTCCTGAAACATCAGCAGGAAATAAAAATATCCTCACTATCTCTGATTATTGCACAAAGTGGGTAGCTGCATTTCCCCTTAAATCAAAATTAGCCAGTGGTGTTGTAGTAGCATTATATAAGGTAACTTTAAATGTTATCTTTATGTATAATATTATTATTGGATTACAGTGAATTTATTTGTTATGTTTGCAATGATATAAAAATGTTTAATATTTCAGTTGTTCATGCAGATGGGTATACCAAAAGTTGTTACCTCTGACCAGGGCACAGAGTTTTACAACCAAATAAACAGGGAACTTATGTCACTGCTAAATGTGAAGCATCAGTTTACCACTGCTTATCATCCACAGGTTTTCAAATCTGAATTGAGTTTGCATATAATTTTCTGTCTGGTTAAAAATATTTGATTTAATCATTTTTTATTTTAGGCTAATGGCTTAGATGAGCGGTTCAATCAAACCATTCAGTTAATGCTTGTAAAGTTTTGCAATGACCGGCACAGTACATGGGATACTCATTTGGATGCATGTACTTTTGCATACAATACGTCAAGGCAGGAGTCTATAAAATACACTCCCTTTGAGTTAATGTTTGGTAGAAAACCCATACTTCCTATTGAATTTGAAGTTGCTGGTGAATCTCCTGAATCGTTGTTATTTGATTTTAATGCAAGACCTGAGAGTAGTCAACATTTTATGAACAAAATAATAGAGGAAAGGTATAAAGCTTTTATTGGTTTAATAAAAAATAATTGTTCCTTTTTTCTTTTCTTTTTTTCTTTCTGGTAGCCTGAATAGCATTGTACAAAATTTAATGGTACAACAATTATTGAAAGATATAAAATGTGAAAAGTTCTTTGTTTAATTTTAAATTTATTCTGAAGTTTTACAATAAATATTTATACTTTAGATCATGTATCCTAGAAAAAGCTAAAAAAAATATCAAAACAGCTCAAGAAAAACAGAAACTGCATTATAACAAGAAGCATGCTAATCCATTTGTTTATGCAATTGGATCCAAAATCCTGATCAAGGATTTTTTGCAGAAAAAACGAAAAGATGGAAAACTAGATTTCAGATGGCTTGGACCTTTCTGTATTTTGAAAAATTTAGGAAAGGGGTCATATCTCTTACAAGAGATAGCCACCTTAAAGGAAAAAAAGGTTAATGGTGCTCACATTAAGCCATACATTACTTGTAATATTAATGTGGCAATAACAGAGGCGGATTCTTTTAAGGAATGTAGTAAAATTGATAGTAGTCATACAAATCCAACAGGCAACATCAGCGACCAGAAAAACAAATCTGATATATTTTTTACATCTAGTATTAAATCTACTCTGTTGCCAAAGCAGTCCTCAAAATCTATTATATTGCCAATGCAGTCCTCAAAATTCTGCAACAATCATGATCATGATTATTGTACACCAGCAAAGAAAAAATGTTATGAAACAAATGTATCCAATAAAGATCAGAGAATTGAGATAAGTACAATTGAGGTGGAAACCTACAAAATTGCATCCAAAGAAACAAAAAAGAAGGTATTGTGGATAAAAAACAGTTTGTGTGAGTTGACATCCATTGAAAGAAATATTCTTAGGAGTGAGAATGAGTGGCTAACAGATAGCATAATTTTTGCCTCACAGAATATTTTAAAGGCACAGTCATCAATAGCTGGTTTCCAAGATCCTATTCTAGGATTAAATATGGCATTTCTTGCAATGAAAAATAGTTTTATCCAGATACTCCATGATGGATATGGACACTGGTTTACAATTAGCAATATAGGAGCGCAAAAAATGAATGAAGTTTTTATTTATGACAGCATGTTGAACTCTTTGAGTGATCAAGGGAAAAAACAGATTGCTGCCCTTTTGGTATGTCCTGAGAAAAAAATTATCATTAAAATAATGGATCTTCAAAAACAGAAAGGAGGAAATGATTGCGGTTTATTTGCTGTAGCTTTTGCTGCAGCTTTAACTAAGCAGATACAACCAGATCATTGTTTGTTTAAACAAAATCTGATGCGGGATCATTAATTGAAAAGCCTTCAAGAAACGGTTCTTTTTATGTTTCCAACAGTGAAAGTAAGTACAGAAATTGGTGGGGTTAGCTGCATTGAGGCTATAGATATTTTCTGTTCTTGTCGAATGCCGGCTGCAGGCCAAATGATTAAATGTTTTGAATGCGATGAGTTATATCACTTAACATGTTTAATTGACTTTCAGAAAAGTATCTGTGATATCTTCTTTTGTGATTCGTGCAAGTTATTATTTGATAATAATCTATGATATATGTATAGATCTATATCTATGGATCTATATATATAATTAAATATATATATATATATATATATATATATATATATATATATATATATATATATATATATATATATATATATATATATATAATTAATTCATTAAAACATCATATTTGTTATATACTACTTATTCAATTTTCAAGAGTTAGATATTTTCTCTTCCTGTCGAATGCCTGTTGCTGGCAAAATGTTGAATATTTTGAATGCAAAGAGTTATATCACTTTACATTTTAAAAACATGTTATGATTTTTAACTTATAGAATAAGCTGACAGAAATAACACAAAATATGATGTTTTAATTACTTTTTTTATTATTACACATACTATCAAAGATGCCACTTCAGATACAGATATGACTGTCACTTAACCTGTGTGGTTTTTTAGTTATTTTAACTTTGTTTTTTCATATTTTAGATGGTTTTTTTGTTTAGCATATATTTTTAAGCAAAATTTGTTTTCATTATTATTTACTGGTAATATTTACGAATATCTTTATGGAAAAAAATATTTAAGTAAATGTTTTGCAAACAATCTAAAATTTAAATAGATTAGAAAATATTTAATAACATTTAGAGCAATTAATCTTTCAATGAAAATTAGATACATATTTGGCTTCGTAAGTTAGTCCATTTTAATATGTGTTTCTGACATATTTATTTAAGAGGTTTGAAAAAATCCTAATTCTTATGTTGATTTGTTTTTAAATTTGTTACTATTGCATTCTTCATACAATAGAAGGAGTATGTTTAATAGTTTTTGGAACATTTTCCTACCCAACGCAAGCTTATTTAACCCCTCCCCCCCCCCCCCCATATTGATAGCATGAAATTTGTTGAAAGAAATCTTGATAACGGAGAATTTGTTGAAATTTATCTTGATAGCGTAGAATTTGTTGAAAGTCATGTTGATAGTGTAGAATATGTTGAAAGTCATGTTGATAGCGTAGAATTTATTGAAAGTCATTTTGATAGCGTAGAATTTGTTGAAAGTTGTGTTGATAGCGTAGAATTAGTTGAAAGTCATCTTGATAGCGTAGAATTTATTGAAAGTCATGTTGATAGCGTAGAGTTTGTTGAAAGTCATGTTGATACTGTTAAGTTTCTTGAAAATCAAGTTGATACTGTAAAGTTTGTTGAAAATCAAGTTTTTCAAAATTTTTTCAGGTACTTCGTTCTGTTAATAATGAATTCAATGGTTAAAAATCACAAAGTGATGTTTACCTTTTCATTCATAAACTAACAGCAATGGAAAACAACACAAATCGATAAAAGACATGGTGCAGAGACATGGTGACAAACACCAGAAACTCAGTTCAAAGGTATGTTGTTTTAATGATATGTTCATTTATGGATTTTTAAACAATGTATAGTTAAGTAAATTATTTCAATTGGAGAAGAATTGTTATTTTTTTAAGAATTCGTAAGTGAATTCCTTGTGAACTTATAAAAAATTTTATTTTTCGATATGCAATTGCATTTTTTGACAAAATATAATTTGTTTTAAAGTTTTAAATAATTGTGTAGTGTAGACGTTAGGGCAGTGTAAAAAATCTATAATAATAAATTTTATTTAAATATTTTAAATAAAAGTTATTTAAAGGGTACTTTAAGAGTTAGAAAAATATCTCAAATGCATAAATATTGTGATGTAAGTCCATCCTTTAGGGCACCAAAATGCTGAAAATAAAGTTGTGAAGGTACAAGTGTCTCTTCAGTACTTACTGAAGTACGAACACCTTTAATCGTAATTATTTTTGCAGTTTCATATTGCTTGTATGTTTGGTGGACCTAAATGTCTTGTGAAAATGTTACCTGTAAACAAATTAAATTCTCAATTTTTATATGATCAAATTCATTTGACTGTTGAAGCAGTTAAAGAGTCTAATAGCAACGCAAAGACAATCCTTGCTTGTAATGGAAATCGAACTAATCAAGCATTTTTTTAAAAATTTGACACATTTCCTGAAAAACCTTGGCTAACCACCAATGGAACCTATTTGTTGTTTGACTTTGTCCACTTAATCAAAAACATGCGAAACAATTGGCTCACAGAAAAAAAAGGAGAATTAATTTTTTATGAAAATGGTGTTGAGAAAACAGCTTGTTGGAGTCATTTGATAAAACTTTTTGAAGCTGATTCTAATTGTCTAATGAAACTTTCTGATTTGAATGAAGTTTCTGTTCGACCCAGTCATATTGAAAGACAATCTGTTTCTACCTGTCTAAAAGTGTTTTCTGAAAAATCATACAGCGCTTTACTTAATCATCCTGAAACCTCCAACATCTTAAACATAAATGAGACTGCTGATTTTATTAAAATGGTTGTTACATGGTGGAAAATTTTAAATGTAAAAAGTGTGGGTGTAGATTGTAGGTTTAATGATGATCGAAAAGCTGTCATCAGAAATCCAAATGATGATAGATTAAAATTTATTTGGGATTTCGGAGAAATGGCATTACGTTTTGACAAGTAATCAAGGGAAGCGTATAAAACAATTTACACATGATACAGGATATTCCATAAATCATACATGTAAAGGAATTGTTGAGTTGACAAAAACACTATTAAAAGAAAAACACAAATATGTTATGTTGGGAAAATTTACAACAGACCCACTTGAAAAAGAATTCAGCAAGTTAAGATTAGGATCTGGTGGCACATATTTTTTAAGTGTCCAGCAAATAATTGAAAAGTTCAATATTTCTAAAACTTCACTTTAGTTGTCATATAGCATTAATGAGTCAACTCCTGATGCAGGACATTCTTGCCAATTTTGTGGATTTTTACTTGATGAATCTTCAGCTGAGGTCTTTGATAATTTGCCAACACTAGAAAAAAGTATAACTGTTCAATCAAAGATGTCTCTTGTTTATATTGCCGGATATGTGTCTCGTAATGATGATTTGCTTAATGAAAATGAACTTTTAACCAGAACAATGTTTTATTTTGAAAAGTTTGGTCAATATCTAAAATCAGTCGATAGAGGTGGGTTAAAAGTTCCTTTTGATAATACTGTTCAATGGGTTTTCTTCTCGTTTGTACTATTTAACTCTATTAAAGATAAAGTTTGTCGGACATCCCTGTGCAACATTTTTATGCTTATATCGGATCATTATTCTTTTGACATGGAACGACATCATAGTAATATACTGTCAAATATTTTTATCAAAAACCACTGCAAACTTTCCACACCAAGATCGAACAAAGAACCGTCTCTGAAAATTTTAAAGTTGTCTTGTTAAGTTGACAGTTATTTATTGACACTTATGCTGTTATTTCTTTATTGAAATTTATTAATTGATTTAAAGTTTCTGTTTTATGATTTTAAAAGTATTTCTTATTTATTTAAATCACTAAAATATATTCCTATTTAAAGGTGCAGTTACCCCCTAACAGTACTTTATTTAACTTTTTTACCTGATATAAAACTTTTTTATTTCATTATTTAAGCAATTTTATGAATTGAAACAATTAAATAAAGTTTATTGTTAAAAACTTAAAGAGATTTCTAAATTGTACAAATTTTTACATAGTTTAATGCTTTATATAACGGGAGCAACATATTTTGTTTTTAAAAAATTATCATATTGATTTTTGAAATATCGGCCCCCACATTTTTTTCTAAGTTTTGCGTGTCACGGCCTGTTACTTATAGATCGCCGTGCTTAAAAGCATAAAAGCATAAAGCTATAAAAGTAGTGCAACGTTGTCGTGACATTTAATTTTAAAAAAAAATTAAAAGCAATGATAAGAGAATTGTTGAAAAAAAATTTAGAAACAACTGTTCTGCGAATTTAAAAATCAACTTGTCACAATTGATGACGTGACTTGAAAATCAACTAATCGGACTTCATTACCGTGACTTTAAAAGCCGTTTTTTGTAAGAATCAGGCAAATTCGGAAAAAAGTGGAAGTATTCCCCTCCAAATTGCTTAAATTTTTTATATATTGTTCAGAATATAGAGAAAAACGTTTAGGACAAAAATAATTCTAAAAACGTTTCCTTCACTCAGAATCCGCCTTTAAAATTTTGAGATTTTTTGAAATTTGTTCTAGAAATTTAGTTTTTGCCATATTTAAACCCATTTTTTGGGAAGAAGTTTCACATAACTAGGGAAAAAGTTTAGGGAAGAAGTTTCACATAACTGTTATAGCTAATATCACACGTAACCCAAAAAACTTTGTTTAAAAAATAAAAAATTGCTTAAAACTGAGCGATTGACTTATTATCAGTTTAAAAGTACAAAAATATAAAGTTTTGTTAATTTTTAAAGATGTTTATTTCTTAACGCGGAGAGTTGCACATACTTTTTTTGCAGGATGCAGTATCATAGGGATTTAGTCTGAAAATGCACAGAAAGTTATGTGACACCTGAAACCTATCCAAATATTAAGGTTTAAACTTGAAAAATAATCAAATAGTATTCTTACAAAACGACCCGTTACCCGTTAAACCGGAGGTTTTGTAAAAATGTCAATGTAACATGGTGCTAACATAATAGTAAAGAAAAATTCGCGTGATCTTGTTACATACATGAAATAACACGAATAAATTGAACAAAAATCGAACATCAAGAAAACAGTTTTGCTAATACAATGATACATAAAAGAAACATTTAAATGTATTTCCATTTAAAAATCAATTTTCCATTAATAAATAGAGTTATTTAGATGCTTTAAATAAATGATCCAACCCAAGCCGTCGCTAGCCCACTAATGCCCCCTACGAGGTCGGAGGGAGAACAAATTTAGGAGCTCTTTTTTAATATTTAGAGGTCTTTCTACCAAATTTAAGATTTTTAATTTTAGTCTTAAGCATGCAAGTTTTTGAAGTGCTTTTATTTCGCTTCGCTCAAAACAAGTAACAGCGATACTTTCCTTTTAGAATCTACTCAAACAAAGAAACTCTTATTTCAAGCAGTTTTAAGAACATGACAGACAAAGAAAAGCAATAATATAACATAGATGAGTTGTTGACTTGATAAAAATCCCGGAAATTTTTTTTCTATGAAAATACCGAAAAATTATATGGTCAACTAGTTGACGAAGGTATGTGGATATACTCTGGAATGATGGTAAAGGGATAGATAAATTAACTAAAAACTACTGAATAATTATTTTTCTTCAAAATTTTTTAAAATCAAATACAATGTCTCAGTTTTACCGTAAACAGTTTGCAAAGAGTAATAATTTATTTACTTTTTAAATATAAAATCTGAGAAAATGGTTCAGAAATTAATACTTTTAGTAATAGAATTCCCGGAAAATTTTCATCTGTGAATATAACCAATAAATATATATTAAAACTCGATTATTTATAAAATATTCAAATAACTTTTTAGCAATGAAAATATAAAATGAAAATATAAAATGCAAACTTATTTAATGATACGCCTCTGTAAATATTTATAATATATTGCTAAACCTATCATACTATATTATATTAAAATCGCATATATATAATCATAGACATATTTAAAATCTTTTTAGTATTTTTTAGTACATACGCCGTCAGTTTTTTAAATTAAGTAACAATATCAAGTGCAGGAGCTATTCACAGCAAATGATCTTGGGTTATACAAAACTAGCCATGTACGAAAAGCCCTTACTCTCCTGATCATTTATAGACTATTTGCCATCTTTTAAGCCTTGTGGAAATTATACATTATCATCTTCTATAAATCCAATATGCAACAACATAACTGTATTCCTGCACAATCACAGTTATTTTAACTGTTGAGGATTTAATCTGTTTACTCAATCTGCGGATATACTTCCACCGCTTAGTATCTAAAAATAAAAAAAGGTTGAATAATTGAGTTTGAATCTAGTTTAATCCTGTTAAAATAAAAGTGTTAACACAATAGTCAAAAAAAATTTAATGTCTAATTATGTCTATGTAATTTCAATATATGCATACAAATTTCTCTCAAGCTGTTGTTTGTTTCTGAAAAATAATTAAAACAGGTGGCCACCTAATATATAAATTAAATTCTTTTATCATTAATTGAAAAAAAAAAAAAAATTAAAAAAAAAAAAGTAATATCTTTTAATATCTTTACTTCTAACAACAAAATTATCACTGTTTTTATTTCTATTTTAACTTTTTTTTTAACTGATAGAGGCTAGAAGCAACCACTATTGGAGATGGAAGTTACTAGAAAAATCATGAAAAAGGTTATATAGTGCAAAATGACAGTTTACAGAAGATTATAAATGTTTTCCAGGTTCATATAATCAGGAAGATCATATTTTCCTGATTTATATAATTCATACAATCAGGAAAATTAAAAGTAAACACCAATAAAAAAACTGAAACATAAGATTTTTTATTTTGCACTTATGAACAGCCACATTCATTGAATGCCGAGTATAATAATGATTTTTTGTAGTCACAAGAGATTCTAGCTCTTTAGACCAGCAGGCTATTTATTATTTATAGAAAGGAGAACAAAAGGCGTGACAAAGGTTGAAGGTTAGCTGAAAGAGCAGGTTAAACTATGTTTACGATGCATTTTTTCAGAAAGGACATGTTTGATGTATTTCCCTTTATATGGCAACAGTATTCCATGCTAGGATGGATTGGGGATTTATAGAGATGAAGAATATAATCAGGAGTAAGAAAGTGACACTAGTGATGTACAGATTAAACATTTTTGGCCAATGCCGATGGATAGTAAAAGGCTGATAAAGATTATTTCTCAAAATCTCAAAAAGCAGAAGAATGCTAGATTAAAAGACAAGAGTCGCAATGTTCAAAGGTTTATAGGATATACCTAAAAAAAGCCAAGTTATTTCTGCAGGTTGCAAAGCTTTAAATGGCTTGATAAAAAATACTTAAAAATGAAGCCAAAAATGGCCTCTTTTTTAACTTAATTCACATGTTATTTTATAGTATATGGTATATGGTAGTGTAACATTGGCAATGAATGTTGATGATCTCTAGTGTCAACATCCATAAATCTAGGTTCAGCAGTGTCTGGAAAGAAAACCATTGAGTACAACAACTTAAGCTTTTCTTTTCACATTTAGACACCAATTGCCAGTGAAAGGTTTAAACAAACAGTTTTGTTTAAATACCAATAATAAACGTTTATTATTGATATTTAAACAAACTGTTTGTGTTTATTCTGTAAATTAATTATGACTTATACTTTTAAACAAGTAAAATGCGCAATAACTTGTCAATAACTTCTCTTTACATTTCATCAAGGAGCAGGCAGTAACGGTTCAAAATTATTTTATAATATATGTTCCTAAGTTGTGATAAACATTTTCAAAACATTCAAAACATTTGGCAATTCCGTTGCAAAAAACTACCCAAAAGGAAACAGAATTTTGTGTTTCCTTACCCAAAAGGAAACAGAATTTTATGTTTGTTTTTGGCATTTCGGCTTTCCGGCGTTTTAGGTTTCGACTTTTTAGCAACTCTGGTAGGACAGTTTACTCCAACGTAGGACAGTTTGCTCCGGAGTAAATTGTCCTAACCGGACGGATAGGACCAACTAGGACATTCTACTCCGGAGTAAACTGTCCGGCCGGACAGTTTACTCTGCGGACTGTTTTCTCCGTGACAGTTCTTTACTAGGCCTATTCATCGCGCACCGGATTTTTTTGTGGAGGCCTACTTTTTTACGGCAAAAAAGACAATAACTTCGTAATTTTAAAACTAAAAAGTAATTTTAATTCTCTTTATAGCCTAATAATTTTTTTTGATGAAAAAAGAAAATTAATATTAAGTAATAAACAATGTAAATAAAAGGCAAAGAAATTTTTTCTAATTTGAAATTTCACACATTTACATAATTAAATTATTTCACCTTTAGTTTTGGCTTTAACAGCTAAATACGAAATTTATATTTTCTTATATTGAATAGAAATGTTATTAAACCAAACAAAAATTATTAGATAAAATTGTTAACAAAATCTGGAAAAAAAAACAACAACTAATATATGAAACTTTTATAAATCTTTTATAAAAAAGTATACTGAATATATTATAAACAGTAGACAACTATGTAGACTTTTAAGAGATTTTTAATAATTTTAGTGCAGGTTCTTTGCCAGATCTTGGAGTGACAGTGGTACATAAATTTAAAATAAAAATGTTGCTCAATATTACACAATGATGTTCTTCCATATCCAATAAATAATAGTCTGATATAATCATAAAAATACTACTTAAAGATTTTCAGCATACATGATCTTTACCTATTTGAAAAACTACAAAACAAAAATATGTCCTTTGGCACAAATTATCAGTTGGAATTTTTAATCCACCGCAATCCAAAAATTTAGAAAACTGACCATATTTCTGATAATAGAATGTTGTTTGATCTAAAAGTTCATAATCAGTTTTTTCTTTATCATTTCATGTAACATAACCAGCAATGTGAATAAGTGACATTTTGACATCATCAGCAATAGAAGATTCTAGATCTTGCAAGTTATCAAGAATTTCGCAGCAGTCTTCAGACAATTTGTAATCACATAACGCACATTGATAACCAGACTTCACATTAAAATTGTCAATATCTACATTTAACTTCAAAAGTAAAGATGCATGTTTGATACGTAATTTTTCAATAACTTGTTGAACACTAAGAAAATATGTACCACCAGAACCTTGACGAAGTATACTATATTCTTTTTCCAGGTGATCTGAAGTAAATTGACCGAGAAGTACATAGTTTTGCGTAGTGTTAAGTAAATATCTACATAAATCTACTAGTCCATAACAAGTTTGATGTATACAAGTTGCAGTATCTTTAGAAAGCTGTTTAATACGCTTACCTTTGGGACCTGCCATTTTAAGTGCCATATCACCAAATTGTAATATTAAATTTAAACGGTTGTCATCAGGATTGTTGATAACAGCCTGCAAAGGATCATTATGCCTTGTATTAGCACCAATGGCTTTTACATTGAAAAATTTTCCACCAAATAATAACTTTATTAATAAATATAGCAGTGTCGTTAACATCAATATGAATCATGTCAGGATGTTGCAAAAGAGCAGCATAAGTTTTTTCTGAAAATACTCTTAAAACTGTTGTTCAACAGGTTTAGGAGAAATAAAAGTTTCATTCAGGTCAGATAACTTTAGAAAGCTTCTGGATTCTGCATTGTAAAGCTGCTTTAAATTAGTCCATTTTGCAATCCTGGTTACTCATTTGTCAAATATTAATTCCTGAGTTTTTTCAGTTAACCATTAACAGTTATCATAAAATAAATACTTTCCATCTACTGTTAACCATGAAAGAGAATCATAAAGTAAATACTTTCTATCTACTGTTAACCATGGTTTTCCCGGAATAAATGTGTACATTTAAAAAAAAGCCTGATTGACATGATTTCCATCACATATAATAGCTTTTACATTTGCACTGACAGAATCAATTATTTGACTAGTTAAATTAATCTGTTCAAACAAAAAATCAGATCGTAATTTTGATATCGGTATCATTTTAATTAACAACTTTGGACCCCTATTTAAACAAACAGCCATAATTCCTAACAATGTTTTGGACAATTCCACTGGGTTATCAACCCAGTGGAATTGTCCAAAACAAAATCTACCAAAATAGTTCCACCACGGTAAAGCAAATTTTTTTAAACATATATTTTATCATGTAGTATGATACATAATTTCTGCTTATCCGGAAGAGAGTTAAAAATTGATTAAATAAATTTGTTTTCATTAATATTATAAATTTTTGAAGTAATTCGAGTCAGTGTTGAAATTGATGGAAGTTGATAATCATTTCTTAAGCGATTATATAATGCCCTTGATGTAAAAAAATATACAAAAGAGCGTATAAGTATTTCAGGTGTATAAAGTTTATCTCCAACTAATTTTTGTCCCATAACTGAAACATGTTGCATAATTACTTCTTTTTTATTATCAATATTCAAAGAGCTTAAAAAACGTATCTCATCAAACATAGACCAGGAGTCAACAGTTAAGATTTGATTTACTGTTAAGTTAGAAATGTGACACTTAATGAAAAACATAATGAAATGTTTCAAAGGTAAGATTTTCATAAATTTTAAGTACAAAAAAAGGTATTCCATTAAAAAATTGCAAAGATTGTATAACAACATAGCCATCAACCATAAACGATATAACTGGATATTGGTGATCACTGCTATCAATAAACTTGTTTTTAATGTCACAAAAAGTAGCTTTATCCCTTTTAAGAAATGTATCTAGCTTATCTAGGTACGCGGACTGATTTTTTTAAATTAATTAAATACTAGAATATTATATCTTTAGAAAGCCCTCAAATACAGTATTTTAATGGTGAAAAAATTATGAAAATCGGACAATTCTATAAAAAGTTACTGCGTTTTTAGTAGCAAATTTTCGATATATGGATTTATTGAAGAAACTATTTCCAAAATTTTTTTTTCCCACTAAAATTGTTATAACTTTGTCAAATCTTATCCAAATGTCTATACCTTGGTATCAAAAGATAGATGTAAGAGTAGGCTACAAGTTCATATAACTCTATAGATGAAAGGGGTGTCTAGAGGACCGGAGGGGGTACCGGAACACCCTCGTACCCTTAAAAAAATGCAAGTTTTTCACACGAAAGAGTGTTTTTCTGATAAAATATGTCATCTTTATTCACAAAAAATTGTTCCAATTTGCTTCCAATCCATTTCCAAATATTAGTGGTCTATTTTAGATTGAAGGGTGGAGGTCTTTGTTACGTTTTAACACCCTCGTAGTGAAATGCTACATTGTTATAAATATTTGAACCTAAAAAACAATGATTATATTTTGTATAAAAAATTTTAAATTAAGTTTTCTTACTTTACAGCATATACAAGTGGTGTATAAGTTGACATAAGGGACGGGACATGTGCCACGCCAAACGCCCCCCTTCCTACCCAGTTGTATCCAACCTAAAAAAAAAATTTTAAAAGATATTTGAAAAATAGTTTTAAATTAAGTTTATTGGAAAAGAGAAACAAGTATTCAAGATTATTTTAATATGTTAGTACAGGTAGGGGTGTGTGCTACACCCAACGACCCCTCCCCTTCTTATTTAAACTTGCAAAAAATGTCAATAAAAGTTTTTTAAATGTTTTTAAATTATGTTTATTTAAAGAGACATAACTTTTCTAATCTTACCACATTACAAAATGCAAGTTGGAGTATCCACCCTAAAAATAGGCCAAAGATAAAACTAATTTTAAAACTTATATAATAATATAATAATATTATTATATAAGTTTTAACTTATATAACAAAATATAATAAATTTAAGTCTTTGCTTTTAGTAAATGATATTGTTTAAAATTCCAAGATTAATAATATTATAAATAATGTAAAAAAATGTACTAAATTATAAACCTAAAAAATATCAAATAATTTAAAAAACTCATACATACCTTGTTTAAACAAGTTACGATTACAAGAAACTGATATTTCAACCTCAATAATGCAAATATAATTTTTAGAAACTGTAAACATAGGGTACAATAACATAAAATCAAATAACTATTAATAAAGTCAAACAAACATTTTTAATAAACTTAAACAAGAATAGTAAATAAGTTTGCAAAATACACTTCACATTTATCAACATTTGAAATATTACACATAAATTTAAAATTACATTTAACGTGGGCTACAGAGTCTTAAAAAAAAAAACCTTATTCTATTGAAAGGTCCACATCTATCTATAGTGTAAGCTTTACAAATTTATATAATACAACTTTTAAAAGTGTAAAAAGTATTTTATTGGGACTATTACAATGTTTTGCTTTTAAATTTTTTTGGGTAAAAATTTAAAAAAATATAAAGCAAATGTTGATAATTGTATAAATTGGGAAAAAACAAACTTGCAGAAATTAAATATATATTTAAAAAAAAAAAGGAATGGTGGTGCCTAATAATTGTAACAATCTCCATGAACCACTAGGCTGCCACCATTCCATCTTCTCCCTCTGCTTCCTCCACTTCCACGACCTCGACCACCTCCCCTTCTGCTGCGGCTCCCAGCACCATTGTTAGGAGGATGATAGGGCCATTTAAAAGAATTATTGTCCCTTCCTCCTAACCGGACCCATTGCTTAAATGAACTATTGCTGGTGGGTCCAGGATGCTGGGACCTATATAATAGGTAGTCTTGATAGGTTAGCTCTAAATGACAATGATTCGCTAATAGATTAGTACTGAATGGCATTATGTAAAATTTAATATAAAACAATTAATTGCAAAAGTGATAGGCTGAATAAATAATATGAACAACGTATTAATCAATGATAACTTAAACAATATTAATGAGAGTAATAATTTCATTCTGCTGCACTTTGAGGGATAACACAACACTAATGCATTAAATAGTGTATATAAATATAAACATAAATTCAATAATCATTAAAAAACATTTTTAAATCATAAATTTACCAGCAGAAGGTTGAACACCTGGAACTAAAGATAAAAAAAGTTTCTATAAAAATTTGCAATTGATAAGAAAGGTGTGTAAATGTTTGCAAATAATAGTTTTTAAACTTACGAGTCATAGAAGCCGCAGAAGATGTAACTAAAGATTATCAAAGTTGTGATTAAAAATAAATACTGTAATTGCCAAGATATGCATAAACATATTAAAAAGTAGAAACTTGTAAACATACCACAAATAGTAGATGTAGAAGGAACTAAGGTTAAAAATGATTTAATAAAAAATTTATATTGCATTCATCAGGAATATATATACACCTATTAAGAAGTAATAATTGTTAAACTTACCATTCGTTGAACACGTAAATGTAGCTAAAATTCAAAATTTGTAATAAAAAATAAATATTGCAAATAATGACTTTGAAACTGGTAATCTTTGAAATTTATTTACAGATCAAAAAGTACTAGCTTTTTAGTATGTTACATAAAAAACAATGAAGGTTTTACATTAATCATTTTTTTTTGGAGTTAAAAATAGTTATTAATACTATTATTAAGAATAAAAAAAATTAAACTTACTTTCTGTTAGGGCATCTAACACATTTTTGCTATAATTTGCCATATTTTTTTAAATCTAATAATATATATCACAATAATTCAAAATAAGATTATTAGTTGAAACGCCCCCTTATCCGGATTTCGGCGCCTACCGGATTTTGCTTACCAAAAAAAAAAACAATAGAAAAACCAAAATTAAGTACCTAAAGTCCAACACTAATTAGACTAATTGCTTACAATTATTTTTCGTTGAAATTTGGCATGTTCATAGAAAATGCATGAAGAAAACTATTTTAATAATAAAAAAAGCAGACTCAGCAAAATACTACATAAAAAGGTATGTTAGCGATACACAATAGTTTATAAAAATCAAGCCTAATCTTTCTTCTTTCAAAAGTCGTCAAGGTTTATATATGTTTCTAAAAAAAACCACCTCAAAAAACCGTTTGCCTAGGGCTACCTAAAAAAAGTGGTATACTTGGTATAATACTAATTAGACTAATAGCTTATAATTATTTTTTGCTGAAATTTAGCATGTGCATAAAAAATGCATGAAACAAGCTATTTTAAAAATAAAAAAAGCAGACTCTACATTTCTTTGACCACAAATTCATGGGAGAACATCAACCTAATATTCAGGAGCAAGATATTCCATAATAAAGTTTAGTAACCATACATGAAAGTATTTCAAAAATCAAGATTAACTTTTCTTCTTTCCAAAAAGTATCTATGTCTATATATGTTTCTAAAAAGAAACTACTTAAAACTACGTCTGCCTCACACTGCATAAAAAAGAGTGAAAAAAACGAGAACCAAAATTTTAGCATAAAAATCGGTTCCGTAAATCGCGATTTCCGCGTACCTAGCTTATCATCTATTGTACTTCTAATGCCACTTAAAGATCTTTTGGTAGATCTTTCAGTTGGATAACCAGTTGGAATTTGAGATAAAGGTATTCCTAGCCAAACAGAAGGTGGATTTTTTGCTCAACGTTTTCCTCCACGCACTATAACTGTATCAAAATTTGGAGGCCAGTGTAACTCACAGATAACAGTATACTTGGTAACGACCAAATTAGAGTTTGGAATAGCTTTTATCCATTTTTCACGCTCAACGTTATCACTTGGAAACCGATACACTGATATTTTATTAACTTCACTAGATATTTTGTTTTTTTCAATTTGATAGTTGGTGTGACAAGCATACACACAACATTTATTTGGCATGATGATTTAATCTAAACATTAAATTATATTTGCTTTAAATTATATCTGAAACTCCATGTTTAAATTATATAAGTTTATTAACATTGTATTATATTCCATTATTTAAATATATATCATAAAGGACATGACATTGTATCTGGTCTGAACGTGAAACAATTTTTTCGCCGTAAAAAAGTAGGCCTTCACAAAAAAATCCGGTTGCGCGATGAATTGGCCTGTAATAGAGAACGCTATGGTTAAAATGCAACAATAGATTTTTTTTTGTAATGCTATGAAATAAATTTAGTTTTGCTCTAGTTTTAGTTTTTGGGGCTGTCCATTAATTACGTCATCAACTTTTTGGCAATTTTTACATCCCCCTCCCCCTTGTCAACAATTTGTCAAACTTTCAGTGACCCCCTTTAAAATTACGTCAACATTTAATAACCCCCCCCCCCCCAAAAAAAAAAAAAAAAAAAAAAAAAAGTAATAATAAAAAATGTTTTAAATTGACGAGTTTAAACAACTGAAACAAAAAAGTGCTTCAATGTATTCAAATTTTAACATATGAACATATTTCAACATATGAACAACAATAATAATAAATTTTAACATATGAACATATTTGGCAACCTTTTGAGACGGAAGAGCCGAAAGTCATAATATACAAAGTTTTTGGGCTTAAAAACATTATGTTTCAAGTCATTAAATTTTATGAGTTTTTTTTATTTAGCAGATTATAAATCAACCAACAAGTTCAGAGCTTTTGGACAACAGAGACCGGTAAAAAATAGAGATATAAAACCGAAGTCTTTTTTGGGACTTCGCATCCCTGATTATACTAATATTTGTGCATGTCAAGATAATAATATTTCGATGTCAAGATGCAGCTAAAGAGCTCCATCTTGACATTGAAAGAATCACAAGAAGCTTGCGAGGTGCAGGTTGTACCCCTTGTATAAAAGTTTAAACAATATATTGTAGATATGAATCTTTTTTGTTTACACAGCAGACTGAGACAACAATAACTTTGAAAAAATAATGGCGTTACAAGTAAACATCTTGTGTGTGGTTATGTATTTCTGTATGTTGGGTCTTTTTTAAAGCACTAAAACGGTTTTTAAAAAGTAGGAATATAAATTATAGGATAGGAATTAAAATACTGAAGGTTCAGTGACTATGTAACACAGGACTGCAAACGCTGCATATTTTTCTTTTTTTAAGTAGTTTAATTTATAAAAAAAAAGTAACATGTTTAAAAAATAATAAAGTGTTGACGCCAACTTTTTTTGACCTCCCCCTCCCCCTTGTCAACAATTGTCAGATTCCCCCTCCCCCCTATTTTGTTGAGGTAATTAATGGATAGCCCCTTTGTTTTAGTTTAAAAAAAGTAAATTTTTAGCTGTTGAACAATTTTTTGTATTTTGTTATTTCTTTTACAAATTTTCAATAATATTTTGAAATTTGACATTTCTTAGGGGGGTAATTACCCCCTTACCCCTCTCCCCCTCCTTTGTATCCGCCACTGGTTGTATAGTTTTGAATAATTTTTAAAAGTATGAAATATTAGAGATTCTAAATTCTTTTCGGCTCCTAAAATTTTTACGTTTTTTTTTATTAGATAAAATAATTAGAAAATGTCTAAAAATAAATGTATTTTTCAAGTAAAATGGTTTGTTAAAGAACAATATAAATAGAGGTTACATAAAAAAACAGAAACTGTTGTGATTTGAATTTATTGGGTTAAAGACATCAATATTGCTAACATGGGAGAAGCTGCTTTAACTTCACACATGAAAGGCAAAAAGCACATAGAGAGATCACCTTCTGCTATCAATATCTAGTTATTTATGAGTATATGTCAGAATGGTCAAATGAAGCAAAACACCAAAAAACAATGATAAAATGCTAACAAATAATTTACACATGAAGCTAAAGTTTGTTTGGGCCTTAATATTGTGTATTCTAAACATTCAATGAATTCTTTAACTGATTCTGGTAAATTATTTAGTAAAATGTTTTCAGAGAGTGACATTTCTAAGTTGTTTCAATGTGGACCCATCAAGGCCAGTTATATTGTAACATTCGGATTGGCTCCATTTTTTTAAAAATGAGTTGCTAACTTTCCTATCTAATACACCTTATTACGCTGTTTCATTTGATGAATTCATGAACTAAGTTTTTCAGAAAGTTCAAATGGACCTATCCCAGGAAAAAAGGTTCTATAGAATTTTCTATAAACTTTTGAAACATATGGCCTAAAGAAACTCTATAGAATTTCTATAGAATGTCTATTAATTTCTATAGAAATTGCTATAAAACTTTTTTTTCTCTAAAAAAAAAAGTAGAAAAAAAAATTTCAATAAGAATTTTTATAGAAGTTAAGAGAAACTCTTTAAAAATTCTATAGAATTTCTATAGGCCATATGTTTCAAAAGTTTATATAAAGTTCTATAGAACTTTTTTCCTGAAATTAGTTAAATTTTGGGATGACATTACAAGTGTGGTTAAAACTCGTTATATTAAATCAGAGTTCATGGGGTGCTTGACAGCACGTGATGTTATGCAAACATTCCTAAACTGTATTTCTGATATAGATAAATCAAAGATTCTATCAGTGTCATCAGATGGGCTAAATTTACATTTGGCCCATCTGATGACATTTACTTTTTTCTAGGTAATTTAAAGAAACAGGAAAAAGGAAGAACTTAATCTTCTTATAGATATTAAACCTTTGGTCTCCATATCATTCATGGCAGTTTTAAAGCAGGGGCAAAAGCAAGAGCTAAATAATCTATTAAAAGCATTGTGGCAATTTCTACATGACTCTCATAGTAGATTTTACCTATAAAATGTCGCTACGACGCTTGATTATCCATATCAGTTTTGTTGGCATAGGTGGTGTGAAAATGAAAAATGTACTCAAAAGGCTCAATCACAACTTGATGGATACAAGAAGTTTACAATTTATTTCAATAGTCTTTAAAAAAGCAAACAACCTGATTTAAAATGTAAAAACTGACAGAGACTGAAAGCCATGGTTCACAATCTGTTTTGCCAGCTAAACTTAAAGTTTTTGAGATGGTTTCTGAAAAGTTAAATAGTTTTTTGAGATGCTTTCAAACAGACAAACCTATGGTTCAATTTATGGCTATTATACTTGGTGAAATAGTTGACAACTTACTCAGGAGAATCATACTAAAAGACGTTTTAAATAAGTGCGACAATATATACCAGCAGCTTTTTATTCGGATTTGAAACAAAAATTTCAAATCCGAATAAAAAGAATTTCAATAATTTTTCAATTCTGTTGCAAAAGTTAGTTAAATACGTCCGTTTGTCACCAAAATCTGTCGAACTAGCGAAAAATCAATATTATAAGTTTTTAGAAATAGTAAACTCAAATAGAAAATCATTTCAAGACTTCGATATTAAAAACTTCAATAGTTTTGATCATTTTTTCATTTGGAGCGTTTTTAAATTAGTTTTTGTGCTTTAACATGATCAATCTGTAATTGAGCATGGCATTAGTATTAATAAACAACTTCTTGGCGAAAATCTGAAAGAAAAATCCCTTATTTGCCTTACGTCTTATTGAAGATCATTTGTCTTCTTTTGAAGAATCCCCTAATAATACCAAAATTAATAAAAAAAAATTTGCAAAATAATAAGCAAGCAAGTAGTCGATATAAAAAGTATTTGCAATCACAAAAAGAATATAAAGAATGTAGGAAATTAAAACGAAAAATTTTAGACAATGAGAAAAAGGTAGTTAGAGCAAAGTGCAGAATCTTAATAACTACTTTGATAGAACAGTCTGATACACTACAAATGTATAAAAGCAGTTTTGTTCTATTGAAAGAATTAAATGAAAAAAAGAAACTTTTTTCCTTAGAAAAACTAAAGGAAATTGAGGATTTGTACAATATAGAAAAAAAGATAATTCACGAAAATGATAAATTCACAGGTTTATTTTAAAAGCATATTTTTGGACACAGTTACTGAGTAAATTTTTTTTATTTTTGTTTTGTTGTTTTGCTAAAACGGTATTTATATTATGAGTTTGTGAAATAATTCTGATGTTTTTGAAATTGGCTGTGCTAAAAGTTTCCTTTCAAATAAAAAATAGTTCCTTGTCAAATATTTTTTGAATTTACATTTAGTTATGTACCTGTAGTGATATAGCTATATTTATGTAGCTGTAATCTATTTCTTTAATTTACATTTGATTTCTATATTAATTCACATTTAATATTTTGTGTTATTTTGGGCTAACTATAAAAGAAGTCCTCGAAAGTCATGGAGTTAATAACTTTTTTTTTGTAAGTCCCGGAAAATTCCTGGAAATATTGAAGCAAATGTCCTGGAAATAGAAAAAAATTACCCTGGAAAGTCCTGAAATTTTAAATTTTTTTATCTGGTGAGTGAAACCCTGGACTATTAGTAGTCTCTTAATAAAATTCTCCTTGAATATTTTTGCTGCTTTTGTGCCTGCAATCATTTTAGTAATATTTTTTATTTAAGTAAAATAAAAACTTGCACAGCATAATAAAATAATCTATAACATATACTTACAAATAAATACAGATTTATAAATACCTATCAATAATATTAATTCTGGCTTACCGTTCAGTTTACTGTGCCATGCACAGAGCGACCAAACAATGAATAAAACTATAAGTAGTTGTACCTCAAAACCTTGCTTATGTTTATATTTATATATATATATATATATATATATATATATATATATATATATATTATATATATATATATATATATATATATATATATATATATATATATACATATATATATATATATATATATATATATATATATATATATATATATATATATATATATATATATATATATATATATATATATATATATATATATATATATATATATATATATATATATATATATATAGTGGGCATGGGACGTAAAAAATAACGTCTTTTTTAGGTCCTGTGTCCACTGGGTAATGATTTGTTTGATGTGGTGAATTTTACTTAAAAAGGTAATTACATCAACAGTTTTATTCAAAAGTGAAACATTATGTGTTAGAATATATGGTATAATTGATATATATATATATATATAAATATATATATATATATATATATATCAATTTTTTAAGTATAGATACAAGGGTATTGTGTACATATATATAAAAGTCGTATTATAATTAAAAGTAATTAGAAATTCCTAACATATAATAAATCGTGAACAAAATATAGGATAGCATAATATGCAACATAAAAGACTGTTTTTATAATATTTTATCGTTTATGTATATAGTAAATCGTTTAAAATGTATGTTATATACCCTTTAAACGATTTTTTTTTGTATATTTCGAAATCCGTAGCTTTTAATATATTAAAAACTACGGATTTCGGAATATACAAAAAAATAAAATTTCAATTAAGCATAAAAAAATAAAATTTCAATTAAGTATTGGCATTTTTTAAAGAACGCAGGAAACTTGCAGAAAACTGAAGGTCTTATAACCAAGAAACCGCTTTTTTGTAACTCATGATATTTTTTGTAAAGTTTCTTTACAATCACTTCATATTTATAAGCCACGTCAATTTCAGAGTGGGGTGGAGCGATTCTTAAAATTTTCGAAATTTGATTTGCCTGAGCTGCGAATCGATGTCTTATGGTAAAAAAAAAAACTTACTTTTTTTTTTTTTTAATTTAGATGAGTTCTTGAGGTTCCTCTTTGGATTCTAAATTTATGACGGGTCCTAATATTGTTGAAATTTTTTTTCTTTTAAACTATATGAACCTGGTACTCAAAAGAAGCAAAATAGTATGCTAATTTTGAAAATAATATTTGTTTTAATTCTAAACTAAAAAGTAAAAAAAAAATAGTGTTGTTTTTTAAAAAACAACTATTTTTTTTTACGTCTTCATAAAAATGGGGGTTTAAGTATATTTTTGCAAATATTTTTTTCACTAAAAATTTTTTTTTTTAATAAAATTATTATTTATAAAACAAGAATTTATTTTTTATTTATAAAAAATAAATTCTTGTTTTATAAATAAAATTATTAAAAAAGAGTCCAAGGTTGATATGGTTTAGAAAAAAAAAAAAAATTCAAAAATATTAGGACCCGTCAAGAATTTAGAATCCAAAGAGAAACCTCAAGATCTCATCAAAATCAAAAAATATTTTTTTACTTTCATCTTATAATTAATAGACATCGATTCGTGTCTCAGGAATATTGATTTTTAAACTTTTTTTTTTTTCTGCTGTGAAAATCGCTTCACCCTAGTCCAGAGTCTGTTCTCTGTCAAGATAACATTAAAATAAAAGAAAACGATAAAATAAACAATGTTAAATCAACATCGTAATCGAATACGCAAATAATAACACATAGTTTTCAATAGTCGTTTACGTACGCATAAATAAATTAATATTTATTACTAGTAATTTCCTCCTATTTTTGCAGATATCATTTATTATAGTTTAAAGTAATTTTTAAGAGCTAGTTTGTTTTATTTTTTGAATTTATAAAAGTTTATCAATTTTATTGTGTTAAAGATGAAATTTTTTAATAATAATTTTAGAAAGTTCAAGTTACTTTCATTTGTCAAATTTGAATTTATTGTATTGATAAGGACCACGATATTTAATAGATAATCGCGAGAAATTCGTTTTTTTTAAAAGATACATTAAAGTTCTGTTCGCATGTATAGCATCTATTTTTGCTATTTTTGAAATTTTTTTTTTAAGAAATGAGAAGAAACAAGTCCAAGTTTATATTTTAGCATAAATATCAAGTTTTGAAATATGTTGATTTGGTAAACATTTAATGCTTTTAAGTTTTTCAAAAGAGGCTCATCATGTGAGAATTTATCTTTATTATAAACTATTCTTGCAGCATGTTTTTAATTTTGATAGAGCATGATCAATTTGGATTTATGGGTACTTGCCCAAGCAATTTTGGCGTATATGTAATAGCATTGTATAAGCGAGAAGAAGAAGCGAGAAGAAGTACAGAAGCTTTAGATTTTTTTGAGACAGTGTAGAGCTAGCTTTGTAGAGTATCCCAATGCTTTTAAGGATTTTGGTGTTTAACATGTCGTCGCATGAGAATTATAGGGTTCTGCCTTGTTTTATGTTGAAAGAATTTAACAATCAAAGTTTTAATTAATAATTAATAATAAAAACAAACCACTTAAAAAATGATATATTATATATCATTTTTTAACATTTTAAACAGATAACATAAACAACTTATAATTTATAATTATAATGAATAACAGCTGTAAAACATGTATTAAATAGATATTGAAAGTTAAGTTCTAGTAACATAAAAAAAGGCAGATAGAACCCTATAATTCTAATGTGACGATGTGTATGTGCGTTTTCCTTAAGATGTTATCATCGAAAAGTATTCCTAAACATTTTAATTATCGGTTTCTCTCGATTTTAATTATCGGGTTCTCTCGATTTCAACGTTAATAATAATTTTTAGCGAAGGTAATTTTTTTGGCTGGAATGAAAAATGATGTATTTAGTTTTTTCAATTTGTTTAGTGATAACCACTTATTGGACTAATCGCTTAGTTTTTCAAGTTAATATTTGCGATTTCAAAGAGTTCTGTTGTAGATGTAGATAAGTTAATATCATCGCCAAACTTAATGAGATCTAGTATACTTTAGGCATTTGGGAGATTATTTTGTATATAGGAACAAGAGGGTGCAAGAATGAAACATTGGGGACACTGCATTTTATTTTGATTAATTCTGATTTTTTTTTCCAAAAGTAATTATAGGGGAGACCGGGGCTAGTTGGCAGCAGGGGTAAGTTGACGAATTGCGTTTATCTGCAAAGTCTTTCATCAAAAAGTGCCAATAATTTCAGGAAACCTTCTTAGTTGACCATTTCATCTTTCACTGTAGTATTGTGGGGATTTGCGCATGCGCATAAAAGATATTGTGATTTATGTGTTTTTTCCACATTTTTGTAACTTTTACAACTTCTTTATTTTTTCGATTTTTAAAAGCAATTTCATCAAGTACAAGTAAACTTGATTGGAGTTATATCTTGCATGGTTCAGTAAAATCTGTCCAACCATTATTTTTTATTTATATACGTTTTTCAGGGATCGGTAGGGGAGTTTGTGACCAAATAGCTGTCGGGGTTAGTTGGCAAAATTTTGGCGGGGCAAGTTGGCCGTATATATCAACTAAACCCGGTTGCGATTGGACATAAATTTTAACTTTTTCTATAAATTTTGATTTATTTTTTTAAAAATCGATTAGATAGATCACATATATTACATGCGAAACTATAAAAGAAAAACAAAGAGGGCTATAACTCCTCAAAATGTTATAAAAAATGCTGTTGATGCTGTTTTATTAGAAGAAAAATCTATACGAAAAACAGCTAAAGACTTATACAATATCCCTGAAAAAAGTTTGTCCCGATACTGCAAAAAGCAACAACGTCATAGTCAGCAAATATCAGGTTACATAAAATCTAGACAGGTCAGTATATATATATATATATATATATATATATATATATATATATATATATATATATATATATATATATATATATATATATATATATATATATATATATATATATATATATATATATATATATATATATATATATATATATATATATATATATATATATATATATATATATATATATATATATATATATATATATATATATATATATATATATATATATATATATATGTATACATATATATATAAACTTAATATGTTTTGTATAGTAATTATTATCTCATATATAAGATTTATATATATATATATATATATATATATATATATATATATATATATATATTTATATATATATATATATATATATTTATATATATTTATATATATATATATATTTATATATATATATATATATATATTTATATATATATATATTTATATATTTATATATATATATATTTATATATATATTTATATATATATATATATATATATATATATATATATATATATATATATATATATATATATGTATATATATATATATATATATATATATATATATATATATATATATATATATATATATATATATATATATATTTACAAATAGAGTTCTCAATGATCTTAAAAAACATATAAGTTATATTTTATAACTGTGTATTAGTATGTGTTATAACACATACTAATACAATGTGTGTGTGTGTGTATAACACATACTAATATATATTAGTATGTGTTATGCACACACACACACATATATATATGTGTGTTATATAACACACACACACACACACACACACACACACACACACACACACACACACACACACACACACACACACACACACACACACATATATATATATATAGTGTTATTTGTTTTAATATTGATATTGTTCATTTAGGTCTTTACTGATTTACAAGAAGGTCTGTTGGAACAATATGTGACTAAAGCTTCTGATATTTATTATGGACTTTCTCCTAAGGAAGTGAGGAAACTAGCTTATCAGTATGGAAAAGCGAATAGCATAAAAATGCCTCATAATTGGAGTGCAAATGAAGCAGCTGGAGAAGACTGGTTCAGTGCTTACCTCAAAAGGCACAAAAAACTGTCAATAAGAAAACCTGAGGCAACAAGTCAAGCACGTGTTTCCAGTTTTAATCCAACAAATGTTCAAAAGTTTTACAACAATTTACAAACTATTCTTAATCGTTTAAAGTTGGAAAATGGAGATATTTGGAATATGGATGAAACTGGTATTACCACAGTTCAAACTCCAGATCATATTGTAGCAAGAAAGGGTTTTAAACAAATTGGGCGTGTTACTTCGGCTGAGAGAGGCAATTTAGTAATTGTGGCAGTTGCTGTTTCTGCCAGTGGAAATTCAATTCCTCCATTTTTCATATTTCCTCGTGTGAAATTTAAAAGCTATTTTTTAAATGGTGCTTCTGATGGAAGTGCAGGCGCTGCAAACCCATCTGGTTGCTATTAGACAATCATGACTCTCATCTTTCAGTAGAGGCTTTAGATTACTTTAAAGAAAATGGGGTATCGGTTTGTTCATTTCCTCCTCATTGCAGCCATAAACTTCAACCTCTAGATCGAAGTGTATTTGGACCTTTTAAAAAATACACAAACACAGCTTGCAATGCGTGGATGACAATGCACCCTGGTTCCACAATGTCTATTTACAGTTTACCAGGTATTGTGGGTAACTCATTTCCATTAGCATGTACCCCTAATAATATCAAGGCTGGTTTTGCAAAAACAGGAATTTACCCACTAAATGTTAACATTTTTGGTGAACACAATTTTATGCCAGCCTATACCACAGATAGACCACCTCCGAAACAAGACTGTGCTGTGGAAAGTACAGTGCTAAATATAAGTAATGTAATGGATGTTGACTTTACAATATCTGAGAATGACATGTTAAATGCTGGTTGCTCAAAAGATATAAAACCACGTCAAGATATTTCATATTCAAGCAGTAATGATGAACACAGTGCATCTACAGAGTCAACTGTAGTTCTATCGCCTGAAGATTTAAGACCATTCAAAAAAGCTGAACCAAGAAAAAGAGTTAGGGCTAATAAAAGAAGTAGAACCACATCAATTTTAACAGATTCACCAAATATGAATGTTTTAAAAATAGAGAAAGAATCAGCTAAAAAGAAAAAGTTAGCAATTGAAGAGAGAAAACAAGCAAAAAAGTTAAACGAAGATAATATTAAGATGAGTAAAAGATCAAATAGTAAAGGAAGTTTACACTTAATGGAGAAAAGTTTGAATTGTCCAAATAGCTCTGTTGTAGAGGAGTGTTTTTGTTTGGTTTGTGTTGGAATGTTTTCTAAAAGTAAAGCAGGGGAAGTTTGGGTTCAATGCACCCAATGTCACCTTTGGGCTCACGAGTCATGTATAATCGGAAAATCTTTGTTTTTCATTTGCAATAATTGCTGCTAGCCGATTTGAAACTCCATTAGTTAAAAATATTCATGTAATAAAACAATATAAGTTTTAATTCTTATTGTATAACCATAAATTGGGAACACTGTTTTGTTTTGTCACTGTATTTTTTAATTATATTTACTTTCTATTGCTTAAAATGTTACAATGACTTGATCCAAAAGTTTGATGATATTGATAAAAGTATATTTCTGCTATGATTCCTTTAAAAAAAAGGGGCTCGGGGTAAAAATATTATTGAAATACACTTAAATAGGACCTTTAACTTTAGCTTTTATTATTGCGAGTCAACTTACCCCTTGAGTATAAGCAACTTACCCCATGGTGGGGTAAGTTGGCGCAATTTTTTTTTTTTTTTTGAGGGCCCAGAAAGGCCCCACAATATTTTTTTTGTAAATGAATACAACTTTTATAAGTTACCCAAATTCATACTCTTTGAAACTACACTTTTATGTTTTCAAAAAAATGTTTCGTTAGGACTACAGAACTCATAGAGTAAAAACCGAGTCAACTAGCCCCGGTCTCCCCTACATTGTTGTCTGTTCAACAGAAAACTTTTAAAATAATTTAAGGCGACACTTTTTATTCAATATTTTTCCTTTTTTTTCTTCCATATATTGTGTCCAATGCTTTAAATAAATCAATAAAAACTTCAAGTACATATTTTTTACTTTTCAAAAGAATTACCTATGTTATTTATAAGATCTAGAATTGCACATTTGGTCAAGCGTTTCTTTTAAAAACCGAACTATTTTTCATTTAAGATATTGGTTATGTTTAGGTATGTATATAATTTATTGTAATTTAGTCGTTTCAAAAGTTTTAAAAATACCAGAAGAACTGAGATGGGTCTGTAGTTTTTTAGTGTAAATGATTTTTAGTATTGGTACAACTTTTGTTATTTTTAGCTTATCCGGCACAGATCTAGTAACAATTTAAAATTTAAATATTTCAAAAATAGGTTTTTTAATCACCAAAAAAACTTTCACAACTACACTGGTACGGTGAACGTGTTTTGTGAACGTTTAGTTTTAATGAGTTTTTTGCAATTTCTAGCGCTTCATAGTTTAGTTCGTTGAAGTTTAAACTAATATGTTGTATTGTAATATTTGTCTCGAAGGAGTTATCTGGACATTAAATTTAAGAAGCCATGTTAGGGCCAATGTTTGCGAAAAAACTGTTGAAGTTCTCTGCAATGGAGCTTGTGTTGATATATTCTTTGCATTCGTGGTGACCGAAAGATACTATGACTCAGAATGAGGTTTTGGTTTTTCAAAAAACGAAGAGCAAATTTATTACTGATTTGGGGAGAAATGTTGGAGAGTGCTGCTACATTGGCTAATTTAGGGATAACATACAAGGAAATGCTGCTACATCGACTAAGGGTTTGGGTTAAGGCAGGTATAGATCAATCGATGTAGCAGCACTCTTCTACATTTCTCCAAAAATCAGTAATATATCTGGTCTTTGTTTTTTTTAAAAATCAAAACCTCATTTTGAGTCATAGTATCTTTCGCTTACCTGCATTCGTTAACGCAACTACCAGTACCGCAAAAGAAGTCTAAGAAAATTTTTTTTTTGTGGCAGCAATCTTAATTGTAAAATATTTGTTTAAATTTTTAATTAAAACATTTTCTAATAGATGAATTAAAATTATCTTTTCTAAAGTTTATCCGATAGGGTAAAAACCCTATTCGATGGGTACCCAGTGGGAAAAAAGACATCTTTAGACGAATAAAAGGCGTCTTTGGTTATGACTTGTTATGTCTTTTTAAAATCAGCCAAAAGAAAGTTGTTATGTCTTTTTAAAATCAGCCAAAAGAATTTTGAAGACTCTTTTAAAAAGACGTCTTCAAAATAAGCCTATTTTCAATCAACATTTGGAAAGTTTAATTTGTTTTTGATGGGAAATTTTTTCATGGAGTTTATTTTAATAGATATAAGACTTTGTTTTCTATAATAATATGTAATAATAAAAAAAAAAAAGAAGTCTTATATATTATTTATTTATTAAAATTAATTTTAAAACATTCAATTTTTGACCGAATTTTTACTTTTTCAACTAAAGTCAGTCACCGTTATAATCAATGAGAAAACAATAAAAATGGAGGAGAAAACCAATTCATATTTCAAAACTAATTAGAAGAAGAATATATCTATTACTCAATATTGGAACCGCCGAGAAATCCTTTCATACGAGCTGGTTACAACATCTAAAAAACAAGTGAACATAAAAAACAATCTATTGCTTGAATGTAATACAAAAAAGCAAATGAAACTTGATTAGCTGAGTGAAACACATTAGACTTACCGACTATTAATTCAAAAAGAGCTGATCCTTTTAACCTCCTCATGTTTCCAGCGCAGTCCTTACTTTTTGAACCCACTAGGTTAGATAGGGACAGGAGTCAAAAGGTAAACAGTCTAAAAATATATAAAAATGAGTGTGCTAAAGAAATTTACGACCATCAAAATGACTGTACAACGATGTATTTTATTATGTAGTACTTATTAACGATGTATTATATTATGTAAACCAAGCTAAACATTTGCACCTCTCAGATTTGCTATGAAAGCCAAGTTATTGAAAACAGATATTGATATTTTTCTGTCTTCCATGACGTGACTTTTTAATTGAATTTCGCTGAAATGAAGCGTTGTAGACTCTTAACAATTTAAAAATCCGTTATTGACTAAAGACTATCAAAACGAAAAGATAATTCAGCTAATACACCTTGAGAGTTGTTATTCATTTAAACTGGATAAAAGTATTAATCAAAGCTCTATTTTAGCCTGAAACATAATGATGTTTAACTTAACAACATAAAATTATAAAAACTAGCGGTATCATTAGCAACACAGATGAAATACACATAAACAAAAATGAAGACTAGAAAGCTGCAATGATGTTTAGATATAAGAAAGTGTACCTTTCCAGTATCCTTTTCGCTAGGTCTTTTGTATCCAAACCAAAAGTTTTGCAAACAGTTCTAAAGATAAATCTGTTGTCATTATGTGCATTTTTTACTTTCTTTACTAAATTGAGACTATAGTCTCAATTAAGTTAGTCACAGTACAGTAAGATGGTATCAATATGATCTATACATCATATTGATACCATCTTACTGGCACCACGCCATTCACTTTTTGCTTCTTCCCATTTACATTTTCTGGCTAAACAGCTGCAATTATTTATATATTATAGTATATATTATAGTATAAATATAAATATATATATATAATATATATATATATATATATATATATATATATATATATATATATATATATATATATATATATATATATATATATATATATATATATATATATATATATATATATATATATATATATATATATCAGGCGCGGATCCAGGAATTTGTAGCTGTGTGGCCAAGTCCGGGTTCGCGAACAGCTAATTTTTTTTTTATTAAGTGATTAGGGAGGGGAGGGGGGGGGGGGAAGTGCCATAAACGATAAACGACAAAAAAAAAAGGTTAAAATTTAAATTTTTTACATTTGCCGACTTTAAAAATCTATATTTAAAATTGCCAAATACAATTCGATATTGGCCAGTGGAGGAAGAGGGGTTGACATCACCCTATTTCCTCTTCCCATTTTAAGCTAAATTTCGTTACTTTTGTTTTTTTCTGATGAAGTAATCCAACGGACTCATTATGTGTCATTTTTTTAAACTTTAATACGTAGGGAGACTAACCTACTTTACTTAACTACTCTAGATTTAATAATCTGAGAGCGCCATTATTACAATAAGTATAATAGTTTTCACGCTTGAGGCTAAAAACTATGTTGTTCTGTTGTAGACGAAATGAGCGACGAATTCGTCACCGACGAATTTTTATATAAGGAATCAATTAATAAAATTAATAAGAGATCATTCATATTATATGCATAGAATTACAAAAATTATATCATATTTTAATCTTATTCAGTAGAAATAGCTTTCTGTTTGAATAAAAAAACACTTAATTTTGATATTTCTTGTTAGAAATAAACTCTCTAAACAATTGTGTAATTCAAAAACGCATACATTTTTAAAATTATTAATTATTACATAAAATATTAAAAAGCACTATAGGTAAAAAAATGTTATATATGAGGAGTCGACTTGTAAACCAGATATTTCACTTTTTACTTGTAATTGAAATCTATTTACTTTGTGTTTGTTTGACAATATTCTGCTAATTCTGCAAACTTATTCTAAACAATCGAGTCAATCGTGGTAAAGTTTATTTTGTATTGTTTCTAGTTATCTATTTAATAATAAAGTTATTCAAAATATTGCCTTGGCTATTTAGTTCATAAATTAGACATAGTACTTGTCTAAATCACTTAACAAAGTGCACCAACGAGAAGGTAAGCCATAGG
Organism: Hydra vulgaris; assembly: GCF_022113875.1. NCBI lineage: Eukaryota > Metazoa > Cnidaria > Hydrozoa > Anthoathecata > Hydridae > Hydra > Hydra vulgaris. The sequence continues at coordinate 44,590,370 of NC_061158.1, read as the reverse complement.
ACTTTGCACTCCATCAGTAAACTGTCGTGTTGCCTAAGGTTAGCCCACTATTTCTGGATTTTTTTTTTTTTTTTGATAGGCAGTTATGTACAAATATTTTTAAAACATTAAAAAAAATTTTTTTACTTTTTTTTTTAAATAAATTTTAATAAATAAATAAACAAGACAAAATATAATACAACAAATAAAGCAACAATCAAAAAAGTAACAACCTAAATCACATGAAAACACTTTCAACATTAGGAATTAAAAGAAATAGCAAATGAAGTATGAGTTTCACAGTTTATATAAAACAATGAATAGTAATAATTTGCTAATAAAAAATGATTTTCACAGTTTACATGTTTAAAACAATGAGTAGAAATATTTTGCTATTAAGAAATTATTTACATTTTTAAAACAGTACTTAAATTTTTTACTCAGAAATTCAAAATTTCTATTTGAATAAAAACTTTAACTTTTTGTCTCCTTTGGATGCAAATATTTCAATAATATTAAATAGACATTAAAGTAAGTCCATTCAATCTATTTTCTGACATAGTACTCTCGTGTAAGTTTTTATTCTCCTAAGAGTAGATATTGACCTTTCACACTAACAAGTTGTGATTGGTATTGTAGCAAGTATATGAAATGCCTCTAAAATGTTTGGAAAGCCTCTCATATCCCTAAACTTAAGTGTATCTGAAATAGTAGATGGTAATTCTGTCTTTTCATTCCAAGATTTCCACCCATAACTCTAATTCAGCATTAATTGATGAGAAATGAGGAAGATTAGATTTACAAAAATTCAAAAATATCAGGAACTTTCCATAGACAATATTTAAAAATTTACTTTATTAAACTAGCAGGAATAGCACAAAGACCATTATAAACAATTAAGCTCTCATTATCAAACCTATAAAGTCTTATTTTTTGAACTTTTCTTTTAAACGATGTAATTGCTTAAATAAAAACTTTCTTCCTGGTCAAGCAAAACTTATTGACACATGTCAAACTCGGTGGGTACAAAAGCTTCGTGGACTTGGTTTTTTGATAATTATTCTACAGTTTTTTCTGCTTTTGAAGAAATAAAAGACAGTAATTTAAAAGAGTACAATAAAGAAACATCTTTAAAAGCATCTAGTTCATTAAGAAGATGATTAAGAAGAGGCAATGTAATAGAAACTTTAAACTATCAGATACAGTATCACATATTTAATTATCTATATGCTTTTGAACACCAAATGTTCTAGGTTTTTTTCCATCAATATCAAATGTTTTAGCCAATGCAAGAGCAATTTTATACCATTTGTTATGGTATGCATCAGCATTTCTTTGTATTTCTTTTAAACGATTAGTCAAATTTTGAATTTCATCCAGTTGCTGGGAAATATCAAAAGATTTATTTTCAAGGGTGACAGAAATTCCATAAAAGTAATCCATTAAATGTTTAAGTTAAAACTAAAGAAACTATAAAAAAAAAAAATTGTCAATAACTTCATAAAAGAAGATGCTTTTAAAGAAGTTTCTTTATTGTACTCTTTTAAATTACTGTCTTTTATTTCTTCAAAAGCAGAAAAAACTGTAGAATAATTATCAAAAAACCAAATCCACGAAGCTTTTGTACCCACCGAGTTTGACATGTGTCAATAAGTTTTGCTTGACCAGGAAGAAAGTTTTTATTTAAGCAATTACATCTTTTAGGAGAAAAGTTCAAAAAATAAGACTTTAACTTGCTTTAAAACAAACTTTTCACTTGATTTAGCAACTTTTCCCAACAACTAAACTAAGTTTATGTGAGGCACACAAATAATGCCTTAAAATTAACATTTTTTATAAGAGATGAAACACCTTTGTATTAAACTGACATTGAAGCAGCTCCATCATAATACTGGCCTTTGCATTTTCTTATATCTAAATCAAATTCTTTTAAAATTTCAAGAATGTTGGTAGCTATGTTTAAACCAATTGTTCCTGTTTTGCATTCAAAAAACGTAAAAAAAAACTTCCTTAATATAACTGTTCAAGTCAACATAACGTATGACAATAGAAAGTTGTTCTATTGTTGCACAGTCTAAGCCTAGTGTGCAATAGTGGAGAAGTACTTACTTTTTTTAATATCATTTAATAGAATTTCTTCAATTGCATTTCCACAACACTTAATTAACTCGTTTTGAATGGTCTTTGCAATGTATGTATTTTTTGTTTTATCTTAATTGCACAACAAAATATTAATTGGACAATTTAATTTTTAAAAAGCAAGGCTTTATAAGGATATTAAAAAAACTATGATTTACGATTATTTTTTGAAACCAATATCAGCATAGATAGGTTTAATAGGTTGCTTTATAACATTATATAATGCTATAAAGGCAAATAAAAGATGACAATCAGAAATCATATTTTTGTTTTACTATTTACTTTTACTGTTTATTTTATAAATAGATTATATACATTGTAAATAATTATGCTAAATGCTTGTAAAAGGTTCTGATGATAAGATCAGTACGATCTTCTTTCAGAAACCTTGTTTGTATTTGTTAAAGTATTGTATTACGACAAATGTAAACTTAAAATGTAAAAAAAAAAAAAAAAAAAAAAAAAAAATTATCGTTAATTGTTGAAAAAATGTCAGTGTATTAAAACAAAACAGCAATAAAAAGCAAATTTAGAAAGCTGAGAATTCTAAATCTATGTTTAAAAAAATAATCATATTATGTGTAAAAATTTATGCTTTCAAATAATTCAATTGATGTCAGTAATCTTAGAATTTTTGAAGTATGCTTACTGTCATTTAAAATCAAAGATACTGATCTATAAAGACAATTTACATTTTTAGTAGACCTGAGAGAAATAGTAAAATATATTCAAATTGAATAATAAGTATAATATACTTAGTATATTATACCCAGTGGGCACCCGACGTCAATCCGACGTCGGATTTACGTTTGATTTTCATCAGCGATGTCAAAAGACCTATTCCGACGTTGTTCCGATGTCAGTAAAATGACGTCGGGCGATGTCTTTATCTCAACATCCCCTGACGTCGTTTCGATGTATTTTGACGTTGTTCCGACATCTTATAAAAGACGTCCAAAAAACGTCGCAGTACTGACATCGATCCAACGTCGATAAAAAGACGTCGGGCAACGTCATAATATTAACGTACTCCGATGTCTTTTGACGTCTTCCGACGTCAATCCAACGTCCTTAAAACGACGTCGGAACAACGTCGTAAGGCATCGCTGATGAAAATTTAATCCAAACCCAACAAAATGTGTGCAATTGCGCTCTTCAATAATTATGTGAACTAAGCGTGTTTTTTTATTAATGGAAAAAAGTTTGAATAAAGGTTGATAAAACATCATGAGGTTTTGTATGATGCACTAGCATAGTTTTTTAACTATTAACATTTTCGAGTATACATTTTTTATAATATATAACTATTCCTTTTAATATTTATATAATATTTAAACAAAATTATTTCTTATCAAAGTAATAATTCCCAAATAGCTACAATTATAAATTACTAAATAAACGCATCAATTAATATGTCCCTGTGGTGTATTGGTAAGCGCATAGGATTTAAAATCTAATAGACCGAGGTTCGATTCCTGCTTAAGGCAACGTTTTTTAGTTTTCAAAAAACACGTTGGATTTACATCGGAATGCCGACGTCGCGCGATGTCAGTTTATCCGACGTCAAATAACATTTCCATTTCCAACGTAAACCCAACGTCGATCCGACGTCGAGATCCGACGTCGAGATCCGACGTCGCTCGACGTTCGTTCGACGTCGAAATGCCCACTGGGTACTTATTATTCAATTTAGTATAATACTAAAGTGTAGTATTAATAACAAAACAAAAATAGATTAACTATTATAATTTTTTTTATTTTTTTAACTAATATAACATTTTAGTATATATCATAATTTCTCATTAAAAAACTAAATCACTTTTATAGTTTATTTGTGTGTTTAACATAGATCATCCTAGTCATATTTTAAAAATCCGGAAAATTGTTTGAATAAAATATCCGGAAAAAATCCGGAATGTATTTTCCCTTATTTTCTTTTTAATTTCCTTTCAGCTAAGTTGTTTTTAGTTTTTTTTTGACACTTTTTATATTTTTTTTTATGAGTGATGAATGAAAAAGCCTAAAAACCAAGTATATTACAAAAATATATACCTCAACTTGCACGTATTGAAAATGTTTTGAATATCCGGAAAAACTAAAAGTTGAAAAAAATATCCGAATTTCCGGAAATATCCGGAAAAAGATAATCCCTGGTTTAATAATTCAGTTTCATACACATTATCAAGAATATAAATCTGTAGTAAAATGTGTTAATAATTATTTAAACACCAATAAATAAAGTTAAAATCCAACATAGATGTAGGTCCATTTTGTAATTTTATTTTAATTAAATAAAACTTTTATAAAGCTTAAAACAAACAAAAAATACCTTTATGCTGTATAACCAAGAGTTCTTTTAGTTAAGGGTACAAAATCCATCATATCTGTGTTAAATTGGTAAGAATCCTGTTTTCTTGGAAACATTAAATTTAATTCCGAAAGCTCTTTAATGAGTATTTAAGACATTACACTTATCATAGGCAAAAAGCATGTTTTGTTTCTATTGCACAAGCAACTAATTCTATATTTAAATAAGGATTCACGTTTTATAATATTTAAATAATCAAGTAAATAAATAATCAAGTAAAGTCACGTTATCTTAATTTCGATACTAATGATGATTTCACGGTAGCGAATAAAAAACCCTAATTTATTAGCTTCTATTTAACAGAATATTTTTCTAATTCGGACACGTTAAAAAAATCTGTGTGGCCAAGTTTTATTTTCACGGTTGAGAGATCTATATTTATTATTTATTTCAGAGCATTTATTCATAGAATAAAACGTCGGTAACGTGTAATAGGAACCGTTGTGGCCCTCTATAGCCAAATTCCTTAAATTACGGCAGACACAATGAAACTTTCAGGGATTTTCCTCTAGCAAAAAAATCCGAAGTTAAGTTGGCTGCCGTTAAATTTAATCTCTATGGCCATTAGCTGTTAAGGGTTTCCATAAAGTACGTCACGGAGAATTTGACTCTCTTTTAACGATGTTTACCGCGAAGTTTTTCAAATTTAAATTTAGCGTGACGTAGTTTATCAATAACCACTAGACGAAAAAAGTCTTAAAATTGCTTATATTCTTTTTCAATAAAATATCTTCAAAAATATTACAATAATTATTTCTAAAAGTTCTAAAAGATCTTTGATAAAAAATAAATAAACTTTCTAATAAATCTATCTAATTTTAAACTATGTGGCCATGGCCACAATGGCCACCCCTTAGATCCGCGCCTATATATATATATATATATATATATATATATATATATATACATATATATATATATATATATATATATATATATATATATATATATATATATATATATATATATATATATATATATATATACATATATATCAGTGGCGGATTTAGTATAGGGCGTGAGGGGGCGAGCTGCCCCCACGCCCCCTAGAACGGTCTAACGGCGCCCCCTAAAACAATTAAAACATATATATATATATATATATATATATATATATATATATATATATATATATATATATATATATATATATATATATAAGATTAAATTACTGAAGGCAACCCCGGTAGCCCCTATTTATTGACTTGGTTCCCCCGCGACGCTCAACCTCAATCCGCCACTGATATATATATATATATATATATATATATATATATATATATATATATATATATATATATATATATATATATATATATATATATATATATATATATATATTTATATATATATATATATACATATATATATATATACATATATATGTATATATATTTATACATATATATATATATACATATATATATATATATATATGTATATATATATATATATATGTATATATATATATATATATATATATATATATATATATATATATATATATATATATATATATATATATATATATATATATATATATATATATATATATATATATATATATATATATATATATGCTATAATATATATAAGCATGTATATTATGTATATTTTTTAACGATATATTTTCACGATCCAGGCGTAAACCAAAAGCACGTGTATATTACGGCATAGTCACAAGAATAGTCTGGAAACACGGGCCGTAACAATTGATTTTGAACTTTTATGTCAAAATTGTACTTTCGGCCCGCTGAAAGTGCTAAGCAAACATTAAAGTGAATCATGGAAACTGGAGAGTTGCAAGCTCTTGAAAGTTTGATCGAAACAGATCAGTTTGAAAGCGATTCATTTTATCAAGAAATCGAAACAGCAGCTTTAAAAGAATGTAAAGAGACTTTAAATTGTAGTGATTGCTCGAAGGTATTCAAAACAACTAGTGGTCTGAGCACAAAGAACTTGTGCCGACTGACAACCTTGACAAGGTTGTCGGTAGTGAATCAGTTAATTTAAATAAAAATACACAATTATGTATTCAAAGTACACAATTCAGAGATCTATTGATTAACGCAAGACATAAACTGTCAATAGATGATTGTTTTTGTAATAAAGATCGAGAATGTTTTGAAAACATGGTTGTCACTGAATCTGAGTATTTACAAGTTGAATTTTTTTTTTTAAAGAAATGCATGAATTTAAAGGCAATGCCGAAAAAGAGTCAGTGTGATAAAAACAATACCAAAGGAACTATATTATTTATTGTTAGCAGAATTAACAACATTATGTCAACTTATTGGTGAAGATTCAAATCTCGAAATAAATCTCTCTGAAAAAGACATAAGATGCTTAGAATATATTGCAGGTTATGTATTTCAAAAACTGTACTCTAAGTTAAGAAATAAAAAAATTAACGATGGTGCTATGTCTGGACAATGGCTTGATACTATACTTTCATCAAAAACCCAAGAGGAACAAAAACTTGTAGATAGTAGAGATTGTGGAAAATGAATACACTAGTAATAAATATTTTTAGTGAATGTGAAAAAAAATTTAGAATACACTCTAACGTGAATTTTAGAAAAATTGACAGTAAAGTATTGGTTTCACAAGGGTTGAATTAACGCATCGCGATTTGCGATATCTGTTAAATTATCTGGTCTTCAAAGTTTCAGTTTATGAAAAACCACGAAGTTTACGGAATAGGCGAATAAACTTTAATTTGTTAGTGAAAATGTTATGAAAAACAAAACAATAAATTTGTGACTACAAAAGTAATAATACTACAGTGTTGTTACTTTTATAACACTCTTTTATGTTACATTTATAGTTTATTGTTTGATCAAACAACACATAATCAAGATATTATAAATAAAAATGATTTAGTTAAGTAATTCCAAACTTTAATTAAAGTAGTAATGCATCTAGAAAAAATATAATGGATATTTAAACAATGTTAAAAACCTCAGCAACTTTTACGAATACATATTTTTATAAACAGTTTAGCATTTCTAAACATCTTTCAAACGGTCCGGAAAAACGCGCGTTCACTTTAAAATCAACCAATGAAAACACTGGTAATTTACTTCTTAGGAGAAATCTATATTAAAAGGGGAGGGGGGGGGAGGCTAAAAACTTGAATTTTGTTTTATTATTTAATCAATTAAATCATAATAAAAGTAAAGACAAAAAAATATATTTCTAAGTATACTTCTTTATAACTAAAATTTATTAAATTGAACACCTCTGTTTTTAGTTTTAAGTAAATGCCAGTACTACTCTCAGTGGCGAAACTGCGGGGGGTGGGGGGGGGGGTTAGCAGACAAAAAGTGTCTTATTTTTAAACTAATTTTAGGTTGCATGGGCGATATGGAGGAGCTCATTTTGAAAATCGTGCGGGGGGGGGGGGGGATTTTGCTACTGACTACTCTAATGTGCTTAATACAAAGGTAGGTGGGGATGGGAATTTTAGTCAGGATGTATAAAATGGGAGGAGGAAATAATAAAAAAAAGCGGGAAAATTTACAATGAAAGTTTTATTATTTATCGGTTACCAATATATATTTTTTTTAATTTTAAGGCCAATTTTCACTGAATTTTTGTTTTGAGATATAGTTTTTTTTTTATAACAAGTGACTTGCTAAAAACAAATAATACAATTTTCAAAATGAGCCCCATATCGCCCATGCAACCTAAAATTAGTTTAAAATCAGGACACTTTTTGTCTGTTAACAACCCCCCCCCCCCCCCCGCAGTTTCGCCACTGAGAGTAGTACTGACATTTACTTAAAACTAAAAACAGAGGTGTTCAATTTAATAAATTTTAGTTATAAAGAAGTATATTTAGAAATATATTTTTTTGTCTTTACTTTTATTATGATTTAATTGATTAAATAATTTAAACAAAGTTTAAGTTTTTATATTTTATACTTATATTTTATAATAACAAAATTTAAGTTTTTAGCCTCCCCCCCTCCCCTTTTAATATAGATTTCTCCTACGAAGTAAATTACCAGTGTTTTTATTGGTTGATTTTAAAGTGAACGCGCGTTTTTTCCGGACCGTTAAAAAGATGTTTAGAAATGCTAAACTGTTTATAAAAATATGTATTCGTAAAAGTTGTTGAGGTTTTTAACATTGTTTAAATATCCATTGTATTTTTTTTAGATGCATTACTACTTTAATTAAAGTTTGGAATTACTTAACTAAATCATTTTTATTTATAATATCTTGATTATGTGTTGTTTGATCAAACAATAAACTATAAATGTAACATAAAAGAGTGTTATAAAAGTAACAACACTGTAATATTATTACTTTTGTAGTCACAAATTTATTGTTTTGTTTTTCATAACATTTTCACTAACAAATTAAAGTTTATTCGCCTATTCCGTAAACTTCGTGGTTTTTCATAAACTGAAACTTTGAAGACCAGATAATTTAACAGATATCGCAAATCGCGATGCGTTAATTCAACTCTTGTTTCACAATTATTAAATAACTGTTTTGTCAAGTCCTGCTTTTATCAAATATGTGACCTTCCTGAAACAGAAATAGACAAAGAAATTGCTAAAACTTTATTATATCATATAGTGATGCTTTTTATTCGTGTTCGTTCACATTCACACACAAAGCAAATAAAGCAAAAAAAAAATAACAAAAGCAGAATCTTTACGATCATCATTAAAAAAATCAAATAAAATCAAGAAAAATATTTGCAATAGCTGAGATTTACAATCATATTTCCTGTCATCAGTATTTTATCAATCTATGCAGATGTAAAGAATACCATATTTATAACAGTATTATAGTTCCAGTTTATAATACTTATCAAACAGCTATTTTCATAGCTACAAATTAAAATACTTACATTATTGGTAAGAACAAATATTTTTATTAATTTATTATTTTAATCAACTTATTTATTTTAATCAAATGCTATGTTTTTTCTCTTTACATAATAATGTATGACATTCTTTAAAATTTTAAAAGTATAGGCGTTTATCAGTAATCAGAGTTAAACTATAATATAGGTTTTGGTAAAATTTGATTTTAAATAAACTAACAGTAATTTTGGGGAAGACAAATAATATCTACTGATAAACTAATTTAAAAAATGCTTTATGAAATAAGGTTTTCTAAAAAAAAGATTATTAAGTTAATTATTAATTATATAAATTTATATTATATAATTATTAAGATAATTAAGTTAATTTATTTTTTCTAAGTTTCTTGGGAACCGGTGTATCATCAATTACCCATTCATTAGTATGCTGTCTAACATTTCCACCTAGGGGTTGAATTGTGATTTTATGATATTATCATTGTATCCAGTGCCTTTAAGGTTAGGATTATCCCTACTGCAACCTATAGTTCTCTGCTTAACAAAGTAGTTCTCCAATGCGTCTTGACAAAATATTTCAGTTAATACGTATAAAAATTCTTTGCTTAGTAAGTATTGAACGCATTCAACTAAGGAGTTTACCATTCTAAATAGAACTTCAAATGTCTGATTTGATATGAACATTTTATTAAGTTCTTTTTTAGAAAATTTTTCTGGCCTTTTTTGTATGCTTTCCTTCCAGTCTACAAAATATTTTAGAAAAGTGTTTTTCAACCAGTAAAACATTTCATCTGAACAATCGGTATAAGGTTTCAAAAATACTTTACAATTTTTGATGTGCTTTTTAGTGTTTGTGACGTTGCAGCAATCAAAAAATTTATCCATTAACCGACAGAAATTTGCTGTCTCAGAAGCTTTACCTGGCCCAAATTCAAGCAATGTATTGCCAGCTGTAGCACTTAAAATTTGAACTGCTAATTTTACGTTCATAACAGAGTATGCACTTAATATTATATGGTCTCGAGTAAGTTTAGGAAAATAATTTAAATTACATTCCATATCTTCATAGTAAAACTTAGCAATATGACTCCAGAGAAGATATTTTCCATTATTCCACATATATCTTGAACAACGGTTAGATCCAGAGTTGCTCAAACAGTTTCTTGATGTTTTGATAAGATGAGGAGGATCAGAAAAAAACCCATATATATCGTTCATCGTCTGCATAAATATTTTTTTTGCGATATGTTATACCATTTGCTTTGTTATCCTTACTCATATGCATTTTATAAAATACATGATTAGGTGAAGCTCCATCGCAAGTCACAGCTATAACTTTTAATTTACATGTTCTTTCTAATATTGCAACAGCACACCAAATATTGAAAAAATCTGGAATGACAATACTATCAGTAGCAAAGCATAAGATAAGGGATTCATTGTACTTCTAATAAAAAAAACTAAAATATGCGAAGCTAAAGTATCACTTTTTTCAAAAGTTGCCTGGGTAAGATCATCGTCACCAAGATCAACAAAACCAATTAAATCACCTGTGTGCTTATCCCACACAAGGTCATTTTGAATTTTCATTTCATCAAAAGAAAGTATAATGTATTGTTTAAGTGCTGAAAAGTTTAAAACTAATTTAGCAAGCTCCTGAACATATTGACTATTAAAACCCCTTTGTGGTTTGATGTAGTTTCTATAGTCTCTTAAAGTGCACTTAGAAGGCAAAACAAGTATACCTTTTCCACCTTTTTGTAAGCGCAGAAGATCATATGCAGCTGGAGATTTTGCATACAAAGCTAAAGAGTATTTTATTACCATTAGATGGTATCGTGTTTGATATGGATGTTCTGTTAAATATTTCAACTGTTCTGAAAGGATTAGTTTCGTGAAAGACGAAATTTCTCTATTTAAATTTACCTTTTCTGAGAAACTATTGATAATTTTTTGAAGATCTTGATGGATGTTTTCTCCAACTGATACTGCATTTTTTTCAATGGCTTGCCTGAGTTCCAAAATTTGCTTTTTTAAATATCTATTTTCAGATCTTTGATTTTGGAGAGTAAGAAGTAATCTTTCAGGCGCAGTATATTTAACAGGAGCTTTAATACTAGCTGGAGTTTTTAAGATTTTCTTTTTTGCATTAATGGCTTTGCTACTATTTATAGTTAATATTTTACATTCTTTACAAATGCTTGAATTTGTAGAATACTGCATGTAGAAGATCTGAAATACACTGTTTCATTTGTAGGACCATCATCACATCTTTCATTCTCAATTGAAAATAGTTTGCTAACAACATGTCTCTTTACAAGCAAAAAATTTTCTATTCATTGGAAGATATTCCATTACACAGATAGAAATCACGAATGTGGTTGAGAAATTGTGATATCATGGTGTATTGCACAGATCGTAAATTACTCTTATTAATTTGATGGGTGTCTGGTAAAAGCCGACTATAAGCTCGAATAGTATAAGCTAGACTCTCATCCACATGAAGCTCAATTTCTGGTATGAAATGTTTCCCATCAATAACTTTAAATAACACATAGTTTTGTAAAGTTTCGACAATCCATGTAGTAAATGTTACTAGTTTAATTTTTTTAAGAAACTGTTAAAAATCATTATAAATTAATTTTTTATCTACTTTTTTACTATTGTGTAATGCTAAAGCCATAGCTCGTTTGTCAAGTGCTGTTTTTTTACGATGCACAGTGAGATCTTCAGATAAACTTTTTTTTGGTAAGTTTTTTGATGGAAGTGCAAATTCTTTTAATGTGTTGATCTGAAAAATAATTAAAAAGAATTTGTTAAATAGTATTTGCTTTACTGTCTGTAATTCAACCTATCATAAAATTATAATAAAAGTAATATATATTCGTACTCAATAAATATCAACACTTATTAAGCACACTTACAGGTGTATATATTTGAATATTCAAAATACTTTTCACATATATAAACACTATTCTTTTTTCAAACAACTGATTTCAGCTCCACTCTAGAATATTAAACACGTTTAATAAACTAAATTGTAACTGAAATAATATTTTTTTTTACCTCTAGAAGTTTAAACTTATAATAAAAATTTCAGTCTCTAAAAAGTTAAACCAACGATACAAACTTCGACAACTAGAATAATGAAAAGAATTTTTAAATTGTAACAATCACGATTATTCGACGCAAAACTAAACTTATCTGAACATTGTAACAAGAATAGATCTTTTTTTGTGACTTTGATCTGAACGAGTTTATTTAATGCTTTTCACTCCAAAAGATCTGGGTTCTAGTTTTTTCGGGTACAAAGATATAATATAATAAGCTATTGTGCGCTTCCAGACTATCTATTCTTGTGACTATGGTTTAACCAGTAGCGTAGCGAAGGGCCCGCAGGGCCCGCAGACAATAAATAACATGCGTATCATTTAACATACATACAAAACATATATTTTACACAGGAAGGTAAAGGCAAGGTGGGGGGGGGGGGGAAGGGAATAGAAAAAAAGTAATTTAGGGGCCCGGATTAAATTTTTTTTTTTTTTGGGGGGGGGGGGGCAATTTTTGTCGCTACGCTACTGGATTTAACACGTGTTTTTTTGAGGTTTTAAAGTCAAATTTAAATGTCCATGCTTTTATCAGTGGTTTCACATTCCTTACGGAAAGTTATTATAATATAATACTACGTTTCAATAACGGTGAAACCATTAATATTTTAACTGGTATTTATGGTAAGTAGTAATAGTTAATTTCACGGATTTTTGACACGTGATATTCTTTTTGTTTTAGAAACGCAAGCGTAAATATTTTTTGAAATGAAAATGCGTTTTTTTTTGTCTTCTCTGTGTATGGCTTCTCGTTTGTTTTATTTTTTGCCATTATAAGTTTAGTAAATTCATTCAGTTACAGATTTTTGAAATTGAAGAAGCGATGCACTTTTGTACTTTAACTTCAACAGTATAAGTGCAAAAGTACAAAATTAATTAACACGAAAGTGTGAGAACTTAAAAAACCCAAATGAAAAAAATTCAGTCAGAGTGAAAAAATAATAAAATAAATTAACTTTAACATAATAAAAAAATTCAATTAGAGTGAAAAAATAATAAACAGATTAACCAATTAAATTTTAATTGATTATAGGGTGGATTTATTATGCATGGTTTAAGGTGAAAATTAGAGAAAAACTTATTTCAGTCATAACTTTTAACAGAATAAGATGATGAAAATTTAATACTATTTTTGAAATAAGCAGAAATTTCCAACAAAATAGATTCTTTTGTTTTTAAATCGCCTTTTTAAATCTATCATGCTAAGAATTTCCAAAAAAAAGTTTGATTTTAAGAAATAGATTTTGTTTGAACTTAAATACCTTATTAAACCAATCATCTGAATTTTTTTTTTTGAAATTTCATAATTTTCCACAAGGAATGGCTTTTTTACTAACTTTTTACTTACTCGAATAAGTTAATTTTTATCAAAAAGTAAATTACAAATTAAGTAATTTTAAATGTTTAATGTAAACTAACATTTCCGTATAGGTAAATAATTTTTTTTAAATGACTTTTACTGTATAATGTAATTTTTATTTACTTTCTTTTACGTAAAAGAAAATTACATCAAAAAGTAATTACTTTTACATAAAAAAGAAATTTTATTGAAAAAGCTGTTTACTTTTAAATTTAAAAGTTAATTACTTTTGAAAATTACATTACGTAATATAAAAGTTCCTCAAACTGTAATTTACATTTACCTATAAAAGTAACTATTTTAAAAAAATTCTATTTAAAAAAAAAATTGCATACTCGGTGTAGTTAAGGCTTTTTTAAAATATTATAGCGTCTCTATGATATTTTGTTGACTACGACATATTTCCGTTAAATGGTCTGGTCTGTGAATTATGAAAAGACGAAAAAAATTAAAATAATAAATTTTGCGGTATCATAAAGTATAAATGTTTGTAGCGAAAAAATCCAGACCGTGGAATCTTTTTTTTTTTAAAAACCATCTTAAAATCACAATCGCTCGTTCAAATTTAAATAAGATTTTATTTAATACGTTTTTTAGATGAAATGAACATTATAGTTTAACAATATGATCTGTTCTGATCGTTTATTGGCAATTTTTCATATCTATAAGCTCTTTCTTGGTCGGAATTCCAGTATTTTTTGTAAAAATTGATAGAAATATTGTGTTTTGACAACTATATATAGTTAATATACGTCAGTACCAATTAGAACTAGGATCAGTAGTAAATTAAGGAACTTTTTTTTAAAGATTTTATCTAATTCATGTTAATGCCGATGAGCGGAATTGATCTAAAGGCTCCAAAATAGTGTTCTTTAGATACATAATTACAAGTAGTAAAAAGATTTTGAAAATTATAAACAAAAAAGAAAAGTTTCTTTAAATATTATAAAAACCTTAAGCAAAAAAAGTTATAACATTTAAAGATCTTGTTTGGGCATAAAATCTTGAAAAAACCATGCTAATTCCAAATAAAAGTATTTAAATATTTTGTAAATCGCCTTAACTACATCGAATATGAAAGTAAATTACATAAAAGTAATATGCTACAAATGTAAATTAAATTTACAAATAAAATAATATTTTTTAAGTTGGAATTTTTTATTTTAAAAGTAATAACAAACCTTTTTTAAAAATAAATTATTTAAAATAAAATTTAAATTACATTTTATATAATTTGTAAAGTAAATTAAAAGTAATCTATGTTTAATAAATAAATAAATTTACTTATATTCTACAATAACTTTGACAGGATCTTATACAACAGTAATGCAAAAAAGTAAAGTCTAGAAATCAGACAAAGCTGAAACATGGCTGTCAAGAGGCGTAAAAGTTTTTATTATTGAAAAACTAAGGAGAAAAAGTTTAAACCAGTCCTGGATTATGGGGGCTACAACCTCATGTCCCCCAGATTTAGGAGCTCCCAAAAATGTTTAAGAGGATGCTTTATTTTTGTAAGGTTTTTTTGCCATTTTGATAAGAAAAACGTTCATCTGCTTAAAAATATTCCCAGACCCTGCAAGTCTTAATCCGGCACTGGTTTTAAGAACTATGTTATTTTATGGGCGTGAAAAAGTTAGAGCTATTTATGTAAATATCTTTATCTGTGTGAAGTATCAATATCCCAACTACAGCAAGGCCAGAGTAAGCAACATTTACTATCCCTCAAGTAACTAGACCCAGGGCCGCGTGGTTAAAATGCCTCAAGATGTATTTAAATGGTTTTTTTGTTGTTTTTTTAGTAAAGTTATTGTTCCAGAGAAACAAAAATTGGGCATCTGGTCCAGAATGCCTACTGGCCAATATTTTGCTACGCCACTGTGTAGTATACGTATAACCCAAGCAGTAGCTAAGCAATGATTTATAGGTAGATTAAGAAATAAAACTTGAGGTGATGGTAACTTGGAAAAAAAAATACCCTAAAACATTTACCACTCCTACCCCAAATGTGAGAGCAACAAATTGGTAACTTTTTTACTTTATTTTCTTATACTAAATTTAAGTCAACAGGTTTTAAAATTCAAAATTCAAAGGTTTTGGTTATATAAAATTTACATCCAAACCAAATAAGGTGGTTGTTTCAATATTTTCCTAAACATTTTAATGTGATATAAATGAGAACATGCTTAAGTTTGGCACTTAAGTATGTTTTATTTACCAAAAGTATATTTATTAACCAAAATCATTGGTTTTTCATAACTACATTAATATTAAATCTAAAAATTTATGCAAGTAAATTTTTTTACTTTATTGGTTACCATAAAGTCTTATATGAGTTTAATATAGTTTTTAACAACACATTAATGAACACATTTGTACGTAACTATGCAATAATAATTTCAGTTAAAGAATGCTGTTGATTAAGTAATTCTAATCGGTTTGGTGATAAAGGAATTGCTGCATTTTCAAATCATAAAACCTTTTTACATCTCGGTGTAGTTAAGGCACTTTTAAAATATTATAAAGTCTGTATGATATTTTGTTGACTACGACATATTTCCGTTAAATGGTCTGGTCTGTGAATTATGAAAAGACGAAAAAAATTAAAATAATAAATTTTGCGGTATCATAAAGTATAAATGTTTGTAGCGAAAAAATCCAGACCGTGGAATCTTTTTTTTTTAAAAAATCATCTTAAAATCACAATCGCTCGTCCAAATTTAAATAAGATTTTATATTGATAAGTTTTTTAGGTGAAATGAACATTATAGTTTAACAATATGATCTGTTCTGATTGTTTAGTAGCAATTATTTATAATTATAAGCTCTTTCTTGGTCGGAATTCCAGTATTTTTTGTGAACATTGATAGAAATATTGTGTTTTGACAACTATATATAGTTAATATAAGTCAGAACCGATTAGAACTAGGATCAGTAGTAAATTAAGAAACTTTTTTAAAAGATTTTAACTAAATTCATGTTGATGCCGATGAGCGGAATTGATCTAAAGGCTCCAAAATAGTGTTCTTTAGATACATAATTACAAGTAGTAAAAAGATTTTGAAAATTATAAACAAAAAAGAAAAGTTTCTTTAAATATTATAAAAACCTTAAGCAAAAAAAGTTATAACATTTAAAGATCTTGTTTGGGCATAAAATCTTGAAAAAACCATGCTAATTCCAAATAAAAGTATTTAAATATTTTGTAAATCGCCTTAACTACATCGAATATGAAAGTAAATTACATAAAAGTAATATGCTACAAATGTAAATTAAATTTACAAATAAAATAATATTTTTTAAGTTGGAATTTTTTATTTTAAAAGTAATAACAAACCTTTTTTAAAAATAAATTATTTAAAATAAAATTTAAATTACATTTTATATAATTTGTAAAGTAAATTAAAAGTAATCTATGTTTAATAAATAAATAAATTTACTTATATTCTACAATAACTTTGACAGGATCTTATACAACAGTAATGCAAAAAAGTAAAGTCTAGAAATCAGACAAAGCTGAAACATGGCTGTCAAGAGGCGTAAAAGTTTTTATTATTGAAAAACTAAGGAGAAAAAGTTTAAACCAGTCCTGGATTATGGGGGCTACAACCTCATGTCCCCCAGATTTAGGAGCTCCCAAAAATGTTTAAGAGGATGCTTTATTTTTGTAAGGTTTTTTTTGCCATTTTGATAAGAAAAACGTTCATCTGCTTAAAAATATTCCCAGACCCTGCAAGTCTTAATCCGGCACTGGTTTTAAGAACTATGTTATTTTATGGGCGTGAAAAAGTTAGAGCTATTTATGTAAATATCTTTATCTGTGTGAAGTATCAATATCCCAACTACAGCAAGGCCAGAGTAAGCAACATTTACTATCCCTCAAGTAACTAGACCCAGGGCCGCGTGGTTAAAATGCCTCAAGATGTATTTAAATGGTTTTTTTGTTGTTTTTTTAGTAAAGTTATTGTTCCAGAGAAACAAAAATTGGGCATCTGGTCCAGAATGCCTACTGGCCAATATTTTGCTACGCCACTGTGTAGTATACGTATAACCCAAGCAGTAGCTAAGCAATGATTTATAGGTAGATTAAGAAATAAAACTTGAGGTGATGGTAACTTGGAAAAAAAAATACCCTAAAACATTTACCACTCCTACCCCAAATGTGAGAGCAACAAATTGGTAACTTTTTTACTTTATTTTCTTATACTAAATTTAAGTCAACAGGTTTTAAAATTCAAAATTCAAAGGTTTTGGTTATATAAAATTTACATCCAAACCAAATAAGGTGGTTGTTTCAATATTTTCCTAAACATTTTAATGTGATATAAATGAGAACATGCTTAAGTTTGGCACTTAAGTATGTTTTATTTACCAAAAGTATATTTATTAACCAAAATCATTGGTTTTTCATAACTACATTAATATTAAATCTAAAAATTTATGCAAGTAAATTTTTTTACTTTATTGGTTACCATAAAGTCTTATATGAGTTTAATATAGTTTTTAACAACACATTAATGAACACATTTGTACGTAACTATGCAATAATAATTTCAGTTAAAGAATGCTGTTGATTAAGTAATTCTAATCGGTTTGGTGATAAAGGAATTGCTGCATTTTCAAATCATAAAACCTTTTTACATCTCGGTGTAGTTAAGGCACTTTTAAAATATTATAAAGTCTGTATGATATTTTGTTGACTACGACATATTTCCGTTAAATGGTCTGGTCTGTGAATTATGAAAAGACGAAAAAAATTAAAATAATAAATTTTGCGGTATCATAAAGTATAAATGTTTGTAGCGAAAAAATCCAGACCGTGGAATCTTTTTTTTTTAAAAAATCATCTTAAAATCACAATCGCTCGTCCAAATTTAAATAAGATTTTATATTGATAAGTTTTTTAGGTGAAATGAACATTATAGTTTAACAATATGATCTGTTCTGATTGTTTAGTAGCAATTATTTATAATTATAAGCTCTTTCTTGGTCGGAATTCCAGTATTTTTTGTGAACATTGATAGAAATATTGTGTTTTGACAACTATATATAGTTAATATAAGTCAGAACCGATTAGAACTAGGATCAGTAGTAAATTAAGAAACTTTTTTAAAAGATTTTAACTAAATTCATGTTGATGCCGATGAGCGGAATTAATCTAAAGACTCCAAAATAGTGTTCTTTAGATACATTATTACAGGTAGTAAAAAGATTTTGAAAATTAAGTATAAAAAAGAAAAGTTTCTTTAAATATTATAAAAACCTTGAGTAAAAAAGTTATAACATTTAAAGATCTTGTTTGGGTATAATATGCTGCTAATTCCAAATAAAAGTATTCAAATATTTTGTAAATCGCCTTAACTACACCAAGATTGCTTTTGATATTATTACGCAATACCACTCGTATTTAAATCAATTTAAAATTAAATCTTGTATTTTGTTTAATTTATATTTTCTTGGATAATATTTTTTAAAACCATTTTATTTATAGTTAAAAAAAAAACTATTTAAAACTTCTGTTATTTATGCAATATTTCTTCTGTTTTTTTATGTTATTTTTGAAAAATATTTCTCTTTTTCCAAAATAGCATCTAAAACAGGAGATTTTGGTATTTCAGTTACTTGTATGTTAATTTTTTAGGTATATTTTTAAAAAATACAAAACTTAAATTGTCAACTAAAATAAACTTATTAAAATCAAACTTCAGAAAAACACATGATCATCAACTTTTAATGACAAGTTTTTAATAACTTTATTGTGTACGGATATTTAGGGGATTGGCAATAAGACTATTTTTGTCTTCTTGCGCCACCATTTGTATTTTTGACAAAAGAAAAGTAGTTATTTGTAACGGCAAATTTAGAAAAATTAAAAATTGTAAAAATTAAAAATTAGCCACGACATTAAAGAATGTCTTTATGTAATAAAAAAATTAAATTTGAAAAAAAATTTATTTTGATAATATTGTTTAAAAAATACAAATGATCTTGTAGACTAAAGCGGCTTATAAAAACTTAATTTTCTTCATTATTCTTCGATAAACAAACGACGAAGTCCGCGTCATTTGATTACTTATTTATTTTTTCTCCAGGTTTGCCATATAAAATATACATTTATTATCGTGATAAAAAGAAAATATATATACAAAATTATTACGTATCAGATTGATAAAAAATACGTTAATATAATATTTATACATTAATATAGTATTGATGCAAACTTTAATATAAATTCTGGTATAATAACTATTATATATATATATATATATATATATATATATATATATATATATATATATATATATATATATATATATATATATATATATATATATATATATATATATATATATATATATATATATATATATATATATATATATATATATATATATATATATATATATATATATATACATATATATATATATATATATATATATATATATATATATATATATATATATATATATATATATATATATATATATATATATATATATATATACATACATACACACACACATACATATATACATATGTATATATACCTATTACTCAAAATCAAGTTAGGATTCGACTTCTCCCGACCGAGCGTCCCGACCGCGTCATGAACCTCGTCATGAACTGCGTCATAATCATTTTTAATAAATCAGATTACTTTTTTCTTTTGTTTAAAGGTAATCCAGCGTTACAAAAAAAATATATAAAAAAAAACATTTTGTCAAAGTAAATTAATTGATAAAATGTTAAAAATGGCAAAAATTAAAAAAGTTTTTGAAATTAAAAAAAACAAAGTGAAACGTAAACTTTTTGTAAAACCTGTAGCTGTAAGTTTATTAAATGTTTTTTAAAAAAATGTTTTATATTTAATATTTTTTGAAGTGGTTGTGTTTTTTCTAGATTGTTAAACCTTACGTTCCAGAAGGAACGTATAAAACTCCTCAAGCTTATATTCCTCAATTGGTTAAAACAAGACCACTTGAGAGAATTGATGAACAAATATATGAAGATGAATTGGAAATATTCGACGATATTCCAGAAATAGATGACGGTAAATTAATATTATTTTTTATAAATATGATATTTTTTAAAAAAAATCTAATAGTTTAAAATAATTTTTTTAGAACAAGTGCGTATATTAGACAATATTATGATACGAGTAGACCAACATTTGGAAAATGATAATATAATGAATAGAAACGAAAGGCATTTTGCCACGCCAAGACGTTTTCGGCAAGATGATATTTTTCCATGTTGTCAAATTTATTCAAGTAAAATTGACACAATTGCGGTTGGTCAAGTAAATTTTTAAATTTACTGTTTTAAAAACATTTTTTAATGGAATAAGAATTTAATGTGATTCTCTTTGAATTTAAAATATTTTCAAGAAAGGTGTTTGAACCTTCGTCTTCATAATGTTCCTCGTCTATAACTAAAGATGAAGGTGAAGAGTTTCCAGATTTGTTTTCTTGAGATTGATACCTTTTGGCTATTTCATCTAATGCGCAAACAGCGCAATTGTTATGAATTTTTTTAATGATGCTGTCAACTCGATTCATTTTTTTTAATTTTTTTTAAAAAAATACTTTTTTTTTTTGTTTTTTTATACACTTTTATTAAATTTTATAAAAGTAAGCATTTCATTTTTAATTTAAAAATGTTGTTATTTTTTTTAGTTTTGGTTGTTTGATATTGAACATACTGCTAATCAATTTAAAGAAGATCATATATGGGGTCAAAACTGTATACGCGAAATTTGTTTACGTGAATTAAATAGAGATATTTGTTATCACGCACAAATATGGCCGTGTATATAATACAGCGGTTAAATGACAAATTTCAAAGAACATTTAACTTTTGTAAAAAGTGTGTTCACGGACAAGAATATGATCCTTCTATGGAGTCAAATTCCGACATTCTATTTTGTGCAAGCGTTAAGGAGTATTTGGAACTAAAATTCAAAAAATATCCTACAAATGTAGTTTTTTTCAAAGAAGGTGAAATGGAAATTAAATTTTTAAAAAACTTTAATAACGTACAGTATTTTGATTTAAATAAATTAAAATTTCCCAGAGTGGAATTATTGGAATATTTTTACGATAAACCTATGTGTAACGCTCATTTTAAAAACGAAGACATGTTTAAAAAAGAACATTTGGAACATTGTGCAAAATATGAGACCAAGATGTTAAAAAATTATTTAATAGGTTTTATATATTACGTAAAAGGAAATGATGAAAAAGAGAAGAGTATAAAGAGTTGGTTGATCTGATACGTGAGAATAATTATTGTGAAGAAGTCAATAAAACAACTTGTAAATGTTTTGATAATGTATATCTTGTAAATAAAACATATTATACAGTAAATATAAAAAAATAAAAAAAACTTTTTTTTTTTTTTTTTAAAAACATTCCTTTGCGTTTATATAATACATATTAAAATGTTCAGCTTTATGAATTGGTTTATCGTTGACAATTTCTTGTTTAATAACATCGTAGAGTCGATTGTCTTGTTTATTTAAAATTTTTGAAATGGAAAAATTTCTTTTAAAAAAATAAAACCAATTAGCATAAGGAAACATTTCCATAATTGATTTTTCGTAAAAATTACATTGATTAAACGATTCGTATATGTAGACTTTATCGTTAATAGTTTTTACTTTTTCAACTTTAAAATAATTATAAATGGGTAACGGCGTATAAAGAGTATAAAATCCGTTATGAAATATTTTATCGTTGTACGAAAACATCAATCTTTGTAAACAAGAAGGATAATCTTCCAACAAAATCAAACTGTTACGCTTTAATAAGTCGTATTCGTGTAAATGATCTTTGATTAAATAGGGAAACAAAAAATAATATTATAAATTTAATTTTATTTTATTTTTCCAAGACGTGCATTTGTTTTCTATATAGCATCGATAATATTTCTTGTATATTTTTATAAAATTTTAGATTTCAATTCTTTGTATCTGTCATCTACATTTTTTTCTGTACATTTTAAAAAATCATTGTTAATCAATTTACAAAAATCGTACATGTCTAATTTCCATTTGGGTCCTTGTTCATTAAATTGAAAATAATGACGCGTAGTTTTTTCAAATAAATTTTGATGATTTTGATAGTCTTTGATGATAAAAATGAAATATAAATCAATATATTCTTCTTCTGGTAATAACAGTTGTAAATTCCATTTAGTTAAATAATCGTTTACAATAATTTTCCAATCTTCAAAACTGTTTTCCAAATGACGAAATTCTTGTAACATAGGATGAAGTTCGTTGTCTGGATAAAGCAACTTTACTGCTTTTTCTAAAGATTGTTCAACCTGTTTGCTAGTCATTTTTTTTTGAAATGATATACAAAAAATTTTGATTTGTATTTATATTTTTTTGTTAATCTGTATGACCGCATATTAAAACCTTATAAGGAAATAAAAAAACGTGTTTTTTTATAATAACTGGTTTTTTTAAATTTAAAAATAGAAAAAAAATACAGTTTTTTTTAAATAAAAATAAAAGTTTATTCATCATCATCTTTTTCGTCTTTAATTTCGTGTTGTTTTGATTTTTTATACTCTTTACTTTCTTGTGCAGCTAAATCTTGTGCAGCTCTTTTCATATTTCGATTAAAAGATCTTGTTTGTCCGTTTTTAAGTAAAGTGGTAATCATAACAGGTTCCACAGAAGTTTGTCTATCGTATTCTGTATAATAAATTTCTTCGCCCTCTTTTAACATTCGTACGTTAAAAGTGGTAATAGGTTGAGATTTTAACACTTTGCGTTTGCTGTAAGCATAATTATATCCACTGTTTTGTATTTGTTCTACCTTTTTTAACATGGATTCTAAAAGTTTTTTACTTAATTTGGTTTGCGTTGTATTTAAAATAGCATTAAATGTAATTTCCCCTTCTCCAGTTTTGTTTTTGAAATGGGCATCGTCTTTGTTTAACTTCATTTCTGCTCTATACAAATAATTACATGCATCTTCTGCAAGGGAACATTGTTTTCGAATAGATGCTGGTAACAATATAACCTCTTCTTTGGTTTTGTTAGAATAAACTAATTCTTTTTTTAAAAAATTAAATTGTGCTATAGGTTTTACGGGTACTTTAGAATATTGATTTACTTTTAAATCTTTTTCGTTTGCCAAATCAATATGCCACAGTGTAGCAGCTGCCATATCACCATATTTTAAATAATTTTGCATAAGATTGCAATAATTGACTTGAATTTCGTTTTCCATTTTGTTGTAATGTTTTTTTTTTTAACTGTTGTAAAGCTGTCGAATGATGAAAAAAATGAAATTTTTTTTGTTTATATATCATTTTTAAACAATAGAGATTAAAAAAGAGATTAAAAAACAATAGAGATTAAAAACAATAGAGATCAAAACAAGTTTATATTAAAAAAATTTCAACGTGTCATTTTAATCTTTTATGATATCATATTTTACTTTATAAGGTAATATATAAAAAAAAAATGTTAATTGTTACTTAATATAGAATTTTATTGTGTTATGTTTTGTATAAAAGGAACAAGTTTTTTTCACAAATAATCATTCAAAGCATCTCCAAGATGAGTTTAGAAAGATTTAATACTATTTATGCAATTGTACATGAAGAATATGAAAAATCATTTATAACGATGACCAAATTAAAAGAAGAATGTTTAGATTTAATGAAAAAGGAAAATGACCTTACTCAAGAAATAATAAATTTATTAATTGAAATTGAGGAAGAGAGAAAACTTTGTTGTATTGATCCAAATAAAGAGTTGTTTAAATATTTTAAAATATCAAAATTTTTATGGAAAAATCTTGAATCAGGAAACTCGATTTCAAAAGAAGAAGAAACAAAGTATTTACCATTAACGGAACTAGAAATGGAAAAATTGGATAAAGATGAATTAGCTTTGTTTTTTACGTGTCAAAAATGCTAAAAGTTAAATCGTTGTTTACACGATTGTTTTTGGTGTGAAGAAAGAATGTGTTATTTATGTTTATTAAGTCATTCACTGCAAACAATGATGAATAAATTTGATAAAAACAATTGTAAATTTAATTGTTAATTTGTAATATAATTATTTTTTTTTAGATTAGTAAAAAATGTCTGATTATAGTGATTGGTCTGCGGATGATTTAAATCACTTTTGTGATTATAGTGATTATTTTGATGAACGGCATATGAATAGATGTTTTAGATTTTTAAATGAAAAAATGTTTAAAGATATGATGGATCGATATCATAAATTTAACAATATACACAAATTTACCTTAATGGAAATGAAAAACAATGCACAGTCTTTTAGATTATGTAGAATTAATCAAAGTACAAAAATAGATGAAAAATAGATGGTGAAAAATGTTGTTTTGAAAAATGTGTGCATGTGATGCATAACAACGAACACGGTCATACCTTTAATTTGATGAACAGCTTTTCCTGTACTGGCTGTCACTGCAATATTTTTAAATATTTTATCGCTAGAAGCAATAGCATTAAGTATATAACTCTTACCACATCCAGCACTACCAGTAATAAAAAAATTTAATCCTTCATCAAACTATTGAAAAGCCAATTTTTGTTTAGCTGATAGAGTCATTTTTTTAATTTTTTTCTGAAAAAAATTACAAAAAAAAATTAAGAATACATATATAATATAATAAATTTATGAAACCACATCATGATTGATATCATTTCGTTATTCGTCAGTTCAAATATTATTATTTTTCGTATTTTATGCTGATTTTTTCTATCGTTTTCTATTTTTATTAACAAATCTATTTCTTTACTCATTTCATTCAATGTAAGCGTTAATATATTTGTAACTTCTTCACAATGTTTTTCAATTATTATTTTTTTAAATAATTTTTCTTGTACATATTTTCTTCGTATATCCATATTTTATATTTTTTTATCTAAAATATTACAAAAATAATATTAAAATCAAAAAATTCTTCATCATTTCACATATTAATATGTACAATCGTAAAATTCTTCGTTCTCATAATAATATCTAAAATTTATGCATAGATCAATATACATTTGTATTTCTTCAAACCATTTATTTTTTGTTAATTCGTTCATATTTTGATAAAATTAATAAAACATGTTAAAATCTACATTTAAATAAACATGAAAATTTCGTCTTATATATTGTAAAATCATTAACAAAACAACACGATGATTGTTAATAAAGCTATTTGTTTCTTCAAAAATATTTTCCATTTCAAAAATGTTTCCTAAACTACAATCCGCGTTATATTTTAAAGCATACTCTTGTAACTTTTTCACAAATTTTTTTAAAAGTGTCCATTACACAATTTAATTTTATTTCTGTTAATTCCATCTAAAAATTAAAACAAGCTTTACCATTAAAATTACAAATCAAAAAATAACAAAAATAATAAATACAAATTTTTAATAATAATAAAGTTTTTTTATAAAATCATACACTTTTAAATTAACTTGATCAATAATTAAATTCTTATCACAATTTTCAAAAAACAAATAAAACGTATAAAAAACTTTGTCTTTATAATCTGGAAAATTTACCAACAAAACTTCTAACAAAAATAAAATCACATAATTATCAACAAATTGATAATTATCAACAAATTGATAATAAAAAAAATCCTTCCAATTAATTGGAACATTGAATGTAGAATTGGATTCTAAAATATTAAGTTTTTCAAGTTGAGCAAAATTTTTTATAATTTTACATTTTCCGCATGTTTCTTTATATGCTAGAGCTTTTTCATACAGATCTGATAAAGTAAAATTCATCATAGTAAGTGAACTAGGCAATGAAAATTCAATCAAATTTCGTTCTCTAAAAGTTTTCATAATGTCATTGAGTTTTAATTCAGTCAACTTTCGTTTATCTTGATACCATTTCATATAGATTTCAATTTTTTCATTTAATTGACAAATAAATTTTTCTTTGTCTTGATAATTTTTAAAAAAACGAATAAAATTAAAAAAATCACACTTTTCAAATTCCACTCTCGAATAGTTCAATTTTGATAAAATAGAATTAATAATAATGCGAATTCATTTATTTAAAAACATAAACACAAAAACAAGATTTGCTACAACGGCAAATCACGCAGATCTTGCATTAATAGAACTATTTTGTTTAGTAGAAGGTTTTATTTTATATATATACAAAAATATAAGAGTATATCCAAATTATCAAAAAAATAACGCTATGCCAGCTAATAACATTATAAATAATCGAGCCTACCAACGATTTAAAACAATGTTTGTTAAAAAGTGTTAAAATATGAAAGCATATAGAGAGCATATGCTTAACCATAATTTAGCACTTACAGAAAAAACAGGTAACAGAGCAATTTATAATGAAACAAAAGATCTTATGAAATCTAACGATGCTAATGCGGTCATAAGAGCAATGAATAGTATTAATGAATAAAAATTAATACTAATGATCTTATGAAATCTAACGATGCTAATGCGGTCATAAGAGCAATGAATAGTATTAATGAATAAAAATTAGCGTTCATAAAAGCAATTAATAGTAGTAATGAATAAAAATTAGTACCGTTAAACCTGAATATCAAACATTTCTACTTATAATGCTTTGATGAACGGAGAAAGAGGTTATCGTTTTAGATAACCTCTTTCTCCGTTTAATATTTATATTTTAAATCCTCCGTTTAATATTTATATTTTAAATCCTCTAAATAATTGGGGAGGTTGCTCAAAACTTATATGGTCATAATTTTTGAACACTAAGAGATTATTGCATGAAATTAGAGACTTGTTAATGAACTTAAATTTAGTTTAAAATGTTAAAAAAAATGACTATATAAATTAGAGATGGAAATCGAACCGTTTTTTTAAAACTCGGGTCCGGTTCGGTTTGGTTAAATCTAATGTTCGAGTTTGGTACGGTCTGGTCTTAAGCTCAGTTCGGGTTTAGCTTGATTTGGTATCAACTAAAGTTCGGGTTCGGTTTTGTTCGGTATCAACCCAATTCTTTTTGTATTAGTTTGATTAGTTACATTCACATAAAACAAAATAAATTAAAGAATACTAAGGTATTTCTCTACCATTAAATAAGTGAAAAAAATATTTCTGATTTTTTGATTTTAGTGAAATAATAAGAAAATTTTTACAAGGAAACCAAAAAATTACTTATCTAAGTTCAAAAACGTAAACTTTTTAAATATTTTGGGTTACTATGGTTGCTTATTTTGAGATTAACTTGTATAGCAACGGTTGCTAAGGGGCATATTTTCTAGAAATACCTTTTGTTATTAAAACTAATTTAATATATATATATATATATATATATATATATATATATATATATATATATATATATATATATATATATATATATATATATATATTTATTTAGCCTGATGTCTAGTATAATTAATTATAGAATAACTTGTTTTTTTAATAATCAGATTTTTCTAATTTTTATCTTTATTTGCATTTTTAAAAAAATTAAAAAATTTACTTTTGTGCTTATTGTTTCCCAAAATTTTTAAGATATTGTTGAAAAAACGCTTTGAAATTTTCCAAAAATGTTTAAGAATCGGTATGACTACAACTTGAATTGAGCTTTAGGCCGAAAAACAACCTCAATCAAAAATTTAAATTTAGTAGAACCTTTTTTTTAGATAAATTTTGTGGCAAATAATTGTGAATGTTGTCCAAGATCCATTATAACTAAAAATATAACTAATTTCTAAGTTATAGTTAGTTATAGGTTCAGATTGTTATTTGTCTTTTCTTACCCTGAAAATTTCAGTTCAGATTATTAGTTCCGGAGAATTTTAGGAAACTTGTTTTTTTCAATCAATCAATCAATATATATTTCAATGAACAAAAAAGAAAGAAAATTTTACAATGTACTTATAAAATGAAAATAAAATAAAATATATTTTTAAAATTCTGACAGGAGCAAGCAGAAGACAACACATCTTATCATCTTGCCCCTTTGATAGTAAAATAGTTAACTTTATTTACATGATTAAGTTCGTAAAACCTATAATTATAAAATTAGTTTATTATAAAATTACATATTTTTGAGTTAAACATACATATTCGTATTAGTAAATACATAAAAATACGACTTAAAAACACAAAAAAAATATTTTTATTGGTTAGATTTAACAAATATTGTTTCACAGTTTTTTTAAATGCTTTAATTGAGGCTATAGATTTTATGTCATTATTCAGGATTGAGTTCCACAGACGTTTTTTCCTTGTTTGTCCTTTAGCTCATAAATTTGCGCAAGTATTTGATAAATTTATGTCTTGTGTCATTACTGCCAACCTTAGACAATGGAGTAGCAGCTTTTTTAAAGTATGGTTGCAAATCATACTATTCAACGTCAGCTTTACTCCTTTTTTGAAGGAGACAGTTGATTTGAATGACTGTATTCACTAAAGCTGTTCATATCAGTACTGCCTGAGTCCTTGCGTATCACCTAAGGTGTTGAAGAAGTTATAATTTTATCTATCATAAAAGCGGCCCTCAAATGGAATTATTAAAAAAGCATATTGTCGAAATATTTAAATACAAGGGCTTACGGATTTCTATACAATGCAATACGAAAATTGTCAACTACCTCGACGTTACTCTAAATCTGCACTTTAAACCTGATAATACGTTAAATTATATCTATGCTGTTTTAAATCACCCACCAAGTATACTAAAACAAATACCACACTCGGTTGAACTTAGATTATCTACAAATTCTTCTACTAAAGAAATGTTTCAACATATTATTCCTCTATAAAATGAAGCTTTATTAAAGTCTGGTTTTAAATGCAGTTTAACATATAATCCTAAAGCAATATCAACTCGAAAACGGAACAGAGCACACAACATCATTTGGTTTAATTCTCCATTTAGCAAAAATATTAGCTCCAACGTAGGAAAATGTTTTTTAAAATTAATTGACAAAACATGTTCCTAATAATAACAAACTGCATAAAATCTTTAACAGAAACACAGTCAAAGTTTCCTACAGTTGTATGCCAAGTGTAAAATCGATCATAAATTTGCACAACAAATACATTTTATGCAACGATAAAAACTCTAATCAAGAAAATTGTAACTGCTTAAATAAAAATCTCTGCCCGTTGTTCAATAAATGTTTAAAAAGCAACATTGTATACTAAGCAACTGTTACCTCCACTAATACTGGTTCATCTCCTAACAAAAAATCCTACATTGGTGTAAGTGAGACTTCTTTTAAATTGAGATACGCTAATCACGTTAAATCTTTTAACATCCCAAAATACAAAAATGATACTGAGCTCTCAAAGTAGGTATGGAAAATAAAAGAAGCCAATTTAGTTCATATAATTAAGTGGAAAATTCTCAAGCGATGTAAATCATATAATCCAACATCCAAATCTTGTAAATTATGTCTCATCAGAAGAATATGCCGACAAAACTACCACCTTTTTGAATACAACTTAGTAGGTGTTGCTTCAAACATTTTTCCGTATTTTTGCGACGAACAAATCTCTTAAATTTTGAATCAAATCGTAGTTGCGGTTTTTATTCAAAATAAAATAATAATAGGAATCCAAATAAAATTTCCTAACGTTAACAGGTTGTTGAGTTGAATGCAAAACTTCAATAAAAAATCTCTCAACAAACGAGTGTTACGCGTTTTCTTATCAAAGTGCGTTTAAAATTTATTTTAAAAAATCGAAAGGAGTTTATTGCTCCGCTAATTTTCTCATCACCTCCACCTCCTTTATAATATCCATACAATTTTTTTTTCCTCTCTAAATAAATAAATTATAGCCATAGTATAAAAAAACATAAAAGTGCAGAGTACATCTCATCAATTTATTGAGTTATCATTTCTTAAAAGTATTATATACGCTAAAAAAACAAGTGCGTTCAAACTTCCTGTACAACGTGTATATATATATATATATATATATATATATATATATATATATATATATATATATATATATATATATATATATATATATATATATATATATATATATATATATATATATACATATATATATATATACATATATATATATATATATATATATATATATATATATATATATATATATATATATATATATATATATATATATATATATATATATATATATATATATATATATGTATGTATATATATATATATATGTATATATGTATATATATACATATATATATATATATATATATATATATATATATATATATATATATATATATATATATATATATATATATATATATATGTATGTATGTATAGTATTATTAGAGATGTTATGTATAATGTTATGATGTTATGTATAGTAGTGCGAATTGCAAAATTTTCTCTACTATAAATCTCTTTTCGGTTTAGCCAGGGTAAGGACTGATGTTATTTCATCTATATGATGAAATAACATCAAGACACTTTTCTTCACAATCGACCATATAATTTTAACTTTGAAAGTGTGCTTTTTAGAACCATTCTACTAAATTTGCTATATTGAATAAATCAAAATAAGCGGTTGTTGTGGTTATGAAAAGTTTTAAATTTTTTTTTAAGTTAACTACTTTTACTTTTTTAACTTTAATTTTTTTTTTTAGTGTTGTGATCAAAACTAAAAATTGTAACTAACTAAACTAAAAATACCGTAACTAAAATTAGTTGACTAACTTTTTAGTTAACTAAAATTACCCGACTAACTTTTTAGTTAACTTAAATTAGTCGACTAACTTTTTAGTTAACTAAAATCAGTCGCCTAACTTTTTAGTTAACTAAAATCAGTCGACTAACTTTTTAGTTAACTAAAATTACCAGACTAACTTTTTAGTTAACTAAAATTAACCGACTAAGCTTTTTGTTAACTAAATATACGCGACTTTGTTTTTAGTCCAACTAAAGAATTTTACAAATATATAATAAAAATAATTTGGTTTTATGATATTATTTCTATTAGAATTTTTGAATAAGATTGCGAATGCATAATCATTTTATCGCATAACACCGCAAAAATAAAAAAGTATCAAAATAATTTTCTTTCAGTTTTCAGTTCCAAAAGTTTAGTATAAGTGTATCAAGATACTTCAAGAAAATATTATTAACAAGATACTTCAAGAAAATTTTTCATAAAAAATCCAAAAAGTAAACATAGTAAAACACAAATATCTATAGAATTGAATAAGCTACCAAGGCCAACGCAAAGGGGTGTAAGGATGGGTTGGTTGGTTTCGTGTGTGACATCCCATCAATGAACTTTTAGCTCATTTAGTAAGCCAATTTGACTCTTTTAGATAAGTAAGTTGGCAAATGTAGATTTTCAGAACAGTCAGTTGGTAAATTTAAAAAAAAAAGAATTTTTTTTCCTTTTTCGGCACTCTCTACGTGTTACCTACATGTGCCGGCCCTGTAAGCTACAGTATATTACAATAATTCGGTTTTATTATGTGCCACTTTTTTGGATCCAAATTATAAAAGTTTTCAATTCTTTGAAAAGTACAAGGGAAAAAATTTTTTTAAATGCGTTATAGAATTTTTGTCGAAATTTCATTAAACAAAGAAAGTTTGTGATATAATTCTATTTAAAAAGGTGACAAACATGTTAAAAAAATTTAAGTTATCATTTGACGATGAATATGATATTTCCGGTGTCGTACAAATTTATTTCCCCCATAAATATATTTCCGTGGCGCAAGTTTCGGTTACTAAGGAAATAATATTACGCGGCTTACGCATAAAAATGTTTCCCGACATAAATTTATTTCCGATGTGGAAATAAATTTGCAGAACATTCTACAACAACTGAATATACAATAGTAATCAAAAATTTACAGTGGGTGGCCATTGAAATTGGGCCATCATGTTTTTTGTTATATTGTCAGCATTAATTCACCTTTCAAACGTAAAATTCACAATTTTTCATAATTATTTACGACATATTACGACAAAAATTTACGTTATTTCAACTTTTTTAATTTTCTTTTACATATTTTTGTAGTGTGTTTATTGGTCTTTTAGATTTTTTAAAGTTTCTGACAATGGGTAAAAAAAAAGATGTGAATGTTTGTAAAAAAAGTGAAATAATGTCACTTTTAAGGAACACCAACTATTCTCAACAAGAAATTTCAAGAAGAATTGGCGTTTCTAGGCAAAGAATAGCATCAAAAATAAAAAATGGCGAAAACCCTATATCCACACTCCGTAAAAACTGTAAAGGAAAACGCCTTACAACGCCAAGGTCTGAGAGAATTATCAGGAATATTTGCTTGGAGAATAGAAAGAAACCCAGAAAAATAATCACAACATTGATTAAAGATGCTGGAATTAATATTAGTGATCGCACAGTCAGGAAACGCTTAGATGAGTTTGGCTTTAAGTGTTACCGCCCTGCGAAAAAACCAAAATTAACGCATATCATGAAGGATAAAAGACTGAAATGGGCTATAAAACACCGCAATATGGCAACAGATGATTGGAGAAAGGTATTTATTTCTTAAACATGTCATGCTCTGCTTTATTTCTCGATTTTCTTTAGATTAATGAAAGACTAACATTTTTTGAAACATTTGTTTTCAGGTGTGCTTTTCTGATGAATCCACGTTTCAGATCTTGGACGACAAAGCCTCATTTGTGCGACGAAGGGTGGGTGAAAAATTTAATCCAGACTGCATTATCGAGACAGTAAAACATCCATTGTCAATTATGATGTGGTCCGTTATATGTGGTAAGGGTACGGGAAGGCTTTACATAGTGCAAGGGACAAT
This sequence comes from Hydra vulgaris, assembly GCF_022113875.1. NCBI lineage: Eukaryota > Metazoa > Cnidaria > Hydrozoa > Anthoathecata > Hydridae > Hydra > Hydra vulgaris. Next base: position 44,556,815 of record NC_061158.1, on the reverse strand, counting down.
AAGGCAGGGCCAATACAAAGAAGTTTTGGAGCAAAAGCTCATTCCTCAAGTCTAGGAAAGGTTTCCAGATGGCAAATTTATATTTATGCAAGATTCTGCCCCATGCCATACGGCAAAATCCATTAAAAAGTTTCTTGGAGAGAAAAAAATTCCACTGCTGGATTGGCCAGGAAATTCCCCGGATCTTAATCCTATAGAAAACCTGTGGGAGCTATTAAAACGGGAGGTTTCTTCAAAACAACTGGTGACAAATAAAACACAGCATATTGAAAAACTAAATGAAGGTTGGCATTGAAATCCTCACATAAAAAAATTGGTACAGAAATGCATTGACAGCATGCCACGGAGATAAATAAAATTTCACAAAAATGTGTAGAAAACTCAATGGCCCTATTTCAATGGCCACCCACTGTAGAAAAAAATAAACATTTTCTAAGTGATTTGTGATTTAAAAAAATGCCTTTAATTTTATTACTTGAATTTTTTTTTAATAGGCTTTTTTATTTATGAAATTCTTTTTAATATATATAAAAGACAAGAAAAAAAACAAAAGCCAGTTAAAAGTATTTTATTTTCAAAATAACAAAATTATGTAAAAAGATATCTACGAATATCTTGATCATAAGTTTAGACTCGTTATTTTTTACTTTAAACTGTAAGTCAAGTTAATATGGTATGTGACCGCCTTTGTTATCTATTCAAAGTCTACATATTCTTTTATTAGTTTCAAAAAGATTTCGGCAATATTCAAAGGATAAACCATCATATAACTCTTTTAAAGTTTTGTATGATTTGATTCATTGCTAAATACTATTTTTTTAAATATCATTATCACTCATCTTAAATTTTTTTTTGCAAAACTGAAGCCGTTTGAGCCGAACTGATCGTTTAAGCATTGGTTTTTTAGCAGCAGTATACAAGCATAGTTTACGATCAATTAATCTTATATTTATTGTCTGTCTTGAGATATCATTTTTAAGAGTTAAACTTATTTCTTGAGAAATTTGTTTAGCACTATACTTTTTCTGGCAATTCTGTATATACTATTTCTCTGAACTAGAATTCTCTGAACTTGCATCTTTCTCCTCAAGAAGCTATTTTATTACATTTTTGTTTTTTATGAAAATCAAGCACTCTTAATGTAGCATACACTAACAAAATTTACACACATATATAAATTTTTTATTTAGTAGCTAAAATTGTATTCTCCATCAGTAGGTTCATTAGGAAGCCATGATCCTGATGAACCTACTGATGGAGAAACATTATGTTGAAGAAATCTAAAAAATAGATAAGCGTTTTTACTAATATAAATACACACACGCACACACACACACACGCATTTTTTTTTTCAGCAGTATTATCAGGAAACTACTTGATGATCCAGCTGAAGGAAATCCAGCTGAAACTGACAGTAAAATATTTGACATAAATGTGAATCAGAAATTCAGAAAAAACAAATAAAAACAAATAAAAAAAATCTTACTCATCAGCTCGTTTATAGCATGAAAAACTACCATTATGAACATTAGAGGATTAGTTAGCACATAGTTAATTCAAACAGCTAAAATACACAAAATAAAAGATAAGAAAAGCGTAAACAATACAAGAAGTTTTTTGAAATTGGTTCATGTAAAAAATAAAGGACATGATAAAATAACATAACAAATTTTTCAAAAATGTAACTAAATTAAACTTCAATACAAATTGTTTCAAGTTTAAAGCATAAACTGTAAAAAAAAAACTTTTTAATTTAAGTCAAAAATCTAGTAAATAAAATAGTAGATTCTCATTAAATATACTAGAATGTCTAAATAAAAAAAAAGAGAAAATAATAGCATAATCTTTTGAGAAAACCTATCGTAAATAACTCATTCAACTAACAAAAAAAGGAAAACTGGAACTAAAATAAAAACAACTAAAATAAATCAAAGTTATACTAAAAGTAAACTATTAAATAATACACAAAAGACATTTTCATGCATTAACTTTATCTGAATATGTGTTTGTGACTGCTTCACATCTATTAAACTGAATAATTTTTCAAATCCAATATTAGAGGAACATTAAAAAACATTAAAAATTGTAGAACTTTCACATTTATTAACTGTACTTTCTGAATATGATCTTGGAAATGATGTAAAATGCTTAGCTTTGAAGCAATTGTGTAAATGCTGGTGCATTGCAGATTGATTGTACGAAATGGATGCAACATTTTGTACCATACAAATATCTACTGCAATTGCAATTGCAAACAAATTACAGTCAATTCCTCCAACTTGTTGCTGACATGATTGGTATTGACATGTATTTTTAGAACATGATATAATTGAAGCAATTTGTTTTTGTACATGCAAAGTTGGCATTTCTGTCTTCATTGAGTCATAAATTTTAACGACTCTATTGCTGCAACCAAGTGTGCTAATCAACAACCAGTGAAGAGATCTGTCATGCAAAATTGTCATGTATACGGAACATGAGATTTGTTCCTAATAAGGTGTCTTGCATACCTTGAATATCAGGAAATTGATTTTTTAATATTACTTGAGCAGCATTAATTTCAATATCTCCTAACATGTTTTGATTCAATATACTCTCAAATGCTGATATTGGTACACTAAATGTAATGCTATTTTTGGATGAATAAGTATCAATAGAGTCAATATTTTTAATATAAAATTGATTTTGTGATGATGTTATTTGACCAGGTTCAGATTTTTTGACTGTATTTGTTGCAGGGTAACTACTGTATGACAAATCTAAATGAGTTGCTTCTAAATGTTGAATATTAGTTTCTATGTCTTGACATGGATAATAAGGTTTAAGCTGAGAAACGTTTACTTTTGTTTTTAAAATTTCACCATTAAGGTTTTTTAAAGTGCATTGACCTTTTATGTTTAAATCAGCTAGAGTATATGATCCCATCCACTCCTTAGATAAAGGCTCACCTTTGCGACCTCGTTTTCTTGCATTTAACTTCATCACTTGATTATTTATTTTAAATGTAAATGTCTTTATACCCTTTTTTGCAACTTTTTTCATATGTTGCTTACACTGCTTTTCTTGAGCAATTTTTATATTTTTCCTAACTTTTTTCTCAACAGCCTCACAATCATTAAATAACCTTTCTACTGTAGAGTCAGATATTTTTTCAAGAAAACTACTATTTAAAGAATCATCAGTCTCAATTAGAACATTTATCATCTCAATACCTGGAGGATGTCTTAAATACATTAGATAAAACAGATTATGTATATTGTGTTCCATTATATTTTAGATATAATAAAAACCTTACTACTAAATTACTTGTATTAGCCTTGATCGGGTCTACTACAGATACCAAATAATTAAAATTCACTTGCCTATTCCTTTAAAATTTCTTGCAGCTATTCTGAGCCCACGTTTTTCACTGTTCAAAACAGTATTTGCACACTTTCTTTCTAAAACGTATTGTCTTATCTCTTCGAGACGTAGCTCTTGAGATTTTGCATTGATCTTAGGCATTGCTTAAGAAAAAATATAAAAATAATATATCATACTAGGCATGAAAGTTATTAATTTATTTATTAAAACCTAATGTAAACTTAAACTCACTTCTAATCAGGATAGGAAGAAAATTTACGGGTGTTGTTGTTTAGTTTGTATGGCGTAGTTTAGTTATATCGGGTGGCCTCTTTAACCAATCGGCGTGCGACTCGGAAATAAATTTATGGGGGAAATAAATTTGTACGACACCGGAAACGATAGTGACAAAATAATAAGTTTAGATTTAAAAAGAGAAATTAGTGGTTATATAAAATTGTCAGTAAATGAGCAAAATGTTTTTACACTTTTGGTATCAAAATTAACATGTATTTCCAATAATGTATTGTATTTCAACAAAGATTTTATGTACGTCTGCTACCAGTGCACTAAGTGAACACCTTTTCTCTGAGGCATTAAACACTTATGCATGCAAAGCGAAACGTATGCAAACTTATACTTACGTATGCAAGGCAAAACAGAATAACAACTGAATGTTTTTAAATATTGATGTTTTTGTACGAAAATTTGGAATTTTTTAACTTAGTTTAAATTCATTAAATTTAATACTGAAGTTTTTTCTGGTAATAAATATTTTTTAATATATTTATTGTTCTAAAAGAAATATTATTAAATTTAGTATTCGAACTCTTTTGTGTAAAACTAATTTTTTTTTTTTTTGATACAAAAAATTAAAAAATTAATATAGTTTTTTAAATTTAAAATGTGTTGAAAAAAAAGATAAAGAAAAAATTGAAAATTAAAAAAATTAATGTGTGATTTTAATGTTCTTGAGCGTGCGGTTTTATTATAATGTTGCCTAAAACAGCAAACTTTTTTACCTTTATTTTTTTAATAGTTTGGTTGTTTTTTTTTAATATTTATTTATATATTCTTAAGTATTTTTTTAAACATCTATCTAATGAAAAAATATAAAAATAAATATAATAAAAAAGTTATTGAATTTTAATTAATAATTGTTTCGACCCGGTTTTACACGTATTTTAAAGTGCTTAAAAACTACGTATTGCATTTTTCAAGTAATTAAAAGATCATAAACAATTTCCTGGTTTTAAAAGCGACCGCAGTTACTTAATAAAATGTTTTCATTATTCAACAGTTAAGTATTATTTAATACATTTTATACACTATTCAACAATTTATATTGCGGATATTGCATTCAAAAATGCAAATACCAATATTCTTTTAAATTTTGCGAGTATCGCCAACCGACGAACAACTATACTCTGAAAGCAAAAAAAATAAATTCATAATAATTTATTTAACGATTTCCTTTTGGGTTCATGTCAATACTTTCGCCTGCCTTACATAGTGTTTGCGGGTTGTAATAGCCGTTAGGAGAGGTTGATGTTTGAAGAGGTGGGAAGTGGGAGTCATAGATTTGTTGTGAAAATTAGAGATTGAATCCATTCCTATAATATGGCAGGGGACAGGGCTGTACTGAACAACGAAGACGTAGGGCGAGGGGGTGCAAATGAAATAATCTTTTTTACCATAAAAATCTAACCAAAGTAGGGCTTTTTTTTATTTTAAAGCCAAGTTGCAGTTTTAACCGACCGAGTCTCAAATTTTCTAAGTTACCGACAAAACCGACAGAATGTTGTAACCCCGGGAAGATGCCCATACTCACGTCGGTACGGCCTTCGCAGGAGAGATTATTTTTGATTTGCGGTTGCTATTGCACACTACCTATAGGAAACAGCACATAAAAAATATAAGTTAAACGTTCAATAAGCGTTTGTATATTCCATGCTGATTGGGTGTTTATAAACAGTTGCAACAACTTTATAGGCAGTTGTCTCAGAGGTGGGAAAAAATTAAAATAATCGAATTTTGCTTAAAACATTTCTTTTGAATAACAGTTTAGATCGATTGGGCTCTAGAATTCACAACTAGTAAATTGTTTAATTACGATAAAATAATATTTATCGCCTTAATAATGCTTCCTCGTGTGTAAAATTTTTATGCGAAAGATTATTTCTTTTTTCAAGAACTAAATCCTGCTTTAGTCAACTAAATTTAGTTACACTAAATATTTAGTCGACTAATTTGAGTTAACTAAAAAGTTAGTCGCTTAATTTTAGTAAGACTAAAAAGTTAGTCGCTTTTAATTTTAGTTAACTAAAAAGTTAGTCGGGTAATTTTAGTTAACTAAAAAGTTAGTCGCGTAATTTTAGTTAACTAAAAAGTTAGTCGCGTAATTTTAGTTAACTAATAAGTTAGTCGACTAATTTTAGTTAACTAAAAAGTTAGTTAACTAATTTTAGTTAGACTAAAAATTTAGTTAAGTATTTTTAGTTAGACTAAAACTAACCTTAACTCCCACCCCTATTTTTTTTCCTTCAATTGTTTTTCCTTCAATTAATATTGATGTTATTTAAATTATTTATTTATAAGTTTTTTTTAAAAGAGTTTATTGTTCTTGCTTTAAAAATTGCGCTGCATTTTGCAACTTAATTCTAATATTGTATTTTGGTTTCTTTTATTCAGCGAGGTTGTTGTTAAAAACCATTCTAACCAAAATAAAAGTTATTAATGGAAATGACTTACTGGAATAATTGTTGTCTAGAATAGAGTAACAAAAATTAGTTTATTCCAGACATTAATAGCTATAAATAAATAAACAAAACAAAAAAAATTATTTTCATTTCTGTTAGAGTGGTTGTTACGACCAGGGCCGACAAGGGCCTTCCCGAACGGGGGGTATAGGAGATAACCCCTCCCTCCATACTGTTATATGCATTTGAGTTAGCACGTTTGTACATTTAGCATTTCAGTAGGCAAGTTTTGAAGTATAGTTGGCAAATGTGAAATATAGAGGACCTTATTTTTTGTGTGTGTGTTTCTAGTTAGCCAAAAAATACATACACCCCCCCCCCCCTTAAATGCCTAACAACGACCACGCTGAATAAGAGAAGCGAAAAGCAACAGAATAGCTACAAAAACGCCCAGCTCCTTTACAGTAAACTTTTATTAAGACTACTAACTTATTTCCTACCGACAAAAAAATTACTAAATCAAAAATACTAAAATAAATAAATCAAAAAAAAGTTTTTTTTGATTTATTTGTTTTAATTTAAATTTTTGAAAAAAAGACATTTAAGTTCCTTTTCAAAGTTTTTTTGCAAAAAATCTTTTTTTCTAAAATGTTATAAACCCCAACTTTAAAGAAAAACAAAATATTAGAGAAAAAAAATAAGGGTACGACTCCCCTTGCCCAGGACACTAAAAATTGGAGTTCTCAAGTTGGCTCTGAAAACAATTTGAAGATGTGTTTTCATTAAATTAACACAAATGCTGGAAGTTTCAAAGCTCTAGCTAGTCTGGAAGGTAGTGAAAAATCAAGGGCAAGATTCCGGGACAACTAATAACCTACAATCAACTTGCGAAGTCAAACTAACGTTTGAAAAACATTACAAGTTTATTCTGAATCACTATTTTAATTGAATAAGATTTTATTTTTCTAATCATTCTTGTGCGGGTTGGACACAAACGCAACAAAAAGGAGATTATTAGGGTGCCCACAACCTATTGAACAGCTTTCCTTACCATCTTTTTTCAAATAGACTATATATGATAAAATGCAATAAAAGATTATATATGATAAACACTCCGTTAGTCATTTAAATTATATCAGATAGTTATATAAGATGTCGATACCAAAAATGATTGCCGATACCAAAAATTTTAAACTGCGTCATATTGCCATAACAAAATGCTTGATTGAAAAGGCAAATACAAAGAAAAAAAATTGGAGAAAAAGAGCGCTCTAAAGAACAGTGATTTAGTAAAGATTTACACACGCATGAGTTACCCATAACTTAGAAATTATGCCCACTTCCCTTCGCACCAAAGTTTCAAAAATAGGTTAGTGGCTTTAGCCACTAACCTATTTTTGCTCAACAAAAAAAAGAAACAAAAAATCAATGATTATTTAGCAGCCCCTAATAGCACTCATACGGCAGGGAGCCCATCTCTACACTACTGTTATACCCGCATGTTAAATATATTTGCCCTTAATTATAATAAAACTACCCTTTATAATTTACGTGAAAAAAAATCCTTTCCCGATGCACCAATCCAAATACTGCCTACATACAACAAAGTATTACCTAAAGTATACTCAGAAGCGCAGACAATGGATTTAAATACGCTATGTAACTCAAAATTTATGTTAAATCAACATTAAATGACTGTTCTTTGAGAAAGTAAATAATATAACTTACATTTTTACTTACTTACAAAGTAAAGTATAAAATTTTAAAGAAAAAAATTAATTTTATTTGTAATTGTAAATAACAATTTTTTTCAAATTACATTTATGAAAGCTGTTTTTGCTAATTAGTTCCGTTTAAACGTAAAAGTAATTGTTATGATGTAAAGTAACGTAAAGTGTTGTTACGATGTAGTTTTATTTTACTTTGTAAAGTAAGTGTTTTTAAAATATTATATTTATGTAAGTTTACTTCATAAATAACTTTTTTTTTACATATAAAATGTAAATTACATTTTGATGTAAGTTTTTTACATATTAAGGTGAGTTTCCACTCATCCGTTTTTCTACGGAAAAGAGAAAGAGAATGTAAAAATAATCACGTGAGCATGCACAGTTTTCTTTCGGACAAATAAAATCTTTTATTACGCATGCTCACGTAATTATTTTTCCCGTTCCCGTAGAAAAACGGATGAGTGATTTTATAACCAAGATTACTTTTTAAAGTAAATTACTTTACACGACTTATCATTTAAAGTAAGTTACATTTACAAGTAAAAGTAAAAATGCAAATAATTTTTACTTATAAAAGTAAATTACTCTTTTAAGTAACAATTACTCATAACTTAAGTAATTCGGTTTCAC
>NC_061158.1:44415914-44543414 GCF_022113875.1 Hydra vulgaris | reverse complement strand
GCAGAGTTTTAAGGGAAAGGATTGGTTTCAAGGGAAAGGCAGAGTTTTAAGGGAAAGGATTGGTTTCAAGGGAAAGGATTGTTCTGAACTTAGTTTATCCTAAAATGTGAAACCTTTGTATATTTAATTTTTCTTTTTTTGCAAGTTAAAAGAGTTTCACAATTGTTAACGTGAGTGACACACAGTATGTTTGTGAGTGCGATAATTTAATGATAATATATTTTAATTCATATGACCTAAACTTTAAAACATAAATAGTGCTTACATTTTTCAAGTTCTGTAACGCATGATTGAACTCTTATATGAACGATATAAAGGCATTTATTGCTTGCAAAAAAACATATACATATTTAGCTCTACCTTTGAATTCCTATTCAAAACTCCTATCACTATAAAACACTAAATACTATATTGATGTTTCAAAAAAATTAAAACTTTTAAATGCCCTGTAACCTTTTTCAAAAAACAATAATTAATGGGTTTGTTTACTTAATGTTGTTTACTTTTTAAAAGTACTTAAAAACAAAACAAGAACACAGACATCAACAACAACAACAAAAAACATAGACATCATCAACAAAAACAAAAACAAAACACAGATATCAACATCAACAAAAAACAAGAACACATGCATCGTCAGCAAAAACAAAAAAGACATCATCTACGACAACAACACAGACATCATCTACAACAACAACAATAAAACGAGAAAACAGATATCATCAACAACAACAACAAAAAATAAAAATAAATAAGTATCAAAAAGGAAATTTATTTTAATTTAAAATTTATTTAATTACCCTCCTCCAATAATTAGTTGTTTGTTATCACAGGAAATGAAAAGCTCAGCCAAACCAGTCTTCTTTACATGCTCTATTTCATTTTGTTTCTGGTTTGTGGTTTCATCATCTAAAATAACATAACTATCTTGTGGATACTTAATGTTCCTGGATTGGTTAATAGCTATTGCTGAAATTGCATTATCTTTTTCTTGCTTATCATTTGTTGGATTTTTTATCTTTTTAAGATTATTTTTATTATTAAATGAATCAGTCACATCTAATGTGTCATAAGCAATTAATGGACTTGAATATTCATCTCCCCCAAAATGCATGTTTCTTGGCAAAGATGCTGCCAAGGGTATTAACCCGTCTTGTAGGCAAGAAGTTGATCCAGTCTGAATTTTATTTTCAATGCTAAAAACATCATGGTTAGAACCTCTGTGCATAAACTTATTAGATAAATTTTGTATCAATGTATGCCTTAAAGGCTCGTCTTTATTAGATTTATTTGACAAATTACGCTTAATAGAGCGCTTTGAAAATTCATCTGATCGTGTTGAAAATGTGCGACTTAATGAACGTTGCCTAGAAGTTTCATCATACTTGTGAGATAAGCTGCGCTTTAGAGATTGTTTTGAAGATTCACTATGTTTATTTATAGAAAGATCATCATTATCCGAAAGTTGTTTCTTTACAAACACGTAGCGACTTATATGATGCTCAGTTTCAGCCATATTCCAGTGATAACATATTGCAAAAGGAAGAAGTTTGAATACAAAAGTTTCACCAGTGCCAAAAAAATAATTAGCTTTCTTACCAAAGTTTCGATTTATCAATGAGGATGAAAGATATGCACCAATTACCTATAACATAATATAAAAATAATTTTTTTATTTAGGAAAAGTATAAATTTAAATGTGTTAATATATATAAATTTATAATAAATTTATACACATTAACAAAAGAAAAAAATAATAATAATAAACTTGAAAATAAAATATATATAAAAAATTGCTATGGTGCAGAATTTGTGTCAAAGGTAAAGAATTTCACTGATGGTGTAACTTGTTTCTTAGCAACATCGTCTTTTAAAGTTGATGCTTTAGAGTCAGAGAGAATATGGGGAGGTTGGAAACTTTATATGGAATCAAATTAATCTGCATAACGGCATAAACAGACGGTAAAATATAGATTTTGCAAACAAAAACAGAAAACAAAAAAAAAAGGTGTTCTTGCATCAGAAGTATCTAAAAAAAAAAAAAGTCAAATTAGCTGCAAATTCAGGATACCTCTTCCTCTGTTGTTTTAATAATCAACAAAGTTTGTTCTTCTTCTTCACATTTTAAGTAAAGTGTTTTCAAACTAAAAAAGAAAAAACTAATTAAATTGTTATGCAAATTATTTCACTATTTTTGCTAAAATAATAAAAAAAACTCATTTTTTGTTAAAAAATATAATAGAAGTCTTTATACCAATATTTATATGATGATATATTATCGTATATGCCTCACAATCACTTGAGTTTGATATCCAACTCATGTGATTGTAAGACAAATTTGTTTATTGGTCAAGATTGGGAAAAAATATGAGATTTTTTTATCTTTTAATTTAAATACAACCTATCTTTTTAATAAGTTATATTTAAATTAATTATCATTGTTTTCCTAACAACAGCAACAGGGAGTATTTTTTTAATTGCAGCCCTGAATAAGAGGAAAATTATTACTTGCTTGAATTTTACAACATTCAATTCAATTAGAAATTTGCATTTTCAAAATGAAATAAGTTTAAATAATATAATTCTTTTATTATTTAATGAAGAACGATGTTATACTGAAATGGGATAATATCTTTCAAAAATTAAAAACTTGGAGAACAGAAGAACTCTTGAAAAATGTAAGTAAACTTGCGAAAATTGAGAGTATTGTTGTGAAAGAAGTTTGTGATTTCATTAGATGTTCATTCTCAAGTCAAAATTACTAAAATATCAATGTACATAATTAAAATAATTAGATTAAATTAAATCATTAAAAAAACAAAAACATCACAAATATTGAAGAAACCTTGAATTAGAGGGTGTCCAAAACTTTTTTGGATTTTGTGTAGTTAAACCTCTTTTTCTTAATTTTTTATGCTGATTTCGAATTACTAATACTTTTTTATCATTACAAATATTTGGCCTTCTACTTTAATTTCAATAAAATACGTAATCATTAGTTACAAATACATATAGTAGTTATAAATACAACAAAAAATTAAAAATTAGTTATAAATACAACAAAAAATTACTCCATATAAGTAACAATTTGTAACAATTACAATTAATAGAAAATGCGAAAAACTTCAATGCAACTGTGGCACAACAATTTGAGTTCTTTCTCAAAATCAAGAATTCTGAGGTTTGATGTCGGCTCTGACCAGATAAGTGACATTGGTAAGGAAGGAGGCGTAAACTTTCTAGTTAAATTGTTTTTTCACGTGCTTTGTGATAAGACACTCAGTTCTTCTTGGAGCACTTTAACAACTAAAAAGTCATTGCTGGTGATTGTGGATTGTTGTAAGGAGTTTCCAAGTTCAGTAGAAACTTTAAATTATTAGCTTATTCTTCAGTAGACATAGGACGGTGCTTTTGATTTTAAATAAAATCAAAAGCACCGTCCTATGTCTACTGAAGAATAAGCTAATAATTTAAAGTTTCTACTGAACTTGGAAACTCCTTACAACAATCCACATGATTTGATCATGATTTCACAATATATTGAATATTTAAGTATATTAGTACAAGGAATTTTTGTAATCAGAATCATCTTATCATCCAACTACTTACAACCTGACTGACTTTTACAAGCTGACTGAGACTTTTTCCGTGATTTTCATTGTGATGGCCCTTGAGTAGAAATCTTTTGTCTTCCTGTTGACAAATGTTCTCCTTACATAACTTCTTGAATTCACGCTGGCATAAAATCTTTTATTCCCTCTCAACGATTCCAAGTCAAGCTTCACTCTTCACAATGGTTTTCCTCATATTGTGCAACTGCAATTTCCAATCAAACCATTACTTCCATATCTATCAGCAAAACAATTCTCCAGAAAACAGACACCTGTTTATTACTGCTAATAATAATTGTAAAATTTTTTTTTTAAAAGGTTTTGTCAAACGCCAAAGTCCACTATTTTCACGCCATGAAATCTTGTATTTCATCACAAAAATTAAGCTCTCGTGACTTATGAAAAATCTTTAATAATATCAATAATAAGGGCAAATCTGTAATTCCACCTCTCCTGTATGGTTTAGACTTTGTCACCTCACCTAAAGACAAAGCTGAATTGTTTGCTAAGAATTTTTCATCAATATTATCTCTTGTTCCACTAGTTGCATTTTACCAGATATAGCCAACAAACAGGATGATCGATTGCTTGATATTCCTATCACTTCAGCTACTGTCACTAAAGTGATTTCCTGCTTAGACTCTTCTACAGCTTGTGGTCCAGATAACATACCTGTTATAGTCTTTCAGAAGTATTCTCTGCTGTTGCCATCTATACTTTCAAAACTAATTAAATAGATTATCAGAGTCTTGTTTTCCAGCCTGCTGGAAAACAAGACTCTGATAATCTATTTCCCTATTTTATATTATCCCTATTTTCAAAAATTCTGGAGGGCGATCTGACTTGTGTAACTACTGTTCTATTAGTCGTCTTCCTGTCATAAGCAAGGTTTTTGAAACTTTAATTAACAAACACTTAATCTCTCATCTTGAATCTAACAACTTACTTTCTGATCATCAATATGGATTTCGATCTTCTCATTCTACAACTGATTTACTAACAGTAAGTACCAATTGGTTTTGTTATGCATTAGATAGAGGTGAAGAGGCTAAGGCTATCATTCTAGACATTTCTAAAGCTTTTGATAAAGTTTGGGATGCTAGTCTTCTCCATAAGCTTTCTTCTTACGGTGTATCAGGTAACATCTTTAAAATTATTGAATCCTTCCTTTCCAATCGTAGTATAAAAATTGTCCTCAATGGACAGCATTCTTCTTCATATCCTGTACCTTCAGGGGTTCCTCAAGCTTCTATCTTGGGCCCTATACTCTTTTTAACTTACATTAAAAATCTTCCAGATATTCTCACATCTGAGGTGGCATTGTTTACTGATGATATTACCATTTATTCTTCTCTTGATAATAAACCAACAATTTCTGATTGTTTGGAGGGGGCATTTGAGCTTGAAAAGAATCTCACTTCTGCTATAGCATGGGGCTTACAAAGACTGGTGAACTTTAATTAAGATAAACCCAATTTTTTTTCAGCTAATCATTATTGCAATAATTTAGATCTTTCTATATTTATGAACGGTAATGTACTTGATGAGTCATCTAACCTTCATCTTGTGAGATTAACTCTTACTTCCAATCTTTCTTGGAAACCACATATCAAATCCATCATAAAATTAGCATCTACTAAGGTTGCATCTCTTTATTGTGCTTGACACTTTCTTACTCCGGATTCTATTATTTATCTTTATAAATCTCAAATCTGTCCTTGTATGGAATACTGTTGCCATATCTGGGGTGGATCTTTTAATAATGCCCTTGCTCTTTTAGACAAAGTGCATAAATGCAATGCAAACATAGTTAAACCTGCTCTTGCAGCCAACCATTATCACATTGTTGTAGAATTACTTCTCTTTCTCTTTTCTACAAATACTATAATGGACTTCTTGTGCCATCTACTTAAATCTGTTCTCGTGTTACTCGTCATTCAATTAAGTCTTTTTCTGTGACTGTTCCTAAGTGCTCCAAAAGTTCTTATTTGTCCAGTTTTTTCCTCAAACATCAGTTCTTTGGAATTCGATTCCTTCAATTTCCCCACCTTCAAGATCCCCACCACGTCCCTGGTAGTACCTGTTAGATCTCTCCGATGGAGAGCTCTAATATTCTCGCCAACCCGTTTTATGTCTTTATTATTCTGATTTATACTAAAAAGAAAGCATGGCGTGTTTCGCCATTTTTGATAATATAAACAACTATTCAGTCTAGATAATCAAAGCAATCACAGGGAACCAACATATGGTGCCGAAACTTTTATTTATATCTTAATTGGAAGTTCATAATAAAATAACTCTTTTGATAAATTAAAACATGGATATGCAACTAGAATCGATGAAAAAATCAAGAAGGATGCATAAAATGTATGCATCAAAAATTATAGAAGAAACGAATATCTTATTAGATAAGGAACTTGAGTCTAGCGAAAATCGTGAAAATGTGGAAACTGACTTAAATACGAACTTGGAGCTGTTGAACATAAAAATGAAAGTTATAGAAAATCTTAACGATAAAATAAGTGAGTTGTTGGAAGATGATGATGAGATTTGCACGGATATGAACGAATCTGGAGACTTTCAAAGGTACATTTTAAAAACCACTATACGCATCGAAAAGTATCTTAAACAAAATCTTAATGAATCTTCATTCCATATTGAGAACCCAGCTTCCAAACCTAAATATTCAATCTCTGCCAAACTGCCCAAGCTGACACTTCCTAAGTATAGTGGCGATCCAATGACCTTTCAATCATTTTGGGACAGTTTTGATAGTGCTATCCATTCAAACCAAGTATTAAATGACATTTCTAAATTCAATTACCTCAAAAGTCTCTTAGAAGGAAATGCGAGTCTTTCAATCCAAGGTTTAGCCATAACAGGTGAAAATTATAGAACTGCAATTAAAATTCTTAAAGAAAGATTTGGAGACGAACAAGTGATAATAAGCGCTCACATGGATGCTCTTCTCAACATTCAACCTACTCAAAGTAATAAAGTCTCTGAAATCCGAACAATCTTCGACTTAGTCGAAATTCATACTAAAAACTTAGAACTCTTAAATGTTAACTCAGAGGATTTTGGTCCAGTACTTGTATCAGTAATAATGAGTAAATTGCCTAAAGACTTTAAACTCGACATTACACGAAAGATGCCTCAAGGAAAGTGGAAAATAATAGACCTTATGAACTGCTTCAGAGAGGAACTTATAGCTTGTGAGCGTTGTATATCTATGGAAAAAGGAATGAGTAACTTAGACATAAATCAAGATCATTTTCCAAAATACATATCAACATTGCACTCTCAACAAAAACATGTAAAACCAAGAGAGTGGCAACCCAAATCAGTTAAGCTCATTTCTTGTTCATTTTGTAAAGGTAAACACCCAAGTAATCGGTGTAATGTTGTTACAGATGTTGTTGCAAGAAAACGTATTATTCAAACCAAAAATAAATGCTATAACTGTTTAAAATCAGGACATTCTGTAAAAAATTGTTATTCGAAAAATATTTGTTTTCAGTGTAATGGTAAGCATCATATTTCAATTTGTGATAAAAAAAACAATGCTGGAGCTTATGTAAACTCAAATTCAGATAAAACCATACCAGACACCTCAGTCAATGTTGTTGGTTGTCAAGATAATATTCTCCTACAAACTGCAAAAGCTGAAATATCAAACACAAGCAACTCAATAAAGAAAACTAAAATTATTGCAAGAGTGTTATTTGATAATTGCTCTCAAAAGTCCTTTGTGACATCTGATGTAAGAAAGAAGTTGAATCTCAAAACTATTCGAAACGAAATTCTAAATGTAAAAGTGTTTGGAGAAAGCTGTGAAAAGCCTCGAAAATTTGACCTTGTCAGTATTAAAATTAAAAACATCCAAACCAATCATTATTCTACAATCGAAGCATATGTTACACCAATCATATGCTCTCCTATTATCAATCAAGGAATCGACCTTGCAAAATTGCAGCACACAGTATTAGCCAATATACCGATAGCTGATGATTTAAAAGATGGAAAAGAAATTGACATATTAATAGGTGCAAATTACTACTGGAACTTTGTAACAGGACAATTAATTAGAGCAAACCAATCACTAACCGCAGTAAACACAATTCTTGGTTGGACTCTTAATGGAAATGTTAAATCAATTAATTCTGCTTCTGTAAATATAGCATCTGTTCTTCATACATCTTCTGAACCAATCTTAGTTAATTCTGACGATCTTGGCAGTCTTGGTAAATTCTGGGAATTAGAAGATATTAATGAAATAAACACAACCTTTGACTTAAAAAATTTCTATGACAAAATCCAGTTTAATGGTAAGAGATATTCCGTACCTCTACCTTGGAAACAAGAACGCAAACAGATTCCAGATAATTATGAGAAAAGCAAACTCAGATTGCTATCCACTTACAATCGTCTCAAGAAAAACATTCCACCTAATCACTGGAGATTCTGCCCTGGCAAAATCAATCCAGCGGATCTGCCCTCAAGGGGCCTCTCAATCCTTAAATCTGGTAATTGGTTTGAAAATTGGATGAATGGACCTGAGTTTCTTTATCAAGATCTCTCATATTGGCCGGCAGAACCATCCGATATATTCAACAAAAGTAAAACTGACAAAATATCAAATCTTAGCGTGGTCGTAAATGTAAACCCTACGAAATTCAGCACAGAAAATAGTGAAGTAAAAGAAGCTCTTGAAACCAACAGCTTGAATATGCGTAATGTAATCAACGTTGAGCGATTCAGTTCGTTGCACAAACTTTTTAAAGTTACAGCTTATGTGTTAAAATTTATAATTAGTCTTAAGCATCTTATAAATAAAGCCAATATTCAGACAAAATCTCTTTGCATTGCGGATATTCGAAAAGCTGAAATTCTTTGGATTCGAACCTACCAGTGTGACCTTTCTAACAAAGTGGAAATTCTGAACAACACTTTAGGTCTCTTCGTCGACGAGGATAAAGTAGTTCGTTGTAAAGGACGGTTACAAAATTCAATACAGCCTTATAATGCTAAACACCCAATTTTGCTACCAAGTGAATCTTATTTGTCAGAATTATTAATATATCAGGCTCACAAACGAACTCTACATGCAGGTGTAAAGGAAACTCTCTGCCAAATAAGATCAAAATACTGGATCCTACGAGGTCGTAAGCTTGTACGCTCATTGATAAACAAATGTTCATTCTGTAAAAGGTTGTTTGGGAAGGCTTTTACATCTAAAGTGTCACCACCGTTGCCTCACTATCGTGTCACTGCAAGTTTTCCTTTCCAGCATACTGGAGTTGATTATTTAGGACCATTGCACGTTAAACCGATATTCGATGATAATTCTACTGAAATGTATCCCGTGCACGTAGTGTTATTTACCTGCGCCACCACCAGAGCCGTTCACCTGGACTTAGTACCTGACTTATCTGCGAAATCATTTGTTCTATGCTTAAAACGTTTTATTGGAAGAAGAGGAATTCCAAATCTTATAATATCAGACAATGCCACATGTTTTAAGAATGAAGAAGTTAAATTAAGCGAGGAGCTTTTGTTGTTGGGAATCGATTGGAAATATATTATTGAAGCTGCTCCCTGGTGGGGTGGTTTTTGGGAACGTCTAGTGCAATCGGTCAAAAAATCGCTACTCAAGGTTGTGTTTAGAAGTAGCATCAGATATGACGAGCTGGAAACAATTCTTTGTGAAATAGAGGGTCTTCTCAACTCAAGACCAATAACATACGCTTACCATGAAGACACTGAGGAAGTTCTTACCCCTTCCCATTTGATGCATGGTCGAAGACTTATTTCACCTAACGAAACTAAAGGGGCAGATCTTGACAAGCTTGAAAGTAAGATTCAGTTAACTAAACGAATGAAATATTTAAAACTGATACGTGATCAATTTTGGGTAAGATTTACAAGTGAATATCTAGTTAATCTTAGAGAATTCCACAAGCAGGGATCCAGTAAGAGTCGATCGATTGAACTGGGAGAAATTGTTGTTATTCACTCTGATATTAAAAGGTACAAATGGCGATTAGGAAAAGTAGTGTCACTGATTACGGGAAGCGATAACATAGTTCGTTCTGCAATAGTAAAAGTCTTAACAGATAAAACAAACAAACAAAATTATATTAAGCGTCCTATCGAAAAGCTGTACCCTATAGAAGTCAAGTCAGTCGAAACAGTAACTGATACAGAGCTAAACGCCAGCAACGATGCTGTAGATGAAAGTAACGATTTGTCTGATACGAAATACGAAAGACCTGTACGAATAGCATCAAGAAACGGAATACTAATAAGACGCTTAATGGGACAATTTTAATTTTGTATCTAATTTGTTTTATAGTTTGTTGAACGTTTTGTTCAAGGGGGGAGTGTGTTAGATCTCTCCGATGGAGAGCTCTAATATTCTCGCCAACCCGTTTTATGTCTTTATTATTCTGATTTATACTAAAAGGAAAGCATGGCGTGTTTCGCCATTTTTGATAATATAAACAACTATTCAGTCTAGATAATCAAAGCAATCACAGGGAACCAACAGTACCGCGCTCAACTCGTTTCTCCGCGCAGCGGCCTTGCTCGTCAAGGTTCGTGTTTTGGAGTTATAGAGTTGAGAGAGGGTTATAACCACAAATAAGTAGCCTCCTCGCCTGTAGTGGCCTTCTCGGCATTGAGGAGGTGAATTAAAATTTAAAAAAAAAAAAAAAATTTGTTTTCCTGATTCATATAATTTGCAATCATTTAAGAATTGAAAGATGTTGAAAAAAAAAATTGACGGCATTTCTAAAGCTGATTGCAATGAGTGCTACGCTAAGCTTAAGTTCAATTTTGTTTGTAATTGTTTTATAAATTGTAAAAACCTGATTAAAAATGTAATTCATCAGTTATTCCATTATTGTATCTTTTTCCAGATCCATAATACTTTCTTATTTTCTGTTGAAGAAATATAAAAATTGACTTTATTGAAGTCAAGCACAAAAATAACCCTGAATTATAGCAATTTTGTATCATAAAATTCGTTAGTTACTGGGAGATTTCTAATGAAGTTTATTAATTTTGATTTATTTGTTTACTAGTTTATGATTTATTTATTTATTAGTTTGTTCTTCTTGTTGCAATATTTTTCATTTTAATCCACGTCTAAATTCAGTTTACAAAAATAATAGCAGTGTTTTCTAGAGAAATTAAAAACAAATTTTTACACTAGATAAGACTTAACACCTCATAAATAAAATTTGGGACAAAATTTAAAAATTAATATTTTAAGAACTAATAAGTTTTATTATTTAATATTTCAAGTGTTAACATGTTAGTATATGTAGTTTATCAATATATCAAAATAATTATTTCAAATACCGTATTTAGCAATATTATAAAGTTTTTTTGAAAGATGTTTTATTTGAGTAAGGAAAATTTCTTTATTCATCTTTGAATAGTAATACCTAATTCTTGCTTCAAGCAAGCAAGCTTCCTAATTTTTAGCTCTCCAATTATTCTTGTACACTAGCCGTTTTAAATCACTCCAAAAGTTTTCAATTGGTCTTGCTTCTGAAACGTTAGGTGGGTTTATATCTTTAGGTACAACTTTGATTTTTTAAAATTTTAAAAAGTCGATGACCAACTTTGCGTAACGTGATCGAGCTAGATCAGACCAGAAGATAAACTCACTGCCTTTTTTATAATATTCTGATACTAGAGGAAATAAAGTTTTTTCTAGTACTTCTTTATAAGTGTACTGGTTGATTGCATGCTTACTGCGATAAATATAAAGAGGACTTTATCCACAGGGGCTGATGCAACAAGAAACTAAGAGCTTGTCCTTGTACTTTTTTTTCAAATTGTATCTTACTTCGTCAGAACATTGAGAAGAATCGGTGGCATAAAACCTATCATTACCAGCGAATGTCTTATTGTTTAAGGTAAAATAGCTTTCATCATCCATAACAAAATCCAAGATTTTATAATTTATGACATTTAGGACACATAGCTTTCTTCTGCTGATGACTACAATCTGGACGAGTTATTTTTTTGAAAGTTTGAATATTTGTCATTGTTTTTAATACTTGGGAAATTCGAGTTTGAATTTTTTTTAAACTTTTCTAAAAAAATTAATTAAGAATGATAGGTTAAAAAAAATATATAGAATTTTGGAGCCCCGCCCCCTACTTGAATAATTCAAAAATTATTTTAGCAACAGACAATAATGTCTTATTTTTGATAATTATATATGCTTAAAACTAGTAAGAATAGAATGCAATATCAAAGACTGTTCCTTTGAAAGAACAGTCTTTGATATCGCATTTTTGAATACATATCTTTGAATTCAAAGACTTGACCCCTTCTGTTTCCATTATATATATAATACTATTGCAAAGACCTCAACAAAACCTAATGTAATAATATTTCCATATGACACAAAATTATTTTAATCCTCAAACTCAAAATTCTTTTTTACAAATTTGCAAACGAAAAGCTTGAAAGATTGAAAAAAAAAAAAAAAAAAAAAAAAAAAAAAAAAAAAAACAGGTTGAAATTAAGTTATCATTAAATACAAAAAAAAACAAACAAATATTTTTTCATTCTAAAAATAAAAAAAAATGATTTATGAACTATACCCAGCGGGCATTTGTTTTTAAAAGTTACATTCTAAATGTATTTTAAATGTCTTTTAAACGTCTTCTAAACATTCTTACCTAAAGAATGTTTAAAAGACGTTTAAAAAACGTTTAAAAGACATTTAAAAAATAACTTTCAAAAACAAAAGCCCAAAGGGTACTGTCCTTGCTAAAAATATAACTTAAAAAATATATATCTTTTTATATAGATAACTGCTTTTAAATTAATGCAAATGGTTATATCATAAGAACAACAGGTAACATTACAACTTTACTTTACTTTTTGTTGTTTTTTTGCCTAAAAAAAACAACAAAATTTTCACAATTTTCTATTTCAAATCGGAATCTGTACCTATATAATAAAATAATATCTAAAAATAGAAAACTCAAACATTTAATATTTTGTATTCTTGTATTTAATGTTTTGTATTCTTACTCTTATCATAAATAAATGAAACATGGAAATAAATTTTCTTATCATAAGTTAGTGAAACATGGAAATAAATTCAGAAGAAAGTGACAAGTTACTTAAGATTATGTCAGCAAAAAAAAAAAAAGAAAAGAAAAGATGATCCAAGCCTTTTGAAGAAAAATATTATAAAAGTTGCAAGAATAAAAGGTGAAGAATTTGTTAACTACCAAGAAAATAAACTACAAGAAAATACTGTATCTCAAAAGTACACTGGTTTACCCCGCAGTTAACTTTTTTTGTATTAAATGTTACTAATAGTTTTACAATTTCATTTTCACTGATAAAATTTTTAATAATATGCAGTATAAAAGTTTTGTTTCTTTTAGCTGCAAGAGAAACAGCTGTCTTGAGAAAATTAACGAAAAGGATATAATAAACCATTGCCATACCTTCAACACTAAAGATAAGCAGGATTTGTTCCTACAATCCTTGATTGATTGCCAAGAAATAAAACAGAGACGACCCAGGAAAGAAAAGGATTTTTTTAAAAAAAGCTACTTTTAAGTATCAAATTATGGTAGGTTCTAATCGAATGCAGGTATGTTTTAAAGCTTTTTTAAGTTTACATGATTTTAACAAAAAAAACAAATTGAAAGATTGTGAGCTTTGAAAATGATTAGAAAAAATCCAGAGAATAAAAGAGGATGTCACATAAAAAAAGCATTGTCTGAAGAAACCAAACTTTTTATTAGACAGCACATTGAAAGCTTTCCAACTAAGGATTATCTTGGAAAACCTATTATGCTATCTAAATGCCACTTTAAGTGGCTGTTTAGAGAAAAATACTTTTTAATAAAAGTTTTTCAACTACTTTAATGAAAACTATAATCTTTCCTTGGAAAGGCCGCAAGTTGATAAATGCTGCACTTGTGAAGAACCCAATTTAAAATTAATAAGTCCTCGTCTCAATGAGGCAGGAAAAAGATTGGCTCAATCTGAACTTGATGTACATAAATCCAAATTGAAAAAGTTTTATTATCGAATCCAAAAAGACATCATTGACAAGGACAATAGTCAAGTTTTATCATTGTGTTTTAATTTTATGCAGAACATACAAATCCCAATAACACCAGTGCAAGAAAACTTTTATCTGAGGCAACTTTTTTTTTGTGTTCATAACAGTAACTATGTGACCTTATTAAAACATCCTCCAAAAATGATAAATTTGCAGTACAAAAAGTTAAATCTTCAGAAATTTTAGGCTTCAAGAGAAGGTGGCCGCAATTTTACAAAAAAAGTTTTGTTTTTGATGAAACCAATGGTAAGTTGAAAGGCCAGTTGAAAATGATAAAAAGCAGTACTTTTCAATAAGCATGTTCATGCACTGCATATATAATATAAAATTTTCTTGTAAGGTTATTGGCTGACCTTTCATCAATTCTATAATGAATCATAGCTTTTTCTTTAGAGCAGCGGGTTGCCAAAACTTATGTTTTCCAAGTAAAGAAGCTTACCCTGCAGGAAAAGTACCAACAAATATTGAAAAAATGGCATAATAAAAAAATGACAACCCTACATTCTAATGGATTTTTAAGACTTTTATGCTGAAATTTTTATATGGCCAACAAACAAAGTTGTTGAGTTGAAAATGTTGACTAAGTTACTCCTATTGCTTATCTCAGGCTATAGAGATTTCTTTGAAGACAGTATATATTTCTAAAATTAGTCCTTAATAAATAGGAGTGTAGGTAAATACTGATTTCTTGGTGCTTTTGGTAAATAACATTATTTTTTAAACACATTTATCTGTCTTTTTTTCAAACTATTCTAAAAGGGCATAAGTCAAGCAACTTTAATGATTTTTTTTCATATGAAAGCTTTATAAATGTCATAAATCAACTTTGTTTCATGATAACTGGGGTTATAAGAATTTATACACAAAAAATTACATCTTATCAAATAAAAATAAAGTTAATAGAAAGTTTTATTTAGTTTTCTCAAAACTATGTATTGTTGACTACTCCCTTTTAGCAAGAACTAATTCATATCTCTTTTTGACTTTTTTTTTTTTTAATTTTATTTTAACTTATTTTTTGAATCTAAAATGCAAAGTTGATTGATGTCAAAACAATAAAAAAGATTAAAAATAAACAAACAAATAAATAAAATGTTGACAAAAATGATTAAAGTGCAAATTTAATAAAAATTTCTTTATTTTATTTAAAAAATTTAAATTTAACTCAAAATCATAAATAAATTTATAACTAAGCCACATTGTTAATAACAACATGTTAACAATAAAAAAGCAGTAGAAAAATATAGAATTAAAGTTTTATGATAAAAATTTTCTTCTGTTTGATTTCTACCTTAAAGAACATTGATGCAACTTCTTATCAAACACCAACAAGGATTTGTCATCATGTTTTAATCCAAGTAACCCTGATAATGTTCCTTCATTGTTTAAATGTTCTGGTGAAATCTTTCGCTTGTTTATCACTAAAATTGTAACGTTTTCAAAAAGTTCTCCAAATGACTGAATAAGAAATACATTTTAATACATATTGCAACCAAGAGTGAAAATTTTGAAACAAATTTTGAAGTATTTATTTAAGAACCAGTCAGCATAGTTAAGGTGCTTTTTGCACCTCAACTATGCAAGATAAATTCCATAAAATATCTGGTCTGCAAGATAAATAAATAGATTGTTTAAAGGGAAAGCACCAAAGATCTTACTGTGGACTACAAGCAATCTTCTAAAATTTTAGTTATAATGTTATACCACGATTTTATATGTTGCAACTCAGCCCTCTGAATAAGGTTGGCACTTGGCAATGCTGACATAACTGCTGACCTAAAAGTGTTTGAGGTTGACAAAAAATTGCTGACCTCATTCCTATGTTTTATAGTAAAACTTTTGTGTTAAAATATTTTTGTCAACCTGATGCCAACCTCTAAAAGTCTAATTCTGAGGGCTGTGCAATTTTATATAATATATATTATTGGTGTATTATGGAATCCTAACTTAAGCTTTAATTTTAGACCTCTAATTCTTGAATGCTATTATTAGGGAAAAACTTTGCTTGTTGCTGGAATTATTTTCACTATTGCAAAGATATTTAAACAAAAAATTTCCTAGAAAATAGAATAAAAAGAGTAACAACTACCATTTACCACTTTTACTTATTAAATGGAGAATATAACTTTAAGTGAAAAAAATGTTTTTAAGAAATTTATGGATTAACACTTTGTAAAAGATCTATAACCATGCCCAAATTAAGTTTTTTAATTTCGTTCAAAATATTTTAAAGAAAACTGATTGAGCAAGATTGAGCAAATCCCAAAGAAGTTCAAAAAGAGACTTTATAAAAATCTCAAATTCTGTTTAAACAAAACAAAACAAAAAAAACTTTTGTTTTTTAAAAAAAAACACAAGCAGGAGTAGTTGTATTAAAAAATATTTTTTTAATTTATTTTATTTAATTTAAAACCCAAGTTATAAAAATTATCAATTTAAGTTTCACTAATTCACCTTAACTACACTGAGCATCTTTGATATTTCAAGTAAACACTTCTACAAATTAAATGCTTTTGCTTCTGTTTTATTCATAGAGCAGTTGAAACAACTCCCTTCATTATCAAAGCTTTCATAAATTGTTACATTAAACCTAATTTTATATAGAGTAGTACAAATAAAGAGTGTTCCAAAATTAACAAAAGATTAAAATTTTCCACCATTTATGAAGTAAAATGTTGACATCCTTTGAAAAAACCAAATCGACAGCTGACATTTTAGGGTTAATAAAAATGGAGCGTTACACAATAGAATAACATTATTGAACAATATTTCAAAAATAATTAAAGCTTGACAGCCGCAGTTCAAAAATTTTGTACAAATTCGGTTGGAATAGTGTTATAACTTAGTCAACTGTGAAGAGATTAATGTAAAATTTCTGGGAGAAAGGAACCATTGGAGGCGCTCAAATGTCAATATCAATCAAATGTCAATATCGAAGCAGTGTGTGAGAGTGACAGTGACAATCCAGAAACTTGGATTTGGCATCGTGAACAAGAAGTGCAAATTTCAAAAAGCATTCTACAGTGTATACTCACTAAAGATCTGTCTCCTTTTTGTAATAATTTTGTAAGCCTAATGACTATGCTTTGACTATGCTTACAAAATTTAATTAACACAACTGAAGCCTAATGACTATGCACAGCAAAGAGAGTTAGTTGAATAAATTATTGAGCATCAACAAATGGATGCTGGTCATCCATTTGTTGATGCTCAATAATAAAATCATCCTAATCAACGAGGCTCATTTTCACCTTGATGAGTTTGTTAATCGCCAAAATTGCCGCTTTTGAGGTTCTGAGAACCCACATGTGATTGTCAAAAAACAAATGCATCCACAATGTGTCACTGTTTGGTGTGGATTTTGGGCTGGAGGCATAATTAGACCATATTTTTTGAATGAGGCTGGTCAAGCAGTGACTGTTACTGGTGCTCGATATTCCATTATGATAACCCAGTTCTTTTGTTGAAATCGATGATATTGACGTGGCCATTATGTGGTTTCAACAAGACAGTTCCAAAAGCCATACAGCATGTGAAACACTCCAATTACTGCATGAGACATTTCCAGGTTGGTACTCTCTCATTTCGGTGATCAGAATTGGCCCCCTAGATCGTGTGATTTAACACCATTAGATTTCTTTTTAAGGAGTTATTTTATTTTATTTTATTATAACAGGTCTATTTTAACAAGCCAACAACCATGCGTGCTTTAGAGGATGTGATTTAATGTTGCATCAACGAAATTCAGCCAAATTTATTCAGAATAGACTTGAAAAATTTTGAAAAACAAGTGCATATGGAAAGCCATGGAAGCCATTTGCCCAATGTGTTATTCCATAAATAACCCTATCCTAAGTAATTTATAATTCAATAAAAAAATTACAACCAAAAGACTAAAAACTGTGTTTTCTATTTAATTCAAACCTAGTGTTAATTTTGAGACACCCTTTACAACTTTATTATCATCAATCAATGCTTTGTTTATGGTTTGTTTCAAATCAAAACACACTTCAAACTTCATTTTGAACTGTTAATGAAAAATCATATTTGTAACCAGCAATCACAAGGACAGTAATTTTCTACACCCAGTGCATTTAACAAAGACTCAATATTGTTACAGTATACTAAAATATGCACTTCACTAAATTATCCAAACATTTTACTTTTCTTTTTACAATGATTGATACCTTAACATCTGACAGAAGTAAATTCTTATCAGGAAGTTTCGAAGCTAGTAACTCTGATGATTTCTTTTGATAAAATTAAATCATTTAACTTATTCTAAGAGATTTTCTGTGCTACCAATTCTTCTTTGTATTTTTTTTTTCTAACTTTTTGTCCTCAAATGACAAACCATTTTTTGAACCACAAATGACTTCATTATCTGGACTGCCCATCTGTGTCGACTATTTAAAAAGCTTATGTCAAATTTGAACATTCAGTTCAAACCTTAGGTAAAACCTTGGGTGTTAACCAAACAAAAAGAGATATCTGTGATACTATTGGTACTCAAATTTGTTATTCTCTGTCTTCTTGCATTTGATAATCTTGTCAAATATGTCATCAAATAGTATGAGAAGCCTCTTAACTCAATGTAACTCTTTTACTTTCGCAGTAATGTTTCTTCTCTATTATGCCAATGTGTGCAAACCACAAATAGAACAAATTGATCAGCTTCAATAAAATATCTTCTTTGTTGAAAAAAATCTTCTCATGAACATCTTCATGATCATGACCATTTTCTTGATCATAAATAAATTTCCCAAAAAATAACATTAAAATACGTTACTAAACAAGATAAAGAACTTTAAAACAACCAATTTCTATATATTTATATGTATTTTTGCTGATATCAGCAAATCAGCAATAAAAACACAGTCGGACATGTCTAGATTGCTTTTATATACCTCATGCTACAAGGTTTATACTTACATCACCATTATGGTTATGATATAGAAAGTCTGACAACATGAAAAATAACAACCCAGGACATATTTGATGCAAGAAAATCATGAAAAAGATAATAATGTCAGATTAGATTAGTAATGATAAAGATAATAATACCAGATTAGATTAGTAATGAGAGCTAGTTACTATAGTTACTTTTGTCAATAGAAAATATTTTTATCTTTCGTAATCATAACTATTTCTTTAACATTAGTTAAAGTCAAGAATTACTATACAACTTAAAAAAAAAAAATCAACCTTTGTAACTAAAAATGATAGGTGATGAATGATATGAACATAAAACTTAATTGAACTCTAGACTTTGAGTTAAATAACAATAAATCTTTTAGCTGCAGTTGAAACATTAAAAATATGTGTTAAAAAACCTACTTGTATCCATCATTGCTAGTTGAAAAAATAAGATGCGGTTTTTTGATTTGAATTCTGTCTGGAAGCCATTCACATAGCTTTTGCCACTAAAAATAATTAAAATAGTTACTTTATATTTTGCACAATATTGAATTTAAAATGCATTTATTGATTTGTTTGATTTTAACATTTACTCTTTATGCTATTTTGTTAAAGGTAAAAATTTAAAACTCTTTATTTATTAAATTTCTATTTAAACTTTAAACTTCTATTTTGTTAAATACTTATTTAAAATACTTATTAAAAAAAAATTTGTTTGTATTTTGTAACAATTTTATTTAAAAAAATAAAATAAAACAAATAAAAAAAAAAGTTTACTTAACAATCTAGCTATGTGTCTTAGATTTAAAAAAAATCTATTTGTGTTTATTTATTTCCATTCGTTTTTTTATTTTATGTAGCTTAAAAGCATGGCCTTTTCAACAGTAGAGGAGAGTGGGGCAACATAATACATGGGGCACCATGAACATTGTAATTACAGAGGCATTTTAAAAGTTGTGATAACCACTTTTATATGGTGAAAAAAGTTACTAGAGTTATATTTTGACTAAAAAGTTATATCATTTATCATCATTAGGCCTGGGAGGGGTCAAAATTAGTATTTTTTCAATGACAAAGTAAATTATTAGTTTTTAAAGTTAATAAGTTTTAAGGTTATAAAATAAGTTATAAGTTTTTAACTTTATTCAATGTGTCTATCGGTAAATAACATTATTTTGTAAACTACAATCCATAGGCTCTTTACTTCATTAAACAAAATGATTGTAAAACAAGTTAATTTTTTAAACATCTTTTCTTCCAACAAGTCCGCAAGCAACCACTAATTAGAATTGGAAGTTACTGGAAGAGAAAAGATGAAGATTGCAGAGCAAGATAACGATTGACAGATAACTTAAAAGATTGCAAATTATATGAATCAGTAAAGCAAGATGAAGGAAGGGAATTCCAAAGAACTGATGTTTGAAGAAAAAAACTAGAGGAATAAGAGTTTTTGGAGCATTTAAGAACAGTCTCAGAAAAAAGATGAGACTTAATTGAATGATGAGTAACACAAGAATGAATTTTAGTAGATGGCACAAAAGATGCTAGCTTTTTAGAGCAGTACCCATTATAGTATTTATAGAAAAGAGAAAGAGAAGCAATATTACAACGATGTGATAATGGTTGAAGGTTGGCTGCAAGAGCAGGTCCAACTATGTTTACAATGCAATTTTGTACCTTTCTAAAAGAGAAAGGGCATCATTAGAAGATCTGCCCCAGATATGACAACAGTACTCTATACAAGACCGGATTTGAGATTTATAGAGATAAAGAATAGAATCCGGAGTAAGAAAGTGTCAAGCTCGATAAAGAGATGCAACTTTAGCAGATGCTAATTTTGAAACAGATTTGATATATGGTTTCTAAGAAAGATCGTTCTAGAAAGAAAGTTCTAGAATAATAATAAAATAAGCTGTACAACGAGAAGATCGAAATCCATATTGATGATCAGATAGTAAGTTATTTTTTATATTAAGATTCAAAAACTTTGCTTATGATAGGAAGAAGAATAATGGGACGATAGTTAGACAAATCAGATCACTCTCCAGAAATTTTTAAAAATAAAGATAACAGATGCTGTTTTCCAGCAGGTTGGAAAAGAAGACTCTGATAAGCACTTATTGAATAGTTTTTAAAGAATAGATGACAGCTCCGAAGAACACTTTTGCAAGACTATAACAGGTATATTGCCCGGGCCACAAGCTGTCGAAGAGTTTTAGCAGGAAATCACTTTAGATACATAAGCTGGAGTGATATGAATGTCAAGCAATGGATCAATCTGTTTGACAGCTATATCAGGTAGAACGCACCTAGTGGAATCAAGAGATGATATCGATGAAAAGTTCTTAGCAAACAATTCAGCTTTGTCTTTAGGTGAGGTGACAAAGTCTAAACCATACAAGAGAGGTGGAATTACAGATTTGCCTTTATTATTGATACTATATATTAAAGATTCTCCAGAAGTCACGAGAGCCTAATTTTTATGATGAAATACAAGATTTCATGACCTGAGAATAGCAGGCTTTGGTGTTAGACAAAGCCTTTTTACAATGGTTTCTAGCAGTAATAAACAGACGTCTATTTTCTGGAGAATTGTTTTGCTGGTAGATATGGAAGTAACAGTTTCGATTGGCAATTGCAGCAGTACAATGTGAGGAAAACCATGGAAAAGAGTGCGGCTTGACCTGGAATTGTCGAGAGGGAATAAAGGATTCCGTTTTAGGCTGAATCCACAAAGTTATGTCAGAAGCACATTTGATTTATCCATGTGCTTCTTACATAACTTCGTTGATCATTTATTTGATCCACGAAGTTATGAAAGAAGACAAAAGATTTCTACCCAAGGGCAATCACGAAACAAGTCCCAGTCACCTTTAAGGAAGTTGTAAGATAGGGGGATTCTGATGATGAAAAAGAATGAGATATTAGTTTTAGAGAGATCAAACAGCGATCAAAAGCACCTAAAGATGAATGTGAAGAAACTGAGCACTGACTAGGGTCAGAAACAAGACATAAATCGAGTAGAGAAGGTAAATGATTCGGATTGTCTGGAAAGCAAGCTGGAAATTTGAGTTAGGGATTGAAAAAAGCAAAAGTTGTGGGCTTTATTGCCTGCAGAGTTAATGACACTAGAGCCAAGCAATTCAATGTGATGAGCATTAAAGTCACTGACAATAACAATATTAGCTGAAGGATAAAGAGAGAGGGCTTGGTCAATATGATCAGAAATAACATCAAGAAGAGTACAGTCTTGAGATGAAGGAAAGCAATATAGAACAAAGAGAAAAGCGATAGAGTAAAGTGGTGCTAAACGAAAGCACATAAAAGAGAAATCTGTGGATTTGAACCTAGAAATGGGTGAATTCTTACGAATGTAAATGCCCAGGCCAAGCATGTGACTATTGGAGTCTTTATGAATTAAAGGAAGATAACCATCATTACTAAGATCACAAGATGTGACAGCTAAATTCAAATTAATCTCACAAAGAACAAGTAGATCTGGTGAACTTTGCAAGAGATAAGACGCAACTAAAGAAAAGTTACTTCAAAGACCACGAATGGTTTTGAGAACTTGGTGATGGCAATGGTTTTTTTTGTTTTATACTTTTTGTTACTTTATTCATTTTTAAATTTGTTGAAAATAAAGTAATTTTCTTCTATTAGCAAGTATGGGGTAACTTGATACAGCATTTGTGGCGTGCCCTAAAACTGTAAAATAGTACTTCATTGTGTTATAAACAGTTTTAAAAATCATTTCTTTACTTTAAGTATATACAGTAGGGATGTTCTGGATAACATTTTTTTATTATTCGACTAGAAATTGAATACCCAGATATTTAAAAAATATCCGACCAGATAATGTAACTCAAATAAATTTTTATATATTTAAAACATGTATTTTATAATGACAAAATTTAACTGTGAAAAACCTTCAAAATGGTGAGTTTTGTTAGGAAACTTTTTAAAATTAATGATAGCTGTGACTTCATAGTAATATGCATTCCATGTGGAAAGCAGATAAGCAGAGGATGTAATTAATCTGGTCAGAAGTCATTTTGCACAACTCCATTACATAATCACGCAAAAGCAATTTCATTGTCAATTGTATGAAGAGGAAAAATATTTTATTTACTATTAGCATGAAATATCCGGTATATAAAAAACCAGATAAAGTTATTATCCGGTCAAATATAAGATACAGAATAATACTTCTATCCCGCCAGATAGTTTATCCGAGACACCCCTAATATACAGTCAATTTTAAAGAGATTTGTGTAAATATAATACTAGGAGATTTCCACCAATTCGATACAAAGCCATTATTTATTTACACTTAAAAATGACATTTAAAACAATATATTATCATGATTTCTGAAATGTTGGATGCATTATTTGGGTTACAATTATTAATTTTTTTGTCTTTCAAGAAGAAATGTGTTTATTTTTATTTTTTATTTACTCTTATTAATGACGGTTATAGTTTGTATTAAGGTACCCCATGGTAGAAAAATTAGAAATTTGTAAAAAGTGGGGTATAAAAAAACAATTATAAAAAACGTATTATAAAAAACGATTAGGTATTTATACACCTAATTGTTTAGAATCCACATTTGTTAAAGTTATATTTTCTAAAAAGACTAATATTATTGTTGGTTGCATTTAGAGACACCCTTGCATGGATATAAATATTTTTAGTAATATCATGTCTGTCTTACTTCAAAAAATATCTGCTGAAATTAAATCTGTTTTCTTACTTGATGATTATAATATTGATCTGATGCAATCAAATAATGACATTGTGACGTCTGATTTTTTAAACTTATTTTCTTTTTATAATATTCACCCTTTTATTACTTTGCCGACTAGAATTACTGATCACTCTGCTACAATTATTGATAATATTTTCTCTAGTTTAATAGCTAATGAAATTGTTTCAGGAAATTTAACAACTTCTGTTTCTGATCACTTACCTCAATTTTGTATTTGTCAGAATTTCAATAAATTATTTATACCACCCAGACACAATTTACAGGGTGACAACCATAAGGTGAAACACATTTTCGAACTCCAATCATTTATTAACCCCTTACCATATGACTTTCCTCTTGTTTACAGTTTGTTTTGACATTTGTTTAGAAAAAGTTTTAAAAATTTGACGAAGAAAAAATGAGGGATTGTATGAAAAATACAGATCTAAATCCTATCAGGGAGCTGATAATTTCATTACACAAAAAAAATTTAAGTCAAGCTGATATTTGGAGACGCCTAAATGATATAAAAGTCAGCAAATCATTGATTAGTTGAACAATTTCTTGTTACAAAACTACTGGGCAAACAATTCCAACTAAAACTAGAAAAAGAAAGCGCGTCAAGCGCACTCCAGCAATCATCAAAGTAATAAGAGAACGTTTACGAAGAAATCCTGCTCGCTCAGGTCGGCAGCTGAACATGTCATATACCTCTATGCAAAAGGTTATAAAACAAGATTTATAACTTAAGTGCTACCGTAAACAAAAAATTGCCGGCCTCACTGACAAAAACAAGGTGGAAAGAGTCAAGCCTTGCAAATCGCTATTGAAGCGGCACGGTGGTGCAGATATTGTTTTTTCGGACGAGAAAATATTTACTTTGGAGCGCCCGTTGAACAGACAAAATGACAGAGTTTATGCTGTAAAGCTCTCTGATGTTCCTTTAAACGTTAGAACTGTCCCTCGTTATCAGAACGCTTCGGCGGTCATGGTATTTGGGGCCATCTCGAAAAAGGGGAAATTTCTTCTGAAATTTATCGATAGAGGGGTGAAAATCAACAAAGAATACTACTTACAGAATGTGATCAAAGATTTGATTGAACCTAAGGCTAAAGAAATTTATGGTGATGATCCATGGGTGTTCCAGCAAGATTCTGCCCCTGCACACAAGGCTATTGTTGTTCAAGATTACTGCAAGCGAAATTTCCCAGATTTTATCGATACCAAAGAATGGCCTGCTTCGAGTCCTGACCTCAATCCCCTTGATTTCTTTGTCTGGGGATACATGCTACAAGAACTGGGAAAGCATAAATTAACAACTTTGGACCAATTCAAGGAACTTTTGATCGACATTTGGGACAAAATGCCACAAGAAACCGTGCGTGCCGCGTGTGAAAACTTTTTCAAGAGATGTCAAGCCTGCATAAAAGCAGAGGGCGACAGGTTCGAATTAAACCAATAAAACTTGTTAAATACACTTGTAGCTTTCTATTGATACCACTTTCGAATAAATATAACTCTTAAATTTGAAAATATAGCTTACTTTATGTGTTTCACCTTATGGTTGTCACCCTGTACATAGGAGGAGAAATTTAATAAAGAAAACTTTAAATCTGATTTGTCAAAAATTGACTGGGACGATATTACAAAGTCCAATGATACTAACACTAACAATGATACTAAATGTTTATAAAAAACTTCAAACATCGATTCAAGCAATGGATTACAAAAGGAATTATAAAATCTATACAAGTGCAAAATCTTTTCCAACAAAAAATATAAAGATCTAAAGATCTTGTTAATAAAAAAAATTTTAAAGTATTTTTAAAAGATATAAACATGATAGTTATAATAATTAAACTTAAAAAAACTCATTTATTCAAACTATAATTTGCAGAGTAAAATGTCTGGGGTCAAATGGAATAGTTAAGAATTTTAATTAATAATTTTTTATAGAAGAAAGATTTTTCCTTTTTTTTTTAAAGTTGAAGAGAGTATTGAGCTGTATTTAAATATATAAAAATCTTACAACTTTTTTTGTAAATTTTTTTATGAAACTTTATTTGATTAAAAAAAAAATTTATTCCATTCCACACTGACATTCGGGGAGAATGAAATACGCAAATATAAGTATAATTAAAACAACACTTTATTAAAAAAAACAAAAAGCAATCAATAATAACAATTGAAAAAACAATCAATAAAAACAATTAAAAGAATCAATCAAATAAAATAAATTTTTTTATTCTTGAGATGATGTAGAGTCGTTTAGAGGTACCAGAGGTTGAGTTGAGTTTTCACTTGTGCGGCACTTTTTGGTACAATAAAACACAGCGCCTTTTACGTATTGCTTTGGTATGCATGTTTGACATAGACAAACCTTGCAATTTGAATTTTCACACTGGTACCATTCCATATTTTGACTTGCTGAAGTTTCGCCCAAAACTTTACGGCACTTTTTACACTTAAATTGGTTTGCAACTAATATTTTCGTTGGACTTGTTGTTTGGTTTATTTGCTGTTTTCAATTAGAGCTAAACTTACATTGTTTTTTAGCTTTGCTGCTTTTTGCTCTCAGCATCTTTCAATCTTTCAAGTATTTCAGGTTTGTTGAGACACTCCATTTCGAATCTTAGCACATCTACATTTTTTCTTTTTTTTGTGTCAACGTGTTAGATACAAAACATTTGTTGCAAAGCTGCTGTAAGTGATTGGGGTGATTGCAGTTGTTTTGCAACATCTTGTTGAATTTCCTTTTGAATAGCCAGAGTTACTAGAATATTGAAGGTTGTTTGCAGACAAGGTGACTGCAATTAACAAGAGAGTAACTAGCGTATTTCATTCATTTATTAGAACCATTTTATAAAAACAATAAGTAAAAGTCATTTAAATTTAGTTAGAAAAATTCATTCATTGAAACTTATACAAAAAATTTATAGTTGAAGATTTATTGGTCACTTGAGACCTAATTTAAAAAAGTCGCTTTTAAGAAATAAGCTATTGCTTCGTATTTATTTATTTATTAGCGTATTTCATTCAATCCCAAAACACTCTGTTTCCGTTTTTAACTCATAACTTTTTTTCCTAAATAGCAAATTTAATTTTAAAAAAAGATTCTTGATCAGCGTAAAAAGTTGTACCAGTAAACATTTTAAGTTCAATGATACCAAATTTAATTTCCGAGAGTTTTAAATTCCCTTTTCAAACAAAAAATATATTCTTATTACTCATTCAAAATCTTATAAATTTATAACAAAATTTTTTTTATTAAAAAAAAAATTTTAAACCATCTTACTCAGAAAAATATTCTCTACAATATAATCAAAAAATATTTGCAAAAAAAAATTACTCAATAGTTAATTAAGAGCGAAAGAATAAACATTGTCATAACTATTTCATTCTACCCCCTATTTCATTTTACCCTGTTTTACTCTATAAATTTTTTTTATCTTATATAAAAAATTTTATTCACAAATAAAATTAATAAAAATTATTTAAAAAAAACTTAAGATGAAACACAAACCTGAAAGGGTTCAACTATGTCAGAAACTTCTCTAATGTCCAATGCTACTATTTGATGCGTAAATATTACTCCTGGAAATTCAAGTGCATGTGCTTTACACATTTTCAAGTTTAAACTTTTTAAATGAGCAATTTGATTGGAGGTTATTTTCACTTTAAGAATATCCTAAAAAAGAGAATAACATTTTTAAGTTACTTTGTTTAAGGTAAAACTCAAAACTCTTTACTGTTTAATTTGTGAAACACCAGGTTAGTAAACATATTAGTTAGTGGTAGATCTTATCTAGGTACCATCATAAAAAATTTAAATTTTTATTTTTTTTAACTAAACCAATCTCATTATATAGGTCTTACTAAATGATGAATTTTGATACCAAATTTAAAATCCTAGGTCAACTAGATATGCTAAATAAAGGTCAAAAAAATACAGTGGACATCTTAATAAAGATAGAGGAAATTGATTTCAAAAAAAGAAAACTTTAAACAATATCGCATAAAATATACAAACAATATACAAAATATAATTTTATTAGTATATTTTATAAAATCACCAATAAAATTTAAATTTCACTCTTAACACTCAAATATTATGATTGCATAAAGTTTGAACCCTTTTTTAATTTGAGTAGTTAAAAATGTATACATAATTTGGCACAACTTTTAGAAACATAAGGGAGATTTTTAAATAACAATTAATATAAAGCATATGAAAGATCTATAAATAGTCTATGTTAGTATGTTACTTTTATTTGTTAGCCTTTATATTGGTATAATGAATTCTTTAGGTGAAAATTACCTGTTTTTACCAAGTTTACTTTGAAAATCATACAGTTTTTTTACAATAGCACTCTTAACTAGTTTAATCTTCACTTAAAAAAATGTAACAAAAGTGCATTATTTTGATAACTTGCAAACTGTGCATTGTATAATATATTTAATAAGCTATCAAAACAATCCAAACTGTGCATTGTTTAGATAACTTATTAATCAAAAAAATACAGAAAAACTGGAATATTTTTGAAGCAGAAGTCAAAATACAAAACACAACTAAAATGGAAGTTTATGAAGGTACTTGATCTTATTCATGAGCTGAGATTTATTTCAATGTTCAGCTATAGCAGCCAAATACATTTTTTACTTTTTGTTTTGGTTTAAATCAAACTTTTCTCATTTCCAATATCTGTTTTATTCCAAAATTAACACATTGGTTGAGAAGAAAAATTTTTCTAACTGATGCACTAAAGCTTTTTATTTCAGGAGGGATGAGAAACTGCATTCTGATTTTATGTTCTTGACGTCTAGTTGAAGAACATAGTTGAAGAACATACAGTATTGGACAAAACATTTGCAACC
The DNA here is from genome assembly GCF_022113875.1 of Hydra vulgaris. Lineage (NCBI taxonomy): Eukaryota > Metazoa > Cnidaria > Hydrozoa > Anthoathecata > Hydridae > Hydra > Hydra vulgaris. The sequence goes on along the minus strand of NC_061158.1, from coordinate 44,515,152 downwards.
AACATCGAACAATGCTAAAAAGTGTTCCTAATTTTACATGCTTTAAAAACGAAATGAACTATACTACCACAGCAAACAGTTCAGGAGTCTGGAGTCATAGCATGCCATGACATTAGCAATCAGCTGACAGGTAACAGTACACAAGCAGAATTTTGTTGACAAAAGCAATTTTGCAGCGGACAAAACAAGAGCAGTTTTTTGGTTTATTTCATTTTCTTAAGTCTGGTTCGTGTCAATGTCATGGAAGTTTTTTAATAATTAAAGAAAGTATCCAGAACCATGCAGAAGCTTCCAGAAGTTTCCAGAAGAAGCATCTGGAAGCATCCAGAAGTATCCAGAAAAATTCAGAAGCATTCAGACGCACCCAGAAGCTTCCAGAAACATCAAAAAGAAATATCTAGAATCTTCCAGAACAGGTTCACACAGGTTCATTTTACTATATAAGAGACATGTAAACCGACATGTAATTCAGTCAGTATATGGAAGTCAACCAGTCAGTATTATCAAGATTTTATTTATCGAAGTTTATCGAAGTGAGTTTTATCAAAGTGTTTTATCAAAGAACACCAATACAAGAAGTGAAATACAACAAGCGTTTCATTACATCAATACAGTCCCATCCAACCAAGACGTTGTGTTTCACAGAGAATTATTGTATCATCACAAGGTAAATGTAACACGGTAAGCCTTGAGAAGTGTGATTATTTATTTTATTATCTTTATGACTTCAAGTGTAAAAATGGCTCCCGACAGTCTTGGATTGGAACTAAGAAAAAAAAATATTGGTGAATACATAAGTGGAATGTCACAAAAAAGTATAAGTAAGTATAAATATCGCGTGAAAAAATGGACCGTATCAAGACTATGTTCAAAATATTGTTCTACGGGGAAGTTGGCAGTAGATAACAAAGGCAGAAGACAGCGTTCCACCACTTCTAGAGAGGATTCTATGATCGTCAGATTCATCAAGAAGGATCCCTGGATATCATCAGTCAAGATACAAAAGCAATTAGAGCTGCCTGTATTGGACCGAACAATCAGACAACGTGCTATTGAAGCCGGATTGTTTTCTCGATGCCCTGCAAAGAAACCGCTGATTTCACTAAAGAACCAGAAGAAAAGACTCCTGTTTGCTACATCTCATATTGACTGGAATGTGCAGAAATAGCGAACTTTTCTGTTCAGTGATGAATTGAAGTTCAACATTATTGGGAGCGATGACGTCTAGAGGTGTTTTTCTGCTAACGGTCTAGGTCCAATACATTGAATCGATGGAATAATGGACCGTTTTATGTATAAAAATATCCTTAAAGATGTTATGTTACCTCATGCTGAATGGAATATGCCAATAAAATTTTTTCAGCAAGACAACGATCCGAAACACACTACAAGCAGTGGTTTCAAGATAACCACCTATCGGTGATGGATTGGCCGCCTCAATCTCCAGATCTCAACCCTATCAAGAATCTGTGGGAGATTGTCAAAGCAGAATTAATTGTGAATGTGTTCGTAATAAGGATCAACTTTTTGAACAAATCCAAAAGGCCTGGGCAGCAATTTCACAAAGTTTCATTGATCACCTGATCGAATCTATGCCTCGAAGATGCAAGGCTGTGATCAACAATATAGGATTTGTCACGAAATATTGATAGCGAAATACAGCTTGGTCAACATTTGTGGAGTTGCACTTATTTTGTCAAAAGGAAATCCAATTTTTTTAATACTTTTGATTAATTTATTAATTTTCGTGTACAAATAATGAACTTTGTGATGAATAAAACTTGAAGAACATTGTCTCTAAATAGTTACATAGTTATTTCTCTAAATTGAAAAAATGCAGCACTTTTATATAAAAAAACTAAATTGGCATTATTTGGTTGCATTTGTTTTGATATCTTAAAACTTATTACAGATGACAAAAACAGAGACAAGCAAAAGAGACAAATAGAATGACAGAAGATATTGAGACAAATAGAATGACATAGAGACAAGGAACGACAGAATTTCCTAAAGATATTGAGTTCCTGAAGAGAGCATTCAAAGGTGAAATGGTTTGACGCTTGAAATGAAAAAGTGAAATGAAAAGTTTGACGCTTGGAAAGACAAATTGAATTATAAAAGAATCATAGATGGGAAAAAAGAAATGTTAGATATTAAAGAACGTATGCGTAGAGAAAAAAAACATGTAAAAGAAAACAAGAAATATCAAAGAGAGTTATAGAGGACATAGAAAGGATAAAAGATTTTGAGATCTTATACTATCTTCAAGTGCAAGTAAAAAGGTTGTCATTCATTTGATACAAAACTGGTCAAACACTATAAAACAAAACAAAAAATGTCTGAAAGCAACGTCTCAGTTTGTCATCTCCCCAGATCAATGAACTCTTAGATGTATTTTGCTAGGCGTTCTAGAAATTGAGTCATCTAAAGGACAGGGTTAAGCTATAGCTATTCAGAAAATTTTAGAGTATTATGAGCTCACTGACCAGATCATTGGTTGTAATGCAGATACAACAGCCTCTAATACTGGAAAATACAATGGAGAAATTATGTTTCTGGTGGTCCGTGTGCTTAAAAGCCCTGTGCTATGGCTGTTCTGTAGGTAATTAAATATTTCGATAACATATTTTTTAAATTTTGTCTAACTGTTGAAAATTTTGTAATTTTTTTATCTTTTAAAAATTGTTCCTTTTTTTTTTTTTAATTATTCACTTCCCCAAGGCTGAGAAGACCACTACAGTAGAGGAGGCTTCTTTTGTGATTTTAACCCTCTCTCAACTCTATAACTCCGAATCACAAACCTCAATGAACAAGGCTGCTGTGCGGAGAAACAAGTTAAATGTGGTACTACCAGAGATGCAGTGGGGATCAAACTCGGAACTTCTCGCTTATGAGGCAAGCATTCTACTACTACACCACAATAGCATCTTTTCAGGCACCATATATCTAAAAAACATATTTCCCATGCAATGGATTATATACAAGGTTCATAACAAAAAGCAGCAACACATCTAAAAGTTGGCTAAAAGTCAAAAAGTTGGCTTAAAAGATAAAGAATAAAGGGAAATAGAAAAAGTCAAGTGCATACACCACATAAAAAAATCTGTTCTTATTAATAAGACTACCTTCACAAAAACTTCTGGATCAATTTTGAGTGATTGCACAAATTGAACAATAGTAGTAACAAGATCTTGTGGAGAAAAACACACTAAAAATAAATTAATCTCATGTCCACTTTAATTCATTAACATTATGGGTTAATTCACATTTACAAAAAAAAAAAGCAAACCATATAAACTTAGAAAAAAACACTTACTAAGCTGGTTAAAAGTCAGCGAATAAGAATGAAATAGCGTTAACAAGTACAATCCCATACGATAAAATACCTTTGGTCCTTCAATCAGAAAACAATCAACAACTCTAACCTATAATTGAACTTGAAATATTTCTCAAGAAAAACTTTAACTTAAAAACTCAATAAAAATTTGTTTTGTTTAAAATTTTAAGACAGTAAAACTAAAAACAGTTTAAAGTTGCTAAAACTCTATCAAATAACAGTTGCTAAAACTCATCAAATAACAAATAAAAAATAAAATAATCAAAAAAAAAAAAATTAAAACCCACTACAGGTGCTGCGTTATTTTAAAAAGGAATTAGATGTACCATAATTTTTGACTCCACAACGCTTCAAGAAAGCTCAAGAGAAATAAGAAAATTATTTTGACTTGAAACATTGTTTGTTGCAAAAAAAACTAACAAACAACAATGCAATGCAATGACATCGCAAATGCGGAAGCATTTTTTTAACGGTGAAAAAGAAAAAAAGAGAAAAGGGAAGGCAAAGGAAATTTTTTTGAAGAGTAAAAAAGATTAATTAAAAATAAAGTAAAATAAGAAAATTATTGAAAGGTATAAACGAATTAAAAGATTGAAGAAAAATAAAACAATTAAAAGCAAAGTACCAATTTAAAAGAAAAAAGTTCAAAATAATAATAGAAAGAACTAGTTAAAGCGTTAAAATAAATTGCTACCAATTTTTCTACACCTTTTTTTTTCCGACAGAAATAACAAAAGATTATTTATTTATTTTATTTTGTAAAAGTTTTTGTGTTGACGTTTTCATTTTGTAGTTTTTGCTTTCATTTTGTAGTTTTTATTTTGAGTAAAACTTGTTATTATTTGTGTGTTTGTTGCTAATTATTTTTATACTTGTTCTCTGTTTTTCTATTTTATCGAATATACTTCACCTTTCTTTTTTTCGCCAAAAATAAAAAAAGATTGTTATTATTTTTTAATTTAATTTTATTTTGTTGAAGTTCTTGTGTTTGCCTTTTCGTTTTGTAGTTGTTGCTTTCATTTTGTAGTTTTTGTGTTTTGCATTTTCTTTGTGTAAAGTTTGTTTTTATTTGTGCTGTTTTGCTACTATTTTTATTTTTGTTTGCAGTTGTTATTGTGTGTTTTCATATTTTTTGTCTTATTATTTAACTTATTATAGCTTTATCTTTATTATTTTTTAAAAATTAATCTAATTTACACATGCTTTTATTTATTATTATTGCTGTTAATTTTTTTGTTTGTTTGTTTATTTTATTTAGGTGTCACTCTATGACTAATTTTTAACTATATGAGTGACACCTAACCTAAATTTGTTAAATTATAAAAAACTTGTAATTTTTCAATTTTTGGTTAAATAAATAATTCTCACAATGTATAATAATTTTAAAAGATTTCAATTTGATCAGGCCCAACAAGACATATATGTCCCGTACTAATTAAGGCTATATAGAAGTTGAACTTATGTTTATGACACACTTGATCAACTTAATCAAAATGCCTCATTTTTTTTTTTTTTAGTATTTTTCAGTTAGTAATTTTTTTCAAATAATGATTAAAAATAATCATTATTTGAATAATCAGATGTAAAACAAACATTACATCTGAATTAACATTCTTGTATTGTTTTTTTTTTTTTTTTTTTTGGCAATTTGTTGTTAGACAAAAATGTCCAGTCAGGCTTTTTTTGTATGAGCATATATAATCCTTAAAAAACATTTAAAATGCTGATAACTGTCATACCTTAGACCTAAAAAAGTTAAAACATTTCTTGAACTTTCATCTAAACAAGGGGTGACGTCATTCTTTTTTTTTAAGAGTTAGAATTTTTTTTGGTTTTGTTTACAAAAAAATAATATTGTTTTTTACAAGAAGAATAATTGTTTACAAGAAGAAGCGATATCAGGACAATTACAATACAAAATAATAAAAAACTAAATTATTGTAGAAAATAAAGAATTATATCAAAAAACTTATATAAATATAACTTAAATATGTAAATTATCTAAAAGCTATTTTTAAAATGTTTAAAATTTTTTTATATAAATTTAAAAATTTTTTCTGTAGCTAAGCCCCCTTTTAATTACTTTTTGTACAAGAAAAATATATAGAACAGAAACATACATTTTAGACCTTGGATGAAAAAGACCATAATTCTTTTTCAACATTTACCTGAAAACATGTGTCCGCCACATGTTGATCTAATTCAAAACAGGTTGTGCACCAAAATAACATGTCTATCTTTAAGACAAGTAAAACTATAAAACAAAGAGTTATTACAAGGTTTTTTCTTTACATTAAAGTACCCTTTACACTGAGACTCTGAATAGTAACAAAAAAACCTTACCAAATTAGCGAATGATAGTCGATCAAACAGCATTTTTTTTAAAGATGGAAACATAACCAGTTTAGTCCCCTTAATGCAAGGAGAAAGGAAAGACTCAAGTCTGTTGAAAATCTTTTTCTATATATAAAAAAAAACAACAAAAAATAAACTAACATTAAACAAATATTAAATTTTATTGTATTATTTAATATTTTAAATTTTACAGGGTACTTTATTTTTATTTTATAGTTACACTTACATTTATTTTTATTTTTTTTTATTTTGATTCACTCCAATGAATTGATGTGTATGTATACCACCAAGCCAAGCATATGACTATTGCAGTCTTTGTGAATCAAAGGATATTACCCATCAACACTGAGATCAGAAGAAGGAATAGCAAAGTTTAAATTAGTCTCACTAAGAGCATGCAAGTCTGGTAAATTTTGCAAGAAGTAAGATTCAACTGATAAAAGATTGCTTCGCAGACCACAAATATTAATCAAAGATATATTAAAACAGTTATTTTTTTCAGTCCTGTTAATTAACCTTAAGCCCTAACATAGGGCTCCTAATGTGGCCTCAACAATGCACACCAAAAGCATTAACAGGGATACCACCCATACGCAACATGGCACTGTTAATACTCTGATATTTTGTAGCTGTTGATGGAATCAGCCTCTCTGAGTGCTAACACAGAGTTTGGGAGACCTTACTACCAGCCGGCCTCAGAACCATTAACCTGAGTTTTAGAGCTGCACCCTCATTAGGAGATAACAGGAAGATCAAGGAGGTACAAGCAAAAACCTATGAGAAGTCAAGTCAAGAAGATCCAGCATTCATCATCCTAGGCAGGAAACAATGTAACACAGGATTACATCTACACCAGTCTAATAGATGAAAAAAGGGTTCGAGGCTGGGTAACAGAATTAATCTGCTTACCCTTAAAGTCTAAGCCTAGGAGGCCTCCTGCAAACATTACCTTAAAATATTGGGCATGAAATTTTGGAAATGCATTAGGAAAAATATTACATCTAACAAAACACAAGAGATAAGGGCGAGCATAGGTTTTATAGTTGGAGTGTCTAGCTAGTTAATAAGTTCACACTGCATATTAGTAATAAAAAAAACTATTAATGAGCCTGTATCATTGTATTAATAGTAACTAAAGTTTTTTTATTCATTGTATTTAATTTAAAAGAACAAAAAAAAAACTAATTTACTTCCAACAAGGCTGCAACCAACCACTATTTAAATTGGAAATTACAAGAAAACAAAGAATATTTTTAAAGAGCAAGTAAACAGTTGACAGAAGACTTAAAAAACTTAAAATTGTATGAGTCAGGAAAACATGAAGATAGTGTTTCAACATATTGATGTGTGAGTAAAGAAACTAGATAAATAAGTTTTTATGAAGAAATAGATACAGCAAAAAAATGCTGATTGGCTGAGTGACAACTCAACTAAGAATGAGTTTTAGGTTGATGGAACTAGAGATGATAGCTTGCTCAAGCAGCAACCATGATAGAATTGTAAAAAAGAGATAAAGACGCACATTTCTATGATGAAACAGAAACTCAAGCTTGGCAGGTTTTAGTGCAAGTAAAAACTTCATTTACAATATGCTTTTGGACATTGTCTAGAAGAGAAAGGGCATCATTAAAAGGAACAGCCTGAATTTAAAAATATTCTAAACAGGGATGAATAAGAGATTTGTAAAGTTTGAATTGGAAGTAAGGAAATGGCAAGCATTATTAAGAGAGGCAACCTTAGCAGAAGCTAATTTGGAATAAACTTGACTTTAGCAAAGAAAGCCAGAATGATTTTGATATATAACAAAGGATTAACTTGTTTCTCTGGTATGAAGCAGACAGAAATTATAAGATAAATTAGAGGAAAAGTTCTTTGCAAATAGTTCTGCTATATCCTTGGGCAAGGTAATGAGATCAAAACCATGTATAGATAACTATAGAAATTCATTATGTTGATGTTAACTGAAGTTATTTATGACTTGTATGAATGTTTACTCATTGTATTAAAGGTAACTAAAATTTATTTATTCTTTATGTTAATGGTAACTAGGGATTATTTGTTTGTTTTGTTAATGGTAACTAACAATTATTTATTATTTTTGTTAATGGTTACTAAAGGTTATTTATTCTTTGTTTTAATAGTAACTAAAGATTATCTATTCTATCTATTAATAATAACTAAAAAAAATTTATTTATTGTGTTAATAGTAACTAATGGTTATTAATTTTTTGTGTTAATGGTAACTAAAAATTATTTATTTTCTCTATTAACTAATGGTAACTAAAAACTATTTATTTTCTATAGCAACTAAGTAATATTTATTCATTGTGTTAATAGTAACTAAAGGTTATTTATTGCTTATGTTAATGGTAACTAAAGATTATTTTCTGTATTATTAGTAACTAAGTAATGTTTATCCATTGTGTCAATAGTAACAAAAGGTTATTTATTTGTTGTGTTAATGAAACTAAAAATTATTTATTTTCTCTAATAATAGTAACTAAGGAATATTTATTTATAGCTTTAAAGGTTATTTACTTTTTGTGTTAATAGTAACTAAAGATTCTTTACTTTTTGTAACAATTTTAACCAAATGTTATTTATTCATTATGTTAATAGTAATTAAAGGTTTTCTATTTTTTCTGCTAATGGTAACTAAATATTATTTATTCTTTCTATTAAATGGTAACTAAGGAATATTTATTTGTTCTGTTAATAGTAATTAAAGGATATTTTTTTGTATCAATTTTAACCAAATTTTATTTATTTTTTGTGTTAATGGCAATTAAAGGTTATTTATTATTTGCATCATTAATTAAATTCAAAGGTTTTATTAAGCAACAAACATAAATCAATGAAAAAGAAAAATTTATAACAAAAATATTATTTACTCATGTTTTGATAAACATAACCATAGCAACAAAACAGCCACATAAAAAATTAGATTAAATAATTATTTCAAACTTATTAACAGTACCAAATGCAACAAACTAAAAAACAATTTAAAAAAGTTAAACTTACATCCATTAATTTTAGAAGATCTTGCATTGTGCAGTCAGTGGCTGTGTTTTCAGATTTGGTCTCATCAAGTACATTTTTGCTCAATATACCAGTTAAACAGGCGAAAGTGTCTTCCTCATTCATAAAATGAAGCATTACAGTAGCAATTGGTTCTAACATTGGACAATAGACAATATTTGGATTCAAGTTAGTAATGACATAAAGTATTTTGCATAATGAGTAACATCCAGCAGAAGTTAAAAAGTGAGAATTAGTTGCTAGCTTTTCAAGATTATAATGGAAATGACCTTCAAAAAAAAGTTGTAACTTTTTTAATATAACTTTTGAACAATGTAAACTAAACTAAAAAATTTAAATTAAATAAAAGTAAATGATAAATAAAAATAAGAAAAATAATAAATATAAATATATTCATATGAATAAAATTTAAAATGTAAATTTTTAAAACTTAAAAAAACAAACAAAAAAAAAAACTCATTTAAAAAAGACTCATTAAATTGATGATAAATAATAATAACAAAACACAGCATAATAGCTTTTTTTGTTTATTTTAGGTTTTTGACTAAAGTTTCTTTTATCGTTACACTTTATTGATTACACTAATAGGGTGACTGTTAGGTCATATCTGAATTATGGTAAGTATGGTGACAATATTACCTATGATAAAATATTAGTACTAAATAAAGTTACTATATATAATAACAACATGATATTATATATCACTATATTACATTTGCTAATGAGAATTTATATTAATAGTAAATATTTTATATATTATAATATTTATTATTTATTAATAGTATATATTTTATATTACAATATTAATAGTATATGTTTTATATATTATAATATTTTTTATTTATTAATAGTAGGTCCTATATATTTAATAAGCTCCTATATATTTTATATATTATAATATATATTATATATTTTTATAATTTTTTTGTCACATATAATATGTCACATAAATTATCTATACTATTTATACTTTTATCCATAATATTTATATAAGGATAACACTTATGTTAATAAAATAAATTAATTTGAATACAAAATTTATAAATGAAAAATGTAAATTCAATCTTACTCTGTCCAAGTAGGTTCTCACAAGTTTTTTTATACAAATTAGGAGTGTTTTTTAAAACCTCTAATCCACCTGAAAACAACAACCAGTATTGTTTACGCTGCTTAATTGAAATATTCTTACGAATTACTTTTTTAACTTTTACATATTCTTTAGAAGTTATATTATGCAAACTGGTTTTAGCTAGAACATTTTGAAGTATACAATTTTCTTTTAAGTCAAGTTCAGGTTGCTCCAAAATAGCAATTGAATGTTGAGCACTATTATCAACACAATTTTGTAAAATATCATGATACATCTTGTTTTCTTTTATGTAACAGCAACAACATTTATGTAAGGTAAATTGAAATACTAAACTGTAAAAAAAAAAAAAAACACAAAAATATTTATGAAAGTCAAAAATATAATTGAAATGCTATTCTTTATTTGATTTTTTTTTTAAAAAAAAAACATCAAAATAAAAATCTTTTAATTTATTATATTAATTATAATGATTATTATTAATAAACACAAATAAAAAATAAAAATTATAAAAAATCTTATTATAAATCATAAAAATGACTCAGTCACATGATTTGTATTCACAATACAAGTTCAATACCAACAATATTTTAAACAGAACTAGTTTTAGAATTTTTATTTGCTTTTTAAATAAAAATTATTTAATAAACCTTATATTGCAAGATTATGATTAATCAAGGATAACTGAAAATCACGACAAACCAATGATCACTTAAGATCCTAATAAATGAAAGATCAAAGGAAAAACCAATTTGGGGAAAAAATAAATTACTTTGAAGGAAAAACTGAAGAAAAGAATAAAAAAGAGACAGTGCACAGTGGAGTAGAGGTGAGCAAAACCCTTCAAAATCAACTTCTATATTGGAGTAATTTATTTTTGTAAATGTAATCTAGAGACCCCCAGCACTCTACCACTAATATAATTTTTTTCCTACTATCATTTTTGAGTTCAGTATATCAATATTACAAATATTGGTCGGAATAAAAAAAATCATATAAAAAAAATACGATTCCATGAAGACAATTTTAAAACATTTTAATTTTTTAAAGGTTTATAAAATAAAAAAATAAAAAATATATATATTAGTTCATAAACATCATAGATTGATAGAAGAAGATATATGAATATTTATTTTTCATGCTTGCATTTTTTCAAAGTGTTTTTCAAGAAAACCCCTTAATACGCGCAACCTTTTAACACTTACCTTTACACAAGCAGAAAAACACACGGTCACACAATGTTCAACTTTAAATTTCACTCTCGAAAGATGAAAAAGAACGGTTTTAGATTTTAAATCGTTTAAATCCTGTTAAAGCCTATTTTAAATAGCACTTTTAATGTTGTTGTAGAAAGTTATGGAACACATAAAATCACATAGCCTATGACAACTATGTGATTTTCGTTTATTAATTTTTTTATTTGTAATTATTTTTGTTATGTTCAAGCAGTTTTTAAATGTACATTTTTGTGGATTATTTTGTGTTAAATTTAAGCGAACATGTGTAAAAAGATAATTTATGGATGGGAAATGTTTATCAATTATTTGTATTTATATATGCAAATAGTTTTTATGTAAAAAGAAAAGTTTAGTTTATTAAAAAGAAATTATTTTGTTTACGAGAAAAAAAGATTTTTAGTTTCTCATTTTGTGGAAACCAAAAAAACTACATCATCTAGTATTTTTAATTTTAATTTTGTTCAAACAACTTTTCTTAAATGCTGTTTTTAATTAGAAAATTGAACTTTAAATGGATCAAATGTGTTTTGTACATTTAAATAACCCCTGGAAAAACAGTCAATTATTTGTGAAAAATGGTCAATTATAGAAAAACAGTCAATTATTTGTGAAAAATAGCATGCACCCTAATACAACCTAATATTATTATTTTACACTAAAACGATAGAGAGCACTACACAATGAAATTCTCCAGGCCAGACAAACTTAAATTTTATGATGAAAATGCTTTGCAGCTACAATACTAAGGTGTTCAGAATGAGGAGGAGTCAGGGAATCAGGCAATCAACCTGAGTAGGTGAAGGCACTTTTGATGTATAACTACTTCTGAAACCAAATATGCCCATATTTGAATTCTCTAACCTCAATTACCTATATTAAGACATACAACTGTCCCATCTAATTTGAAAACGATTGGAAAATCCCAGGACCGTGTCTAAAATGACCACCTGTATGGTTATGACCACTCTCAGAGACTAAATATGCCCAGATTTGAATTCCTTGATCTCAATTACCTATAATAACTATATTAGACATACAACATGTCTCATTTAATTAAAAAACCATTGGTACATTTCAGGACCACCCTTTACCACCCTTAAAATGACCATTAGTGCAGCTATGATCACTTCATAGACCGAATCTGCCTAGACTTGATTTCCATGACCGCAATTACCTATATTTAGACTTATTAACATGTACCATATGTCTATATTTAACCCATAAATAGTTTTGCCATTTTTAGACTTCAATTTTGGCCCATTGTACGGTACAGTGGTTTGAAAAGTATGAATCCAGATTTAAAGCTGACATCAATTTTATGAAAAATAAAACCCTTGATGATAGCAATAGTTTTAAGTTTATTAAATTTAAATAAATTTAGAAATGTAAAAAATAAAAAAAAGCAAAATTATCATTAACTTCATCAATTGCCTAAACATCAAACACCAAATGAATTGAAAATTATTATTTTTCAACATATATATTACTATGTCCAAGACTATTCTGTCCAAGACTATTCTGATTAGTGTTCTGAAAATGAATAATCTGTAATATTTATGGTAAAGGCAATTAGAATAGACCCATGTGCAAAAAGTAGAATGGTTAATTTACCTTTCTTGATAACAATATTAGGTTTACCTAGATATTAATTTACCTCCTGTTGGCAGCGGAGAAAACTACAGTCAAAAAGGTAGCTCATTTTTCATTACTTTAATTGTTAATATAATCCTCTATCAAATCTTTAATTCCAAATCACAAACCTTGACAAACAATATAAAACACAGTCTGAGTACAACTGAAACAAAACACAGTCTGAGTACAACTGAAAGATAATCAATATTTTAATCTAATGACTTATATGTATGTAAAAACTGTTATATTAGTGCTTAAAGAACATATTATATATGTACCTTAAGACAAAGAAAATTTGAGACATGCAAATTAAATTTCTCTACAAAACCACAAGGACACATACCATGTTATAGAAATGTTTGGTTATTAGGTCTGGACTAAAATTCTTGCCTCACCTCTTTTATCCCTCCTCCCCTCTTGTATTAAGGACTCAAAGAGTAATAGGTATTTTATTATAAAATTTTGGGTTTTTAGATTTCTCAATTAAATAACACCAACCTTATCTGATTCAAGGTTTCCATTAACTTATTTAATAGAATGCAACAAACATAAATCTCAAAATAGTATTTAAGGTGGATGAATTCAATTTCAATGATGCATTAAAGATGCCCTTGTAATACTCATAGAAGTGGGTACTCTATGTAAACCAAACCAGGAAGTGTCAGTGGCTAGAGCCAAAAGAAATGCCCAAACCAACTCAGTCAACCCACACAGCAAAAAGGTATTACTCTCAATTCAAGTGGCTATTGTATTGGAAGTTGTGGTGTACAGCTTTTGCTGAACACCACAACTACAGCAAAAACCTAGTGTGATAATCTGAGGCACTCAGACAACACCTCGCCACTTTTTTGAGTCAAAGCGTAAAGTGTTTTGCGCCAACAGCTTCCTTTTTTTGCCTAAGCAATAACATGAGGTAATAATAAGCAATTGACATAGTTTAATTTATTTTTATGTTTTTCATTTGAGTGTTTTTTGTCACTACTTTTTATAACAAGTAATATTTATAAAACTAACATAACATAGACAATAATTGTGCATAATAATTTTACATAATAATTTTTTTGTTTGAAAAATAATAAATTTTGAACTGTGATTCAAGGACAGGAAAGACCAAAACTATTACAAAAGTAATAACAGCTTTACTTAATATAAATAACTAACTTTAATCTATCTATAATAAGCTAAATAAAATAAAGTAACAAAATCAATTTAAAAATAAACTTTTTTCACTTTCTCCTATGTAAATAAGAGAGAACAACAAAAACTCTATTTCAAATATCTAATAATGCTATTTCGAATGAAAAAAATATTGACAAATGAAATATTAACCTAACTTATCTCATAAAGATCTATTTTATGATGCTTGTCAAATCTGAATGTTTTGATTCAAGATATTCATCTCAGCAGCAAGATATAAAATATGAGACATTTCAACCAATTCTATTCAGTGATTATTCTAATCTAATAATTATAGCCTAATAATGATGTAAAAGAAACTTAAAACAAGAAATCTTAACAAACAAACAAAAATAGATCTACTATTAAAATGTTAAATACCACAAATAACAGTTAAGTGTTTTGTGGTAATAAAGAGTTACCAGTGCAGCTAAACGTAATATTACAGGCATTAACAAAAACAACTTTCACACTATTGAACAAAGTTCAATAGTGTGAAAAAACTAAGTTTAAAAGCTATACCTCTACTAAAAAAAAATTAGAAAAAGTTGCATAAAAATAAAAAATAAAAACATAATCAGAGATCCATTAATTTGTTGGAAACTTTTTTTATTTTTTCAATATTGTTTAGGATTTATATTTTGAAAGCGAATTTAATTTAAAAACATTTTAAAAACATTTCTACTATTTGTTCTTTAGTAATGGCTAAATTGTGTAAATCAAAAATTATTTAAAAGTCAAAACATGAAAAATTTGATTTATTTTTTGTAGTTGCAGTTTTTCACGGTATGTAAACAAACACTTTTTCATAATAACAAGAATTTTTTTGTTGTGATAATAAAAAATCTCGGCAAATTTTAAAAATAAATAAATTAAAATTTTTAAACTTAACATTATTTACCTTCTTAAGCCAGAAATAATAGTTTATTCACAAAAATTTTTTAATAGAACTTAAATTGGAATTTACTTTTAAGTATTAATTTCGCTATTTTATTTTCTCTAAAAATACCGGTACCTAACGCTACCAAACAAATAAAAACGAAAGTTATACGTGCAAAAAGTTATATATGTGCAGATGACGCAATAAAATTTTCATAAATAACTTCAAATCAACTTTTGTTTTTAAACTAATTGTTTTCGTCTTTACGCTTCATCTGTAATCTTATAATTGTTTATACTATTATTACTTTTTATCTATAATCTTGTTATTAGATAATAAATGAATTAATGTTTTTAACTTTTAAACATGACACAACAAAAATCAACATGTTAAAAACAAAAATTTGTTAAAAAAAAATCACGTTTCAGGTTACCGGAAAGCTGTCAATAAAATACAGAAATGTTTTCTACTTTTTTCTATATATTATAGAAAAAATATATTTTTCTATATATTATAGAAATATTTTTATCTCAAGATATAGATTTTATATCTCAAGATAGTTTTATCTCAAATCCGTGCTTCAAGATTTCTTATTTTAAATAAGAGATCTTGAAGTCATATTTTAACGGTGCTAATTTACACAAGTGAAGAAAAATAGACTTAAAGTGGTGATGGAGTTTTCTACTAAACGTCTTTGAAAACGTAAACGTACTTTTTATCGTTTGAGATGATAAGAAAACATCTTAACATGGTACTGTTTCACGGTAAACATACGGCTTCATGTTGTTTTAAGAAAGTAATAATAAAGAGAGTGTCACTAAAAGTTATATAATTTCGAAACATTTATACTACGCAACTTTTACAAACTTTAAGAAGTCTTGCACAATATTTTGCCGAAAAAATCGTTTTCATAAAGTACGGATTTACGCATAACTAAATGAGTAATCTCAAAATTTCAGTCAATACAATCTTAGTCAGTATTAACAAAAAATATTGACGCCGTAACAAAAAAATAATGCAAATGAATCAGATAATATTTGTTGACAAACATATGAGACAGAAGAGGATTTAACTAATTACCTGAAATTAGTCTGATTATCTACGAAAAAATAAATTTGCGCGACGTTGTTTATTTGTTTATACTTTAAAACTTGTCTGACCAAAGCAGTTATTCCAATAAAAATCATTATATAAATATATATACAAACAAAAATTTAAACAAAAAACTCAAAAAATCTGTTGTTAAACAAGTCAAGTTTGATGGTATATATGAAAAGCTAGCTAATTTAAACTATTTAGTGCAAGTTACAAAACTATTTCTTTTGCATTTGAGAGTGATAAACTTATAAATATAAGTGCTCGGTGTAGTTAAGGCGATTTACAAAATATTCGAATACTTTTATTTGGAATTAGCAAGGTTTTGTCAGCCAAACAAGATCTTTAAATGTTATGATTTTTTTTGCTCAAGGTTTTTATAATATTTAAAGAAACTTTTCTTTTTTATATATAATTTTTAAAATCTTTTTACAACCCGTAATAATGTATCTAAAGAACACTATTTTGGAGTCTTTAGATCAATTCCGCTCATCGGCATTAACATGAATTTAGTTAAAATCTTTTAAAAAAGTTCCTTAATTTACTACTGATCCTAGTTCTAATTGGTTCTGACGTATATTAACTATATATAGTTGTCAAAGTACAATTTTTCTATCAATTTTCACAAAAAATACTGGAATTCCGACCAAGAAAGAGGTTATAATTATGGAAAATTTCCAATAAACGATCAGAACAGATCATATTGTTAAACTATAATGTTTATTTCACCTAAAAAACTTACCAATATAAAATCTTATTTAAATTTGAACGAGCGATTGTGATTTAAAGATGATTTTTTTTAAAAAAAAAAAAATTCCACGGTCTGGGTTTTTTTTCGCTACATTTTTATGATACCGCAAAATTTATAATTAATATTTTAATTTTTTGCGTCTTTTCATAATTCACAGAGCAGACCATTTAACGGAAATATGTCGTAGTCAACAAAATATCATAGAGACGCTATAATATTTTGACTACACCGAGTGCGTTAAAAACTAATTTTTTGTAAATTATTTATGAGCGTAAACAAAAAATTATATAGAAAATACAATCATTAGTTAGTTTTTAGAATTTTAACCTTAAGGCATGAAGATAAGTCTATCAAATCTTAGTTGGCCGAAGACAGCTTCTCTGTAATAATGACAAAAGTTTATTTTATTCCGCTTGACATATATATTTTATAACAAGGATATATAGATTTTAAATTTTTTTTTTAATTTAAATACAAAACGTTTAAAGAAGGTATTTAATATTATTTTAAAGTTAGCAAATTTTAATGCGGAAATTGTTCTCGAAATTAAGCAATAAAAGCTACAATTTTACTGTCCAGAAATTGAAAACCACAATACTAACAGTTGCTAATGAAACTATGCATGAAGCCGTACAAAATCTGTGAACACATATTTTATCGGACAAATTATTCTTATTTTTATATGAAAGTTAATAAAATATAAGCACCCCTTGAAGACACGCAAAGTTGTATTAACGCTGTATTAGCCAACGTTGCATTAACCTGCTGGGTATCTAATTAAACTAAATTTTTTAAAAATTAATCATCTATACTTTGCAAGGTTATATACGACCAAAATTTAATTATTTAGTTACTATTTTTTCAATCACAAGAAAAAGACATAAATTGTTGATCACGTTTCAACATTTAATAAATGACGATGGTTTAATTTCCTTCAAAAACTTTTAACTAAATGTATTTACTTGTGTGCAGTCTTTATGCATAGGGACTAGGCTTATGGGACTATGCACAGCGCTTTTAAAACGTTCACTATCTTGCCCCGTCTTTCCATACTACTTTAAACTATATGACCAATTAACACTTATTTATAATTTATCAGATCTACATAGCTATGTAGATATTATCGCGTAATATAAATAAGTGTTAATTGGCAACATAGTTTAAAGTAGTAGGGAAAGACGGGGCAAGATGGCAAAAGTTTTGAAAGCCCTAAGTTGTTGCAAAACTATCTGCCATAAAGCAATAATACATTGTCAGCATGTTTATGTTATCATAATGATTCATTATCTACATGAATTTTCAGTTTGAAAGTAGAAAAACTTGTAATAAAAATTCAAATAAAAAGTTCATAAATTTGTCATCTGGTCTTGACCAGGGCAACATGATTTATTATTCGGTTTCTGCCTCTAATTTGATAAAATTTTGAAAACTACTCTTATTAAATTAACACAAAATAAACACGCGTTGCAAAATTGCATTTCTGAAAAAGTTACTCCCAAAGGACACCATTTATTATGAACAAACAAAACTGAGGTTTAAAGATCGTTCAACTCATTCCAGACCTCTTTTATTGGAAATGAATGTTCTTAACATATACCAGCAAAATATTTTTAATGCTCTTTTATTTATGTACAAATGTAAGATAAACCTAACCCCAATATCCTTTCAAAATTTATATGCAATAAAATAAAAAAACAAATATGACTTAAGAAATGACAATCTTATTCATCAACATTATTCTCATACAAGTTTTGGAAGATCTCTCTTTACATATCGCGGAGCTTATTTGCGGAATAAAATAGTTTTGAAAAATTTTAATTTTCCTCAAAGTCGGATTTTCTTACTTTTAAAATTAAGCTGAAAAAAGTTATCTTGTCAATTGATAATATCTTTGAGTTCTTTTGACTTTATACCTTTTAAAAAAGTGTGTGATTCTTGAATGTATTATTTTATTTTGAAATATTTAGTTTTATATATATTCTTTATGTTACTAAACGTTATTTTATGTTTTGAAATATCTGGTTAGATTTAAATTTTATTTCTAAACGTCATATATTGTAATTATTTAACTGGTTATAGGTATAGAGGTATTTTTTTTTATAGTTAAAAAAGTAAGCTTCTGCTATAAAATTGCGTTAATAATACTTAAAAAAACTAACAGGCGTTTTAAAATACAAAAGGTAAATACAGTTTCGTTTTCAACCATTTTTATTTGTTTGTTGAGTGGTTATATGAAAAGCCATCTTGACCTTTTTTCCCCTATTTACTTGTTATACAATTTATTCATTAAAAATCTTTCAGAATTGTTAGCATTAAAAATGGAAAAATTTTTAAGATTTTATTTTAAAAAAGTTTTTTGCAAGAATTTTTTGTAAATTGATAATTTTTAATGATAGTTAGCCATTAAGATAAAATTTTGACGGCGGCCAAGTTAATTTTGGTGAAATTTAAATTTTTCTGCCGTAATTTATGGAATGTGCCTATAGATATTTCCTAAATTATATTGCGTAATTTATGGAATGTGGTTATAGATATTTCCTGTATTATATTGCATATATTGCCACATAGATTTATACTACGCGTTGCCGACGTTTTATCATATGAATAAATGTTTTCAAAAAAAAGTACAAAGTAATCTTTACTTAGTACTTTTACACTTGACAAACATTGTTAGTATTATTGTAATAATTTAATCGGCGTTTTGTAAAACGTGTCCGATGTACAATGATGGCATATCTAAGAAAACTGTGTATTTTTGAAGTCGATTTATTTCTGTCATCGCCTTGTTAGGAGGCTCGACGGATAAAATGTTATTTATAATTTTGGTTGTCGCTAAACTACAGATATTTTTTTTAATTAAACTTTATATCCACGAAAAGACTAATTACAGCTGAGTTATCAAGCAAAAACTCATTTTAGAGAGTAAAAAAGCTCTAAAATATTTTGGTATCTTAGCAACTATAATACTTTACTGTCTTTCAGTCTTGGTCTTTTTCTTAATTTCGTGGTTTTTATTTTTTCTTGATTTGTTTAAGTGATATTTTGACTTAAATATACCTGGGGGTACATTTGATAACGATTTTACTGCCACGATAACATTATTTTTACGAATTATATGTACAAGTATATCTTTTTCACACTGTGCTCTCCTGAGACCACCAGTGTAAGTTTTGTTTAATCTTTTTTTTATTTATTTGTTCTTTATTACAAATATATATTTATAAAAATGGAAATAATTATAAATGAAGATTTTGTTAAAAAGAAAAGAAAATTTTTTTACAAATATATAAAGAATGTGGACACTCAAAGACAAGATTTGGCTTAGTACTCAGGTGGTTTATAGCCAGTCTCCGTAACTTTCGGGTTTCTTTTGCGATATATATATATATATATATATATATATATATATATATATATATATATATATATATATTTAATACATTTAGTATATTTAATACATTTAGTAAATTTAATACATTTATATACATTCAATATATAAATATATCTAATAATCAATCATATATTATGAATATTCTGAAAAATATTTTCATGGGTTTTTACAAATAATAATTTTACTAATCTTAAGTAAACACAAAAAATACAGATCTTTATATAATCAATAATAATTATAAAAGAGTAATGATAATAATAAAAATAGTATTTATAGTAATAAACATAAAAACTGCAATAATAGTAAAACAACAAAAACAATAACAATAATAATAGCAGTAATAATAACAATAAAAAAATAGTAATATACAGTTATATTTTATTCAAATCTATTGAAAAGAAATATTTGATAAATTCATATTCAAAAAATCAGTTTGATTTAAACTATGTTTTACTATCTAATTAAATGAAATCTAAATACTAATTACAGAAATTAAGTGCTCATCAGAAATTTCATCGTCTTAGTCGTCAACGCTTTCACTACCTTCTTCGCTTTTGAATGTTGATGTTGCGAAAATTTATCCTCGTAAAGGTGTAAATTTTCCAAGAACCGTTGTTGTATTTCTTTTTTTCTACATGAAACAAATTTTTTATTATTAGTACCAAGAATTTGCCATTTACCCAAATTATATCCATATGATATGTGAGCGATACATTCAAAAAATCGTATCAAAGCATACAGTAGACTAGTGCCGTACTGTAAAGTGTTAGATTTAGGCTTCAATGATTCTGTGGTATTGAATTCCTGTAGTTTAACAAAATCATTGGGAGAGGCTCCACATATCGGACCAGCTTGGTTTAAATTTGTTCCAGTTAATATATTTAAAATATTGATATCAACTTGCGTCGTAAATAAAATAAAGCTGATTTAAATTTTTTTATTATTAGACAAAAAAATCGTTATTTGCTCAAACTATTTATCCGTCAATGTCGTGTTTTTCTTTTAAAATGCGTTTTTTAGATTGCTCTACGTATTCAACTTAAAAACACAAAAATTGCTCCAAAATATCTTATTATCTTCAAACTAGCAAGTTTTGAAAATTGAAATAAATTTCTGAACATTGAAAAAATTCAATCGTGCAAAAATGTTTTTGGAGAAATATGGACATATTTTTAAAGTAACTTTAAAGTTTTGAAAAAAGTAAAGGAAGAAGAAATACTTCTACGCGCTTATTGTTTATACATAAATAACATAATAATACAATATTTTAGTTTAATTAAATATTTCGAAAAAGTATAAACCTGTATAAAAATAATTCACTTTACATAAATTAAAAATATTCATTATTTAAAAAGTTATGTAAAAGCCCACTTGCGGTACTCCTTTGATCCACTATTTTTTAGTGTCCAAGTCCGCCGTAGTCCATTTGTTTTTGTTGATTGTTTGTCTATGAACTGCTTGCTTAAATTGCATCTTCTTCATCCAATCCTTTAAATGCCTGGTGCTAATTGTTCATTATTATGGTAAAGCTACAGTTACGCGGCCTAAAATAATTATATTTTTGCTTGTTGCGCCAGGGGGTTTTGCTACATCGACTATCTTATAGCCTGACTCGCAACGGAGTGCTGCTACATCAAATAAAAGTAAGGCTCAAATAAAAGTAAGAGTCTGTTTATTTGTGAAAAGCATTATTTTTCAGAAATGATACTTCATAACGGTAACAGAAAGTCACTAAAACTTGGATCATTACCGGCTATGTGTTTACCAAAAAAAAGTTTTATGTCATCAATACCTATAAAAAAGGAATCTGCATTTTCAATCGTTGCTAAAAGAAATGTTTCAATGATTTCAAATAGTATTATTACTTTTAAACCTTTATATAAACCTTAAGAAGAGTTCCTAAATTGTATTATCAAGTTGTAGATTTGTGAATGGACAGTGAGTGTTAGTCCTGTTGTGGCAGAATTTAAACTTTATGACACAACCCTCGACATGAAATATATGTTAATGATAGTCTTGCTTTTATGATTCATATGTGTTCTTGGCTCATTCCAGATGATCATTTAGTATATACAAAGTATAAAAGATCAATTCAACATATTTTAGCTTCAAATCTTATTTCTGTTGTTACTTCTTTTAGCCTTTGTTCTTGAATAACTGATGTATTTGCATTAAAATCAAATCTATATATTAAACATTGTATTTCAAAAAAGTTTGATTTTTTTATCTATGAATTAGTTTCCCTTAAATCAGACAGAGTATTTTTCGATCTCAGTCATGTATTATGCTGATTGAGTTAGTGTAATGCTGTTCTCAATGCAAAAGCATTGAGAAAAAAAAAGAAATCATAAGAAAAAAATATGTTGCTAATGCTTGTATCCCTGCTAAATTGATGGCATCAATTAAATATACATCTCCAAATTGTCTGAAGCTTACATTACAGAGTGTTCGTCTAGAAAATAAAGAATTAAAAAATGACTTAGCTTTGATGAAGCAAGATTTCTCCATATATGAACCTGTTTTGGGAAGAGCAGCAAAAATATTTAAAAAGCTTAAAGCAAACGTTTTGCTATCATCCAGCAAAAACACGTTACTGTTTGGGATTAGCTGTAAAATCACCAGCTGCTTATGAAGCAGTATGATTGAATGAGAAAAATAGTTCTGGTTTCTTAGTTTTACTAAATCATAGGTGATTGCGTGACTATAAAAATTATGTGAAGCGAAAGTTAGGATTTAATATAATTATAATCAAAGAATTAACAATTCAAGTCGAACATTTTTCAGCTCAAGAAAAGTTTATTGTCCTAGTTTTTAATGAAATGAAAATTCAAGAAAATTTTGTTTGGGACAAACATTCTGGAGAATTAATTGGTTATGTTGATTTTGGCGATCCTATTGTTAATTTTGCAACATTACAACAGGCATACAAACTTGCTTCTTGTGTATTATTTTTCTTAATATTGTAAATCCTTGCAAAACAGTTTTGCAAACTTAGCTACTATTAATATTACATCAGTGGAATTATTTTCTCTATTTTGGAAAGCTGTACACATTTTAGAAATCTCACTTGGTTTAAAAGTAGTAGCAGTGACTTGTGATGAACATCATCAAATAGAAAATGCATTTTAAAATGCATTTTAATCTGACTGAGAAAGAAGGTAATAATGGTCATGTTGATGTGACTTACCGCACTGGCAATTTATTTACTGATGATGATGATAAAAGATTTATATATTTTATTTCTGATGTCCCTCATTTAATCAAAACAGCAAGGAACAGCCTTTCTCATTCATTTCAATAATATATGTGGAATCAGAGTCAACATATTTTATGGTCTCATAACTGATTTGTTTTATGAAGATTTAAAATGTCAATTTTATGCATGTCTAAAGCTAACTGTTGAGCACATCAAAATAACTATTTCCAGCTGTTGAATGTTCGTTTAGTTGCACAAGTTTTGAGTAATTCATGTAGTACTGCATTAGAAATTTATGCATCATCTGATACTGCTGGAACCGCACAGTTTTGCAAATATTTTGACGTTTTATTTGATTGCTAAAATGTTCGTAATACAAATGATTATATATTAAAACACTCATTTTTTTGAAACCGTTTTCTGATACTTGGCTAAAAGTAAATTTTTTTAAATACCTTTCTGATTGACTTTTTTCTATTGAATAAAGACCCGGGAATTTTTAAAAAGTGATTGAAGTAATATGTTTATTACTTAGCAAACCCATGAAGGTTTAAAGATCACAGTTAATTCTGTTATTGAACTTGTCAAATTTTAATTAATAAAAATGTAAGTTATGTATTAACTGAAAGGTTTTGTCAGGATCCTTTAGAAAATTACTTCGGACAACAACAGTCGATTAGTAGAAGAAAAGATAATCCTTCCTTTCTTTGATATTGGATTCAATGATAATACTATTCGAAATCAACATATGTTTCACCCAATAGCAGATAACTGTCTGAATCTTAATGAATCAAACAAAATGTCAATGAAGGAGAGTATGACACGTATACCACGACTTGCTCTGAAAAATCTGTTGATAAAAAAAGTTGACTTTTCAAGTGATTTAATAAAAAAAACTTTCTTATGTCTCCTTGTACTGCTGAAAACAAATAAATGAATTTGCATAAAAACGCCTATTACCATAGCCACAAATCTTACAATGTAAACAAGAACTTTTGATTTTGAAGATATTATTTAAATATTAGGATTTTTTATAGAACCTCTGATAACAATGAAATTGTATTTGGGACCTAGCGCGTAATCAGGGGTGATACTGGGTGACTTTCTTAAAGCTTATGTATTTTTCATTGGTATCACTGTATATATAAAAAAAGCATTTTCCCCAAAACCTGTCATTAGAACACCATAATTTTAAAAAATATTTGATTATTAGTTATTAGATTATTAGCTCCTCAAATTTGGTTTAGAGACCTCTAAAATTTGAAAAAAGCTCCCTAAATTTGCTGCCCCTTCTCTTATTGGGGCATGGGGGAACCTTTATATGTGTAGTGGTTAGAACGCTTGTATTAGAAGCAATAGACAGTGGTTCAATGCCTGCTCATAGTATATTTAAATTTAGCATAGATAAATTATTTCTTAGCATAAATAAATTATGACACCATGGTGTCATACATAAGTGTATGCATACACTTAGCGCAGTGGGCCAAACTGCTGCTTTCACGAACATTGGTTAATAATTTTGAATGGAAAGTGCTATTGGG
Organism: Hydra vulgaris; assembly: GCF_022113875.1. Taxonomy (NCBI): domain Eukaryota; kingdom Metazoa; phylum Cnidaria; class Hydrozoa; order Anthoathecata; family Hydridae; genus Hydra; species Hydra vulgaris. The sequence continues at coordinate 44,490,434 of NC_061158.1, read as the reverse complement.
TTGATTAAAGACTTTTTGGAAAGGTTTTTATGTTCAAATTTTGGAAAAACTAAAAAATTATTTTGCTGCAAGATATTTAGGTCATAATTTAAAAGAACAAAATATTGAAAATTTCATAAAATTTGCTTTATTATAAGTTTTAACAAAAATATGTATAAATGTTTATAAATATGTATCCATTTTTTATAATCTAAAGATAACATACATCGATGGCAAAAACAATAAAAAATATCAAAAGAAGTACTAAAGTACGTAATTTATTCATATATTAACATTTTAAAATATGAGTCATTTTCAGATGCAAATTTATATGAGATGTCTTGTTTATGAGAATATTTATTAGAACGTCCTCATACATACCAAAATTTGCAGAATGATTTTGACTTGTATCTCTTGTCAAAAAAAATTTCACTAGATGATATCCACATTCAGTTAATGGTGTCTGTTAAATTGACAATTTAGGAATTTTTTCTTGAGTCTCGTATGCATCAATCTTAATATTTTTTTGTTACCTTTTAACCTTAAATCATAAAGGTTTCCCAAACCACTTTCCTCATTATTCAAAATTAGTTCCTAAGAATAACCAATCAGTTTGTGAAGTGATTGTGTTATACTAATCCGTGGTCCAAATAAATTTATTTTTGTAACCGGTGGAAACTCGTTAAATAGGAATAAATAAAATCTGTACAATAGTTTTTTTTATTGACATAAATTTTTCTTTTTGAGAAAAATTCTTAAAGAATTACTGAGAGCGCCTATTCGAACTTTTGATATGTTGCATGGTATTAAACAGGCAATTGTGCAATAATTAAATCCCTGTTTGATTTTTCGTGCAATAGCTCGCAAGCTATATAACCTGTTTTTGTTTTTCTTTTTTCAATAGTATCAGGGTAGTCCCATTTTATACCTGTTTTTTTTTTTCAATCTCTGTTTATAATGAAGTCTCTGCTTGCTTCAATAATCTATTTGAAACACTGAAAATGGACTTGGAACAATCAAAAACATCAGCTTTTACATGTACAACAGTTTTCATGAAATAGTCAAATGTACCCAGTAAAGTATAAAAAACCTATGAAATATAAGTAATTTTTAAATTTAATAATTTTTAAAATCAAGTATGTTCATATATTAATAATATAGAATAATATAAACACTATTACGAGACACTAATTTACTTGTATTGGCTTTACATCACAGGTTAGGATTGGTTTAAAGATTTCTACGACTCTTGTGATATAATCAGGTTTTTTTTTTAAGTCAAAAAATGTCTTCTTCTTTTTTCTTAAAATGTCTTTAGCTCGTTAAATATTTCATTCATGGTTATAGTGAATGATTACAAAACCATTTTCAATTTCTTTTTCAATTTAATTTTTTTAATATTCAAACACTGATCTTTTGAGCATGTGCACATGATCACAATATGCAACTTCTGAAAAAAGATTTACTGCTTTCATATCCATCATATATGACTGCACTATCACTTTAACATTGAATTGTTCCCCTCTTTATACATTAAGAAACCTTTCTTTTTTAACTCTTCTATGTCAAAATTAAAGATAGACAATGATAGAAGAGTTTCTCTTGATTCTTTTCCCATTTTCAGACTCAGCGCTTTGTGACTCAGTGTGGCATTTTGTGACTTTTGCAACCATAGTAACAAACCTGAGTCTGTTTTAAGTGAAAATGGACAAAACAGCTAACATTATCTTTTTAATTGAATATTGCATGGCTTCCACAACCATAAAATCTAAACTTTATTTTCATTAGTATATTTTCAATATTTATATCTAAAAATATGTTCGCCAATATCCTTTGCATCGTCAGTTTAATAGCCTAAAATAGATTGTTTTCTTCGGAGATGTTTCCAACTTGGAAATATATTAAAATCAGCAGTTGAAAAAGTTTTTTTTTGGTTTGTATATGAATGCCTACCAATAGCACAAACTGTTTAAATTGTTTCTATTGGAAACAATGGAAATTTTGAAAAGAGTTATTCTTAACATACTCTTCAAGCAAGGTTTCCTTACCAGCCTTGAATTGTATGCGAGCATATTTTTTCAATCCATTTATTTTTTCAGCCCCTTTTTTTTTAATTAGTTTTTCTTCAGATGTTAAGATACTTCAGATACTAATCTAGTTAGTTGTACTAACTAGATTAAGTTTGGTCAAAAAAACTTTAATAGAAAAGAGGGCTAGATGGGGGGGGGGGGGGAGATGTTGGTCAAAATTGGTTTTAATACTTTTTTTAATTTCTAGACACACAATTTTACTGAATGCATCTTCTCCTTATAAAAACATGTAAAAAATAATTTAAAACTATTAGCATTAATATTTTTAAATATATTTTATATAAAAGTTATACTATAGGGGTAGGGTCATTATTTTATATTTTGTTTAAAAGTGCTAAAGTGGCACAATTTAGTTAAAAAGCATCTCACTCCTCTTTATTATAGGAGTTTAAAAATATATGAGTTTATTAATGCCAACTTAGCACTTTTTGAGATAAATTATTTTTTGTGATAAAAAGTTTGTTAAAAAGCACTAAAATTTTGAAAATTTTTAGTTGTTTCATTAGATATAAATGTAAAAAAATTTTGTGTAATCTATGAAGTTAACATTCACATTAGCATAAACTGCATTCTAAGATTGTTTCTACATATAATTATCTCATTAACACAGTTTATATAGTGACACTTTTTCTTATATAATACCAAAAATGACTTTTATATATCATTTATCACATATCTTTTGCAACAAACTTATGTTATTCAAACTAGTATTTTTGCTTTACAAATTATGCTTTTGAATTATCTTTTTTATAAATGAACTGGAAATTTTTTTGGTTTTCAATAGCTTTTAATTTATTTTGATAACATTCATTTTCCAGCAATGTCGACTGTTTGGCCCACTGTGCTTAGGTGTATGGTGTCATAATTAATCTTGACCCAATTGAGCTGGGAGCGGTTCTATATATATAATCTCAAATAGTTAATACAAGAGAGGACTAGAACTTTTCTTCATATATAAAATATTTTTTAATACAAATTTTAAATAGTTTTTTGAATGTTTGTTTTCTGGTTTCGATACTTTTAGTCAAAGTTTTATTTAAAGTTATAACTTTCATGAGTTTGAGGATAGTAACATTTTCATATAATTATTAAACATTCTCCACATGTATTAAGCATGCGAATATATATATATATATATATATATATATATATATATATATATATATATATATATATATATATATATATATATATATATATATATATATAATACATATAATCTGTAGTAGGGTAACCTGACCGAGGTAGGAGCTCCTTAACCTTGGATGGCAACCTTCCTACTGGTAGTATGACAATATTTATGCCTAGTTCTGATCTTAATGAGATCTCTCTCTCTCTCTCTCTCTCTCTCTCTCTCTCTCTCTCTCTCTCTCTCTCTCTCTACGAGTCAGTCAGAGCAGAAAGTTAATCTAAAAGTATTTGTTTATTATCAATTTAAAACTATTGTGTGTATATTATAAGGGTCCTTTAGAGTTAAGGTCTTAAGGGCCTTACCTATGAATTTTTGACACCAACAAGTTGAAACATTTGTTGCTGTCGATAAGTTCAGTTACTATCTGAAAGTTTAACTGACAATAAATCATTAAAATTTTCAAAAAAGTTATTGAAAAATGAGTTTTTAAGAAACGCTAAAACATGATTGCATAGTTCATAGCCAAAAAGTCTAGTTGTTTTTTAGTCAGATTATTAATGAAAATTCCTCTATCACGTTTAGTATTTTTGTAAAATTGTGAATAAAACTTTTCTGCATCGCCATTATCTTTAAAACTAGCTATTGTTGCCTCTAATAGAGATAGGGCTTGTTGTAAAGTTTTATGATTAGTTCTTAATTCATTTCTATACAAATCAGGATAGCATTTGTCGTCAATACAGGTAGTAAGGAGTTTATCGAGTCAACTTTTAATTTTGCTAAGAAGAATAAGGTGGTTTAGGATTTTGTAACGTTGAATCCAAAGGAATACTTTGATATTTTGAACTTGTATGCCTTGAAAGGCCTCTTTGAGATATGTACATCTTATAGGAATCTGTGCAAGAAGTTTTCAACAGGTTCACTAGGCAACTCCAACACCAAATCATTCTTCAAAGAAAAAAATAATATTTTAATATCAAATTCACACTTTGTACGTTTCTATACTTTGTACACTCTGTTCCTGGCCCTTTGACAGTTTTCAAGAGTTTTTTAACGAATATTAAAAAAAATAATAATAATACGGCCTAAGCGACCAGACTATCTATTTCTTATGACAATGGAAAAATTATTTATTAACGTTTGTTATAACTTTAAAGGGTTAAATATAAACTTAAAGGGTATATTTACAAAAAATGAGTTTCTGACAAAAAATCGGGTCTTAGAAACTATAGTGCGCTGATTTATAATATAACGATGACTTTTTAACTTACAAAAGCCGACAAAAATGTTTCCTGTGCTATCTTGAATCAAGCAGGTATAATAGACTAGAGGGAAAACGAAGTTAAAATGTTTTTTAACTTCGTTCTCCCTCATTGTCGTTTCTCAAGGAACTGTCTTATTAGTAACATAATTTTCCAATAAACACCGCGTAACTTTCATAATTTAAAGTTAACCAATCACATTCCACTCTAAAGAAAAATTAGTTAATGATATTGTTTCAAAACGTCGCAAGCAATTGAAGCATTAAGGCGAGTTTCCACTCATCCGTTTTTCAACGGGAACGGGATCGGAAAGGAAAAAATAATCACGTGAGCATGCGTAATAAAAGTTTTTATTTCTCCGAAAGAAAACTGCGCATGCTCACGTGATTATTTTTCCCTTTCCGGATAAGTGAAAACTCATCTTTACAAATAAAAGATGTAAACAATATTTAAAGTTAGTTTATTGATATTTTTTATATTGTGCTTTTTGAACGACGAATAATAAATTTCTAGATTAAAATTGAATTAATAAATATCTACATAAGAACTGGTAGTATTTTTGCCGGATTTATTTAGAATTTAGCATCTCTATATTTAGAATTTAGCAATTTGTTTTTAAATCCAGAAAAAATACTACAACACAAAATAAAATCCTGTGAGATAATAATCCTTGCCGAAAAAACGTTCTTTAAGAACGTAACAAACTTGTAGCTTAAAGCCAAAGCAAAAAGATAAGGTTCAACCAAATAGTAGAGTCTAAAACTTTGATATTTACACCTAGTATCGAGGTATTAAAAAATAGTCAACTTTTATGAGAGTAATCAATTTCAATTACAGCTTACAAAGGTTACAAAATAATTTTTTAAATTTTCTTTTTCCAACACATAAGCGCGGTTTTGACTTGCCGCTGGAATTAACACTGTACTACGATTTCAAACGATTTTCGGCTTCTTCTTTATCCCTTCGTTCTATTATACCTACTTGCTTGAATTCATAGCATTATGAATTCGTGTAAAGGTTAGAGTCAACATATAATATGATAAATTCATAACATAATTTGTTTGTTAATTTAATACTTTATCGGTAAAAATTAAGTGATCGATATTATGTTATTTGGTTATTGTTGTTGTGGAATAAAGGTATAAATGAATAAAGAGTCACCACCTCTAAGTGTCTATTTAAAGTCGGGAATTATTATGGTGTCCATTAGATTTTGTTGATTCAATTTTTTATTAAACACTTGTTTATCTTAATTGGTATTTTGTAAATGCATTAATATTTATATCAAATAGATTGCTCTTAAATATTCGATCTGAAAAAAAAGTGATTTTTTCTTGGTGAAGAGTGGAGTAGGCGAAAAACTCGAATGAGGAGTAAAAACTAACAAATAGAATATAGCAAACCAAAATAAATTTTTATGAAAATATATATTGTATAATAGAAATTTAATTAGAAATATAAGTAGATACAAAAATATTTAATTTCAATCTAGACAAATACTAAATAAACAACAATTTATTGCAAAAACTATTGCTTGGCTTGATCATTATTGGCTGGATCATTAACAAATAAATGAGAAATTTATTTCAATATAATATTTATTTTAAACTATGATTTATCAATAAAATCTAATAGTATTTTTTAATCGAAAATATTACTCAAATAATATAGCAAAGCAACACACTAAGTTTGGTTCAAAATTGGAACGATGGCCCAATGATTCCAAGATTCTTTTTCTAATAGAGAGTTTTGAAAGATTAGGCCATAACCAAAGGTGCTGTTCGGTTCTCCTACTTAAGTGAAAACTAATTCACCTTTTTCAAGGCCGGCGCGATAGGTGTGTGTGTGTGTGGGGTGTGTGTGTGTGTGTGTGATTGATGGGGGTCACACCCCCCCATCAATGATTTTTAGTCGGCAAATTGGACCCTTTGTCGGCAAATTGGACCGTTCTAGACTAGTTAGTCGGCAAACGTCGACCTTTTTGATATAGGTTAGACAGTCGGCAAATGTCGTCATGACAGTTAGTAAATTTTGGAAAACGAGGACCTTTTTTTTTTTTTTTTAGTCGGCAAAAGTTGTAATGGCACCCCCCCCCCCCCACGTGACACCTACTCGCGCCGGCCCTGACCTTTTTAAGTGAAACTCCTATTTACTTTTATAACCAAATATATTTTTCAAAAAACGATTACGATTGTCTTTCCGATTCTTTTTTTCAGCGTTTATATAAACTTCTAAAACTCCCAGTTTCTTCAAACTGTTCAGCTGCTTTTAATGATGTAAACTTATCAGAACTACTTGTTAATTCAACTAATAAAAGAGTCCTAGTTATTGTTGATTTACAACTATACATTCTTTATATACTTAAAGTTTATTGAATAATACATATTTTACTGGAAAAGGTAATATATATATGGTCTATATAAAAGGTCTATATATATTTATAATATATTTAGAATATATATATTATTTTATTATTTATATATTAAAATTATTAGAATTTATAATATATATATATATATATATATATATATATATATATATATATATATATATATATATATATATATATATAATATATTTAGAAAACCTTTTAGAATTTGATATCAACAATAGAAACTAGAATAATTAACTTTATTAATGTTAGGTTTATTATTTTACTAGATGGCTTTTTTATTGAGTTTTATGTGTAAAACTTTGTTGAACTCTGGGCATGAAATTAATGTCGAAAATATGCTCTTTTTTTTCTATACTATTCTTTTTTTTAAGTTTTTCATTAATCTAAGCACCTGCCAAATTTTATTGAAACATTTTTTTGTAGCAGGGTGTCTATTTTTTGTCGCACTTTTAATACCTAATTTTTTTGTTTACCCGAAATGTCCGCGGGAGAAAGAGGGGTTAATTAAAAAAATTTCATATTTGATTTAGATTAAATAAAATTTTCATTAAAAAATGGAAAATAATGATAGAGATAAAGGTTTTCAACATTGTTTTCTATTTATTAAAATTTTTTAACGAAATTATAAAATACTAAGATACGCTTTTTACTTCTTTGTTGTTGTGCTTTTAAAGACCAATTAGATATTTTATAATTAAAATTTTTTTTTATATTAGTGTGTGTTAAAACATCATCAACACATTTACAATGAGTTTTACATTTACCTTCCATGTTTGGTGGTTGTCCGGGATTAATTAAAGAACCTTTTTTATACAGAAAAAAGGTTTTGTTTTGCGGCTTTCGGAAACAGTAGTTTCCGAAAGCCCTAAAACAAAACTTTTGTTATTTTCTTAAATTATTATTCAATTTTTTTTTTTTTTTACGGTTGGGAGGAAGGCATACGCTCCTCCCATAAGTCAATGTAAATACCATTGTATATATTTATATATATAATGGTAATTTACATTGACTTATGGGAGGAGCGTATGTGTATATATATATATATATATATATATATATATATATATATATATATATATACATATATATATATATATATATATATTGATAAAAATATTTATAAAAACTAGTCATATCTACCAAACCATCATCACCACACCCATCTCCATCGTTTACATTCGCCTCTCATACTTTAGTGGTCTAATCTAAATTTATAACAACTTTTTTGTATATTTAAATTATTTATGTCTTGAAAAATAGACTTTTTTTGAAAAAATTATTAAAGTTCTTATCGTAAAAATATTGGCTTGCTGCTCCCTCTATCCCCCTGGATACGCTCGGTGGTCAATATTAATTTGTAACCCACTCTTACTGCTATCTTTTGCTATCAAGATGTTTGTATTTTTTTAAGAATTTACAAAGTTATGACTATTTAAGCTAAAAAACTATAATAAGAATATAAAATTTTTTAACATTTTTTTTCAATAAGAATATATTTTTATCCTCACTTATATTTATTACATTGATTATTCGCTTTTATTGTTAGGCCTCTATCACTAGTGTTGATATGAGGGAGATCATCCGTCCTTTAGATAAAGGGGTGGCACCCCATCGGGCACCAGAGAAAGAGAGGATGTTGGGAGGAGAAGAAAATTTCTTGAAAGAAAAACAACATTGCTCAAAGTAAATTTCTTATTTGTTATCTACTCATTTATACTTTTGATTCTTCAAATAAATAAATAGAATAAAAAACACATTAATGTATAAATAATGTGTAATAAGTGTTTGATGAACTGACTGATTTTTGGAAATTTCTACATAAGTAATGTTCTGAATGTTGATTGTTTTATAAAAGTCAAAAGTTTCGTTAATCTTCATAGCATTTAATAAAAGCTAGGTAATAATAAAACAATGTTATTATTTAGGTTGGTTTTATTAGTACTTTTAATCTATTTTTATGATAAATATATTTTTTTGTATTTTTTTTTTACAAAACAATTTTATATTTATATTTTATCTCAAGAAAAGTATTTCTCACGTGAAATTAAAAATTTTTTTCTTTTTGAAATTATTACTTTGTATGAATATATTAACCATTTATACTTTGTTTTTTTATATTTCCGTTACATTTTTAATATGGATGGAAACCATTTATACTTTTATCACCTTTGATGATTTCAATCCAGATGATTTCTATTTGTATTAAGTATCAATTTTCGGCACAAACCAAAATCTGTAATAATAATTTAATTGCTAATGTCGGTATTAAAAACAATCTAATTAAAAAATTTTGTTAATAGTTTGTTACAGAAAAAATCCTATATTAAACAAATAGAGTTAAGATATTTCACATAACTAAGTTTCGTGACCCATTACTTAGACGATTATAGCGTTTTTAAGTTGCCATTTGATTTAAAAACAGTTCTGAAACCAGCTTTTCTGAATATTCTTCTAAGTCTGGGAGATCCTATTGGTATCCACGGTAAAGGATTGTAGGAAGGTTATTAGAGTTTGATAGGATTTCATTTTTATTTTTTCGAACTTGATAGGAAATGTCTTAAAGTATTTTTTCATTATACCCATTTTCAGTAAACACTTTAACTTAGAAGTTTATCTCATCTTGTAAATAATTTTTGCTGCAAATTGAGTAAATTTTATGTGTGTATCCGTTGAATTTAGTTTTTCAAATTTTGGGGTCCAGATCAGAATGAGGTTTGATTTGAATATTGGTTATAGCATCTTTCCTGTAAACCTTGAACTCATATTTTCTTTGTGTGTTATTACTTTTGTTTTCAACTTCAATAGTATATTTTAAAAAGGGATGTTGTCTGTTAACGGTTATTTAGAACTGTTCCCCTTGCTTTATGCTAAAAAACCTAGCGTGGCTATCATCTACATATCGATGTTTTGTTTCAGCTAAAGTAAGTTTAGTTTAGTTTTTTTTAAGAAATGGTTTTATTTAATTGATCCAAAAGTAACAAAGTGGTTTCTTTTAATGGTATTGATGGGTATATTCTTTTAATGGTATTGATGGGTTCACAATATCAGAGGATACTTGTACTTTATCTTTGTTTATTAACCACAACTATTGTTTTGTTAATGAAGTCTTTCGAATGTTTTAATCTAATATGATTTTCATTTAAGACTAATCTAATATGATATTCATTTAAGGTGGTATTCTTTTAACCAAGTAATTTAAAGTTCCATACCAAGGTGTACCAATAGTTGATACAACAACTCTCATTGGATAAGATTTTTCTTGTTTATGAGGTTTAATTAGCCCATACAAACGTGGTGGGACAGCATCACTCGGATATATGTTTTCATATTCATCTTAAGAAAAACGTTGCTTTTTTTGTTAAGCTTTGAAAGGAAATATTATTTTAATTGCATAACTGAGAGTGGGATCAATACTAATATTCTTTGTTGGGCCAATTTGTTCTCTATTTTTTTTAATTGCTTTTTCATGTTCTACTCTCACATTCTTTCTTTATCAAATGGATAAATATCAATTTTCTTATCTTGGTTAATTTCTTTAAATGCCATTCTTTGATCTCTCGTTAGATTATGATTAACTTTTTTCCCCATTTTAAGTTTTCTCAGTACATTTGAAGGGCGGAAGGGAAAAACTAGGGGGGTCAGTTTTTCGCAAACTGAGATAAATCAAAGTTAATCTTCAAAGACTTCCCTTACTTTTTTGTTTAAAAAAAAAACAGTCTTGCCAAGATTTATTTTCATAAATTGACCTTTGAATGAAAAAAAATGATTTAATTTCAATTTTTTTGCAAAAACTCTTGGTTTGGTATAGAATTTTGAAACCTTTATCTAAAATTGACGTTCCCGGTTTTTGAGTTGCAAAACATATTTCTTTACTAAGGCTTTTAGAATTTTAATCTGTAATTGCTTTTGACAAACACAACTTATTTTATCCCGGCAGCCATTTTGGTCCCGAAAAATTGTTTTTTCGTAGTGATTGATCCTCTCTTTGATAATCGATAAAATCGATAAAAATAATCGTAAAGATATTCGTAAAAATCTTGTGCGTCTTGCTGGCAAAAATATTTGAGATGCAATAAGTCTTTATACTTTGTGAGGAAAGAGGTAAAGGCACTCTATTTGAAGGCTGAAGGGCTCCAATGACATTTTCCTCCTTTTAACTGATTTTGTAACAATAGCATTAGAGAATTATCCGTTCTAGCTCTCTCTAAAAAGTATTTTAAATAGATGGTTTTTAGAGAATATAACTTCTTGAAGTGTCTAGGTTTTAATTAGGAAGGTGGTAACAAAGAAAGGTTTAATGTATTTTTCTATATTTAACAACATGGTGTTTTCTACTGAAATTACGGGAAAAGAAGGAGAGTTTTTTCTGGGTTTCTCAAAGTGCCTTCATAAAGACTTATCAGCCAGCTTGTTGATAAGTCTATATGACTTATCACATATAAGTCTGTAGCAAACCAGGTTAACGAGTGTGCTCCATGTATAGAAGCAGTCTTTCTTTCATAAAATGACCTTTCCTCTGGTGAAGTTCTCGTTTAACTGAAAGTTTTTGTAGCTCATGTTGAAAGTAACTTTTTTGATTACTCTATTTTAAATTTTTTGCATGTTGAACAATTGTCTTTCCTTGGGTACCCAGAGGCACTGTTAAATTTTTAGTTTTAGTTTTACATAACATATCATAACATAACAAAATAAAAAAACATTGGCATAAAAATTGAAATTAGATCATTTTTTCTATCATTCAAAGGTCAATTTATGAAAATAAAACTTGGCAAGACTGTTTTTTTTTAAAACAAAAAAGTAAGGGAAGTCTGTGAAGATTAAATTTGATTTATCTCAGTTTGCGAAAAACTGACACCCCTAGTTCTTCCCTTGCACCCTTCAAATGTACTGAGAAAACTTAAAAGATTCGCCTATTTAAAAAAAAGAAAGAATTACTAGTAAATCTTTACATTAAAGTAAAAAAAAAAATGCTTAAAATACATAATATTTATATTTAAAAAAATCACCCAGAATAATAAAATATTTTAAAAATTTAAAATAAAATAATAACATTTTAATGCTATAATAAATTGATTAATTACTTTTTTTATCTTTTAAAAGTGCTTGAAACTTTAATTTTTTTCCTGTAATTCCGTTATTTGCTAATTTTGCTAATCCGTTTGTTTGGGATGCATACTTTTGCTGATCAAAAAAACAAATTTTGTGACATTCTCGGTTTTACGGTAGTCACATTACAACATTCCCTGTTTTTACAAAGCAGGGAATGTTGTAATGTGACTAGCGTCTCATGACTAAATTAAACCATTAATTTTTATCTAATTACTTTAAATTTAACATTGAAGGTAGTTTATGATTTGTACAACATGTTAATTAAAAAACCTCAAAAACTGACATTCTCTGTTTTTCCCTTGCACCCTTCATTTTATCTTAAGTCCTGCGCATTTTCAGTTTCTTTATTGTATTCGAATTTTATGGCAGACGATTTAGTGGTTGTAGTAAATTTGTTGCTGTAAATACGGAACTGCTATAATTTTTGAATGCTGCGAACAGATAACAACTAAATCAAATGAGCATACTAGAAAACATATACAAAGTTCATCTAGCGACGTAAACGTAAAATAATACATTGCTGTTCAATATTAACAAGAACTTTTAAGAAAGACGCACAATAAAAAAGCACTCATATCATTTTTGGCCACTGTTTTAAAGAAAGATAATTAAGAAGTGCATGTTTTCCAATGCGATGCTGACACTAAATTTGTAGCATAATCGTTAGAGCTTTCAAAATATTCAAAAATAGTCACAGTTGCAAATGACACAGGTATTGTGTTGCTCGTTTATTGGAAATTATTTGAAATATAATTATTTGATATATTTTTACAAGAATACGGTAAAAAATATTGGAATATCAAAAATTGCCTACCTAATACTGGAAGCATAAAAGACTATTTACTTTTTGTTCATGCCTGATTTGGATGTGACACAACATCCGCAATATTTGGAAAAGAAACAAGTAAGTTTTTAATTTAATCAAAAAATTCAAGAAACTTCAGGTTATTTCCGAGTCTATAAATGAATATTGGGAAAATTAATATAACGTTGGTGAAAATTTTATATTTACTTTAGTGTGTTATTATATTTACCAGGGACTCAATTAGATTTTTTAAATTTGTGAAACTTTTATGAAATTAAGGTGATATTTATTCAACTTTCCATTGAAATTTATTAAACATAAATTTTGAATATACTTCTATATAGATAAATAAAATGCCTCGATATAATATGTAATGGAATTTTAGAGTCAAAAAAGGGCCACCAACGGAAAGAGCAGCATATTTCTATAAGGGCTGTAGCGGATTTAATTTTTCCAAATCCGGCCGGAGCCGGATTTCAAAACAAAATTACAGGAGCCGAAATCCTGTACATCCCTACTTGATATTGATAATAGTCTACAAAATTGACCATTTTCAATACCAAGTGACAATTGTTTTCTGTTAAACTTCATTGTTGTTATTAAAATAGAAGGACACAATTTCACACATATATATATGTGTGTGTGTGTGTGTGTGTGTGTATATTGAGAACCTCCCCAGCAACGCTGAACAAACTTTCTGATGGTGAATTCGTCGGTGGGGCACCCAAACAAATGTGCACCCAAATTAAAGCGTCTATTTATTTCTGGTTCTACCAGATACTGACTTAGCTGAGTGTTAATGCCTATTGGTAATTGTTGTTCATGTGCTCTACCACCAATGGACGCAGGCTGAACAATTTCATCAGCACATTATCAGAGTAATGATGATGTAGAAGAATTATCCAACTGAGCTTGTTTTGGTGGAAATTCTTCAATTTTGTCAATCTACTGCTCAGCATGCTCAGATTGACTTCCATCTTGCATTGATACCCTCTGCACTGTAACTTTATTAAATGTATATTTAACCACATTTGTGTCTTCACTTCAGACTCTATCGTGTGTTTTCACTTCAGAGTATTGTGTGTCTTCTCTTCATAATTTTTCGCCAAGTTGTTGTTTGCAATTAGACTTAGCTAATTTAAATGTAAAGAAATGTAAATACAGATACCATTACAAATATGGAGTTCATAAAATATAGAATTACAAAGAACATTGATTTGTATAAATAAAATATTAAGTAAACATGTAAACACGGGCAAAAACGATGTAATATCTGACCAAAATTCAGATATCCGGCTAAAATTTTGCCGGATTTGCTAACTTTTTGCCAGAGCCGAATTTGAGCCTGATTTGTAAAATTGGCGGATTTCGGCCGAAGCCGGAGCCGAAATCCGGTACAGCCCTAATTTCTATGGACGATGAATGATAGCTGAATAAAAATCAGATTCTTTATCCAGTCGCAACTGATAAAGAAATTGCGCCGCAAAATCTATTTTTGTAATAGATTTTGCGGCTTACATTTGCAACGTATAACTATAGTTAAATGTTGTAAATATAACAGTTCTTCGAAGAATGAATGCGTAACAAATCTCTGTACATGTAGGAAATATGGAATTAAATGCATGGATGCTTGTGGTGATTGTTATGCAGAAAGTTGCAATAATGAAAATATACAAATAAATATTTTTTAAATAAATGCACAGAGTGCCAGAATTCACTTTTACTGGACAAAACTAATAACTCGTCATACTAAAAAGATGACTCGTCATATTAAAAAGTGCAAAAATGGTTCTTATAGAACCAGTTTTGCACTGTTTACTAGTTTGAGGATTGGCGACATTAGTTTTAATTTTGGGTTGCTATAGATACTTAAATTGCTTAGCAAACACATATTTTATTACCTAAACAAATATAAACTGGAAAAAAGTATTAACTTTATGGGATTACTCCCATAAAAACCACATTTATTTTTATACAGCAAATGTAGTGGTACAAATGTAGTGGTTGGTAGTGACACCTGAAATGCCTTTATAAAACCTTATAAATAGATATTTTAAGATGTATAATTAATTAAACATGTTTGTGCCGTTAATCTAGTCTTACTGAGACCCAATTATTACATAACCATTTAGAATAAAATGCCTATATTGTTTTTGCCACATAAAATTAGATACATTATTTAACTTGTAAAAATGATTATTAGAGACCAGGCGGACATCACGGATTATACAGCAAGTTTATAATTGATAATATTGAACGATGTATTTCAAGTCTCAAATTAATGAACCGCAAATATATTCGACTATATAAGTGAAATTTTAACTAAATAAAGTACGTTTAAATACGCTGCCATATGAAATCATTTTATTTGACATAATTTTGACATCTATTTGACATAATTTGACAATATAGTTTTGTAATTTGAAGGATAATACTTCATTTTATTAAATTATGCAATAAGGTTTTAAAAATTACATCTATTCCATTCTTATTAATAACACAAAAAATATTATCAAATTAAAAAAAAAAAATAGCAAAAAGTTTTTTTTTTTAAAAAAAGAAGCTTTTTATTCTACAGCTTAGAAGCATACAGCATGATAATTATTTAAAAATATATACACTTTATAAAAGATGAATGTTTAAACTATATATATTATTTAAAAACTTTGGCATATAAAATTCGCCGAATGGTCACACACGAGCAGTGAACGCCTGAGGGAAGAAATGAAGTACATTAGAATAAAGGAGAATTATTTATTAGACAAAGCATATTTTGACAGTTGTCAAAACAAAAATAAAGATTAATTAGACGAACATTTAAAAACAAATAAGACAGGCTATACACCCACAACAATATTAACAATAAAAATAAATTAAAAAAAAAAAAAAAAAAAAATTGTTTTATAAACACCATTATGAACGAAGATATATATCACCAGACAAAAACTTGTAAAACAAAAAACGGATCACAAAATAAAAAATCTGATAACAACAATGAGAGGCATTTAATAATGGAAAAAAAACATTAATGCTAATGTGTAAACATAATTTGTGTAGTGATTAAGTAATAAACATCTCCTCAGAGTCGCGTCTATTATTACTGGCGTTTCGATGAGGATCAGCATTTATAACTAGTTTATCCCGTCAGACAAACGTCATTGCCACTTATGCTTTACCCCGCGACTTACGCCTATTCCATACTGCAGTAAAAAAGGACTCACTACAAATAGCCAAAACCCAACAAACCCCAAATTTGTGAAGCACCAATATTTTTTTGATGATATGATAATATACATATTGAACGATGTATTTCAAGTCTCAAATTAATGGACCGCAAATGTATTCGACTATAAAAGTGAAATTTTAACTAAATAAAGTACGTTTAAATACGCTGCCATATGAAATCATTTTATTTGACATAATTTTGACATTTATTTGACATAATTTGACAATATAGTTTTGTAATTTGAAGGATAATACTTCATTTTATTAAATTATGCAATAAGCTTATTGCATAATTAAAACCTTATAAGGTTTTAAAAATTACATCTATTCCATTCTTATTAATAACGCAAAAAATATTATTAAATAAAAAAAAAAAAAAAATAGCAAAAAGTTTTTTTAAAAAATAAAAAAGAAGCTTTTTATTCTACATCTTAGAAGCATACAGCATGATAATTATTTAAAAATATATACACTTTATAATAGCTGAATGTTTAAACTATATATATTTATGGTATATAGTAATGCAATTTTTGAAAATGTTTTTTTTACTTTTGGCCCACTGTGAAATGCTGCATGTAATACTGCATTCCTTTGGTAAAGATGATTTTTTTATTTGTAAGGTTTTTTCTTTCTAGGAAAACAACTAGGTTGAATTTATCAATAAAAACTATTTGATGATTTAATTTGAATTTTCTCAAGTATTTTCTTTGTTTTACTTAATTTATAATGTTTTGCGCTGTTATGCATACATCATTATACTTTAGATCATGATACTCAAACTAGCTAACAATGTAAGCAATACAAAAGCGATTAACGATTAGTTAAATGAACGTTTAGTATGACTTCAATGGAATTAATTTTCAAAATACAAGTTGTTAATTTGCATTAAATTATTTTTTCAACAATGTCTTAAAAGTGTGTTTTATTGTTTTGAATTATGCCCTATATGCCCCGCATTATGTCCAAAATGAACTTTCCCGTGACCCAAATAATGGTGCTTTTTTCGGTAACTCTAGACATATTTATGGATATATGTACCAAATTTGGGTTTTATTGTATTTTTTTTACAGGTTCAGGTCTTTTTTACCTAATTCCACTGTACGAGACGTTCCAGACAATAAAGAAGCTGACAATGAACAGCAACCGAGGCGCAGTGGTTAGAGTTCTGGCTCAGAACCCAGAGGTTCGAGTTTTTTGCTTGAACTTTTAAATTAACATTTCACTCTTTTGGGTGGAAATTTTTTTTATAATTTGGTACTATTTCACTATTGCTGTAGAAGTTATTTTGAATGAAATTTTTTTTAAAAGATATCCTTTAGATGTTTTCCCAGTTTTACTTGGAAAAATGTCTCGACAGAAACTGGGTTATGGTACGATAAGTTGTGGTACAATAAAATGATGGTACGCTAAACTATGGTACGACAAATTATAGTGGTACGATAAAATTATGGTATGATAAAATTATGGTATAATAAAACTCTGGTACGATAAATCTGGGAAAAAAGCTCTTTAACGCCCCTTTTTTGAAGACATTTCGCGCTGATATCAAATTTTTTTTTTGAAATACTTAGTTTTGGCTGTATTTGTGAACGATTAGGAAATTAAATAATAACATAATAAAGTTGAAGGTGCTTTATAACCGCAAACAACATTGTGAATAGACGTGTTTTTATATTTATAGATTTAAAAACAAGATATATCTTAATATTAAAAAACAGATTTAACGTTAAAAAATATTCAAAAGTTAATAACAAGATCGAAGAACAAAAAACTTATATTTTTTCAAGAAGAACAAAACTTTATATTAATAATATTCGGAAACATATAAAGTCTTGCAGAACGACTCAACTAACTTGAATCTCAAGCAAAAGAAAACAAAATAAAAAATCCTGTCATTGAAAAAGAAATGAACGAAGTTAAAGAGAGCTTGAACTTTCAAGAAGAAAATATAACTACAAATATGGAAAAAATTACAACGAATTTAAGTTATAATATAAATTACTTAGTAAAATAAAAATGGACTTAGAGAACCGATCTCTCAGAAATAATTTAAAGATCAATGATGTAAAGGAAAGGTGAAAGCTGGGATGATTGCAGAAACTGGTAAAATAAGTAATTAAAAATAAACTTAACATATCTGGCGAAATCGAAATTGCAAAAGCTTTAGTAGATTATTACCTTCGCCTGAATTATCACCTCCTCCCATTAAAAACTCAATACGGGGTTGCACTTTCAGTTTATACCTGCTAGAATTGTACCAAATACCTCCTAGCTAGTAAATCACAAAACTAGCGTCTGAATTATCACCTCCTCCCTTAGTAAATTACTAAAATTGCGTCTGAATTATCACCTCCCCACTAGTAAATCATTCAATATGATGTATGGTATTGAATAATAATGATGAAAATGATACAACAATGCTAATAACTATTACAATGATGTAACTTTAATTTGTAGAGCTTTTGATATTTAAATTGTCTTTACTTGAAGAACTGGTATTAATTACTTTTTTATTAGTGTAGTTATTAGTCCAACGTGGTTTTATTTAAAAGTATAATTTAATGTTATAGTAATTTTTAATTTATAATTTTGTTCCGTTTTATTTTATATTTTTCTTAAAAAGATTATATATTTTATGCAAATTTAAAAATATCTTTGTACTATATTCTTTTTTTGCTTTTTTTTTTAGTTCGACTTGGAGGTTGTGTCCTTCTTTTTTAATTATGTTTAATTTGACTACTGTTGCAATATGGCTTAATTTTAGAAAATATTTATGATTTGATCATTAACCAACAGTTAATGATCAAATCATAAATATTTTCTAAAATTATATATCACATATATATCATGATCATTAACCAACAGTTTAAGTAATAAAATTGAATTCAAGACAAGGTAAGAATATTAGTTTTTGTTCAGCTGGAACTGGTAGCCTACAAGAATAATAGAAATGGAAACTTTTTTAAAGAGCTAGTTATAAATTTTCATCAAAGTCTGGCAGGTTGGTTTCATCTGGGCAGGTTGCCCAGATAAAAGTAAAACTATGAGTGGGAAATTTATGTCATCAAAGTTTACTTTTTATAAGCACTTATACTTTAAATTTTATAACTCTGGTTCAAGGTTATCATCGTTTTACTTTTCAATATGTATAATGCTCAGTGATGGAACCAGGGAAAGAGGGAGATGGGAGGTATGCATACCCCCAACAGAATCTGAAAATCCTTCTAAAATTTCTTAGAAATGGAGGACTTTTTTTTTTTTAAGAGGCTCACATGTCATACAAATTACAAAAAATTTTTCGAATCTCCGAAACATGATCTTTGACGAACAAGACCGCTGCACGGAGATACAACTTGAGCGCGGTACTATCAAAAACGTTGTGGAGATCAACCTAGGAACATCTCGCTTATGAGGCAAATACTCTACCACAAAACTGCTACTTATATTTAGTTTATTCTGCTTTCAATTTAATTGAGTTTAAATGGTTTTGTACAAATACTATTTTTATATTTAAATAATTTTAATTAATTAATAATTTATAAGGTTTCGTAGAGTTTTATACTTTATATTTAGCGTGACAAAATTTCTATGGTTTAGTACAGTTATTTGATTTATGTTTATTTAATATTTAATTTTGATAAAAAATTCCATTTTAGAAGAGTTATTCCATTTATATTTAGTTTAAAGAATTTATATAGTTAAGCACAATGTAGGGGAAAGTGGTCTAAAACGGGCCCCTATTGTGAGATGGGCCCCTATCAAATTTCTTGCTTGAACAAAAGTTATCACAAGCTTAACTTATTGCTCAGCTGACCATAAATTATTTAAAAAACCATCTGAAAAGTTTTTTTTATTGTTAATTTTTGGCAAAATAAATATATGAAAGTACTACTTTTAAAATTTTATTGAGCTAAATTTTTGTGTAGTTTGACTATAATTGAAGTCAGTGTCAATTTTTCTTGACTCAGAGTGTCAATTTTTAATGTGAATAATGAAGAGAAGATTATTTATCTTTTACAAATTAGTTGTAGTCAATTTTTGATTAATAATTAGGTTTTATTCAGAAATTAAACTAAGGGGTCCATTTTAGGGTACTTCCACGGAAAAAGGGATCCTAGCATTTGTTCAACGGTTGTTTCTTAACGTAAGGCATATGTACATCTTTAATTTTCTGGTGTTAAATTTTAGAGCAAAGATTGAATTTTCTGAAAAAAACTTTGTGTGTAATTTTTGGTTGGTTACAGCTAGTTGATTCTATCATTGATTCTATCATTGATTCTATCATTGATTCTATCATTGATTCTTTCATTGATTCTATCGTTGATTCTATCATTGATTCTATCGTTGATTCTATCATTGATTCTACCATCAAGTGGCTCGTTTTAGGTCACTCTTCACTATAAGTTAATTAAATCATAGTTCTAAAAAAAAATCTTTATTTTATATTTTCTAGCAAGTATAAAATCTGTGGTATAAAAATTTCTACAAATTTTTTGTTTAGTCACCTTTGAAATTTGTTGCAAAGGTTAGTTCTAACAAAAATATAATGATCCTATGGAAAAATTTGAAAACACTAACAGCATGTAAATAATACTTGCAAAAAACTGTTTAATGGAGTTGTTAGAAAATAAAGTTATTCTTACCTAGTGTTAAACTCAACTTTATCATCTAAACTATTGACTAATGATCAATAAGGTAATTTTCAAAGCATGAAAATTTACTAAATTTAAATCATATTTCAACAGGCAAAATAAACATAATTAACAAAGACCTCTAAATCGAACTAAAAAAAAAAAAAAAGAAAAAATATAATACAAAGACATTTTTAAATTCGCATAAAATTTATAATCCTTTTAAGAAAAATATAAATATACAACACCAGTTTATGAAAACAGAAAAAAAGATATGACAAAATTAGAACTTAAAAATATTTATATATTATGATACATTGGATTATTAAATTTACTAATTAAAGTATAATTGACACTAGTCTTTAAGGCCTCCTTGATCCGGGACTGTTGCTTGTGTGTAATATTAATAAAATAAAATATAATAAAATAATAATTTTGATAAAAATAAAAAATAATTAATTTAATCTTGATAAAATTGGAAAAATAACTTAAAACATAATTTTGTTTAATATTAATATAAAAATATACTACATATGTGCAGTGCCCGACTGTACTATAAGACAAATAAGGCAGCCGTCCAGGGCCCCCAACATTTAAGGGGCCCCCAAAAAGTTGATAATGAAGAAATTAAAATTAAAAAAATACATTACTTTTTAATTTTGAGGAAAATTTTCAAAAATTAAATATTAATAATAAAAATTGAAGAAAAATAAATATATGGAGGGTGGGGGGTGGGGGGTGGGGTGGGGGGCTTCCACATCCATGTCTGCCTAGGGCTCCCAAATTGTTCTGCGCGGCACTGCATGGCAATACAAATGAAATATTTGTACTTTATGTTATTTTACTTTTATATAAAAATATTTTTTTATCCTTAAAAAAAAATTATTCCGCTTCTTTATTCAGAAAATACTGATAATTACAAATGTTTTGACAAACGCATTGTTAAATATCGCAACTGTCTGTAAAGACTATAAAGTAGAAAATAAAATATAGCAAAAACATTTGCTTAAAACTATAATTTTTTTTGTACTAAAATGTAGAAAATAAACTTTTTAACTCAAATTTAATAGTTCAGTAAACTAAAGATTGACAGGTATGTTTCTATATAAATCTTGTGCAGAATGCAATGGTTTATGCAATCATACTGAATGTTTTACTAGGGGTAAAGTGATAATTCAGATGCAATTATAGTAATTTACAAGACCCTAGCCCAAGGGAGGAGGTTTATAAATAAAATGCAAGCTTAGTGATTTGCAAGGGGGTAGGTAATAATTCAGGAAAAGGTAAAAATATGATGCAAACTACAGGGCTTAGTGATAAGACTATTTTTGTCTTCTTTTTGCGCCGGCCATGTAAATATTTATTTATATATTTTGGTGTTGTAGCATTATTCAAACGACGAAATATATACATATAAAGAAAAAATATATATCACAAGAGATCAAGTAAACTTATTAACTCTTGTTCTCCCCAGCCGGCGTATTTTTATTTGACGTATTTTTACCATATTAAATGTTAACATTTTTTAGATATCTAAAATCAGATAGCTCTAAGACATCTAATAGCATTCATTTTGAGACGGCAAATAAGAGTTCATTTTCGCTGTCTCAAAGATGAATACTTTTAGATGTCTTATAGTTATTTTAATTTAGGCGTCTAAAAGGTGTTAACATTTTAAATGCTAAAAAACGTGTTTGTGCTGGCTGGGTCTAAGCGTCTTTTACGTTGTTTATGGTTATGATATGTTGTTTATGTTTATGGGGATTGTACAGACGTTTTAGGTGCACTTCTAAGAGCTATAACCTGAAGGTGCAACCTCGTTTCGAGTTTTCAATAGGGGGAAGGGCGGTGGTTATAATCTATTACCGTATACCGAGCCCATCGTATTGGTAATGTAAGAGATGATAAATTCCCAAAAACAATAATCTTCAAACCAATTTAAGCAAAAAAATTAAGAGAGACTCGAATATAAGTAAACAAAGACTACGCGAAAGAAACGTTAGTACATTGTAAGAAACTATGGAGGAAGTTAAAGGACTTCTCGTAAAGCTGGTAAGTACGCTGTTATAAAATTTAATAAAATTTATTGCAGAGAACTTAGCTATTTTATGCAAACGCATTTCCTACAAGTTTTTAATTTCTAAAAAATCATTACGGCTAATGAAACAAAAGGCTTTTAAACGCTTTGAAGTTTAACTCGCAAACATTATGACGACTTATGCTTTTTAAACAAAAAAACTATGCATGTTTTAATATACAAAGTTTTAAATTTGAACCTAAAGCCACGATAAATAGCTTTACGGTACAGCACATAAATAGGGCATACATAGGGCGTCAGGAAAGTTCTATATGTATTTAAACAAATGTTATGCCATTGTATTTAAACAAATGTTATGCCATTGTTATATATCATTATAAAGAGCATAAATTTCTTTTCATTTTGGTAACATTTTATTATACATTGCTTATATAATTAAAAAATTATTTTAATTTTAATAAAAGCACTTTAAAAAAAATTTATAAAACAAATAGATTTGAATATAGAGCATATATTAAAACTCGTCTTCTGCTTGAAATTCCATCAACTGAGATACCCATGAACAAATTAAAAAAGTTTCTCCTTGAATGCAAACATACTTTCAGTATAATCTGTCTAGAAGAGACTTAGTGCTCTGATGAAGTAGTAGAAACAATCTCTGACCTCCAATTCCAAATTATAGAAAATTTTCTTAAGAAAGATCAGTTAGCAAAAGTGGAGGAGGAATTGTGAATTACATACGGTATGATCTAAACATTAAGTTAAGAAATTATCTTTCAGACTCTGATGGCGATAATGAGGTCCTTACAATAAAACACTGCGCCAAAGACCTTTTTAGTTTCTACATGCTACAAACCACCCAATAGTGATACTTTTAAATTTTCAAATTATATGAAACATATAATTACAAAAAATAGAAAACAGAAAAAGCTATTCATTTTTGGAGATATAAACATAAATATGTTCAAGTACAAAAAACACGCAATTACTAAAAATTTCTTAGACCACATGTTTTAGCTTCATATCTTCCTCATTATCAACAAACCTTCCTGGGTAACTTCTAAATCTATTACTGCAATTGATAATATATTAACAAATTAATACAAGATACTTCTCCAAAATCAGGTATAAGAAAAACAGATATTTCAGATTACTTTCCAATAAACTTCTTTTTGTCACAAGATTCCACAAAAGTTGATTATTCAAAAATTTTATGTTATAAAAGAATTATTGATGAAACGTCTACTCAAAAATTTAAGGAATTGCTATCGGCAACAAATTGGAAAAAGGTCTGCCGAGAATTTAACCTTGGAAACACAAACTCTGCGTACATTAACTTTATAAATTTCTTTATCCTACAATTTAATGAGAGTTTTCCAATTCAAGAAAAAGAAATAAAAGCAAAGTATTTAAAGTGCCGATGGATTACAAAAAAAAAAAAAAGAAAATTCTAAAAATAAAAGTAAAAACTTTACTTAAAATACTTAGAAAATAGAAGCGAATCTATCCTTCTACAAACTATACAAAAACCTATTTAAAATTTTTTTATTATTCTAACCAAATACAAAAATTTAAAGAAAACTTGAAAATGACACGGGACATTATGAAGGAAATAATTGGTAAAAGTAAATCTGATTCTAACAAACTTCTAGAGTAATGAAAGTGAATTAAACAATAAGCGAGATATTTCCAACGAATTTAACAACTACTTTTCCAACATTGGTGCTGATCTTGCATCAAAAATTAAATTCCCAAATAATATATTTAAAAGATGAGCATGCAATCCTTGACCTCTCAAATAAGATATATAAATCATTTTTAAAAAACCACTTTTGGGATCTTTATTGATTTTTCAAAGTTTGACACCGTTAACCATGAGATTTTACTGACAAAAATGAAAAACTATGGCGTAAAAAATCAATATTTTAAATATATAAAAATTACCTTATTAGCAGACAACAAAGTGTTGAAAAGCAACTCAAATTTATTAAAATCAAAAATGTGATGTACCCCAAAAATGTTCTATTTTATTCCTCTTATTTATATAAACGATCTTCCAAATGTCTCATATCTTTTAAAAAATGTTTTCTGATGATACAATCTTATTTTTAAAAAAATATGTTTTGATACAATCTTATTTTTTTAAAAAAATGTTTTCTCATGATACAATCTTATTTTTTTGAAAAATGTTTTCTCATGATACATTCTTATTTAAAAAAAATGTTTTCTCATGAGACAATCTTAATTTAATCATCAAGGACAATTGAAGACTTAAAAAAAACAACTAAAAAAACTAAAACTATATTATGAACTAAAAAAAATTAATATAAGGTTTAAATCAAATAAGGTTAGAAAAAACTAAACTTTGTACTATTCCGCTCAAATCAACAAATTAAAAAAATACTGCTGAACCTACCTAGAATAAAATAGAAAATATCACCATTAAAAAAGCTCTGAATACAAAGTTTTTTAGGGGTTCTAATTAATGAACACATTTCCTGGAAACCTCACATCAACTACATAAATACAAAAATATTAAAGAACATAGTTTCACTCTACAAGGCAAGACCATTTTTTGTCACAAAAAGGTCTTAAACTTGTTTTCTTTTTATTTATACATAGCTATTTTATGTATGCCAATATAGCATGGGGCAGTACCCACATATCTAAGTTAGAACCAGTTACCTACGTCATCTAAGACCTACGTCAAAAACTTCAAGACTAGTGTACAACAAAAACAAAATTACTCAAGCTCAACCCCCTTGCTGGAACAAATGAACGCACTAAATATATCTCAAATAAATATTTATCAAAATATATTTTTCATGTTTATAAATCTGATTCCAGAAACGAAATACTAATAAATTTAAACAACGAACACTCTCTGAAAACAAAGCTAAAATCTATATCTAATAAAATTAAACAGCTGTAAGGAATTTTTTCAAAATTCTAATTAAAATTTTAATAGCAAAAATAACAAAAAAAAAAACCCTAATAAAAAACAAAATGTAACAAGAAACGATAAAATAAAATTAATGATAATATAAGTAATAAAAATAATAGTAATAATAGTCATTATAATAATAATAACAATAATAACAATAACAATTATGTGTATTACACGTCTAGGAATAAGGTACACAATGACTGACTCCAGTCTCCAGGGTTCCTATAACTACAGTCATTTATATGAAAATTTGGTACAGAACTGTCATTTATACTAAAATCTAATAAATTATGGTGCTATAAAAAAACTTATTAACTAAATCTATAGAGTAAAAATACCACAAACCGGACTTCACAAAAAGCTGAATAACTTTTTTAATATTAAGAATTTGTAGGATATTTTTTTCTGGAATATAGTTGTTTATTAAAGCAATTCTGTACTAAAAAAAAAAAAAAAAAATTGAAGTTTCTGTGGAAAATAATTTTTTTTTTTTTTAAAAGTGTCCGCTTTTCGGAAAACTGTCCCTAAAAGCGAACAGTTCCAAATTATATGAAAAAACATAGATAAATTGATAAATTTAGTATTTTTATTTTTATTGTTAAAATATACACATAATAATAATACGAACAGAAAAAATTGGGAAAAAAAAATTAAAAAATAGTATATATATATAATAAGTAAGCTTGAGCATAAAATTAAAAAAAAAAGGTTTCTGTAGGTTCTGTAACATTTCGTGCAAAAGAATTTTTCGCCTTTTGTATATCTTTTTGGGAGACAAGTTTCACAAAGCCACAAACTGCAACTTCATTATTTACAAGTTTTCCATAAAGCTTGCATCTCTGGCGTTTCATTTTCAAAAAACTTTGGGCACTTTTTGCACTATTTGTACTTTTTATTTTGGCTTTCTTGGCAGGAGTTTTTAATTCTGCAATTTCAACATATGTTCGTTTTAATAGCTTTGCGTCTTCTTCCTCTTTTAACTTGTTTAACTATGCTTCTTCTGTAAAAGCTTGACCAGCCACTGTTATTACATTTCTTTGTAGGATGTTTGTAAGCATTTTGAAATTGAAATTGCTTCAAGTGAGCTCTTTCAAAATTGATTTTTACACATGTTGCCAATTTTTCTTGAGAAGTTAAATTTAAAGTTGAAATTGAAGTTGGAGTTACAGGTGTATTTAAAGTTTGTGTTGAGGCATTAAACTTTGGCTGCGTGGTGATTTTGTAACTGCTGATGATGTTATTAAGGCATTAATAAAAGTTCAACAAACTCGTAATTTTGATTTGTCAATTTTGTCTTGATTTAATGGAGCGAACCCAGTGTTTTTAAAACCAACAACAATTTGAGTACGAGTGAAGCTTTGTTGTTTCTATACTACTGTGCAAGGAGACTTGGGAAAATTTTTTAGATAAATTACTAAAACTACTTCATCATAAAACTTTCTTAAAATATCACGCCAAACATCTTTAACATGGCAAAATACATCAACATCTTAAGGCTGCAGAATTTGAGATGAATGGACAAAAATGCAAATTAGTGTTATATTGTTTTCTTTACACTTTAAGGCTACACTTAATGAAACGTGTGTGCTCTGGCCATCGAAAAGTAACATATGGTGAACCCTAATATTTCCGAATGTGAGGAATAAACATTTCATCGAGCCACTGAATAAATTAAAAAAAAAAAAAAAACTTTTTTGCTGTACTATTCCAAAAATGCATGGCTTTACCAAAACCTATTTGTGCTAAATCAAAATGTTTTTTTAAAGCATCAAAATAACGGGAAATAATTTCTGGTGTGCATAACCCTGTTCTCAAAGATGCAATATTTGTAGTTGTTCTTTCGCTTAATCCTGAGTACCTTTGACTCATAAATCCTTTGTACAATTTGCGACCAGGCGTTTCATTTTCGAACAAACACGTTTTATCATTTTCAATTAAATAGTCTCTCACTAAACTTTGAACTTGGTATAATTGTCTACCAAAGCCCTAATCGCCAAGCATCTGAAGAAGATGAACTAAGGTTAACTCAAAAAAGGGCTCAATTTTGTTGTATTGCCACTACCAACTACTAAAGTCTTATTTGATTTTCGGTCGGATAATGTTGATTTTGGTATGCAGTAGAGTTGAGCTGCGCCTCTTAAGTTTAACTCGCCATTTTCAATCTTATTCAATGCGTTTTTTTTATTGTCTCCTCAGTGTAGGGCTTCTTACTTGTTGTATTTTTTGCCATTATAAATTTAGTAAATTCAATTTAGTTACAAATTTTAGAAACTGAAGAAACAAAGCACTTTTGTGGTTACTTTGTGTACTTTTGCACTTTAACTTCATCAGTATAAATGCAAAACTAGTTAACATGAAAGTGTGAAAAGTTAAAAATCCCAAATGAAAAAAATTCAGTCAGTGTGAAAAAATAATAAAATAGATTAACTTTAACATAATAAAAAATCCAATTAGAGTGAAAAAATGATAAACAGATTAACCTATGAACTTTTTTGCTGTACAATTTGCGACGCCTGGTCGCAAATTGTACAAAGGATTTATGAGTCAAAGGTACTCAGGATTAAGCGAAAGAACAACTACAAATATTGCATCTTTGAGAACAGGGTTATGCACACCAGAAATTATTTCCCGTTATTTTGATGCTTTAAAAAAACATTTTGACTTAGCACAAATAGGTTTTGGTAAAGCCATGCATTTTTGGAATTGTGATGAAACTGGTTTCAATGGTGACAAAGGTGATACCAAAGTAATTATCAGAAGAGAAGCAAAGCAAAGAAAATCTTATTTCCGTCATAACTTTCTAACAGAGTAAGATTATAAAAATCTAAAACTATTTTTGAAATTAGCAGAAAATTTCCAACAAAATAGCTTCCTTTGTTTTTAAATTGCCTTTTTAAATCTTTTTTGCTAAGAACCTAATTTCCAAAAAAAAATTTGATTTTTAGGGTAAGATTTTGTTTGACTTTGAATATCTTATTAAGACAATCATTTTAATAGTTTTTTTTTTTTAATTTTATAAATTTCCACACACTAAAAATAAAAAACTTTTTTAAAATTTGCAAATATCTTTATTTTTAGTGAAGATATTTAGTTTTTTCGCTTTTGCGCACTGTCTGGTTTGTGGTACTTTTACTCTAACTTCTTTATAAAGAATTAAAACTTCTTTATAAAAAATTAAAAAACTTACTTCATTTTTAAATAAAATAAATAATTCAAAAGATCTTTTAAATTGAAAAAAAAAAACTAAAAAAAAAAATCAATTAAAAGTTGAATATAATTATGACTTCTTAAACTACGAAAATCTTGTTTTTTCCCGAATGTAAAACAAGGATGCTATTTTTACATAAAGACGCACTTCGGAAACTATTAATGTTTTACATAAAGTAACTGAAAGCATAAATGATTAAATAAATAGGTATTTTGTATGTAAACTATAAAAGTTTCATAGAAAAAAGCTACTCACATAAATAAGCAAGTTTATTCTTTCAGTTACTTTATTTATAAACTTATGTTACAACAAACGCCGCGGCGTAAAAATAGCGGATAGAGTCAGCGTTAATGGATTTTTCTAAGGTGGTAACTAAGCATTTGCCTCGTTAGTTATGCAAAAAACAGATAAAAATTTAATACCTCTAAATAAGTCCTAAAATGTATCAATATACCAGTTTACTATAAATATGAATAAAGAAAGTTTTTGCATTTGCAGACAAAATTTCGATCTTGTAGCCAGTTCAGAAACTTTTGAGGTATGTTTTATTGTATTTTTATTTATTTGACATTATTACTATTACCAATCAATATTAAAACTAAATAACAAATTATACAAGAATAATAAAAATTTCTTAGAAAAATTTCGTGAGCTCTTCCATGATAGTGCAGAAAAGAGTGCAGTCATGTATGCTATAAGTGTAAAAGTATGTACACAAGCCGCCTTATTTTAAAATAATTTGGTTCTTAAGCAGTGGCCTAGTTTGTCTGAGTTTGCACTCCACTGTCATATGTTCCAGGGTGGTTATAATTGTCTTAAATGTTGCAATAATATTGAAGACAATAATAATAACCAAATATAAAAGTAAGAAACCTTTTTTAATGTAGTAGCGTCCTTGGCTTTAGGAAGTTGAATACAACAGAAAAAAATATTTTCTTACAAACTGTTTTAATTTGAAGTTTTTCTAAAACGTTTCAAAAAGAGTTCAAAATAGTAAAATCAATATTTACCCGTGAAAAGCGAAGTTGTTTTAAGTTGTTCTAAGTTGTTTGAAGAGATGTCATGAAATGATAAATGGAAATCATACTTTTTATTTTAAATTTTGAAATAATGAAATTTTGTATTGCACTTCATTAAAAAAAAAAACTTATTTATGGGCTCCATATCCGAAATAATGAAAGTATTTTTTTAATTTATACTTGTAATTTTTTAATTCTTAAGTAGATAGGCTAATATATAATAAGGTAGATAAAATAAAAAAAAAATTATTTAAAAAAAAGTTTTTAATCTAAATCTCAAATTTTAGGCCCAAGTTTGCAAACCCAATGTTTACTTGGGTTTGAGATCTTGATTTATTTTAATAATGCAGAAAACCTTACAAAAAATAACTTTTATGAAGTTTTAAATTTAAAAATATCAAAAATAATTTTTTTTTTTATTGTTGTATACAGCCCTATCTATTGTCAGCATTTTAACACATCCATATTTTTAACTTAACAGTTATTTTTTAATTTTTTTACCTTTTACATTTATATATTTATTATTCTTCAATATTTCAGTTATTGTAAAATATGTTTTGAAACGGATACGGCGATGAGACAAAATGATTATTACACATGCGCACATGTATGTATACATAGGGGAAAGGCGCTTATGATGGCATACTTAACTTTGAAGCTTCATTATTCAGTATCCTGAAGACCAAGAATAAAACTTTTGATATCGATACATTCTATGTTACAAGTAGAACAATAATAACCTTAGGATCTTTCATCAGTTTTTATTTTTATTAGTTATTTTTATTTAAAAAAAAAGCACAAGTATGCCATCATAGGCAACTACTGCTCCTATGATGGCCTAGGGGTGGAGAGGGCTGGTTAGCATCAAAGGTAACTTAAAAATTTCATTCGACCTTAGAGTCTTTCCTCAAAAATGCCAGAAATTACGGGTAATCATTCTAATTAACTTTTTCGTGCTACACAGCAGCGTGTAGAGTTTCGCGCATACGTATAAGAGATATTACGTTTAATGTGTTTTTTGAACCAAATATTTTTTATTAAAGTAAAAGTTTCTTTTTACTTCACTAACAAATATATTGTTTTTATGAAAAAAAAAAGAGGTTACCTCAACTCTTCAATATTCCAATACACCTAACTCGTCAGTATGTCATCATAGGAAGAAGTCATCATTTTCATTTAAACAAGCTATGTCTGCCTTGTTCAAAAGATAAAATTAAAATAAGTATTCCAATAAATGCACAAAACCTGGAAATATAATACATGAAAATTTCATTTCGGCACAGTTAATAAGAAAATCACATATTTAAAGGGATTAAAAATACAACAGCACATCCCAAAATCGATTTTTGTTGATTATAAAAGTAATATTTGTGCATAAGGAATGTATTTTTACTAAAACTAATGTAAAGTCAGTATAGACATGTAGGTCTAATCACTTTTTCGCCTTTACCAATATTTATGAAAATATTTCCAAACTCTATATATACATGTAAATGCATATGTACAAGTATATATGTACGCATGGAGTTTAATCACCATACATTTTGCTTTCAAAGCAAGTACTGCATACTTTAACGCAATGTATTTACTTTTGTTTTTTTAAAGTATTTTTTTAGTACTCAATCTATATTTAATCTTTTATCTTTTACAGAAGCAGATCCTAGTAAATCAACATCACAAAAGCAGACCTTAATTTATCAAGTCAATAAAAAAGAACTTTAATATAACAAAAAATCAGGAAGAAAAGCAATTAAAAAGTATTTTTCTTTTTTATTTATTTTTTCTGAAATTTACTGCAATATATATATATATATATATATATATATATATATATATATATATATATATATATATATATATATATATATATATATATATATATATATATATATATATATATATATATATATATATATATATATATATATATATATATATATATTGTTCAACATTAACATATATATATTGTTGATTTTTTGTTTGATGATCTATTTAAGTTACACTTTTATAAAGCGTTCAGCGGCAGATCCAGGATTTCCCGGTATTTAAGTTTAGCTCAAAACTTAAATATCCGGAAGTCAAAACATACAAAAATTTGGCCTAAACCCAAATTTTTGTATGTTTCGACTTTAGTCACATAAGAATGTTTTGCTAAAGATTTTGCTAATAAAGACTAAGGAAAAAAAACAATAACAATTACCCAAGCAAAACACGTTGGGCCAATGTTTTACCGGCCCATTTACTCCAACCTTGTTTTGACGTTGTTTTGACGCTACGCTACTCGGGTTAGTGGAGATATTGTTTTTTTTTAATGATTACTATAGTTTCTTAAACTAGATAGAAACACTTTTTTGGAATAGTGGTCAATATTTATATTGTAATGTTTTTTTAGTGTCTGATCCAAAGGTTACTGTTCCTATGCAAGGTAACGCTTGGTGCAATAAAGGCGGTTCGATTACTCAAAATGGATTAGATGATTGGACCGCGCCAGATGCAGTCTGCAAGGCCTACGTTTACATCTCAAAAAGCGGATCTTTGAAAGTTTCAATTAAGATGAATGCAACAGGAAAAAGTACTATAAAGTAAGTTATAAGATTTCATTTTCTTTATAATTATTATCAATTAATAAAATTAATTTGTTGTTGTTGTTGTTGTTGTTGTTGTTGTTGTTATTGTTGTTGTTTGTCGACCAAAACAGGATACAGTTTACTACTTCTCAAAACCGAAAGCGACATATCAAAAACATTTCACCAAAACAAATTTTATATATTTATATACTTGACAACGAGGGTATCAATAATCCCTTGAAATATTGTATGAAAATTAATTTCAAATAAAGAGTTACATCCATTATAGAAGTTTTAATTTGATTATATTTCACCAAAACTAAAATCATAAATTCGGCTAAACTTAACTAGTTATTATTAGAAAGTTTCATTTAAAAATGCAATTTTACGATTATTATTTATTTAGACGTTTAACTTCATATGTTTTACAAAGTTGAGTTTTATTAAATAAAATGATGATATGAATGTTGATTATAAAGTTAACAACCTTGTAATAGTTTTCATTGGTTAGTATAAATATAACTGTTGAAAATTATCTTTTCACCTTAGTTGATTCAAGTGAAGGAATATGAAACCGCTTTGTAGTTTTAGCAAAGGCTAGCTTGACTTCACGGATTGAACTTTTTAAAAAATTTTTTCAGAAGTCAAGGCAGTCAAAGAATAATCCAGATAATCGATATTCCAGGTAATCATTCTTTGTCTAGAACTTGTTCTTTGGTCAAATGTTGATTGAGATTGGGCAATGATGTTTTTCGTCAAGTTAGAAAAACCCGTAATTTTAAACTAGCAACTAGGAAACTAATAGCACATAGTTTGTTCCATGCATCGGAAATAACTTCCCATAGCAATCATGTCATGCAATTTATTATTGTTGTTAGAATGGGGCAAGCACTAATGAAAGAATTACTTCCAGAATGCAATTTAATGGCTTCTCCAAAGAATACTCATTTTTTTAACCTGATTGTCTTCCTAGGTAAATTTGATTAACCAATGGAGATTGTAAAATACTTACAAAACCAACTTTTTTAACGCCTTCTTACCACCTTAAATAATAATAAAAAAATAACTAATCATAAATAAATAATAAAAATAACATAAAAATTCTTTAAAAAAAATCCAGAAAAATAACTAAAAGCTTTCACTAAACTTTATTCATGTTCACTTTTAAAATTCATGTTCACTTTCTATTCAATTGTTAAAACTAAATTTGTTTTCGCTGAGGATGCGTGCTGTTTTGATATTTTTAAGTAACATATAGGTTTACAAATTATATTTTAATAGACTTTTTTTAGCAGCAAAAAATTTAATAGTTGGTAAACAATAAATCTAAAATTTTTTTTAGAAATGTTTTGTAGATAAAATATCGTTATGTTATTCTGTTGCCATAAAAATTATTTTTTTAAATTAAATAAAATTTAGGATAATAAAATCGAAACTTTGGTTTTCATTATGTTTTTCAACCGAAATTTTTCATTTTTTTCATACTAAATATATAAAAAGTACCTAAAAATAGATTAAAACTAATAAATTGAATTTATAAAAGCCTAAAGAAAATAGAAATTAATAAATACTTAATAAAAATGAAATCAAAATTTTGCTAACGGTTCAAATTAAAACTTCGGTTAAAACCAAAACTACAATCGCATTGATTTGCTATCAGAAGCTGTTAGTTGTATATGTTATTAGTTGTTGATGATTGCAATTGATAACAAAAAATGATCGATACTCGATAATCCATTTTTTGCGTCATGTAGTTACTGTTTAATTATTTAATTTTGTCAGAGTAATTTTCAAATAATTTCATTTCGACTTGTAACAGGATAACAACTTTCACAGAAAATAGAATGACAATTTTTACTTCCAACAGGATAACACTTTTTAATTCCAACAAGATAACAATTTTTACTTCCAAAAAGATAATAATTTTTACTCGTAATAGGATCACGATTTTGCAAAAAAGTCTTGAGGTGAAAGTGGATCCTAACAATATTTCAAAAGAATTTTATGTCGGGGAATGGACCAACATTCCAATTGGGTATCTTACTATTCAAATTCAGGTTAGTCAAACAAACCCTTCTGAATAAGATTATTTTTTGGATACAACTTTTGGATATCCTCAATGTAATCAATCCTCAAATATACTTAATTTGTTATTTTCCATCTGTTAACAGAAACTTTAATTAGTTAAATGCTTGTTGTACGCGATAAGAGATAATCCTTATCGAAAGCAGCACGACAACTATAAATTAAATATTTTAAATCAATGAACTAAACGCATTTATTTGATGATTTAATGAAATATTTGCAAATTTTTATAAACCATTATTTAGTTTTACTTTATAATAGTTCTATAACCATATGTTATTATTTAGTTTAAGGGAAAGCTCTACTCCTGTAAATTTTTATACAGTACATTTTATTTAAAGTTATTAAAGTAACTATTTAATTTGATCTTCAAAAATTTAAGTGATATAATTTTTTTCAGGGAGTCAAAAAAGCAACCGATAATTTTGGTGTTTTGTCAAGTCTTGTTCTCACCGGAAGTAGTATTTCTACGCAAGACACTCTTTTTGTAAAAGATAACGTTGACGAAATGTTTCATTTTGGACGAAGAGGACCTTCTGTTCATTTAGGTTTTGAGACATCTAAAACGGTAAACATTTTACATTTAAGAGAATAATTTACAATCATGTTAAAATAAACTTTTTGATTATGTCAAAAAAGTGGCCCTAAATTATCTATACAAAATTTTTATTTTTAATAACTTGATTTTCTAGCTAGCATAATTTAACATGGTGGGATTTGATTAATTTTACATTTAAAATTCTAGTATATTATAAATAGTTTGTTAAAATAGCTTTTGTTATTGTATCTCTTTAAAGGATGTTGAGTGGTTTTACAGTGAAGTAACAGTACCTACAGGATATGATGTTATTGGTTCGTACTTTATGGTAAACGGATTTTCTGAAGGATATTTTGGAATGCAGGTATATACAATAAAAATTTTTTTTTCTCGAAATTTATTCCTTTCTTAAACAACACAAAGTTAAAAAGTTTCTTATCTTATTACAAATAATCCTAGGCTAGAAAAAGCCCTCCACCCTCCACAGATGTTAAGGAAATAGTTTTTAAAGCACTAAAAAGTAAACTCAAATTTTTGGGTCTTAATACGTTTGTTTCCTAAATAGCCATTTTTTTTTAAACTAGGTTTGATCAAATTTCACTTTTGATGATTGTAATTCCCAAATTATATTTTTATAATAAAACATTTCGATTTTTTTTGAGCTAATGTTAATTCATTAATTTTATTTTTGATATCATCAGACATATCGCCACTAACAAATTCTTTTTCAACATTTGAATCTTCTTCACTAGACTGGAATAATTGCTGAATAAACATGGTCGCAAGATTTTCTATATTGTTTCTTTTTATTTTATTCCCAAACTGATCATTTTGATTTAAAACATGTAGGTTTAAAAAATATTTTAGTAAGCTCAGGGCCGAATTTACCTATAGGCCAACTAGGCTTCAGAATAGGGCCCCAAATTTTTAAGGGCCGCAAAGTGTGTTTCTAAATGTTTGCTAAGGTTTTTAATGATTTTAATTTTGCTAAGGTTTTTAATGATTGCTACACAACAATTCCTTCTAGATTATTGTTAACATTAATTGTTAAGATTAATTCTGCACGAAGAAATTTCCGGAACAAATTTATATAAAAGCCGTAGCGCTTAACTAAAGAAACAAAAGCAAGCAACGTTTAATCCTATATATACAATATCAAGGATTCAACTGTTTTAACTTAATTTTTCCGTACAAAATATTTTTAAGGAACCCAAAAATTGATTCAGCTTAGGGCTCCTGAGAACTTAAATCTGAACCTGATTAGGTTTATTAAGTTATGTTTTGTTTTTTACTAATACTTTATTAAATATGCTGTTTTACAAGCTGACTGTGTGCTTGCTTCAGCTAAATACTTTCTTAATAGGTGTGTTTGCTTCAGCTAAATACTTTCTTATAATAGGTGTGTTTGCTTCAGCTAAATACTTTCTTAATAGGTGTGTTTGCTTCAGCTAAATACTTTCATATAATAGGTGTGTTTGCTTCAGCTAAATACTTTCTTAATAGGTGTGTTTGCTTCAGCTAAATACTTTCTTCTAAATTGTATTACAATTTCAGAAGACAATAAATCAGCATCTCGTTTGTAAAGTGTTTAAATTGCTATTTTTAGTGGTTTTGTAGCAACACAAAAGCTATTTACTTTATCAAGTTCAACTTTGGAAGGGCAAAAGTCTATATTTTTGCCTATCAAATTTTGATTTCTTTTTGAACGTGCAAAAAACGTTCTAACATGGCAATTGTGCTGCTACACCCAGTACTTGAGTCAAATAGCTTTTTATAGAAAGTATTTTTTTTTTCCAAATATGAAGAACATCGTTGTTGCTTACAAAACATTTTAACTAATTTTTTAATTTTCGCTAGATGTTTTTGAAATTTATTTGACAAAACAGTGTTACCGAACCTTCATCATCAAATCAAAAATTTTCAAATCGTCATCATCATAATCATCACAATCATCACAACTATCATAAAGTTTTAAGCAAAGAAATAAAAAAGTTTTCAATTCTTAGTGTTTTATGGATAGAACTAGTTTCAACAACATTAGATATATATACTTAGGGTCGGACTGGCACTAAGTGACCCGGATGGGGGAGGGGGAGACAAAGGTGGGGCCCTTATAGGGAGCAAAGAATTAAGCAAAAATACCTTAAACCCTTAATCATATCGTTTTTTTAAAAAGGTATTGGAAAATATAAATTGATACAATAATAAAATTACAATAATTAGTTATTAGAAATTTGTATTTTTTTGTGTGTTTTATTTGTATCTTGATTTATAGAGAGGCCCAGGACCTTCAGACATAGCAGGGACCCGGAGGGGAAATACCCAACCTCCCTCGCCAGTGTGACCCTGTATATACTGCATTTTGAGAATTTTAATTTTATATTTTGTTATCAAATGTCTTATTATGGTGCACGTAGATGAGTTTAAAAAAAAAAAACTTTAAATGTTGCAACTATTGAGAAAATTCAAAATAATTCAGTAGCCATTTTTAATTTGGAATCAATGTTATTTTAGTTTTAATATGTTTTCATTTTGTTTACATTTTTGTTTACAAACACCAATAGTGCTTTCATAAATGACAATGGACATGACATCTAAATGCTTTGAGTTTCCAGCCAAACAAAACACAAATAGAGAAAAATGAAAATATATTGTTAATAAATTTTTTTCAAGGTTTGAATTTTTAGGATAAATAAGTTCATACCAAAAAACACACATACATACATAGACACATACTAAAATATTTTCAACACACACACACATACATACACACATACTAATATGAAAACAAGTTCAAATAAAATTTGAATTTGTTTTTTCGAAGAGTCATTTATCATGCGTCATTATTCCAAAAAAATCGCATCCCTCTAAAATTAATATTGCTCTAAAAAATTTAAAAAACTTATTTACACTAAGTTATAATAAGCTGTTGTGGCTTCGCCTCCAGCTCCAAAAACAGAAACATTTTTTTATAGCTCTTGTTGTTGAAAAAAAAAATAAGTTTTTGGTAATATGTAACTGAAATAACTCGTTTTCAAGCAATACATACAAACATGTCTAACAATTTATATTATAATTTTTTTAGAAGTATAAATGATAAAAAGTATTTTCTATTAAATCTTTTTTTTTTACTTTTTTTAGGTCAACTCTGAAACTGAACGACGTGTCCTGTTTTCTGTCTGGAGTCCTTTTACCACCGATGATCCGTCAAAAATTCCTAAAGATCAAAAAATTTTAACCATTAAGAAAGGAAAAAACGTTACCATAGGTTAGTCCAACTCTTTTTAAAAAACTCGGAGTTGTTTATTTTATCTCACCAAATACAACTTAAAAAAAATACTTAACATTATATATTTATTTATTTATTTGCATATAATTTTATAATTTGCATAATATTTATTTCTTGACTGTCGTAATAGCATAAAATTAGTAAAAATGACACATTTTTAAAAATTAAACATTTCATTAATAAAAAAAATATTTTTTTATTCTTGAAATGTTTTTAAAATTATTTTTACATTTTCAAAAGATTTATTTTACAATGAAAAACTTCATAATATATATTTGAAAAGACTTTACGGAGAAATTTTAACGAACAAAAATATGTAATATAAAGCAATAAAAGACTATGAATAAAAGCAGCTATGAATAAAAGCAAAGTATAAACCTTTTAGTGAATTAAAATTAGGAAATGGTTTAGCTCTATATATCATTCCAATGTTTTCAGAATTTTTTTTTTCTAGAATGATTAAACATTATTGTTTAAACAATGGAGTTTTCATCTAATATATGAAAATTCCATGGTAAGTTTTCTTTCAATTCCACGCCTAAATATTTTACTGAAGATTTCATTTTAATAATAGTTTTGTTTATAATAAAGATTGGTAATTTTAATCGGATGTTATCAGTTTTATTTGATTTATGGAATAATTTATATTTCGTTTTGTCAGCATTCAGAGAAAGCTTGTTACTTAAAAAACAATCATTAACTTTTTCTAACTGTTCATTAACGCGTTTAAAAAGTATTTTAATATTTTTTATCTAAAAAGTATTTTAATACCTTTGTGTGAATAAAAAAGATTGAAATCATCTGCAAATAGAATTAAATTTATAAAATTTGAAGATAAATTTAGATCATTTCTATTCAGTAGAAACAATAGTTGCACTAATTTAATATAGTTTTTTGCGTCTGTTCTATTTGTTCATTTTTAAGGAGTCGCTTCATTAACTAATTTTTAATTATATTAGTGACACCGAACTTAACTTTGTAAACTATAATGGAAAACGAACGATAAAACATTGTAAACTATAATGGAAAACAAACAAAAAAACAAAGCAAAGTACAGTATATTACAAAAATAACAAATAAAATTAAAAAGATTAAGAACAATAAGAAAAAGTTAAAAATATATTTATTAAAATTAAAAAAAAAACATTATTCGATGTATAATAGGCAATATGTTGTACTCCACAAATAAAGTACATAGTTTTACCCCACAAATAATAAAACGAAAACAAAATCAGTAAACAAAAATTAATAAAACTGGTTGCTTTAAAAACCGGCAAAATTTTGTAAACCTTAGAACACTTCAAAATTGCAAAAATGTAAATATAAAATATTTTAGTAAATCGTAATACTTTGATTAATTTGGTATACAACAATATGACTGAAACCAAAAATATATTTACAATACAGCAATAAAAACAAAAGACAAAAGTTATGTGAATATTGTAGTAATTCCGTAATTGCTTTTTTGTTTGTTTCGGGGCAGTTGTTTTTTTTTCTCTGTTTTTTTCTTTACAGAATAATTTTTTTGGTAAAGTAACTTTGGTGGTCTTAATCTGATATATAGCATAACGTTCTAACTCAATGAATAGTTAAAAAAACACTCTAGAAACAATGGAGTTTTTCAACTTTTTACAATCCTAAATTCACTTTTAAACTATATTTTTCTTCTAAAATCAATTTATTTAAGACATCATTCTACAACATATAAAGTTTTCATTCAATAACTGTTATGTAAAATTTTAGGTCAGTTTGGTAACGAAGGTTCAGGTGGTCAGAGCTACTTGGTCTACCCTTGGAAAGCCAATCAGACTTACAAGTTTTTGCTTGGTGCAAAACCTCAAAAATCTACAAACACAACAATATTTACAGGTAATCAGTTTTAAATAGATCAGTAGTAAAAAGTTAAATAAAGGCTCAACGAATCGGATTGATTTGCATCTTAAATTTGATCTCAATTTTGGTAATTTAACCTCAATATCAATAATTTAATCTTAATATCAGAAGAAGAAGCATTTTTTAAATACAAATTAGAAACATTTTAGATGTATATATATATATATATATATATATATATATATATATATATATATATATATATATATATATATATATATATATATATATATATATATATATATATATATATATATATTCCATTCTAGTTTTGTTTTCGACAAACAGATTTAA
The DNA here is from genome assembly GCF_022113875.1 of Hydra vulgaris. Classification (NCBI taxonomy): domain Eukaryota; kingdom Metazoa; phylum Cnidaria; class Hydrozoa; order Anthoathecata; family Hydridae; genus Hydra; species Hydra vulgaris. The sequence continues at coordinate 44,449,931 of NC_061158.1, read as the reverse complement.
TCAAATTTTCATTTATTAGCTTATTTCAAAGACGACAGTGTCAAGCCAGATAAGTGGAATTTAATAGCAAGTTTTCAACGACCTAAATTAGCTACTTATCTTAATGGTAATTACTCATTCCTGGAAAACTTTGAACCAGATCAAGGAGATAAAACGAGAATGGCGTACTATGACAATCAGGTGACAATTTTAAGTTTAAATACTTTTTTTTAAAAAAAAAAAAAACTCCAATAGATGTTTTGAAACTTTTAAATTTTTTTCGTCAAGTGGGTCTGCGACTCAAAAGGATCATGGACTGAAATCACAGAAGCTACACTGACTGCGGATACCACAGCGAGGTAATTAGTTTTATAATTAAAAAAAAACTACTTATCGGGCATTTGATCTGAAAAAGATTGTTTTTTAATGTCTTTTAAACGCTTTGGTTGTCTTAGAAATTTTAAAATACTTCGTTTCCAGAATAAATGCCCACTTCCCTTCACCATCGGACAATCATTTTTATTAAGAAGAATTATTATATAGGCCCGTACCGTAATTTTTTTTTTGAGGGGTGGAATTTGGAACTTTCTAAACTGTTGTTTTTGAAAAAAAAAAAACAGTTTAGAATATGAAATATAAATCTTGCTTAAATTTTATAACAAAACTTGCGTAAAACAATGTATATTTGGTACAAATAGGCGGGTCAATCGCCGCCGACGACCCCACGGTACGGGCATGTTATTATCGTCGAAATGGTAACTCTGCCGTCTGGCTTTACGCTGAAGAAAAAATTGAACGAAAATTTATGTTCTTATAATTATTATATAAGATATTTAGTATAGTTATATTTTTTTAATTATATATTTAAAGTTAATTTCTTAAATTAAATTTATTATTAAATGTAGAAAGAAGTATCGCGTTGATTATTCTGGGGGAATTGTGAACAACAAATTCTTTATGAAAAACTGTGGATTTTTTTGCGATAACACAAAGTTAGATACGAAACTCAAAAGGCCTCCAAAAGGCAAAGCCCCCGCAATTGTTTTTAAAGACTTGGAATGATGATCATAAAAAATCTTTTTATCACCATTAATTGCACTTCACAATAATGTCTATAATATTTGCTTTATAATAACTTTGAAACTAATATTATATTAAAAATATTTGTAATATTTATAATATAGATATTATAAATATTACAAATTATAAATATTTTGAAATGTATTACTCAATAATTTATAGTTGTGGGGATTTTTGTAGAGTAAAAAAAAAATTATAGGTAAAGTTTTTAATTATAATGGTTTATTATAATTGCATTATCAAAAATTAAACTTTGTTTTCAACTTTAGTAATAAATTTTATATATATATATATATATATATATATATATATATATATATATATATATATATATATATATATATATATATATATATATATATATAGCTATAGCTGCCGTGGTGCAGTAGTTAGAGCGCTTGCTTTATAAGCAGAGGAGATCCAGGTTTAAAACGAGTTTTGGACATATTTCGCGTCACGGTAAGGAAGGCATGAACTTCCTGGTTAAATGCACTTCCGCGGTGCTCTGTGACAAGACCGTTAAGTTTTCTTGGAGCACCTAAAAAACAAATGAAAAAAAAAAAAAAGATAACTCTGATATTTTAATGTCGTAAAAAGGTTTCGTCTAAAACCTAAAGAAATGAAAAGTTTCACAAAGACCCTTACTTTTATTAGAAACGAGAAACAACAAAATATAAACAAAAATACCTAAAATAGCTTGTGCTTGTTTAGAAACAATTTGTTTGTAACATTTTTGAATCCAGATGTCTCGTTCATTGTCCCCTCTACCAGTTCGGAAAATTGTGACACGTGGCAGGACTTGATAAAAATGACTTAAAAGTAGAAAAACGTCAGTATCTTGTGAATGCACAATACATTTTTTAATGGGTTTTCTTTTGCAACGTCAATAGCATGTAGAATTAACAGAGTATCAGCCTCTTCGTGATCATGATTCATCATTTCTGCAAATAGATACTTCATATTTGCTTCTGTTGTTTTTGAATATGTTACAATGAAGCGAACTGTACTACTTATATTAGCTTTTGTATATTCAACCAGGTATTCGGTAAGAGCTTGCTTTGTTTCAATGTGCCCCAATAACTGCTTTAGCGACTTGTTACAAATTATAGAGTCATCAGTTACTTTATATTTGATTTCATTGTCAGAGGTGCGTTTTATTCTTGTTCAAGTTTTTTTATCGTGCGTATAGGCATGATCATAGTATATGTTACTATTCGTTTTAAATATTATAAGCCAATGTTAGTTAACTTATCAATTATACATACAAAGTTATTACAGTAAAGAATACAATAAATAACAAGTGTTACTTTCCAAGTTTGAATACTGTTATCTTTATGAACTTTATTGACCAAGACCATGCCATCAATAATGGTAGTTGATGCATTTACTGAGATTTCTTGTTCTTGTGTCGAATTCTCTGATCTTTTTGACTAATCTTCAACTTCATGCAGAGTTTTTTTTTTTATCAGAGGTGATCAATGGGCGACCATCTTGAGTAAACATCGATTTTTGTACAGCTGAAAACTCATAGCTACCAATGCTTTTTTCCAAATCAAGCTCTGGGCGTTTTCTTGCACTAAGTAGAAAACGAGATAATAAGGTGCGCTCTTCTTTTAGTTGAATTACTTTATTATCTATCTTTATTTTTAAAACTTTGGCTTGATTTATGAATGTTTTTAGATTTCTCATCTTCATTAGCGATCATATAGATATGCTTCTTTTTAACCTTTCAGTAACAAAAGAACGGTAAAGCTCTTCTTCGATTTTTCCATGATAAACTAATTCATCTGCTACTTCTTTTGACAAAATGGCTTTGGACACAAGATTAAAAACCACCTGATTTTTGTTGAAGTGGATGCCAAAAGTATCAAATGAATCAATGACTTTTTTTACATTTGATGAAATTCTTTCGTTAGTAGATCCAGCCATTTGGTAGTGTTGTTTACGAAATTGTTATCCAATATTATTTTTTTCGCAAAATATTTTTGATATGGAGTTATGGAATATGATAAGCAGGAGCAATATGATATGGAATATGATAAGCAGGAGCAATAAGGCAAAAACGGTTTAAGCACGTTGGACTTTGTGTAATACCAATCACTCCACCTGCTACCTTCAAAACCTTGTTTTCCTGTTCTAAAGCATGATCAGAAACAATTTTACAAAAAGGAATGCCAATATTAGGAGGTACAAATGTGCATCGGTTTGTTGATATGTTTTCAATAACAGCGTTTCCTAATCGATTTTCGATCTTTATAACACTATCATAGGAAATAGAAAGTCTAAAATACGCCAAGCAGCTCACCAGCTTCTTTTAACGGGTTTCTTTATGCACATGTAATCCGAGGCCGACTGAAAAAGGTGTTTCAGTAACATGAAAAACTCTGAAATCTTGATCCGTTTTTTAGCAATGTGAGATTTGCTTATTGTTGTATAATCATCCGGATTGTTTTTAAAGTTATCTACCGCCTTTGCTTGATATTTGCTAGAGCAAAGCTGGACTTTCTACAGACGGACTTTCTACGGCACGGAGGTCTTGAAAAAATTATTTCTGCCACGTTATTTTGTAGAAGTTTCTTTAAGTCACGTTTATAATTCACCTCAGTCTGGTCATTATATCCAATTAAGTTGTTGTAAGTTTTATTGATGTTTTTCATATCCATAGCAAAACCATCTTTTAAGTTCAAATGGACTAAACCAATGATTTCTACATCGGCGATAACCCGTCCAATATCATCCAATTCTTGAATTTCTCCTTGAGTTGTTGTCAATTTAACAGATCTCTGCACTGTTACCCAACACTTTAAGAGGTATTTAGCATCATTTGCAACAGCATCATCAGAATTTGGGGTTGTGCTCATTCTAAGGAAGAATTCTTAATTGTTGTCTTTTTTCTTTTTTTTTCGTTCTTCGTCCTCCATTTGTAATAATATTTAATTTGTGAAACAACAATAACACAGTATAAAAACGTTTTTAAAAGCCAAAAACAAATACAAATCATTCGAATTGTTGCATTCTTATAAGTAGAATTATGTAAAAATTAAATAACATTATCAAAACATTTGAAATAATTCAATCGTCAAGCATGAAATATTCACAAAGCAGCGGTATACCTCCGGTTTAATAAAAACATATTTACTCCTGTATCTTTTTAAATAAAAACTTTCAACATATGTTTTTATATTATTTTGAATACCTGATTTATGCTCTTTCGATTTGTATAAAAAAATTTTAATTTGCTAAAAAAGAAAATAGTTGTTATGAGGACCAGTTACGTCATACCACCTATCACGCGAAATGAAAGTCGAGTGACACCTGTCATTTTTCAAATCCTTATTATACAAGGATCTCATATCAAAAAAAAAATTTGCTTGTAACACGTATGTGCACACGAAGGTACATAGTGGCCTGCACTATTAGCCAAAAAATTGGACTAGGATGAGATTAAACTTCACTTATACTTCATAATAATATTCTTCACTTTTTTATACATAAACTTAGTTATCTTGTCATAAATGGAATCTACTTAATTAAAAAGTCATTCAGACTGAGTTGAAGGTAAATCTTTGTTGAATCATACAACTTTTTTTTCTTTGCAGTAGAAGTCTCAAAGTCTGAATCGTATTAATCTGTTCCACTACAACCACTGGAGAATTTCTGCTCAAAATTTTTCAAAGCTTTTTCTTCTCCTGCATTTTCCAGTAACTTTCTTTTTTTTTTTGCTCAACAATCGCTTTTGTTTCTCTTCTTCTATCATCTTCCTCAGGTTTTTCTGCAGGTTTTTCATCCTTTTCTCACTTTCAGAAACTATTTCAGCAAATATTTTGTCATTTTTGTATGACATTTTGACAATGTCCTTTTTCAAAAATCTCTTCAAAAAAATAGAATCACCCTTTACAGCCTCTTTATTCCATCTAGGATCCTGTCTAATTAACTAGAAAATGTCTTCCTTGTGTATAGAAAACAAAAATTAGTCTAGTCTAAGAACTCTTGACTAATGTTTTCTTCTCTCATCTCAGGGTTCTCATCTTTAAAACATTAAAATACTAAGTATACAGAGCAATGGTTGTATTTTCTAAATTAAAAAGTTACAACATTAAAAAATTTTCAACATCTTAAATATACCATAAAAGTTTGTAAATATATTTCACAGATAAATATGTACTCACTAGAGGACATCCAATTTTGGATAGCACCATTATGATTGCAGTTAAATGACTCCCGTTAATCTAGTAAATTCTTAGTATTCAGTAGTATTCTTTGTATAAGCTTATCGAGAACAGTATCATTTTAGTCGGTAATTCAAATACCCAGAAAAAGTTTCCATTGGTCCTTGAACTATTCGTACCTTAACCACGGAATGCAAGATTTTTCGACGAAGGAAATAAGATAATATCAAGCATGTTTTCCAACATAGGTTTCCAAAAAATTTGCTTTTTATGAAACAGCATTTGTTGTTGCTCGTCTGTGGTGCCTTGATTCGCTATGCCAGCAATAGAAAAAATTAAAAATAAATAAATAAACATTAAAGATAGTAACAAGTAGTAAGTAAAAAGAAACAGTATGTATAATTTTATCTAGTATTGGAAGCACTTAAAATGTGCACTGCATGTTTCGTGTTCTTTAATTTTTTTCGATAAGCTTTTCCAAAAACTATAGACAGGTAGAAGTTTAATTTCGACAGGTTTGTGGTCTACAAAATTTTTAAAAATTTTACATTTTTATCGATCTAGAATTTATTAAAGGACCAGTATGGCTCTCTTTCCAACTAAAATTTTTTTAAATTTCTATAAAAACTGGTAACCAATTAACAGGAAAAAAAATGTTTACGACTATTATACCACTTTATAACTTATTATTCATAATCCTGACTTTAAGCTTTTTACTTACCCCGTAAACGCACGATAGACGCCTAAAAAACCTTCGCTTCAGACATCTTGTCAAACAGTGTTTACTGTGTATCTAATATTGCTATTTTTTAGACGTCTTATAGACGTCAAACAGTGTTTACTGTGTATCTAATATTGCTATTTTTTAGACGTCTTATAGACGTCAAACAGTGTTTACTGTGTATCTAATATTGCTATTTTTTAAACGTCTTATAGACGTCAAACAGTGTTAACTGTGTATCTAATATTGCTATTTTTTAGACGTCTTATAAACGTCAAACAATGTTTACTGCGTATCTAATATTTTTTTTTTATGTTTTATAATGCTTTAATTATCATTTATTAACTTCAATGTTTTATTCTTTTTGACTATATTAATTTTATTAGTATTCTAACTTATCACTTCTATTTTTATAATTGTCACTCTTGGTACTAATGCTATTGTTGTTGTTATTTTTGTTGTTGTTATTGTTGTTGTTGTTGTTTTTGTTGTTGTTATTTTTGTTGTTGTTATTATTTTTGTTGTTGTTGTTATTTTTGTTGTTGTTGTTGTTGTTGTTGTTGTTGTTTTTCTTGTTGTTGTTGTTGTTGTTGTTATTTTTATTATTAATATTATTATACGTTTTAAGTGTTTTTGTTATGTGTTTTAAACGTATTAATATAATACGTTTTGTGGTGGTGGGGGGATAAAATCCCAAAAGATATTGAGAAAAAATTGAAATACTCATTAGATTGATGGAACATAATAGAACAGAGAAACATTTTCAAGCAAACTCTAGAAGAAAACATTCCAAAATAATTTCTTTTCTTCCTTTCAAAGTTTAAACAATTTTTTTTTGTGTGTACTTTTACCTTGTAAATATTTTTACAGTAAGTGTTTAAGAAAATAATAATAATTAAACTTGATTGTTTTTTGCTAATAACTACAAATCAGTAAATATTTTTGATATAAAAATATTTACAACCTTTTCAGAATATACTTTTATTTTTACTTATTATTTATTAGTTTTATTATTTGTGTAATAAAACTAATAAATTTGTGAAACTAAGAAAAACACATAAAATTATCAGGTTTATAAGGCTTGAGGTTCTTTTTGTATTTCATTTATGCCTATCCTTAAAAGTAGAATAGATAAATCGGTGAGTTGAAAATTTTTTTCTCTAAAATTAGCAATCTTTCATAATAACTTTACATCAATACATAGATATATACATAGATATAAATTTACAATCTTTTTTTTAATTAAAGAGTTTAAGAAAAAATAAAAATCTATTTAAGTTTGCCATTTTATTTGTTCAATATTTATTTTAGAGAAAAAAAGTCATTATTTTTGAAAGCAAAAGGAATTTAGTTTCGAGCACAAACCTTTAAAACTTCTTCTTTAAATTGGAGTTATATCAGAGCAGTGCTTTTTTATTTATTTATTATTTTTCTTTTTCTTTTACAACAATCACTATTATATATTTCAAAAAAGTAATATTTACATGTCTCCAGTTTATATAGTTTATATATATGTACACCACACATATTTACAAGCTGTAAAAAAAGTTAAGAATGCTGTTATGCGCAAGTGCGCTTGACAGTGGGTTAAAATAGTTAATTTGAATATTTGTGGTTTATAATATAAAGTGCTACCTACTAATCCAAGCATTTAAAAAATATACGCAAGTTCGTTGCACTAGTGGGTTACTAGGGACATGCTTGTGGTTGTCGTTGAATATAATGTAGTTGGAAGAAAACTCGAAGACAACAATCAGGCTTATTATCGAGAACCTTTATGATGCAAAATAAACTAAAAATTTAAAAAGTATATTTACAAAACACACATTAACCTTTTGATGTTTACTGTTCAGTAATATTTTACTGTGTATAGTTGTTAACTTTATGTATTATTATTTTTATTTTTTTTAATTTCTTTATTTTTTATTTTTTATTTTAATTGTTATCAATATTTCTTATCTTTAATATCTAATACACATCATACATACCGACAGGACAGGACCCCTCGGAACGACCCTGCATACCGATAAAAATATTTTTGTTAATTATTAGACCATTTAGTTTTTTCTTCAGAACAATTTGATTATCCAATATAGTAAGTTCTACATTTTGAGGTATTATTTTATTGCGTAAGTGAGGTCACGGTATAAAGTTGAAAATCTTGAGAATTTTGTTTTTTTAATGGGCAATGTGAAGTTACCAGCTCTTTATGTGATCTGTTGGCGTTGATTTGAAAAAATATATTATTAAAATAAATTGGAACAAGTCCGAGAATATATTTGGGCATAAATAAAATATTTTGGTAGATGTTAATTTGGTAGATATTTAATGCATTCAAGCTTTTAAGTAAGGGATCGGCATGAGTGAATTTATTTTTATGATAAACCTATCATGCGTGTTTCTGGTGTATATATAGAGAATTTAGTTTAGATTTATTTGTACTTCCACAGAGTGCTTTTAGATTCTCTTGGGAAAGTATAGGCTTGTAGAGTATGCAGATACTTTAATTAGTATCTTACACAGGAAAATTTAGACAAAATGCTCCACTTGCATTTCCAAAATGCTCCACTTTTTAAAATAAAAATTTGGGTTATGTTTTATTAAACGCACCAGAAGAACCAACAATGATATCGAGGGTTTGCATCGCCTATTTCAATCACTTTGTATCAAAATTATAGAATAAATACTTAAAAAAAGCCCATACGCCAGGTTGAAATCCTACAGGTTGAAGATTACGCATAACTTGACGTGAAAAATAAATTTTTGATAAAAGCTTTGTTTGTAACATAGAAACAACTATTACGTTGATTTATTTTGGGTTTTTAAAAAAAATTTATAACATTTAAAAAATGTTATAAGTTTTTTTATTAATTTTTCACTTCATTATAAATTTTTTCTAGATTTTACCGATAGCATTTTTCAAAAATCGGGGAGTCATTAAAAAAAGTTGAGATAAATTAAACATAAATATAAGCAAAAATCCTACAAAAACTAGCTTAGCGGAAATGAAGTATTAATGTGAATCAAAGTATATAAAGAAACAGTTTGAGTTTTTTTGATTGGGGGATTTTTACCAGAGGGATTTTTTCTCGGATAATTTTTTTCTGATATTAGAAATTAGACTTAAGAGCGTGAAAATATCTCTATGAAATTTTAAAAGTAAATAAATAATGAATGTAGAAAATTAAATATGGCAGAAAAAATTCAACATATCTACGAAGTTAGTACATTTCCATGATACGAATGAAGTGTTTAACACCTATAAAGTAAATAAAAGCGTTAGCAACAACAAAACAAAACAATAACTTTAATATTCCTGTTTAAAAACATGGTTAATATAAAATTCTAAATAAGAACTCAACAAATACATCTCAAAAAATTTTCAACACAGACGCTAAACACGCTAAACACGCTTCGGTGACGCTAAACACGCTTCGATGACGCTAAACACGCTTCGGTGATAATGTGTGTTAAAACAATGTTATCAGCAGCAATTTCTGACATGGTGTCCACATCTGGTGAATTTGCTCTTGTAATGTTACTATTTTTAGCCAGGTGTTGCTGCAGAAAGCAACACCTGGCTAAAAATATTTACATTTTTCTTTTGTTTGTTATCTTTAACACAAACTGTCTTATATTTTGGATGGATAATTGCTAATGCTATAATTCTGCATACTTGATGCATTGATTAAACATGATATGTATAGCAGCTTCTTTGTTTACTACACCCAGCTTGCAGTAATTGATTGAGCTGTTACAAAAAAAGAACATCATTTTCTCTTTCAAAGTTATTATAGTTGGTAACGGGGATACCATAAAGACCTTTGTTTCACTCTGGAAATTAACCACTTGAGTAAGATTCTTGATACATTTTGCAAAAAATGCCACTTCAACTCGTAAAAACTGAAAAAAAAAATGCTTGTCACAAACGCCATTTATCACATAACTTCCATTATAGTAATCAACCTATTTATGAGTTTTGATAACATATTCATTGAACTCCACGTTGTATAATACAAGCGAAATTTCGATGGACCTATATAGGCATTTTGAGCGAACCAATATAGTTTTGCTCATCAGTTACTTAACGGACCATTACTGGCATACATTTATAGCGGTTGCCACTTATAATCCACTAAGTGACCGATGAGCAAAACTTTAATAAACTGCTAAAAAATACTTATATAAGTCTACTACAAATCCGCTAAAACAATGTTTGCCTGGTATATATATATATAAATATATATATATATAAATATATATATATATATATATATATATATATATATATATATAAATATATATATAAATATATATATATATATATATATACATATATATATATATATATATATATATATATATATATATATATATATATATATATATATATATATATATATATATATATATATATATATATATATATATATATATATAAAGAAGGCGTAGCTACCTAGGGTAGTACTACCCCGTAGTGCTACCCTAGGGTACCACTACCTACTATAGCTACCTATAGGGTACCACTAAACTACTATAGTAACTATAGTAGGGTACACTACTATACTAACTACACTACTATAGTAACTATACTACTATACTACACTAGTAACTACACTACTATAGTAACTATAGTAACTACACATGTAAAAAAACATGCTTTTCTTGAGTTAGTTATTTTTTACATGTGTAGTTACTATATATAAGACCAGCTCTAGACCAGCCGTGGCACAGTGGTAACACACTTGCCTCAGAAACAAAAGATCCGTGGTTCAAACCCCACCTCTGGGCATGTCCTGCGACATCGGTTAGGAATGAGGCGTGAACTTCCAATTAAATGCTCATCCGCGGTGCTCTGCGATAAGACCGTAAGGACTTCTTGGGGCACCTAAAAAAAATGAAAAAAAAAAAAATATATATATATATATAAAAACATGCTTTTCTTGAGTAGTTTCTAACTACTATAGTAACTATAGTAACTACTAATAGTAACTACACTTCTATAGTACACTACACTATTATAGTAAATATAGTAGGGTACCACTACACTACTATAGTAAAGGGTAACTATAGGGTACCACTACACTACTATAGCTACCTAGGGTAGCACTATCTACCGGGGCACTACCCCGCTACGCGGGGTAGTGCCCCGGGGACCTTAAAGGGGCCCTCCCTTTATAAAATAAACCTTTGAATCTTCTCTATTTCATTTTATTAGCCAAACCTACAAGTACACCAAGTATTAATTGTAATTTATGTTATTACTGTTTGATATTTTCATTACCTGCCCTGCAGTGCACAAAAAAGAGCTTAAGTAGCTTAGCATTTTTAAAGTATTTGTATATTTCATATTTTTGTTTGAAAAAACCTAATCAGTTTACATAGCAGTAGGGTCCCATTTTTTAATTTGCTCCAGGGCCCTTGGTTACCTACTTACGCCACTGTATATATACATATATATATATATATATATATATATATATATATATATATATATATATATATATATATATATATATATATATATATATACACATATATATATATATATATATATATATATATATATACACACATATATATATATATATATATATATATATATATATATATATATATATATATATATATATATATAAATATATATATATATATATATATATATATATTTATATATATATATATATATATATATATATATATATATATATATATATATATATATATATATATATATATATATATATATATATATATGTATATATATATTCTGAAACAAGTCATAAATTTTCAAGGACTTTTACAAATAATATATATATATATATATATATATATATATATATATATATATATATATATATATATATATATATATATATATATATATATTACAAATAAAGTATCTATCTATCTATCTATATATATATCTATCTATCAAACATTATCTCCTAAAGTAAGTTTCTTATTTGTTATATTATTTATTAAGATAAATAGAGTACATAGCTCATTAAGGTGTATTACATGTTTCCAGTAATAATTATGTTACATTTTTAGGTCAAATTCCTCCTCTTATGACTGATTTTGAAAGTTTTGCTACATAAAATAATTTAAAAAGTCTTCTGTATATTGATCCTTTTCTAAAAGAAAGCTAACTGGAATTTCAAAATTAGTTTAAGTTATCAAGGGTTATCAAGTTCTCCAGAGTTAAACTTATATTTATTTATTAGTTAAATATTTCAACTACTAAGAGCACACACATAGAAACACTTACATTAACATTTGCAAAATATAAATCCATATAATCTAATATAACACATATTAACACATAATAAAATCACACATTACCACATCGCATGAGAGATAAAAATACTTATTAAAACTATTAAAAATATAACATTTAAAATACAACATTATTTGTAATTTTCTTTCTATGACAAACCTTGAAATGCATGTTTATCAGATTAAAAAAAAACGTCAAATGACTTGGTTCAGGAACGTGCTACATAGAATTTGGTAGATTGAAAACCAAGACTTTTTAAGTTTAACACCAACTTTATCAAATTTTATAACATTATTAAAAGGCCAAGTAATATTAAAAGGGCTAGCGTGTCTTTATTAAAAATTCCGTGTCAAACGCGCACGAATGAGTAACGGCAGCGTTAAATTAAACATTAATTATTAGCGATACTAATAATTATAGTAATATTAATAATAATAAATAACAATAATAACAACAATGTTATTTTTAATAACAATATTTTTAACAATAATAAATAATTTTGATTTGTTAAAATCTAAATTACTAATTATTGCTGACAAGCAGATTTATTAACTGCAAGTTTACATGTGGCAGTTGTGTATTAGCGGAGCGCTCTCTTTGTAAGCGATAACTTTCGAGTAGATTACCGCACTCTACTTGTTTCTCCACGCATTGGCTTTCCCTTATGTTATAACATTCCCAAAACTACATAATTAGTTAAATAACCAGCAAAAACTAGTAATTAAAATCGATATTATAATAACTTTATTTAAAAATAATATAAATGATAAATTATAACAATTCAACTAAGTGCTCAAACTAGTGGTGGTTCCAGTATTTTTAACTGTTTGAGATCACTAATTTCCAACTATAGAGCAAACTTAAAACTTTTATATGTTTATACTTATGTCAAACTAGGATAATTTGCAAAGAATTGCGATGATTGGAACCTGGGAACAAAAAAGTCTTCAACTCTTTTCTATCTCCTGCCCCAAACGTGATATCAACAAGTTGATAAATATTGCTTTTACTATTCTTAACTAGGTTTATATTATTCTCTAAACTTTAAGATTCATAGTATAATCTGTCAGCATTCAAAAATTATACCCTTATAAAGTATGACCCCTCATATGTTGTGATTTAACCCGGTGGGAAATGAGCTAGCGACTAGCGAGCGACTAGCTAGCTTTATAGCAATTTTCAAGCAATTTTTTTTTTCGTATCATTTTTTTCCTATTGTCTTTAACATCTTTAAAAATTCAATTTTTAGTGTTGAGTCTATTATAATTATGTGAATAATTGAACTTTCAACATTGCGATATTGTAGCAATGTGCCTCTAGCTACATACCGTAGCTTTGCAGCTAGCTACAAAATATCTATAAATCTAAAGCCGGTTGGTAACTGCATATCAGAATTTTTTAAGCAACAATTTTATTACGTTATGACTTGAGCTACAATAACCAATGGGTTTTTAGCTTATTAAGCAACCTGTCTTTTATTTCTATTAAGCTACCTGTCTTTTATTTCTATTATTAAGCTACCTGTCCTTGTAGCCAAATCGCTGTTTTTATCTATACAAATATCGATAGTTTTTTGCTAACCTAAAAAAGCTAGCGATCCTCCTGGTCATATAGCTGTCTTTATCGTTACGATTATAGCTAGCAATTCTATAGCCAGTTTTCCACCGGGAAGTTGAGACGAAAAGAAACGAAGAATTTAAAAAAAAAAAAGAGCACTCCTAAAAACATGTTTTTATGTTGTTTTTTTATTTTTGTTTTTTTAGTATTCTTTAAATTTTAAATATTAATAAACCTTGAAACAGTTCCATATCCGATAAACCTTTAAATATATATGTTTTTTTAATTTAATATGATGTATACTACCTTATATATTAACAATAATAACTTACACATCAATGTTAAAAAAATCCGCAAAGCATAAGCAAAATTATGTTTTGTAAAATTACTTTTTTATAATACTGCTGAATTAAATTTATAAAATAGTTAGGGTGTGTCAGTGGCGGATTGGGGTTTAACGTCATGAAAGGAAGGATTTGGGGTCTGGGGATTAAGTAGGAGGCAACAAAGGTTGGGGGTGACACATTAACACCTAAAAACATTTTTTTCTAGAATTGCACTTGTGATAAATATATTTTATTGATGCTTTTGTGTGTCTTTTATCATAATTTTTAAGTATTTTTAAGACACAAAACAATCAAAATTTTGAGTTTGCTAAGTTTACTTTGATTAACAACTAGGGGAAAGTTGGGTAGCCCCGGACGGCGGGTAACTCCGGACACTTGATGTACAGCTTAAACTAAAGAGGCTATGTTACTTTTAATTTTATAATAACATTATTGAATGAAAATATGGCATATACAAGATATCTATTATAATATATCGAAGCGAATGACAAGAAGGGCAAGATTTTGTTTCACACCACAAGAAGAGCGACATTCATCATCACATTTAAGCGCGACGTATCATCACATTTAATTCACATATTAATATACCTAATTTTTATGCAAACTAATTACTTTTTAATAATTAAAGATACATTTTTGTTTACAATAGTTATTAAAAAAAAAAAATTCGTTTAAAACTTTAATTCACTGGTTTTAAAACTAGTATTTGCGAATGAGGTATGATCGGGTGGTATCGGACACATGTTTGGAGGGTGGCTCCGGACAACTTAATTCGTTTACATATTAATAATAAACAACTTTCTTTATATAAATATTAATAAATTTAATATATTACACAAACCTACAATAGTAAAAAAAGAGTTAAAATCATGCTTAAACTATGTGTCCCGGGCTACCCTCCAATTTTGAAACATGCCTTTTTTCTAACATTTTTTCTTTTATGTTTTGTATATTATTAAGATACATAATAATTATTTTTTTGTTTCTAATTCGATAGAGGAATGTTTGAACTTTTAAAAAAAGTCTTTTGACACTTTGTTTTCTTTTAGCACATATGTAAAATCTATATTTTTCTTAAGTGTCCGGGGCTACCCGACTCTCCCTTATCTTTAAAAAAAAAAAGAAAGATTAAATATTATTAAAATTATTTCTTTATTTAAAAATATAATTACACTACACATATTATTGGAAGCAAGCATTAAGAAAGAAATTTACTTTCCTGCTAGTTTATGCATTATAATAATTATTTATTAAGAATGGATGAAGGTCTTTCATTTGTAGTTCGGTTGTCATCGCTGGAGATATTGATGCATACACGTCTTTAATAGTGGAGCCAGCGTAAGTAAGTTCATGGCCGACGACACTGGTTTTGAAGTGAAGGGACACAATCGTTAATTTCTAAAAAAAGTACTCTATATCTAGAATTTTCTAAAAAAAAAAAAACTTCTTTGTGCGAGGTGAAGGGGGGGAATGTGAGTGTGTGAGGGAAGGGGGGGGAAAGAGGCTAGTGTACCCTTGTCCCCCGATGTCGTTTACCCTGAAGTTTCAAGTGGGAAGTGGATGCCATACGGGTTTTCGCCGAAAATATTTATAACACATAGAAACAAATCTAAATTGCTAATTGAAATCATTTGATTTATTATTTTTTGTTTTTCTTTTTTTTTTTTAAAAAAAAGTTGTCTACCGTTCGCAAAGTCATTGTAGTTTTATGAATATTAGTCATTCTACAGTCACAACAGTTTTTATTAAACCGTACTATGTTAAAATCCATTGACTGATTATAAGAGCTACTTTCGTTAAACAAAACGTCTCTGTTTTGTTTTCTGCCATAAATACGAACAAGTTTGTTAAGCAGTTATGTAAACGATGGTTTGTTGTTACCTGTTTTCTATTTCAGTTTAAAATGAGGAGGAGGTCAAGAAAAGTTGACTTCAACAATGTTACTTTTTAAAAGAATTTAAATTACTTAAAAAAAAAAAAAAGAATATTTTCTTCCATTTATTTTTTTGATGGGATGGGTGGGGGATGGGTAGGATAATGGGAGTAGGAGGGGTAATATATACTTTCATATTTTTACTAGTTTAAAGGCTAAACAGTTTTAAATTAATAAATTTAAATAAGTTAATAAAGGTTTCTTAGGAAACGCTTATATGCTGATATAAAATTTAAAAAATACCGTAGTCCCGGACCACCAACAATTATAACGATGGGCGGGACTGTTGACTCCTGGCAAAATCAGGGACTCTTAGACTCCGAACTCCAGACTCTGACTTTGCATCCCTGGCCCTGATTAGAAATATTTCGCTTTCTTCTTGCTATCAATTTGCCATACTTCATTATTATTTAGTCGGATAAATTCTCTAAAGAAACTCAAATTAAAACAAATTATGTCAACAATTTAAATGTTTCGGATAGTTTTAGTGGTACTGTAGCACTGTGGAACGGAGATAAAGAAGGCCCGGTGGTAGTAACCGGAAAAATAGTAAATCCGAGTAAAATATTGTTTTGAATTAAAAGTAAATGCGAAAGGAAAAGAAAAACTTTTGCACCAAAAACATTGTCTAAATTAAAAAATAGAAAACATGCAGATATTTCAACAATTCAGGTAACCTTTTTGTTTTTTTCTTTTTTCATATATATTGCCTTTTTTTTACACTGATTTGTTTAAGCGATTACTGAAGATAAATTTATCTTCGTTATGAAATATAAGTTATTAAACATTAACGTTAACAAGTAGCTAACAAGGAGGTAACTCACATACGCGACACGTGGAAAAGTATTATTCAAGAGGCAAAAGTTTTTGCAAAAGTTATAAGAATACAAGCTCAATTTCCTTCAAAAAGAAATTCTTTTACTTAACCAGATCAAGATTTCAAAACTTCTGTTGTTTACCCAGTGTTGGATTTTATAATTAATGATTTGAGCACACGATTTAAAGAATCCAATGCAATATGTGATTTATTCTCACGCATTTTGAATTTGTAGAAATATGAGGATGTGGACCTAAATTTAAAAGCGGCCAAACTTTTTTTTTTATTTTATTTTTTTATTTTTTTTTTTTATTTTTACATTTGTTGGTCGTATTACAACTATATATTGCCAAAAAAAAATAAAATAAAAATAATGATAATAATAGTAAACTTTCACAAATATAAAAATAAGGTATCTGAAAGAAGATCAAAGGATCTTGTCAGAACCTTAAATAAGTTCAAACAAGCATTAACAGTATCAAATTTTTACAAATTTCATATATATATATAATCCAAATATATATTTTTTAATTCAAAGAGAGATCACGCAGATCTACTCACTAATATTTTATATAAACGTATACGTGAAGTAAAGAATATAAAATCAACAAAATAAGTAAGAATAAACTTTTTACAAATATAAATAAGAAAAGGCAAAGTTATTAATTTATATTATTAATAATAACATAATACGTCTTCTAATGAAAAAATTAGGGTTTTTAATTTACTTTTAAAAAAACGAAAAGTAATGGGTAGTTCGAAATCAAAATTGGGCAAAACAATTTTATTCCAAAGGTGTGGTGCCCGATAGACAACACAAAATTGATTAAAGTTCGTTTGACAGAAAGGTTCATTTAAAAAATCAGTATTTCTCAAATTGTATTTGTTGATGGGTTTCGGAGTAAAAATATCTTTGAAGACAGATTGAGACAAGTCATTTTTCCACATGTATACAAAGCATAAAACATTGTATATATTTAGCTCGTATATATTTAAAATTCTCATTTCAATAAAATAATGTTTTGCGTGAGAAAAGCGATTTGCAAAGCAGATTAAACGGATAGCATGTTTCTGACGGCGATAAAGACGTTGCAACTTACTTTTTTCTGTACTACCCCAGGCGATATTAGCATTATTTAAATAACTGTGTATAAATGAATAATAAAGTTTGATTAAAATTTTCTTATTGAGGTAGATTCGTGCTTTATATAAAACTCCTATGTTTTTTGAAATTTTAGTGCTTATGTAGTCGATACGATGATTCCAAGTGATGTTTTCATCAAGGTAAACACCTAAAAATTTTGTTACGGAATCCCTTTTTATTTCATTTTGATCAATAAAAATTTTAGGTAAGTTTAATGGCAAATATCGTTTTTTGGAAAGCGAATGGAATAAGGTCCACTTTGTTTTATTAGAATTTAGAACTTGTGAATGCATAAAAGAAAGATCTGTCAGAAGACTTAATTAGTGAAATGCTTGAAAGTATTTACAAAACAGTTTTTGGTATTGAAAGCTCTCCTCTTTGTCTATTTATGACAAACAGCTTTAAGGCATTTTTAACAACATCTCTCTGGCAGTTTAACTGTTTTGTACATTTCCAGTAACTGTATCATCAGCAGAAAGATCATTTAGCAAACTGGCAAATAAATTGAAATCATGGCAAAGAAGCACAACCTGTCAAGATCGCTTAAACCATCTTGCCATATTAGCAGAGGCGTATTTAGAGATTTGGCGCCCAGGGTCAAAATAATTTTTACCGCCCCGTACTTCCCTTTTTAATATAAATCAATAGTATAGGTTTTATAAAAAAAATCATAGTTTATAATATCAGGTTTAACAGCTGTTCTGTCAAACACTTTTAACAGTCATGTGATAGGGACAAACGCATAGTTCGTCGCAACCATAACCTCGTGGTATTCAGCAGTCAGTACTTACATAGTCACATAGTCTTCACTAACTTTGGAACTAATACAAATTTAAAGCATAGTATAAAATTAAAATTTAAAAAGTTTTCGTTTTCTCGCCGCCCCTAAAATTTTGCCGCCCGGGGCCATGGCCCCTGGGCCCCCTCCTCCTAAATACGTTGCTGCATATTATATATCAAAAATAATTTCCCGCAAAAAAAAAGGACCTGCAGACAGGGCCCTGTTTTAGAATGTGGGGGCCATGATTTTATAAGCCAAGCATCATATGACTATGATGATTGGACCCAGCTGGTTTCGGTTTCGTGATACGGTAAACAAAACAGACAATGTCTTGGTATTGTCTGTATTATTTTCCGTTCGAACCAAAGAAGGGTTTTATTATGTGTGAAAACGAAAGTTTTGAGTAATAATTACATTTATAATTACATACTGAGTATCAATTACATGTACGTAAATAAAACTCGTAACATTAAAATGTACTGAAAAAAGTAACTGTAAAATACTGTGAAAAAGTAAATGTATATAATACATCCTACCCTGATTTATATATATATATATATATATATATATATAATATATATATATATATATATATATATATATATATATATATATATATATATATATATATATATATATATATAAATATAAATATATATATATATATATATATATATATATATATATAATAATAATAATAATAATAATAATAATAATAATAATAATAGCAATAATAATAATAATAATAATTATTATTATTATAATAATAATAATTATAATAATAATAATAATAATAATAATAATAATAATAATAGCAATAATAATAATAGCAATAATAATAATAGTAACAATAATAACAACAATAATAATAATATTAAGGTATAGCTGTAACAGCTGGTGTAAACAGATGCAAAGAACAATAACAGTACATATTGCACTGTAACAGCTCAGTTTGTTTTTTGTTTATGTTTAAACAAATATTTCCTGCAAAATTCAGATTTGTCTAGTTTATTTTTGAATTTATTTATTAAAGCAGCTTATATAATTTCAGATTGTAAGTTGTTGCATGCATTTACAATTCGATTTTGGAAAATGTGATATCTGAAGGTATTTCTACAACAAGGCTTCTTTAGTTTGAAAATGTGTTGTCATAATTATGTAAATTCTTTTGATGTATTTTGATAATTATTTGTAACCAATTTATTTTATCATGGCCATGTTGAATTTTAAAATGTTGAATAAGATCTCCAAGTAATCTACTTTCTTTTATTGTGATTAATTGCATAATATTCAACCTAGCTTTGTAAGATAATTTTTTAATTGTAAGTGCTAGTTTGGTTGCTATTTTTTGGATCATCTCAATTTTGTCTAAGTCTTGTTGTAAAAATGGAGACCATGTCTGAATTGCAAACTCAAGATGTGGTTGTATGAATCTTGTATAGAGCTTTTTTACTATGTTAAGGTCTAAATATTTAAATGTTCTCTTTATGATACCTAACATTCTGTTTGCTTTGCAAAAATCCCCCCACTGAATCAACTGATTCAAACCATTATACCTAAATCATGTTCTGCGTCTGTGTTACATAATGTATAATTGTAATTGCAATCAATATCAGTCATTATAAATGTAGCATTTGGATTTTTATTCCCGATATGCATAACTTTGCATTTTTCATAATTAAGTTTTGAGAGCCAGAAATGACCATGCCATTATATTATTTATATCATTTTGAAGGCTTATTGAATCATTCGGATTTTTTATAAAGTTTATTATTTTGCTATCATCAGCGTAATGTTTGATAGTGTTTTTGACTTGATCTGGCAACTTGTTAATGTAAATTTAAAATAGAACTGGTCCTAAAAATGACCCCTGTGGTACACCACTGATAAATGGTAGCCAATCTGAGATAGTGTTGCCGAGGACCATTCTCTGTTTTCTATTAGTTAAAAAGTTTTCTATCCATCTTAGGTAATTTCTCATGATGCCATATGATTGATGTTTGATCAAACTAGAGTGTAGTACTTTATCAAAAGTCTTTTCAAAGTCTAGATATAACATATTGACTGTGTGTCCATTTTCTAGTACATCTGTTATAATATCAAAAGTTTCCAATAGGTTTGTTGTGCAACTTTTATTTTTTCTGAAACTATACTAATTTTCATTTAATAAGCTGTTTTTTTGTTAGATAATCCATAATTTTATCTCGAATGATTGATTCCAAAACTTTACATAGGATAGAGGTCAATGAGATTGGCCTGTAATTAGATGCATTGTTTGTATTACCTTTTTTAAAAATCAGGGTTATAATTGCTAATTTCCAGAGTTCAGGTAATTCTTTCTTAGGCAATAATTTTATATATATTAAATTTAATGGTTTACAGAAAGTACTATGACATTTACTTAAGACATATGGACTTATCCCATCTACTCCAACAGCTTTGTAAACATCTAATTTTTTAAATTTATTTTCAATAGTATGGTGAGTTATTAAATTGTTTATATCTACTTCTAAAATAATTTAAATCTTCTGCAGCAAGTTTGGTATGTTATGTCTTTATTAGCTTTAACTTTTTCAACTTTATTGTTAGAACTAACATATTTGGTATGTTATGTCTTTATTAGCTTTAACTCCTTTAACTTTTTTGTTAGAACTAACATAACTGTAAAATAAGTTAAGTTAAAGTAAAATAAGTTAAGTAAAATAAGTAGAATTAACATAACTGTAAAATAAGTTTCATTTCTTCCGATGCCAGGTCTTAAGGAGTATAAGTAATGTATTTATTTTTAACATAGAAAGCTACTCCTCCGCTATAACATTTAGTTGATTTAGCTTTAGATTGATTGTTGTGAAAAACATACCCATTTACATTTATGGTACTTGATAAGTTAAACCAAGTTTCGGTTACAATAAATATCAGGATATGTTTATTGTTTAGTGAAGTCGCATTTGTATATCTACAATATAGATGGTATTTGGGTTGAGATTGGATGAGATTTGCATAACAATACTTGTGATTTAACATAATTAGATTCAGACATATTGAAGAGACAGGAAATACTGCAGGTTGATACAAATAAATTGATGATTGTTACTGTTTTGGTTTTTTATCAGTTTAACAATTTTGAAATTTCATTTCAAAGTGTAGTAGTACTAATTGTTTTGATTTAGCATTATATATATATATATATATATATATATATATATATATATATATATATATATATATATATATATATATATATATATATATATATAATATAAATAATGAAAGAAAAGATTGCTACCCCAGTGGCAACAGGCTTGTGGCAGCAGGCTAAAAAATAGTCGATACATGTACTAAAGCCCTTTACTGTTTAGATGTTTGGATGATTTAAAATATTCAGAAATATGCTGCAAAATGAAGCTAAACTAAACTTAAACTACGAAATAATAAAGAAAAAATAAAACTAATGAAAAATATAAACAAATCCTTACAGAAACGAAAGTATATAAACTTCAAAATAAAATTTAAAAATCTCGAAGTGAAGATTACTTTTGGTTATGTTTTTTATTGCAGTTGAAGTAAATTACTTTGAAACATTTCATTAAAGTTACACAAAACGTTTTTACAAATTACTTCTAATGATTATTTAATAAATGAAAAAATTTAATTTAAATTATTGAAATAAAAAAAAAATAATATTTTGAAATTGTATAAGCATTTTTTCCGAAAAGTCACAAAAAAAATTTTAAAATAGTATTTAAAAATTGAAAAAAACAAAAATAATAAAGCAATTAAATTATTCCGATGCAATGGAAGATTAAATTTAATTTGTTTATAATTTAACTTAAAAAAATTAATCTTTTAAAAGATTTTTAAAAAGGCATAAAAAAATAGTTTCAGACATTTAAATTTATCATAACAAATATATGCATGCATAAAAAAAATGTAAGTATAAATTTTTTTGTTAATTTATACAAATTTTAAACAATCATTGTAATTTTGTATATTATTTAAAGTCTTCACAAAAAAATAAAAACTTTTGAAATGATCAACCATTAAAAGTTATTCATAACGCAATAATTTTTTTATTTCACTTAAATTGTTAAAACATCAAAACAGCTGTGGTCAAATTGTAAAGAAAAAAAGTTACAAGCGTAAATATATATATATATATATATATATATATATATATATATATATATATATATATATATATATATATATATATATATATATATATATATATATATATATATATATATATATGTATATATAACACTCTCTATGAACCAGCACATAATGAATATTGTAAAACCAGCAATTATCATATTTCCACATTTTATTATATTGAAATAATAAAAGAAAAGATTGCTGTCCCGTGCCAAATCCTCAGTCAATGCAGCAGCACTCTTTTGCTTTAGCAGGCTATAGGACAATCGATGTATGTACGGAAGCCAATAAATATTCCATTAATGTTTAAAAAGTCTTATAGTAATAAAAGCAGAAAAGTTAAAATTTAATTAAAGGTATTATTACTATTTTATGCCTCTAAACTGCAGATTTACCCAGTTTTCTATCTGGAACTCTTCTTTTTCCCTTCTCAAAAAAAATCTCAATGAATTCTAGCGTATTAAAAAAAAAAAAGAGCAATTGAAATAAAATGTAATTGAAACAAAATTTGATTCAATTGCATTTCATTGGTTGCAAGTATGCCAAAAATTAATCTACAAAATATCTGTCATAATTTATAAAACCATATCAACCAAATCTCCTGCATATCTGTTCAATCATCTGAAAATTCAAACCTCCTAGTTCGCTAAAACAAAATTTTCAGACAGTTGCCTACTTGCATGTCGTTGAGCAGAAACATTGCTTGGCACAAAATCTTTCTATACATCTGTACCACTGACTTGGAACAAGTATCTAAGTAAAAAAATGTTTGATTCATCATCATGCTTAAAAATGTTTAAAAAAAGACAATTGCTTCTTTATTAGTGCTTCTGAATCACTTCATCATATCTATGATTTTTGTCTAACTATTGCACTTTTATCTCTAGTTATTATTTCTATTCTTCTTCTTCTTCTTCTTCTTCTTCTTCTTCTTCTTCTTCTTCTTCTTCTTCTTCTTCTTCTTCTTCTTCTTCTTCTTCTTCTTCTTCTTCTTTTTATTATTATTATTATTATTATTATTATTATTATTATTATTATTATTGCTATTATTATTTATTTTGCTATTATTATTGTTATTATTGTTATTATTATTATTATTGTTATTATTATTATTATATATAATACAGAAAATACCAATAGGGATAATTTACATAACAATGTCTTTATTAGTTTCTTTAACAAAGGCAAGGCCTATTTTTTCAATATAAGGTCTGATCTTGTCTCTCCAATGATAAGGTAAAGTTATTTACAAAGATTTTTACCTTTATTAATCTTATAATCTAATGACTACTCTTCTTTTAATGCCAGAGAAAAAAATTCTCTCTTTATTAGACATCCAATTTGCTACTGCTTTTGTCAGGACAACATTTTCCCAACAGCCTCACTAAGGTGTCCTCTGGAACATTCAATACTCTTTAATACTTTCTAAACTATTTAACAAGTACTTAACTGTATCTTCTTTTCCTGTCTGCTAAAAAATGGCATTTGTTGTTCTAATTTGTAATAGCTCTGGATAAGTCTCAACCAGTCTCTGTCCATTATTAGTAAAGCCTTCTCTCATTTATTAGCAAAGTCTTTAAATAAGACACTCCTAATACCTCGTTTTTAGTCTAATAACTCATTCTCTGACAAACAGTATTGAGTTCGAGTCTCTTACAGCTTAATGACTGTTAAAACAGAAAGGTTCTATCATGCATGAAATCAAGGTGGCAGGACAAGGGGTATTGCTCTTGAGATATGAAAAGCTTTTGATTAAGTCTAATATGGTGGACCTATTCCATAAACTTGCTTATATGGTGTATCTAGAAAAGGTTATGCACTCTTCTTAATTTCCTGTAACTTCTGGGGTACCACAAGGTTCCATTCTTAGTTCTGTATTGTTTCTCATATATATTAATAACTTTTCTGATGATTTGACTTCTAAAGAAGTTCAATTTTTTGGCAGTGCAACTATTTACTCCAGTCTCTACACAAAGGCAATAGTTTCACTTTTTGATTGCTTAAAAAAAGCTGATTTTGAGTGTAATCTCTTTCTGTGACAGCTTGGGACTTGAAATTGCTGGTGAGTTTTAATTTAAACAAAGCCAAATTGTTCACTGCTGATAATTATTATTGATGTTCCCATATTAATGAATGGTAACACCCCTAATGAGTTACTTAATGTCTTTTCAGATTATCCCTACTGACTCTTCATGGAAATCATATATAAAATCCATTGCAAAGTTAGTATCTGCTAGATTTGCTTCTTTTTATTATGCTTGCCATTTCCTTACTACTAATTCCATTCTCTGCCTCTATAAATCTCTTATTCGTCCCTGTATGAAGTAATGTTTTCATATTTAGGTTGGTTCTTCTAATAATGCACTTTTTGTTCTAGGCAAAGTCAAAAAATGTATTTTAAGTGTAGTTGGGCCTGTTTTAGTTGTTAATCTTTTGCCTCTGTCCCATCCTTGTTTTCTCTTTTTTACTAATATTATTCTAGTTGCTGCTGAAAAAAGCTATTGTCTCTTGTTTCATCAACTAAAACTCACTCTCACTTGATTTGTCATTAAGCAAAGTTGCATCTCTTTTTAATTTATCTTTTCACTTTATGCTCTAAAAACCATTTTCATCTAGCATTTATTCTTGCACATCAGTTCTTTGGAGTTCTCTCCTGTCTTTCTCATGTTTTTATGATTGATACAGCTTACAGTTTTTTAAGTCATCTGTCAACTGTTTTCTTGCTCTTCAACTTCGAATAGTTGTTTTCAGCCTTGAAAATAGTACATGAAATAAGAATAAAAAGACAATCAGGTCAATAAATTATACCTGTTGTATACAGTAATGTAGGGAGGTTTTTCTGATGTTTCTAATATAGCACTTTCAGAAATTGTACAAAATACAAACTTAAGTATGTTCATAATAATGTCAAATAAGAACGTTTTGCAAAAAACCATGGTAATGGGTGCCTGGGAACAAAAGTGGCCCCAAAAATATGTTTTTCCTACCCAAAATGTGAGGGCATTGTGTTGATAAAATATAAATTTTGGTATATTATACTCATCTTAAATTTATTGGCAGATTTTAAATTTAATTTAAAAGTCTGTTAGTTTTTAAAAGTTATTATCATGTGAAATTTACAACCCCTTCATTTTGGGAAGGGCAAAATTTTTGCATTGATGTAACTTTTGAGCACTAAAAGTTTTAGAGCAAATTTTTTAAGGCATTTTTGTTCCCAGGGCTCTAATCAACACATTTTTTATTCAAGACTTTCTCATTTAACCACAGCATGAACATACTACAACTTATAGTTTATACAATGCCTGAAAGTGTCATATATGTAACATCAAAAAATCCTGCCTAAGCTACTGGTTGTATTCATTTAGGTTTAAAATATTTTTGCTTTAAACAGTTTTTTTGCTTCTTTAGTTTTTAAAAGAATAATTCTGCTCACAATAATGCTGCTCACAATATAAAATGCATTTATTTTTGAAAAATGGAAATCAGCAAAGATGGCTCGTTGTTAATTTAGATGATGGAAATATACCTATGATTGTTGGGTTATCAAATAAAGAAACAAGTACAATAACAATTAATTTAGAACCTGCAATATGGTTTAAAGTAATGTTATTGGAATCTGTAAGCATTGATTGTTCTACTAGAGTTGTGTCATGGACTAATGGTCAGCATCATAAAGGTATATCTTTTGCAGAAAATCAAATTACTCATCAGACTTTTGCCAATCATTTAAAATTCTTTTTTAATTTTTATTTATTGTATATTTTATTTATAAGTGTGTAATATATATTATAATTTTATATTATAATTGTATATTTTATTTATAATTATAATTCATGGCTACATAACAAAACAAAAATTTTAACAACAAAAAAATATTTCCATTAATATAAGCAAAACAAAATTTTCTTATATTAATGGAAATATTTTTGAAATATGGTTGTTTTAAAAGAAATTTACTCATTGTGGTTATTGTTGCAGAACATTGAGAAATTCATTATTCAAAGGTTTGTGAACTCTAGCAGTTTCTTGTGGCCTTCATTGATTTTAAAATGGGACAAGCTTATATTTATATTTTTTTGTTTGGGTAATTCTTTGTGAAATCAACAGGCTTATGTCACCCAATGTTTTGGATTTTGTTAAATTTTTTATATGTTTTAGGGTTTATGAAACTTGAGAAAATCTAAAATTTGGAATCTCGAACTCCTTACGGTTATTGATATATACAGGTTTTTGCAAAATACTTTTTTGTCATTAATAGCAATATTTTATCAACAAAATAAAATCATCCTGAAATTTGTTCACATGCAATCTTTCACATGGTGGATACATACAGAAAATTGAAATTTTTTTCAAACCACCTTATGTACATGTAAATTAAACAATAAAGACTTTTATAAATTTTATGTTACCTTGATAATTTTTTTTTGAGGCATTATCACAACTTACATTAAAGGTATTAAAATATCACTCTTATTAAAAAATACATTATTGTATTTTTCAACTTTTCTAAATACATTCTTATAAGTTAAGGTTAAGGTTAAGGTTATATAAATGCTGAGTCTGCATAACATTTATTGCTAACTTGTCACAAAATTAGCTATATCCTTATTTTTTGTTGTAAAAAGTTGTTTTTAAATTCTTTTTGAGTGCAATAAATGAATTTTTTTTTGTACCTGGGCTCAAGGTCTGGAGGGGGGGGGCACAGTTAGTCATCTTACTAACTCCTCCTCTCTCTCTTTTTATTTTGTTAAACAAATGAACAAAACAAATTTTGTTAAACAAATAAACAAATAAGTGAAAAGGAGAATTTTTTATGTTGCCATATTGTGTCATTTACACATACTCTCATACAGTTATATCTTAACTATATTAAAAAAAATTATATACAAATATAAAAACAATGACACAGAAATTTTTTTTATAAATCCTAATTATTTTGTTCAATTATTTTTTAAACTTCAATTTCTGAAATTTCATATACACAAGCATTTGTAGAATTCGAATCATTCGTGCATAAAAAATAGATTAGACCCAACACATATCTTCTCAAGCAGACTAAGAAAAACATACTGGAACATATGGATGCATAAATTGAATTTTATAATTACCTTCTCTTTCATCTTTTTTGGATATAATTCCAATCCATCAATAATTTTCATACTTTTAATGATGATTGAACTTCATTTATTTCTGTTTTATAAAATATATGATTTATCTTTAAAATGAATTGAATGTTTTTTATGTTGGTTACATAAAATTCAAATATTTTATCTACATCTAAAATCTGTTCAGTCACTATCCTTTTTAAACTGGCTTGTGCTGTTATTCCACTAATGCCATCACAAACAGACCTACCATGACTTGTAGCAAAAAAAAACATTCAGCATCACTATCAAAGTCTTTTTTTATGGCAAAGATTAATAAAGTTTTTATATTGTGCTGCTCATCCATTAATACTAATTTGTAGAATGTTTGCTTTAATGTAACTGGTAATGAATTGTTTTATTTTATATACAAAGTGCACATCATGCTTAATGCCATCAGAAAGGAAAAAAAAATTACTTATATATCAGTTTATCATTTGATTTATAGTATATAATAATAGAATAAAGTATACATTTGGGTTTATTTTTATTTTTATTCAGATTCACTTCCAACAAACCTGCAAACAGCCACTATTAAGTTGGAAGTTGCTCGAAAACAAAGATATTAAAGAGTTATATTGCTAAAGAGCTAGGAAATGTTTGACAGAAGATTTGAAAAGTTGTAGGTTGTATAAGTCAGGAAAACATAAAGATGGAAGAGAGTTCCAAAGAGTTAATTTGCGGAGAAAAAGGAAAGACAAATATAAGTTTTTAGAGCATGTAGGGACAAATACTAAAACACTAGAAGGATAAAACCTTGCTGAATGTTGAGTCAAGCAAGAATGAGTTTTGGTTGATGGAATTAGAGATGGTAGCTGCTTTAGGCAGCAACCATGATAGTATTTGTAGAAAAGAGAAAGAGATGCAACTTTACAAAGATGGAAGAGAGGGTCAAGCTTGGCAGATTGAGCAGGTCCAACTCACAATGTGTTTTTGGACCTTGTCTAGAAGAAGAACGTCATTAGAAGAACCATCATGAAAGAGCATCATTAGAAAAACCAGCCCAAATATGATAACAGCATTCCATACAGGGTGAATAAGAGATTTGTAGAGAATCAGGAGTTTTTATATAATAATTTAGCAGTTAGTTGTATATATGGTTTCCATGAAAGGTCAGTAGTGAACAATAATCCAAGAAGACATTAAGAAGAGAACTCATGTTGGCCTTCAAGGATGACTTTAATAAAGCAGTTAGAAATAAAAGATTTGATTATCTCAAAAACTTTTCTAGATATACCATATGAAGCAAGCTTATAAAGAAGACCAGTGTACCAAACTTTATCAAAAGCTTTAGATATATCAAGAGCAATAGCCCTTGGCTCTTTGCCTACATCTAATGCACAATAAAAATCTTTTAGTCACAGCAGTTAGCAAGTTAGCGGTAGAGCAAGAAGATCGAAAACCGTATTGATTGTATGATAGTAAGCTATTTGACTCAAGATAGGATGTTAGAAATTTATTGATCAAAGACTTGAAGACTGATTAAATGATAGTTGGAGGGGTCAGAGTGTTCACCAGAGTTTTTAAAATTGGAATCACAAATACCTTTTTCCAGCAGATGGGAAAGCAAGAATATTTAGATTAAGCAAGAGCTAAAAAGAGTTCAGGAGAACACCTATAAAACTATGACAGGAATGCTGTCTGGACAAAAACTGTAGAAGAGTTTAATTGAGAAATGACTAATCAAAAAACTGGAGTGATTTAAATGTCTAACAATGGGGTAAGCTGTTTATTTGGAATGGAAGAAAGAGTATGACTATAATATCTCAAGAGTTAAATAAAAAGAAAAATTCATTGCAAATTTTGCTTTTTAACCTTATCTTTGAGTGAGGTAATAGGATTAGTTCCATAAATGAGACATGGAATGTTAGAGGTACCTTTGTTAAAGGGATCCCAAACTCCCAACACATGTTGTGTTCATATTAAAGATAATGTTAAAAAAAAAGGTTTGAACCAAGTTTTTTTGATTAAAAATAAATAATGAATGCATAGCGAGAAAAACTAATGTTGTTGTTTTAGCCGAAGCTTGCCTTCTCCATTTTTTTGAATAACTTGGAGTCTTTAAATTATACGTCTTAAATTATACGCGATTCCTTCGAAACGCGTTTAATTCATAAAAGTTTTAGTATTTGACGTCACGGTAGACTTTTAACAAATGAAACTCTGGAAATATTTTTATTTATTTTTATTCAAACTTTTTTTGATTATTTGTGAATTTTTTTTTCTTTCTATTTTTAACATTTAAAAAGATATTAAAAACCTTAAATATTTTATGCTGGTTCGTCGCTATAAATTGTTATTGCGCCATTTATTTAATGTTTATAAATTATGAATATTTATTATCTCAATCAAGACTCTGATAAAAAATTGTTTTACATTAATTACCCTTATAAAATTAGTAAAAGTATTTTTATTTGGTTAGATAATATTTCGTCTCAATTTGCTTTGCATGAAGTTCAGGAAGTCAAGCGAAAAAAATTAGTTTGAATAATCACTTTGAAATATATTCAAAACAAATTATTTTAATGACGGGGGTTTAAAAGTTTTTAATAACAAATGTAGGTAAAAAATAAATAATTAAATAAAAAAATTCAACATTAGACATCATTTCTTTTTTATATTGCAACTGTAAATATTGAAATATTAACTTGAACTAAATTTACTTATTATTTAGAACGACTAAGCAATAAAAATAAAAAGCCTCAAAAATTATGTGATATTGTGTTGTTTATTTGATAAATGCTGTTGGTAATGTTGTTTATGTTGATTATTTTCATTAATATTAAAATAGTCCCAGATTAATCTGTTAGTTGCTTTGTTCATTGTTGCTTTATTTCTAATTTAATTTTATCTCTATGTATAAATTTATGTTAAGAAAGAAAAGTTTTTATTTCATCGCTCGCTCTTTTTATAAAAGAGTAGAACAAAAGAGAAAGAGAAGTTTCGCGTAATTAAACTTTGAATGAATAAAAGAGTTTTATAGAATATATATATATTTTTTTGCGTCACTCGTTCTTTTTTTAGGTCAGAGAAATAAAAGTTTAATAGTAACTTTTCTTTGAATAAATGAAAATGGGAAAAGAAAATTGCTTTAAAATTTGTATTTGTTGTGTTTTAAATTTTTTTTTAATTTTTTATGTTAAGAGACAAATGCCAAATACGATACAAATTGGGAAATACCAAATATAATAAGTTTTTTAACGCGCGTTATGACATTTTGACAATTTAAAATTTATCTTGAATTATTGCCATTAATTAATGTGTTAATTATTGCATTATATTAAAATAATTTGTCCGTATTTTTGTTAAATATTAGTTGTATAAAACAGACAAAAATATACAAACTTCATGTTTTTAATGATGGTTATAAAATATTGAACAGTAAACTAATAATCAAAATTTATAATGCCGACTTGTGTTCTTTCACGAATCTGCATATCTGATACTACTGTCAACTGTATTGTTTAGTGTATTCTTGTACTTTTTTTTTCATAACTTTAACAGGTTCTAATTGGTATAGAGTTGCCGACATTTTAAAAGTCGACAACAAAAATCAAATGTAAAATAAAATGATATTTCCTTTTTATCCGTATCCAATTTAACAAGTTTAGCAATTTAAAATAAATCAGCGTAATCAAAAAATTTTTATAATAAAAAAAGTTAATAATTTATCATATATCTTTAATTAATACTGTCAGTTTGTGAAATTATTTGTTAATACTTTTTTTCGATGGGAAAACAAAAAATATCATAGCGTAAAAATAACCAGAGAAATTAGAAAAAAGTTCCCATTGTTTAAATAAAAATAAGTAAGGTTCAGAATATATACTGCGCTCTCTTGCACAAAAACGAGAGATCGTTTACATAACGTTCTATATAATGTAAAACACTCGTATGAAAATCATAAGATTCGTAAGTAAAGCTTTAATATTTGTTTTAATTTGAAAACAAAAGAAATATAAGTAAGATATATAAATCTAAAAATTATTAAGATATCGGTAAAAAAAAGTTCCTCTTATGAAATAAAAAGCTTTTATTATTTTTGATTTTTACAAAAATTTGTTGTAAAAGTTGTTTTTGCTGTATGTTAAAATTTTTTTTTTTGAATTAAAATAGAAATGCAGCTTTGTTTAATTACACTTTTCTTTTGTTAAAAATCTAACGTGACGTCAAATGCTAAAATTTTTATGAATTAAACGGGCTTCGAAGGAATTGCAAGAAGTCTGTAGATTGCGACGTATAATTTAAAGACTCCAAGTTATTCAAAAAAATGGAGAAGGCGAGCTTTGGCTAAAACAACAACATTAGTTTTTCTCGGTATGCATTCATTATTTATTTTTAATTAAAAAAACTTGGTTCAAACCTTTTTTTTTAACATTATCTTTAACATGAACACAACATGTGTTGGGAGTTTGGGATCCCTTTAAAGACGCTGTTGAAGATTTTCCAAAGGTTTCTAGAGCCTAACTTCTAAGATACAAGATTTAGTGAACTGGTAATAATGGAGCTTAGCATCAGACAGCAGCTATTTACATTGATTTCTTGCAGTAATAAAAAAGTGTTGTTTTCAAGAAAGTTGTTCCTGTGAAAAAGATGAAAATAATGATTACGATAAGATATAGTAGCTGCACAAGATAGTGGAAACCTTGGAGTAGAACAGTCTTTCACAGGAAGACGTGCAATCTCACGTCTTTATATGATCACGCAAAAAGTAGTTGGTTCTGACAATTTGGCTATGGCTTTTGACATATTTTCAAAATTTAAAAATGTACTCTAAAAACTTACCTAAAAAAATACTTTGAAAAAGAAAAAAAATCTTAACGAAAGAGAAAAAAAAAAAAAAAAAAAAAATTAACTAAAGCAAAAACACACACAGAAATAGAAAAACACACACAGATGAAGAAATTTGTTTCGCGCCCGTAAAACTCAAATATTTTTTTAGCGAACGCAATTATGCGCGCTCGTCATTAAATTATCGAGAGCATCTTTTATTTTTGGATATGGGTGTTCCTCATAATTTTATTAAGTTTTAATTTGTTATACAGCTTTCTTTAGACAATAAATATTTTAAAATTATTATTTAGCAGTGTACTGCCTGAAAAAACATTGAAAGTTCTTTCGACTTACTAAATACTTATTATTTGATTGCATCTGATTGTGTTTTTTTCCCACCTAGTTCTTAATGATCTTGTTTTAAAGAATAAATTTATCTTTTATGTATTTTCTTTGTCTTTATTGTATTGTCTTCATCTTTAACTTATTACTACAGCCATTTTTTTTTTATTATTACATCAAATTTATTTAAAAGTAGTTCATAAGTTTTCATTTTTTTCATTGTTTCATTTGTTTAATTCAAATATAAGTTCATAGTATTTTCGCATCATTAAAACATTAAAACAATTAAATAATGATTTCTTTTTCTAAAAATATATTTAATGTTTTTTCGTTGCTAACGCTAAAAAAACTTTTATAACTTTTTTAGCAAATATTTTCACAAACTTAAACTTTTCTTTTTCTCAAATGAATTTATAACTTTAATTAAGTTATAAATAATATAAATTATAATTTTACTACCAAAAACTTTTTAAATTTAGTTAAATTTTGGTCGTAAATACTTTATTTAAATAAGAACTTATAAAATTCTATAAAGATTTGTTAAAATTTTTTTCTATCAACATTGGGCTATTAACTTAAAGAACAATTAAAAAGTTTTAGTATTTTTGGGTTTAATTTAATATTTTTTTCAAAATTAAGTAAAAAACTTTTATTATTTACATATGGCTTTAAGCAAATGCTTTTACAAAATTAAATTAACAATGTTTCTCATAATTAATTTGTATTTATTATACAAATTAATAATATTAATAAACTTATATTAATAAATAAAATTTTATTTAATTTTGTTAAATG